>JAKCOX010000102.1:1200000-1800000 GCA_022605575.1 Laterallus jamaicensis coturniculus | reverse complement strand
AAAAAGTGCTCACATCTTCTGTGGAGTTTATTGAGTTTTGTGTGTGTTTGGAATATGTAAAATTCAGGCTAATAGTGCTCTGAGTAGCTGATTACTCACTTTCCATTGAAATATGTTTTATATTCATCTGTTCTTTCCTAATCAACAACATATATTTTATGTATGTAATATAATGTATGTAATCTATATGCATCTGTATACAATTTACAAATGAATAATTAAATAAACATAAAGGGGGTGAACTTTCAAAAATCTTTTTACTGGTGGGGGTGCACAATCAAAAAATTTTTGATCCTGCTGGCTTAGAGATCTCCTTTATAAAGAAATATCAGCTGCTGCAATGAAAGGCTGAGCATCAGCAGAGTGAGCAGTTCTGAAGAGGTGGAAAGCGATGTGGTGTCTCATGTGGGACGTTATGTAGCATGACATTCCATGACTGAGATATTGCTGTCAGTTTTCAGCGCACAATGGAGAGCTTACATTAGATACTGAAGGGTGGCTTGAACTCCTATTAGAGGCATATCCCACCCAGTGTTTAACAGAACAGCACAGTGCTTTTCCATCATGAGTGTAGAGAGAGCTCTGAAGGAGAGGTGGATGTTCCAGTTGTTATCCTGTTCCTCATCACCCAATATTATATCTTTCCAGGACAGGTGGCTCCTTCTACACACCCACCACTTTTGGGCACTACCAATACCATCCCCTTCTCAGCACCCTCACACAAGATGAAATTCAGAAAGGCAAAAGGGAGGCATAGGGGGAAAGCTGAAAGGCCTTTTGCTGTTTACCTTTCAAGAGACAAAATTCCAGCACTAGTGGCTACTCTTAGTTAAATAATTCAGTGGAAATAATTTTCAACCTTAGAAGCAGACTCAGTCTAAAAAATTTGTTATGCCTCTCCCCTGGAGATATTGAAACTGATAGATCCTTGATACTGCATGGATTTTGGCAATCACTTTGGCTTTACTAACAGAAGGACACAAAGCTGCTTATTGTATGGAGAAAAGATTATAGAAAATTATGGGTTGCGTACCATTAGCAAAGCTGATAAAAAGCATAATTTCTCTCACTGTTTAAGTGATTAAGTTAAAAAGAAAAACCTGTCCTGCTTTAAGTACTGCCACGATCATTTTCCCTGTGTGTCGTGCGATTGTGGTCCCAGGCCACCAGAGGGCAAACAGGAGCTGTTCAAAATACTGGGAGGTTTTGTACCTACCACAGGTAATATTTTGGAGAGAGCTTATGTACCAACTTACAACTCTGCACGAGGACCATAAATAGGAATATTTGTAAATATAACTCCATAGTATAAAGATAATTACATCACGCTTTTAAAATGCCATTTCCTTTTAATTTAACACCTCATAATTAATATATTTTAATTATAAAATGCATCTATATTTTTGTGAAGTATCATTTGGAAATAGCTCTGAAGCAAAATGAAGGGAAGAGTAATTCAAGAACAACAGACTGGAAACATAATGGCTTTTCCAGAGCCCATAGTTAAATGCATCTGGCGAAATGAATTGCTATTTATGATTAATAAATGGCCCACAGGATGACTTTGTTAATCCTGTCTCAGTTGTATATCACAAGTGATAGTAGTTTCGCTACCTGCTTTATTTATGAGTAGCATTATAATTATTACTTGTGAAGCAGCTAATGTTAATGCAAGAGTTGGTTTGAAGGATGTGCTATAATTTCTTAAATGAGTGTTGTCTGAAGCCTTATGATTGACAGTATACAGGTCAGGCAGCGATGTGTGTGGAGGATCTGGAGGCAATTTCTACGTTGATGCCTTCTTTGCTTGTGATAAACATCTGAGATTAATGCAGTATTTGACAGGGGGCTGTTTACTTGTATCTCAGGGCTGAATCTGGCTGTATGACTCCTGCACCACACACACAGGGCTGCAGCATGGTACGGCTCCAGGACACAGAGCACATGTCACTCAAGGAAGAGCTATCCATAACTCCCTTGGTGCTTCCAGTCATCCCTACATCCATGACAGACTGTTTTACAGGACAGAGTCACTTCACACAGTTTGGCAGCAACTAGGATGGAAGACTGCAGTGGTTTTCTCCTTGACTTGCCCTTCACAAAAGAATCACTGCTCCCCAATCGATTTCTTCAGGGTTTCACTTTAACAGAGGCATTCCTCTCTCACAGCTTTCCATCTTCATAAGGTTGGGCCATGCAGAAGTAGATTTTGCAACACAAGGATGAGAATAAAACTATTCACTGCTCCTTTCCCAGGCCAGAAAAATTCCATTTTATGGTGGCATCAGGGTGGTCAACATCTTCACTAAATGAATCATGGAGGCACTAAGGTACTGTTACCACCAGTGTCCCAGAATCTCTCCTGTCAGCAGCCCTCACCTAGCACTGGCAGTGCAGCGCTGCCAGCAGGAGGCATGCTTGGTCTCCATGCCCAGGGTAGATGTGGGAGGAGGGCGGCTTATGACATCATCAGCACCAGCACAGAATGGGTGCAGGGACTGCTCTGAAATTGTTCTCCTCCTACAGCCGTGATTGTGCCACTCCTATCAGTCTGCTGCTTTAAACTATTACCTATTTTTCCTATATTGAAATCCAATCTGGCCTAGAGGAAACCACGTAATCTTTTTTAGGAGGGGAGGGTGGGGGGGGAAATGGAAGAAAACACAAACCATTTACATTGTCATTTAATGCAATCAGTCTTTCAGATACCATTATTCAGTGAAGGGGGAAGTAGAGAACCTCCTGCTAGCATTGGCAATGGCACTCAATTAAGCTGAGCACATCTAAATTATGGCTTTTAATTAAAAAGAGGCAATGTCTAAGATGGCACCAACATGTTTAAAATTTAATACATTTCACACCAGATGCTGGAGTCATCAACATAAAAATCTGTCGACAACATGTGCATTTTTAAAATGGGAAAACCTATTTTTAAAATGTCAAACACTTTAAAATGATAGCAACACATCTCAGTGGCCTATCTGGTTTGATGTGCTTTCCATTTAACTATTCATAGCTCGGAAAAATGTTTCTGAACACAACTTTTTGCTTTTAATTTATATAGCCATTTTTCATCTGAATCTTACAAATTGTGAGTTTTCCCATCAAGGCAAGTTAGAAGTATAAAGTGTTATTATAATGAAAGAGTTTGATTCTTTTTCTGTTCTTTTCTTTTTTTCCTAAGGAGATCCATTTGACTCCCTCATTAACATGAAATCTCTTATACATTGCCCATATGGGTATGAAATCAAGTGTGAAAGTCATAAAATCAGTTTATGGTGCTTGGGTAAAAGTCTCTCTTTCTCTTCTATTTCTTTTCCTTTTTAGCTTTATTACACTTAATTGTTAAGCTGGACAGAGAATTACAGTACTTTCTTAAAGAACTTAATTCTGAAAGCTAGGTTGACACTCTTGTAGTCACTATGATCTACTCTGGAGTGAAGCCAAAGCATCAATAGAAGGCAGAGCAAACCCAGCCAGCCCTACAGAGAATGGGAGTTTGGGGGTTTAGTCTTCCTTCACTGAAAAAATAAAAACGAGGACACCAAAATCACAGATATATTCTGAAATACCAGGCTGGGGCTTCTCCCATCAGTACATCAGATACCATGGAGATAGAAGCCATCCAAGATCTAATAAAAGAAATACTCTTGAATCACTATCCCTCAAGAAAACTGCTTTTCTGCCTCAAATTTGAGTGTCTCACAACTCCTCCTGATGGAACAAAGAGAGAAGAGACAGAAAAACTGCCTTCTCCATAGCATCTGGAGGACTAAAAACCTTCCTTTCCATTAATTCTCCCCACAGCACAGCCCACTTCATCATTTGCTTTAGAATGCACTAGCTCTCCCAAAAGTAGACATAAGTAATGAGATTATGGACACACAATGTCTGGACCATTATGTATACTAATGGGTTGGAAGCAAAAAACCTTGCACAACACAAACAGGCACCATTCAGTCAAGCCTGTTCAGTAAGCAGCAAATAATATTTAGTTCTTCAGGATAAAGTAGCATGTCAAGGGTAAACTACAAGACTGGGAAGCTGCTAAAAGATCCAGCCACACTGGTAAATCACGTCATTTAATCCTCACAGTCTACAGGCTGGGCTGCTTCAAAGTTTATTCTCTTTCTTTGCTTAAAAGACCACAAATGTTTAACAAAACTGAGGTAATACATATATACGTGCATATATGCTCAGAGGACAACCCATGTTTGTGAATGGAGGGCTTTCTCCTGCAGCTGGAGCCTTGCCTCAATATATATCACATTCTTCAGCACCACTGTTCCCTTTCCTCATCAAACAAACCTGCACTGAAGAAATCCACAGTGATGGTTTCATATCTTGCTCGCAGTAGCCATCACCAAATCTCCTGTTCCCAAATTAGCTTATACAGAAACCTGAAAGATGTCTACCACAAGCTTTTATAATTGAATTAAATATAGTAAATCAGATTGAATATACTTTCTATCCATAATTTGCAAGGAAAAAATTGAACAGCAGCATCAAAGTATGATCTCATCCTACCATAAATGCTAGCCTAATATTTATTTTTATTCTTTTGGGGTTTTCTCTGTGGTACTTCATAGTTTAAATAAGGTGCTACTGCCTTCCTGCTGGAGAAGTGGCCAGGATGCGGGGTAAAGAATTAAGATTTTGAATCTTTCTTAGAAGCCTGCAGTTGGAGAATAATAAAAAGAAAATGCATTTCTATCCCTAGGTGCACAAGCACAAGATTTTTCACTGATTTTTAGTTAGGTGTCATGTATTCAAGGGCCAGGATTAAAGAGATGACACAGGCCTATCTATCATTCCCCGCATAACACCACGCTGTTATCGGTCCAGCCCAGTTCTTGGACAAAATCAGTTCACTGATGAAAAACACTTTAAGGAAAGCTGAAACATGTAAGACAGGGATGTTGGCATACAGAGGGAAAGCATTTTGAAAAGTTTGCAGCTACAATATAATCTTTGGGTAAAAGGGTGCATGCACACTGAAGGGTTCAGTCACAGTTCAGGAGCAATCTGATTCCTTGCTGATGTTAGTTTTGATACCAGTGCTTCTTGGCTAGAACAAACTTACTTGGAGGAAACTGAAGACTATGGAGTGAATCCTCCCAGAACTGTAAATATAATATTTTTTTCATAAACTTCACCTGTATTTCACGCCGAGGGCAACATGTATTTCTTTGTCTTGGCAACAAAAAGCAACACCCCCATTACCACAATGTGATGCAGATATATACCCTCACCTTATATTTTGGAAAGAGAAACCAAGGATGCACAAAACCATTAAGCTGTTTATTCTGTTTCTGTGTAATGCTCAGAAGGTGACTGGTGCATAAACATCCAGGCAAAAGAGTAGACACTATGAAAAACGTGTTTATGCACAAGATACCCCTTTTTTACTGACCTAATTCTGCACATGATAACTTAGATTTATTCACAAATATTAATGGCATATGGAATTATAGAGGCAGAGCACATTAGGAATTTTGGGTGTATAGCCCTGTTGTTTCAGGGTCAACATTATACTCTTGACTCAGACTTGTTTAACGAGTTTGATTGGAAAACGTTCACAGAAAGCAACCAATGAACAATCATGTTCATTATCCAAAACAGCAAATATCTACAACCTGAAAAATATTATATGTGTGAATAGGTTACATTACTATCAAATAAGTGTCCTTATTTGAGAAGTCTTTTAGATTAAAATAAGGGGCTTGAAATACATTTCAAAACCCATCGTCATCCTAAATCTAACTTTTAACTGGTGTTTACAACTAACTTTTCAATAAATATTACAGATTCAAAAGTGCAGCTTTTAAGACCTTTCTATCATTTTGCCCCTGAAAACAAGCAAGTATAAACCTATTTCTGCTCTAGCACTAATCTCATTTTCCTAAATAGCAGATATCTGACAACATGGTTTGATTTTTATTTTGTGTACTAATCAGAACCATAAAGTACAACTGTAATGTATTTTGGGGCATTTTAATCATGAAAATAATTTCTATTTTAAGGCATCCGGAGCACTGGAAGTACTAAGCATAAGTTAATTGTGTTCTGAGCATATTGATAAACAAAGCATACAAAATAAATGTTATCAAAACCCAAAATTACTCTTGCCATGTTTTCTTTATGTATCTTTTGGGACATAAATATATTATGAAATAAATTTCATTTCTGTGCCCCCAGTTTATCATTCTCAAAAATGAAAAAGTCCAGATCACCTGAGAAATTTTTAAAAACATTGTTGAAGATGAAAAACTAGAATGTACCTGAAAGAGAGTATTCGCCTTTTAGACTTTCGCTTTCTCTGATTAGGAAGGCTCCTGTTTGGTTTCCATCGCATGCCAGTTGTCTCTCGGCATCTGCTCGTTTGATTGGGCCAAAAAACCATCTGAACAAATAAAAAACATTAATTTTACCAGTCAGTGAAACATACCAGGAAGACAATTTAGCTTTTATAAACATGCTGCATATTTACTAGCAGATAATCTGTGCTACGCTAATTAAATTCCAATAGCATGGGGAAAAACAGCCAACAAGAACTACACAACAAATTTATTGCTAGAAAATATTGCTTACACATTTGAGTGAAATCTGGATTTTACTGCTGATGGGAAGTCCTACTGATTTCAAGAGAACAAGAATTTAAAAGTTATAGACTGGCAGGAAAAATTCACAAATAAATTTTGCCAAGGCGGAAATTGATGCCAAGTCTGTTGATGCCACTTGAATTATGTAGAGGTGCAGGTATGTGCTAACATCCCGACATCTTAAGAGTCAAAGATTCCCAAAAGTGCAGAAGGGCTCTCAAATTCCAAGAGGTAAACCACCCTGCAGCCTTCCCCATTCCACTGCCACGTCAATATCTCATATGAGTTATTGGTAACTTTTCAGCTCTGCTGCTGTTAGACAAACAAAACCAGTATGACCCTCAAGTCACTGCAAACATCTCAACATCCCTGTTTCGTAACAGCCTACACCTATCTATGCCTTTTAAAACATATTTTTCCTCTCTCGCTAAACCCTGTATTTTACAAGGACTTGATCAAGAAATAGTTGTAGTTTCCCTCTCTGAAGGTACTTCTGCTGCTTTGTGCTGACTGTAAATTAAATGGAAAAAAGGTTAGGATGTGTCAGCATTTTCAACTGAGGCAGCATGCAGCTTCCATCCAACAAACATACAAACCTCTTTCCAAGATTAGCCCCACCCCTTATTTGGAGTAAATGGTGATAAATACTTATCAGAAACATGTCATATACTCGCAGGAGAACTCTTTTTAAATTAATCATAACTAAACCTATTATGCAAACGTTTCAGATAAATCAGTGTATTGCATCACAAGTTGCCTATTCAGCTAACTACTTGATTTGTCAATTACAAGTGGAAAGTACAGAAGGAGTCATCAACAACCTACTTTAGTATCTGTAAGGCTTGTAATCACCACAAGGAATGGAAGATATAAATGAGAACTTTGGGTGGCACTTCGGCTGAGCAAGCATGAGGAATGAAAAATGGCTTTGTGTGAATAAAAAGGAAATAAAAAGAGGTAAATACAGACAGTGCTGTGCTAACCTACACTGAGTATGCTTTGTTAAAAAAAGAAAATGAAATTCAGATATTCTGGATTGCATTCCTGTCCTCTGACTCAAAGATGATTTGGATAAAATAGGCCTTGATATGTATTTGGCAAGGAAAGGTATTTCATTTGAAATCTGGAAAGTGTTAATAACAATTTTAATTAACTAAACATGTTGATTAATTCAACTAATTAAATTAATTCATTAGTTATACTGTAGAAAACTAAGTAATCAATAACTGTACAAATCCTTGACTGAGGCTCTCATCAAAGGAACGAGAGGATAGAGCACAAGTTCAACACTATTCAAGTCCCAAAGAAAAATTCATCTACCCTAAAAACTGAATTAGAACCTTTCTGAAATTTCTAAAAATAACTTTTCTGAGAATAACAACTGAAAACTAATAAACTATGTGATCTGAAGAGAATTGAACTGATATTTTTCCATAAGTGCATGTTCTTTAGGCATGTGCATCTGTTCCTTTTACTTCAAAATATTTTGAATTATCTGTTTATTTTTCTTAAGTTGGAAAAACTTCATTTAAATCAATATGAATTTACCATTAGAGATTATGTAGAGGGCATGTAACATGTAGACTTGACTCCAGATAAAGTTAGCAGTTTAAAAGATCCTGACTTGCAAAAGAAGATTATTAGAGCAACAGCATTTGAGAAGGTAAGTGTAACTGAAGCAATTATTATGGAGAGTGAAAAGTGGACACATATTATATATTACCTCATTTGCCTGACTTTATAAGATCTGATTAAAATGTTTCAAAAAATGTAATGAAAATTACTTTTAATAGCATTTGAAGATGGGATTCTTAGCTCAAAGTCATTGGGTTTGCAATAGCAATCATAGAGTACCAAAAGTAACACTGGTTGTGAAAAAAAACCCAATCCTTTAACCTCAAAGCAAATATTTTAATTTGTTATTTCCTTTTTTACAAAAGCACACTCAAATTTATTAAGTACTATTTCCATTATAAATGGAAGTTTAAATTCCTTTTATAAAGTGTGAAGGGCTTATTTCAATTTCTAGTGATTGAACTTATGCTTTAAATGGCTTAATATTTTACTTCATTCAGAAGTGTGTATTTTAGAGGAAAAAATACTCTAAAGAGGAATAATGAATCAAAATAATTGCTCACTATGAGATTTTATGCCATGGGATAGGAAGGTCAAACTGAAAACAACGCCCAATCTTCAGTAAATCAATTTGTTTTTTATAGCTCAAAGTTAGATGGAGGTTTTGAAACAGAACACTTAGAAAACCAGGACTAAAACATCAAGTACCATCCACTGCCCAAGTTATTTAACTAACACTTTCCCTGATTTCAGTGTGCAATATCGGCACCAGACAATATTCAGGAGAAGGGTGAATTAGCAATTCATACACATTTTCACTCTGAACTTCAGCTCACGGCCAGATTACTCCAGGTCACAGTTATCAATGCAGGATCAGCAGATTACCAGGTACGACACAAATGAACGCATTCAGACTTTGACACAAGTTTCCATTTCTAGCAGGAGCTGTCTGATGGGCATAGCAGTAGTGTGCTTCTGTCAGTGTGACCCAGGAACACGCTTTCTTGGCCAGCACTTCATCCGACACCCCTTTTTTTTCTCCTTTTTCAGTGTAGGAAAAGTACTTAGGGTCCAGCACTTGGATCACAAGAACCCCATGAAATGCCACAGGCTTAAAGAAGAGTGAAGAGTGGCTGGAAAGATGCCAGACAGAAAAGGGCCTGGAGATCTTGGTCTACATCCAGCTGAATATGAGCCAGCAGTGTGCCCAGGTGGCCAACAGCAACCTGGCTTGTCTCAGAAATAGTGTGGCCAGCAGGACTACAGAAGTAGTACTGTATTCTGCACTGGTAAGACTGCACCTCGTGTAATTGTGTTCAGTTTTGGGTTCCTCACTACACTGAGAAAGACTGAGGTGCTGGAGCATGTGCAAAGAAAAGCAACAATCTGGTGAGGGGTCTAGAGACCAAGTCCTAGGAGAAGTGGTTGAGGGAACTGGGGTGAAAAGGAGGCTGAAGGGACATGTTATCACTCCCTACAAGTACCTGAAAGGAAGGTGCAGTCAGGTGGGTGTTGGTCTCCCAAGTAACAAGCGATAGTACAAGAGGAAATGGCCTCAAGTTGTGGCAGGGGAAGTTTAGATTGGTTGTTAGGAAAAAAGTCTTCACCTAAAGGGTTACCAAACACAGGAAAATGCTGCCCAGGGAAGGAGTTGATAGATGTGTAGATGGGGTGCTTAGGGACATGATTTAGTGGTAGTTTGGCAGTGCCAGGTTAACAGATGGACGCAATGATCTTAAAAATCTTTCCCAACCTAAATAATTCTATGGGTGCCAGATCTGATTTTTGAGGATTACTTCCAGCAGCTTCTTCAGAATCTCGTTTCCACCATCATTCACAGATCTCAAGAATCCATTCATTAAAAAGTTCAGGCTACTTCCACGTCAATTCTGGTCAATTCTTGGAGACAGAAAAGATGACCTTCGTGTAGGTCCATAACAAAACCAGTCTTTACTTGCTACAGATAATGCCCAATACTAGAGTACCAGTGAGGTTCATTATGGTAATTCAGAGTGTAGTGACCCCTCCTGACCAGTTATCAATTCCATTGGCAGGGTTTTGATCATTATCAACAGCTGATGGATACATGTGTCATAACAGGCTTTGTCATGGGATGTTCCCTGACTGTGACAGTACCATTGCTGAGACCAATACTTCTATCCTACGATCTTTCTCTTCCATCAAAGGAAAGGATCTATATTCATCAAAGTGGTTATTCTTGAAGAGCAAATTTTTTAACAAACAGAGACCCTGACACCTACGCTCACCCCTGCCTCCACCTTCAATCCAGCTTGAATTAAAATGGAGTCATGTGTTCAACATAAGTTGACAGTGCTACTTGGCTCATCACTGCCTTTGCTCAGAAGCCCTCTGTCCTCCAGGTTGCAATGCACTGCTGACCTCTTTCTAAATGTTAAAGCCCCATTTGCCTGTCTCTGCTTTGTGTATCCTTGTGCTTTGCTACATAAAAATCTGCTAAAATACAAATAGCTTCTATAAATACACTTCTGCTTTTTTTTTTCTTATAGAAGGAAGATATGCCAGAGACCTTTTATCGGGAAGGTGGAAGATAGGGAAAGTAATATGGGCCAAAGGTATTGGGTGCTACGTAGCTGCTGACAGAATCACTAAAGATAGGGAGACAAAGTTTTGCAATACTGTACCACTGACAAAGTTTACTGTGCCTGTCAAGATGTCTAAAAGATAAAACCCTAGTGGAAAAACCAAAAGCCCACAAATATCCCCATCCAAAACTACTTATGGAAAATTGGTTTTCTTCCATTCTGTCCCTCCACATTAATGTAATAAACACTTCTGATCAAGCCACTGTGGTAAGTGCAATGTACTCATTTGAGGTAGAGATTGAAGATTTAACAGAGGATCTCAATTGACTTGGGAAATACAGAATCTTTTTCTCTCCTGAAATTAACTCTACCCAACCCTCAGAGTTAAACCCAAAGAGGATTCCCAAGCATGGTTCAAATGAAAAAGCTCATAGGGCAACATTTTTTGTCAGCCTACCATTCTTGGGCAGCGCCTTTTACAGCCCCCCACTCCTCTCATACACTGAAGCTTTATGCTTGGTCTCTTCTAAGTCCCAAACACATCAACTCCAAGCTCTAATGCAAGGTTTGTACTGAGCCTTAACTAACAACCCTCCCCCTCACATCCCCCTGAGTCTTGGGGCAGATAAAACACTTCATGGGAGATATTTCTTTCTAGACATCTTTTCTTGAGCAGACCCTTGCAGCTTTATTCATACTGGAGCTCTAGGGTTTGTCATCCTCCTCACCCTGACTCATTCAAGTGTTAATGCTAACTGTAGGCCTGGTTTGAGCCTTAGACAAAGACACACCCCACCCCCTCAATCACAGACCACATGAAAAACTGAAAGGACAAGTCTTTCTGCAGCTTTGACCTTCCTTAGGCAGCTCCACAGCAGCCACAGTCACACTGGAGCTCTGGGATTCAGCTCTCTCTTAATCCTAACTCTGTGCATGGGTTGACCTCTGCCAAAGATCCTCAGCCATGTCAAATGAACAAGCAACAAGGCATGAGCTAAGTCCCGTGCAGGAGGGACCCATTGGCATAGGCCAGACACAAAAGTTCTAAGAGGACAAATCTCTCTGCAGCCTCAACCTTCCTTGTGTGGCCACTGTGCCACCCACCTCCAGCAGGTGCTCTTTCTCCTTAACTTTCTCCTAATCCAACCTCTTGATTTTGCATTGAAGGAAACATAGCCAAAGACCTCCAAACGTGGTCCAGGTGAAAAATGTGTTACTGGAGAAAATGTTGGGCATCATATCCTTCCTTTGGGCAGTTCCTTTGAAGTCCTACTCCAATAGAAAGTCTAAACTGATTATTAAGGTCTCTGTGCCTTTGGGATATGGATAAATCCTTCATCATCAAGGCAAACACCAACTCTGAATTAACAGCTACAGTCTTTGGCTTTCTTGGAGATTTCAGCGGATCCATCACTGCTCTTTTATTATCCACACTGGAGACCAGTATAGAAAATGATGGGGAAGTTCTCATTATGTCACCCATTTCTACTAGGACTCACCAAGGCACAGATCCCCACTTTTGTCCTCTGCCTTTACCTAGATTTTTTATGTACAGAAGCAAAGTCAGAATTAGGTCCACAACATCATATCTGAAGTGAAAGAATTTTCTATTATAACTAGCTGGAACTGGAAAGAGGGTGGGTAATTTCAGTTCTTCATCCAAGTGGCAGGCCACTGGATGTAAGATAAAGCTAAAGGCCTGTGACCTACTCTGAATTTTGTGAATACCCAAATAAAAGAAAAAATGCTGAGGGCTGAGTCAGCAGTAAGGTATAACTATGTATAGAAACCATGGTCATTATAATAGGAATGAGGGTGGAGTAAAGGAGAAGAACATTGCCAAGAAGTACTACATGGCAAAGTCATTCAAGGAGCATGGAGGCATAAGCGAAGAAATAGCAGGAGATCAGTCAAATGAAATCTATTTTCAAAAATTATGAAGATGTTGCAATGGATATCATGACCCTATCCTGAATCAGGACTCTGTGGCACCAGGGCACCTCTCTTCTCTTTTTTTCATAAGTACTTCCAACTGGGATTTACCCTCCCATGTTAGGGTAAGTCTCAAGACTGTGAAATCTCAGACATAGAGAGGGTTTGTAGCAATTCCTGTGGTTCCCATCCAGAACTATCTATTACAGAAGGTTAGCTGGCACTCTGATAGATTAACTGGATTGTGTTAACTGTGTCTATAGTGCTAAGCTATGAGAAGAATAAGATTGCCTAGGACAAGAAAAGCAAAGAATTACTGCAATTAGGGCAAAAGTCTTGGGTGAGGATAAAGAAAAATACTGTCATACTGTACATATTGAAAACAAATATATCCCAGTTTCTTCTGGAATGCAAAAAGGTTGTGCCATCGCTAAAACAAATATAGAAAATCTTTTCCAGTTTATAAATCTTACATTTTAAAAACCTCAAAATCTACATTCATAGGAAGCTGTAGCTGCAAAGTTGAGAACCCCAAAGTTCAGAGATGACAATATGAATATTGCTTTCATGGCATCCACTCAGCTTTTTTCAGGAAAATCCAGTGTGATACCATCTTTAATTACATGGCCACATTGACTGCTTCCTACAGCATTAATACGAATGCTGCTCACTGAATAGTTACCCTCTATTTTGTTTTGTCATTGAGTAGAAAGAGTTTATTTACCGTACATTGTTTAGCCTCTGCTCTCAATACAAGTTATAAAATTACATGGATGGCTAATTTCCTAGCTGCCTCTATTATAGTGTTCATGACTATAATACCCGAATGCTTTACAAACACTCATTAATTTCTTTTTGTGGCACTCTTGCCTGTAAAATATTTTTTTACAATGGAGAAACATCACAGAAAGGGACTAAGGCAATAAGACATTATTACAAGCATATTCTACTAATTTTGGACATCCAATGTGAAATGTCTAGGCCTACCTTTCAGGGAATTTAGTGTCATATAGTGTGTAGTAGTTTATTCAGAGAGCAAAAGCTGCTAACTTCTGCATCACAGAAGTCAAGGAGAGGTGCATGGAAAACTAAAGAGACAGGGAAAGAGAGAGAGAAAGATCCTCCAGGGTCTTATTCAATTACTTTCATCATATGATTACCCTGTGATCACTGCCCTTACTCAGCACACGGAAACCTGAATGGGCTTGAATGCACCACTCTTTGCTGCCGTCATCTATACAGGACAAAGAGGGCTGCTGAGACAGCTTTTAATCCATGCCAGGTTTGCAGTCTACTGTGGGTAAACATTAGTGCAGAAGCACGGACAGAAGTTTACCAAGGGCGCCACCAGCACCTGCACTGAGAGGAAGGCTCCGAACACTTGCTGAGTTTCCCCAAAATATCAAAAATACAGATGGCAGCTGTGAAATTCCAGTGGATCTGTTCGGTTACCACATACGTATTTCAAGTTTACTTTCAAAGGCTTGGTTAGTTTGAAGCAAAGGTTTCTTAGATATCAAAAAGCATGCATTTTTATATCAAATATCAAGTCCTTCCTCCAAGTACACACACAAAGGAATTTTCATATTGTTCTGAGCCATGGTTTTTTGTTTTCAGGGAGAGAAGGAGGCAGCCTGTGCTTGGTATCATCCCTGGAAAAGTAACATCCAATCAGGTAAAGGCTAGAAACATTGTAAGCCACTAAACAAGCTCTTCTGATAAAAAATATTAGGTTGCCTTAATTATAAGACTAATGAAGTAATATAATTTCTCCAAGAGCTGACATTTCATGAAATTAGGAAATATCACCACAAAGATGAAAGCCTTCCAGATATAACGTAGTTAAGAAACAGATGTGCTTTACAAATGATGAACTGCGTGCGAGAAGGAGAGCGTGGGAGACGAGCACTGGCTGCTTCAATTTTCCCTTTATAGTCTGCAGTGAACTCGATGACGGCATTGGGGGGAAAAAAAAATCAAAAATCTGTAGTCAGGCTAAACCATGAAGATGAAAACTTGCAAATTATTCCTTTCATGAGCCTTTTCAAAAACACAAGCCTTCCCAGGCATGGCACAAGAATCTGCATAGTGAAAGGTCCGGGATTATTCTAGGGCTTGCAGACTTTACTGGGCAGAGGTTGAAAAGCGTAACGGTGGGTTTCAGATACTTTGGAAATGGACCCCTTCCTCCTAACTTCTTTCTACAGGCTTGCCTGGGACTGATTCTAATGCTGTCTGTCTCACACACAGAATACACAGAATACAAGGTTGGAAAAGACCTTTAAGATCATCGAGTCCAACCATTCCTGTCCTGTGCTAACCCATATCCTCAAGTACCTCAACTACCCTTTTTTTAAACACAATCATTGGTCATTTATCATCAGATAGTGAAGGATGCATGGGACAAGGACAAATTTGAAGAGGAATGATAAAAGGATGCATAGGGTACTGTGGGAAGGAGGAAGGGAGGGAGGGAGGGAGGGAGGGAGGGAGGGAGAAAACAGGACAGTAAAAATTCAAGGCAGAGAAGACCACAGAGTATTATAAAGCAGATGGGAGGAGAGAAGGGAGAAATTCAGAGCTAACAGTCAACAAGGAAGAGAAAATAAAGACAAGACAAAACTGAGGACTGCATTTATTGCCCAAGGGCTATAACCTGCTGCTGCCTGAGCCACTGCACCTGCTCCACATATGCAGGTTTCTAGCTCACCCTGCTCCCGCAAGGCATGAGTCTTTGGCAGCTATTTCAGTCCTACCTGGGGAAACGATTTCCCAGGGTATCTCTCGAAACAATTTCACGGACTAACTCTCACTGCAAGGATTGCTCTCTACAGATCTTTTCCCTTTCCCCTTCTTACTCCATCACACCATTTGGGGTAGTACTGTCCGAGAGAATGTTTTCACATTCATTTTCACCCTGTATTTATTGACTAGAGGTCACCACTAAATGTACTGGTTTAAACATTGCTCATCAAAGCAGCATCGGCAACAAGTGACTCAGACAAAGCCTTTAAAAAAATATTTACTTAACAACAGCTTTCTGTATTTATGTAAGTAAATCAGTTAAAACCTAAGCACCCTGCAGAAAGTACCTGACTTGGGCGATACTTGAAATAAAGAGTTGTTTGAAATGTACATGTACAGTGACACAGCTGAGTTCTGATTACTTATTTACCACAATCAGAAACTAGTTTCCTCCAAGAGGAACTAGAATTTCAGGTTTCTGGGAGATGGTTGTGCAGGACAGCACGTTTAACCTTTTGTAACCACAAATGAATTTGCTTAATATGTAAAGAGCTGAGTCATGTATACTGCTCAGATCCTTGCTGTTAAATAACCTCTCATGAACTGAAAGACTATCCACTGTATGGTGAATCTGGAGCTTCCGAGTCTTTTTCACACTGACAGAGGGTGGAATCAGTCTGGTTTTCTTTCCATGGGGGAAAACACAGAACATGTGAAAAACAAAAGCCTCGCTTACCCTATGCAAGCAGCAGAGATCTAACAAAATGACAGACCAGCATTAATTTATGTTATGTGTATATATGTAGAAGTCTGACTGTATGTTTGAAAGCGACAGTCTGTCTGTAGCAACATGCTCTAAGTTCCACTGTATTTTTCCATATTTTGAGATGAACAGCGTTATTTTTCTTTAAATAACCATTACAATGAGAAATGCACAGTTCTGGAAAATAACAGATTCCATTTTGCTCTTGGCTTTTGGATAACATCTTGGTAATGTTCTCGTCAACAGATTATAACTGACTGGTTGGCGTTTTTCCATAAATACTAAATTTATGTTAGACTTGAGAGAGTTTTATTGGTGAGATGGCAGAACATAAGAGGTGCTAATTGAAGAGACATAGAGGCAAAAAAAAGGGAAAGTGAAGCTGTACTTCGTGTATTTTCTAAACAACCTTATGAAGTTGCTTATAATTGAAAATTTAAAAATTTAAAGAGGTTTCTTAATTTCTATTTTCTAATGGAGTCCTCAACAAAACATGAGCATTTTTTCTTTGAATTTTGTTCAGAAAGGACTAAGTTATCTGAAGATCAGATACAACTAAACAACACGCTTCATTTTGTTTCAGGACATATTTAATATTTTTATTTGATATAAAACTAAAATGAAGGGCTCTTTTCTTTTTGACACAAATAAAGCTGAATGACCAAAAGAAAAACATTGCCGCTTCCTTCTTCCAGGAGAAGTGAGCCATTTTTCCTTTCTCTCTTCTCATACCTCTTTGGTCATAATGTAGGCCCTGGAACACAAGTGACAGATTCATCCACAAAACGGGGTTCTTTAGTTCAAACAAGGTGATTTAAACATGTTTATGAAACACACTGTAGTCACTATTTTGCTGGAATAAGCAATGTACATGGATGCTTACATATAGGAATTTGGAGGACGTACCACTGTTACAACTGTGGCAGTCCTTTTGGGACTGAACGTACATGAACTACCATGAAAAGCAGGCAGAACCTTTGCTAACATTTATTTTCAGGTAGGTAGGAAATTGCAAGTTATTGCCAGGAAAAAAATAAAATAAAATAAAAAGCTTTCTACTACTAGACTCAAGGACCAGCTTTGTCACACTTACATTGTGTAATGCCTTAAAAAATAAAACGGGTTTAATTTTTCCACTCATTGCAAACCAGACTCTAATGCTGAACAGTAGCTTACCTGACATGAGCTCAGTGACCGCAATGCAGTCACAGGAAATCTGTGAAACACCTGCCTACCCAGGCAGGTGGACCTTGTGTACAGCTGAGACCCAAAAGAGGCCCAAGGTTGCACTAGGAAATGACTGGAGAACCCCAGCTGAAGAAACTGCAGGAGATTAATAATCATATGAGAAGAGGGCAGCAGATGTGTCAAAAAGAAGAACTTTGAGACTGTTATGATCCATAAATTAGCTTTGTTTTGTGCTACTCCATTGTTTTTGTTAGAACTAATGAGCTGCGCCCTAAAGAAAGGGCCAATCAGAGCTTTAGGTACTTTTACACTAATTGCTTGGGATTGTTTGGATAAGGTAATGTTCAACAATGAGTAAGCGTGGTAAAATCCACTGCAGAGGTAGGTGTTTCCTCTTACTGTCTGGTACAAATTTACTGTCTCGTAAATGTAAACACAAAGATTACCTGGGCATTAGTCTAAAAAAATCCATGACACGCTGTGTATAAACCTTTTCAGGAAGTACTTCAGTTGGCCGTTAACTGTGCTGTTGTAAGGGATTATGCATAATACCACATTAATTTTTCAATAGTTGATAATAGCAGTTGACTGTGCTGCAAACAGGGAAATGAATTTTCTCTGTGTCTGCTTCAGGATGACAAACCATCGCACCTATGGCTACTCTTGTACTCCATGACTACTGGGAAGCATCTATTTCCCCTGTAGGGATGGTATTACAACAACAAGTGCATAAGCACCGTTGATTAGCATAGCTCACCCAATGCAAGCTTCAATGCACCACAGGAACAAGAGATAATAAGACAGAAAACAAATCCCAATCTGATAGAGTTTATTTGAGGAAATCGCCATAATTAAATCTCATCCTGTGAACCCCCACTTCACTATTGCAAAATTAATTCAAAATTAAATTTTTATATACATATATATGCATATTTATGTATATAAAGTCTCTATAATCATATTGATAAACATTCTTTGGAACCACTCTGAATTAATTAATTTCACCATTTCCATTCCTTCTCCACAATATTGGTCATCTGCATGCTGTACTATTTAATCTGCTCTGAACTTCTATATGAGAAAAAAACTGGTGAACTGCTATCATATTACTTTTCCTGTGGTGCTTTAGTTACATAGGTGCCTGGTATATTTCTCCAGTTTAAGAGAATAAAGTCAAGTACCAAAGTTTGTTCCCAGCAGTGTTTTTGTACCTGGATAAGGGCTTCATTGCATTTAAAACTAGTTCTAAAACAACTTGCCTTTGGGGTCTATGAAAGGTTGCCATTGGCTTTAACGGGCATTGCTTTTGGACATTGGGTGTGAAATATAGCCATATAATCATCCCCTTTTTTTAAAAAAAAAAACAACCTTAAAATGCGTTCCCAGACCCTATTTCTGGTGCAGAGTCTTCCAAATTGCATTGTAAAATCTTGCATGAAGGCTAGTACCTGTATGCATTTTTTTACACATACATGAACAAAAGTACAGATATACTGCCCTAATATACTCTAAAAGTAGCAATAACTCTGCTATTTATAACAACTGAGGAACAAAGTTGAAACCTTGAGGTAGCCTTAATGCTAACATGGTACAGAGAACACTAATAACATCAATTGATTTAACATTAAGGGAAACTCAAAAGGACAAGAAAATGTTCAATCATACATTCACTTAAACCATTACAGCTTCCAAAAGCACTCAATTGATTTTCTTGAGAAAATCATTGCTGAGAAATTATTTTCTTTTCTCACAGGGAACCTCACCTCAGTACAGGAGCAATACAGAAACCCTTGGAACAAAACAGTTCCCCTTGGCTGCACAGGATGCTGGTGGAAGACAAGATTTCTCCATCCATTTTGTGCAGAGTTGTCTCTTGGATGTTCGCTTGGGCACGTACCTCCTCAGCCTAACACTACCAGTCTGAGTAGACTCATGCCCTCTGTCAGGTCACCTTTCAGTGAACAACCAGGTCGTTCTGTTTGCAGGGCCACTTAGAAAGGAACTGTTCAGTCTGGTCCCCCTAGGTGACATCAAGCCAAAAGGCAGAATGTTATCAGCCCAAGACCCACACACATGCTTTATTTTGTAAGAAATCACACCACCATGTCAGAAAGCTATGTCAGCATCAAAGGACGTTTCTAGGTGAGTTTTCAAACATTTTAGCTCTGTAATAAGATCTATTTTTTTTCTTTTCTCTCCTTGCAAGTATTCAGAAAACTAATAATTCTCTTTCCAAGCTAATCAAGTTGTCATTTTGAAACAGCAAAAAAACATCAGGTGACTTTCTATGGATAAAAATGATACCGCTTCAGTTTCTGAGACTTCCATGTCAGTGGCTTAGAATATACAGGCGCTTCTAAACATTCAGTTTCAAAAGGAAGACTGAGTTTTGTGAGTTCTCATAATTTCTGAAATTCATGGCATATATATTCATTCTCACAGGTAAGTCTCTTTTTTTTTCTCTTCTTTTGAAGCAAAGTTTGAAAAGGTGTGCCACAAAATTGTTTGCACTATAAAATGTTATTCATTTTTCAGGAAACTAGCCATATATCTGCACTAGTGAGAGAAAGCTTAGGAAAAATGTTTACCAATGTTACTGTGGATAAATTTATAACATTAAATATTACAGATTATAGAGCAGTTTGCACAGAAATAATGAAAATGTCAATTAGTGCAATCCTTTTTGGAAGTATCACTTATTATTTTGTTCATGGCCTTGTTTTTCCAGTTTTCATTGATTAAGATTAGTGTACCAGCATGGAAAAACCCTATGTATTTCTATCTGGTTTAACTGATAAAGAAAAGGAGTGCACTCGTGATCAATATTTTGTTTGCTCATCTGAAAAGCTACTTCTAGGTGAATTCTAAGCATGTCTGGAGAATTGAAAACTGCAGAGATGTAGATTTCCATTCTGATTTCTTTTAAATTTTACGGTTTTCTTATGCAGTTATTATCAACATTTAAGAAACCTCCTGTGAAGAATAAGCTTCTTAAATAAAAAGCATCATCTCTCCTTTTTAAAGTTCTAATGCAAGAAGAGTCTTAAAATATGTCACATATAGTACTATTTTAAAATAACTGAAAAGTCTTACATGTAGTAGTAAATATGAAATAATATTCTTCTTAAAAATATCACCTAATAAACTATATTCTTTCTCTGCTATGTGTACTTACGTAACTAAAAGGAACTAAATTTTTATTACAGAAAATCATCTGAATCTGGATTTATCGTATTATTTTCTACTAATCTCTTTTACAATTAAAACTCAATCTGTGCTGTCTAAACTAGGCTACTGGAAGGCTGCAACATTATGATGTTTGTACGAGGCACCTGTGCTGTACCCTCATGTTAGAAAACAATGTCTGGAAGACAATACAGGACAGAACCTGGGTTTAGTTCTGCAACCTTTGTAGGAAGGGAAATAAGTCGATGGATAAATCTATAGGGCAAAGTCACTGAGGTCTGCAGCCCAGGCTGATGGAGTGCTATATGGTAGATTGGGCAGACAGGTGTGGTCTGTAAAGGGCCCCTCCCTGAATGTCACAGGGACCTATGAGGCACTGACGTTTCCTTTTGTGCTTGTTTATTTTGAGCGTGGGTTTATTTGAGTCACTCATGACTAAGTAATCATCAATCCAGATAAAAAAATACCCCACTTGTTTAGTAATACAAAACTTTCTGCAGAGATAAAAGAGGGGTTTGTGAGTTGGTTTTTGTATGGGGGTTTTCTATGTTGTTTTTTTGCTTGTTTTTTTTCTTTTTCCAAATAGCTTGGTCTTTGCCTACAGACAGAAAGAATTGTGCAGTGTCAACACCTACTTTTTTGCTAAACAGACTTGACAATAGGTCTGTAATTAGTCATGGCAGTGATGTACCCTCTGACACTGCTTATACAACAGTTCCAGCTTCTGGTGAAGTACAAAGGGAACAGATCAAAGAAAGTGGATGGGCCCCCGCCCTTTTCATGAAATCCTTTCTGAAACAGAGTTATGGAGCTGGAGGGGCCATTGTTTTGACCTTGTAGGGTACCTCTTATGTTTTTATGACTTAATCTCTTCAATACAGATATGATCCTATGCAAAGCAAGCCCCAAAGTATTCTATAACCAACAGTGCTTTTTACATGTTACAAAATAATTCTTCAGAAAGATACCTGACATAGTTTCTTTTTGTTGGTTTTTTTTTTTTTTAAAATCAGTACAGGTTTAGGACTTCTTAGCCTGGCTGAGCTGTTGGTTACTGTATTTCAGTTCTAAACCTGAGCAGACATCAGTCAGGGTCACACAGGTCTGCATTGTGCTGCACGGAGAGCCATCAAAGACAACTCCTGAGGAATCAGTCACCATTGTACAATACCTGGCAAGTGTTTTTGCTAACAAGGTTGCACAAAACCAACTAATCTAGGCTAGCAAACACAATGCTTACTCCTACTGAGTCTGAATTTTAAAAAAACATCAGACAAACTATTGAGTTATTCTGACCACTATATGGTCTTTGTTTTTCTAAAAGGCACCGTAAAGGCCACCTGGGTTTTCATCGTGCTGTAAGAAAAGCTAACTGGCTATGTTGGCAGGTTTTAAGGATATTGTTTCTGGTCTTCACATGGTTCATCGACAAATCTTTTGTAAAAAGGAATCTAGTATATAATGATTATAATTTATAACGTACAGACCAGTTTCAAATAAAGGCGAGCCAGGAAGAAATGCCTTCATTTCTCAGTTTGAATAGACAATGTTGTATATTTAGAAAACCACATTGCAATAAAATAGGTAACCTAAATTAGACAATACTATAATTCCTTTCACCTTTCTGATCAGAGACAAACATTTTCTGGACAGGGGTACACACATGGCTGTGCAAATACTGCTGGCATTTGACAAAACCTGACATTTCACGTTTCTGTAAATCATCTCCTTTTGTACTCAGTGTTATTTATGCATGTTTAAGAAATGAACAGAAATGAAAGAAAAAGTTTGAGATACGCTTGAAGACAGCACCACAATGCTCAATCATGACTAAAGCAGTTAAGTGATTAAATTAATAATCTTTTACTAGTATTCAATCATTTAAATTCAAGAGAGGCACTCCAAATCACACATGCCAGTTCCAAACTTTGGGCACTTCAGATGCTATGAACACAAGGTCAAAAAACATCAAAAGGATGATCTTCAGGCTTTGCAATACACACTCTGCCTCACAGGGCTGTTTTGTCTGGTCATAGAAGTATAAGTCCTTTAAACATTCTGTGTGTGTATGTATGCGTGCATCCACACACTAAAGCACAAACATACAGTTTATTTATTGAAAGAAAAGATTGAATTTTATATGAGTTCATACACGGATACTTCAGTGACTCATAATAAACACTTATTTTCATGAATAAAAGAAACTTTTTCTACTAAAAACTACACAAAAATAGTTTTTGTACTTTACAAGATATTCCAAGAACATGAGAACAACCTACTGCCACTTTATATAGTCATGTTAGCTGTGAAGAGCTTTTTACAAGTTCGTTTCAGTACAAGGTTTATTGCTCATTCTGGTGTTGTCTTTGGGAGTTTGTAGTGTGATACAGAGAGGAATTAGGAGAGGGTAAGAGAGGCAGCACATTGAAACCGCAGTAGATTATATTCAGATTTCTGAGGTGTTCAGCAGAATCTAAGGTTTCACTTTAAAAAGAGCCTCTGGACATTTTGGCTCTAAATACTGCTTTGAAAAGTGACCCACATGAACCAAAAAAACCCCACCAGCCTGACAGTGCAGAAAGTCTGAAACGGGTCAGCCCAGGGAACCCTTTATTGTTCATACATGGCAACTCAGATTCAGTCAATGTATGAAATAGTTAATTCTGAGTCAGGTCACAGAAGGTGAAAGAATTATGGAGGCTGAGAAAAATAACCTACAATTCACTACTGCTTTCAAAGGGTTGTTTAAAAAGCTCATTTTGGAATTGACTAGGGAGGTTTCATTGATTAGGTCTGGGGCTTATGTTCCACCAGCTGGAGAATACCTACATAAGAAATCTCTCTGAAATAAGGAAAGTTTCTGAAACTGGCTAAAGTTAAAAGTAATTGCTGTGATCTTCTTTGACCTAAACTACTAGGAGCTTGCATGGTTTTACTTCGCTCAGCACAGCAGTCTTGTGTCAATAATGTTGGGATGATAATATGGAATGAAGTTGACTGTCAATAAACTGTCAACAGGTCCATCACTATGGCAGGAAAGAGCTCCCTTTCCGTACACCCTTCCTCTAGAAATAAAGAACTCATGTCACTTCAACAGTGTTGGGTTTTCTTTATTTTTGCTTCATTAAAATTAACAGTCCAGCTGGGCTGTATTTGTTGATCATAATAATTTGCACAAAGTTGCTTTCTTGTTTAGTTAAAACAACTGGCAGTAATAAAATAAGGCCAGGTGAATGCGTTACTATGGTCCCTGTTTATAGTGTAGAATAACAGGCTCAGAAAGAGCACTGAGACAGGAAGGTCACCCTCATTGACAAGGAAATGTATGTATTTTAATACAGATTTCGGTGTTAGTTGATTTACCCTTTCTGGTAATCATTTGCTGGACATGCAAGGTAAATTAGGTGACTGTGTCTCAAATTGTATTTTGCATTTTCCTTTTTCTAAATCTTACGCATCTAAACCCAGAAAGAAAAGCATTTCCAAGTCATGGGATGCAGCAGATACAACCTCAGCCAAACTTCTTCACAAACCTGCCTGGCTTGTGATTCTGACTACTACCTGTGATGCAGACAGAAAAGCACTAAGTGTAACACAAATGTAATATAAATGTCTTGTCAAAATATAGTTATAAATATATTAGCAAAATATAATAGAAGCAAAGTCTCCCTTCAATTTCAGCATACAATTTCTACAAATGAACTTTGGTCTGAGCAAAGCAGTAAAGAAATGTCATCCTTTATCAGTTCTGCTTGAACATTCTGATAACCAAGGATACACAAAAATTACTTTTGTTATAAATACTATTTAATATCTGTTTCCCCCAGACAGAAGATATTGCACATCTTTTCTTCCCTTTCATCCATTTATTGATCCACCTTATCAGCACTGCCTCTGTGATAAAGAGACTTCCAGGAAGAAAATGGAGACAAGGAAGAAAAGTTTCTCGCTTTCCTTCTTACTTTCCTTCATTCTCTTTCTTAACAAGGAAAAGTTCAAAAAAGCCTTTCTCCCTGAAAAAAATCAGCAAGGAGGCAAAATGGTCTGCTGTGGCACTTGCCAAGAACTTGTAATTACCTAGCATTATCTCCTGCCAGAAAGGACAACACAGACCCAGATGGACTTTTTTTATCTCTAACTGTTTCTCTAACAAAGACCATGTCAAAATGTTGACAAAAAGGCACATATATATTTTGTTAGTAAACTTGAGGGCTACAGACAATACTGAAATGCTAAGAAAAAGAATTCTGACTACTCTGCATGCATATTTAAAACATACATTGACTAAAATTACATGGTGGCCCTGTAATCTCTAAGTCATTCCATTACGTACAGAATTATTTCATGCCACTCTATCCCTTTATTTAAGTGAATTTATGGAGTATCCATGCATGCATGTGAATGTCAGTTTTTCAGAAGATTATATATATAATCATACTGAAATAATCTGCTATAGAATACAGCCAGTTTGGTTTTCTTCCCAAGCTTCCATCAATCAAGTCTGTTTACCATAGCAGTTTAAACAATTTGTCTTGATCTAATAAGATGGAAATCAGTCCAGAAATAAGCTAAAATTGACATTGTCTCTGCAGATATACAGAAACTGACTGGTGCCAGGGAATGTGCCTTCAATTAGCTCAAAGGCTGTTGATCAACTGTGCCTGGCAAATATTGCAAAGCATCAACAACACAGTGCAAATACGTGGTGTACACGCATCTTGGCAGGTGAACACATGACAGAGCTTGTAAGTTTTCCACTCTTTGTCAGTTCTATGCTGGGACCATAAAGGGGTGGTGTAAAGGATGGAAGGATGCAATATAAACTTCTATTTCCACAAATGGCCATGAGCAACACCAAAAGAGAAAGCTAATTAAAATGAAAATGGAAAGAAGAAAGAAGCTAAATTTAAAGTTCAGGCAGCAAATATGATTAAAGCACTGAATTTTAATTAAAGAAATATTATTTTCTTTTTTTTTTCACCCTCATTATTTTACTTCAGGGAAAATAAGGGTTAGTTCCTTAAAAATTCATCATTATTGTTGCAATTATTGTTTCACTTCAGTAACAGAAGTGTGAAATGTAGAGGGTGGGTGAAAGGGAAGTCTTGGAGGAAATTGTGGCAAGGAGCATTCGAGATGGACACAAGGGGGAAAAAAATGTTCTCACCATGAGAGTGAAAAGCTTAAGGGGAAATACCCATAAGCACATGGCTAGGTCTGAGTTGGGAAAACTAGATCAAATATCCCTCAGAGGTGTTTTCCAACCTGACTTAATTGATTGTTGTATGAAAGGATATCTGTGTGGCCTGACAAAAGGCAGTCTCATACACTTATTTTTGTCTAAGGTGACTAAAGACTTAGGAGGAAACCTGAGGAGAGATATGATTAGCCAGATAAGTTTTAGTATGAAATTAGTATATTATCAAACATTTTTGAAGAATTACTTCATCTGAGAACTGTAAAAAGCTCTTCATTTCCTCCTCCCCACTGTTCTATGCATCTATAAAGACTATTTTGGCCAATATTTGGTCCTTATTAATAAGGGGAGAAAGGTATATGAAAGGAATAGAATTAAATCCATTCCGTAACACGAAAAAGACAGAGGTTATGCAACAATGTACTTTGGCACAGTTAACTCCATATTTAGTGCTGTAGCTGTAGAAAGATAAAAGGACCTTAAGAGCAGACACTTTGTTGTATAACTGAGCAAAATCACTTTCAAAGTATTAACAGCAAGCAGATATCTTAGATGACTTGTAATAAAAGTAGTTCTTGAAAGAGAGCAAAGGCCAGGCTGAGTTGAATTAGAGCCTACCACCATTTCTCTAGCGGTTCAGAAAAAGCCTTCCCTGCAGATTAATTTCTGCATTTGGAAGAACTCTTTTGAACATGGCCATTGAAAGGGTTTTCTGCCTATATACAGAAATAGAAACAGCCGGTCAGACTCTGGAAATTAAGGTCTTCAGGTTAGAGAGGAATCTTACAGTTGCCCCAAGATGCCTCTAGCTCAAATCCTACAGCTGAAAAAAGACTGGCATAATCATATCTGAGCCAATTTCCCAAACACTAGGCAGTTCAGTGGGTGGATCAGACTGAATATGATGTTTCGGGTCCAAATGAGATTTAACTGAAAAGCTGCAACATCATCCCTCTAAAGTCAAAATTAATTCTGAGTCCAATAATGAATGCCATTTCTGCTGTCTATCCCCACACTGATCATTTTTGCCAAAACATCCCCTAGAACTGCATCCAGAACTATTTTAGCAAATGCTACTTCTGATTGCAACACAGATAAGTAACTCTGCGTCACAGACTGACTCAGACTCTACACATCCTCGCTAGGGAGCCAAGTAACTGATTTCATGTGATTTCTGCTCTAGTTCTGAATATTAAATAAGATTGGACATGCTTTGAGGGGGCAGAAAAACATGGGCTGCATAATTAAACTCTGTGAAACTTTAACAAAGTCAATTTGTACTCCATTGCTATATCCATTCTTTTGGCCTCTGCAGTACTTCTTCCTGTTAACTTTGTCCTGAGAGTACAGATTTGCCTCCAGAGACAAAACAAAACATTTAGAGGAAACCTTGAAGAAGTTACCCATTAGAGACTTACTTATTATTTGTAAGAAGATTTAAATGTGTAAAGGTAGCTTCCTGAAACTCCAATTAATTTTTAACTTTGTGACTGGTTAGGCTGAGTGCTGTTTGGGGCAGGGGTCGTCCTTTCACTCTCTGGGAAACATCTGATACATACTGTTATACAAAGAAAAATAATTCACCATCAATGTGGTAACCAACATGATATTCCCAGATGCTTCTTAAACAGGTGATCAGGGTACATCAGAGATCTAAACCAAAACAAAATGCTCAAGATTCTGTCTTTTCTAATTGATGTTCTTTTGATCACAGTGTATCCTCCTTGCACATGCTGACTAGGACTATCACCAGTAGGACCCACTGCAGGTTGACTGTAGCAGGGTACCACTCAGTGAGAGCAAAGGCCATAACTTCCTGCCCCAAACCCACCTAACCTAACAGAACAGAGGCTGCAGTGTGCACCATGTGGGTTACTCACGGCTCAGCTTCGATGCTCTGGTCAGGAGCAATGTAGTTGGCGGGGATGTAGCCCTGGAGTTTTCGGCCAGGACAGGCTGAACCTTTTGGCAGGAGGAGCCTAGCATACCACCAGCCTTCATGAGATGCATCCAGCACTTGAAGATAATCCCCAGCTTGGAAACTCAAGTCTTCCTCAGTGCGAGCCTCATAGTTGAAGAGTGCCACAAATCTGTAGATATTCACCAGATGCTGGCCTGGCAGTGGAGGTAAAGGTTTCTCTTTTATCTTACTGTCTATGTCTTTCTGTCCTGCTTGGAGGTCATGCCTTACCACAGCAAGGTTGGCAAAGACTTGTCCACCTTTCTCATCCTGCTCGCTGTCGCTTTCTGAGAATAAGCAAGGGATGTAGGGCTCCAAACAGGCACAGTGTTTCTGATAAGAGTTTCCCATCCTGTTTCCTTGTGCCTTCCTCTGTTTCTGCTTTTCTTTTGCTTTTCCCAGTTGCGATACCCTCAGACCAATTCTCGCACCATTAACATTTTAGCTTTTTGCAGCTTTTCTTCTCAATCTCCTCCTTTGGCATAAAATGAAACAACTCCCGGCACAGCTGGAAGCTCCTCTCTGAGCCCCACTGAGATCTCATTACAGGCAGCTCCTGGATCGGGAATGAAACCTGAGTATCCAAGTGCCAGAGCACATGTGGAGGGAATTTCTTTGCTCCCCCTTTGGAACAGGAAAGCAATATAACAGCTGCCCTGGGCTGATCTCCGGGAACAACAGGGGAGCGTTGAGCCTCTTCTCCCACGGCAAAGCAAAGAAGTCAGAACATCTAAGCAGCTCTCACTGCTTGGGACGGGCGTTTTCTAATCTCAGATGCGATCCCGTCATATGATCGGCAGTGAATGTCTTTTAAAGTCTGTCTCGGCAATGATTAACCAAGCTGACATGCCTGTTTCCTCAGCAGTCTCTAATATGGACAGCTTGAATATTTCTGTGTTGTTTCCTGGTTTGCGGTGGTTTCAGTTCCTGGAGGAAGGTTTTGCTCGCCCAAGGCCAGCAGACGCCCTCACCTGGAGCACACCTGTGGCTTCTGCCCTCCAGCACCTGGTGCTTTCCCCTGCCAAACACCCGCCCTTACAGTTCTCTGGGGGGAAATATTGGGTTGGGTTGGGTTTGGGGGTTTTTTGAGCTCAATTTGGCACTTCTTACAAGGAAAAGTAAATATACAGGGCTTACAGAAATACAGCAATAGATTTTAATTCATCCTTTAATCTTCATTTTAAGGAAACAAAGGCACTAGCAGGAAAAAAACCAAAAAAACAACAAATTGCTCTAGGTGGTTGGTTAACTCTACCAGCCACATATAAAAATGATGGCAGTCTTCCAGTCACCATGTCAGCCAAGGAAACTACACTGACTAGTCTGTTCCCATTTCTAAAGCACCTACAGACAGAGCAGGGGTGTCTGGGTACTGCTGGGTAAAGCAGCCTGGATACATGCCTGCCACATCCCAGCAGTGCAGCCCAAGCTGAACAACACCTGGAAATCACCACAGCCAGGGGTGCACACAGTGCTCGGAGAGGGATCAGGAAGCACAGGAGATAGCCTGTCTGCACTGTGCGGTGGCATTCCAATAAGAAGCAAACTGTTCCAGGTAAGAGGCCTGGACCTATAGCTTCCTGGTGATAAAGAAAACTGGCTCGTCTTTTTTCTTTCCTTCTTTTTTTTTTTTTTTTTAAATTCCTTATGAATAACTATTGTTTTCCTAAATCTTTCACATATGTGTCTCAGTTCCATTTAGAGCAGCATCTGTTTGCTTCATTTTACTATAAAGAAAATCTGACTAAATAATTTAGAAAACAAAGTCACTTGTTTTCACCCCATCTCTCAGTCAGGCCTTTGAATATGGAGGCCAGTGGCACAGGCAGAAATGTACTGATGGACTAGAGACTACTGTGGGATGACTGAAAGAAGTCTTCGCTAAAAGTTTATCACTATCAAGTGCATTGCCACTGAACAGGGATTGGGAACTGCTTAGTCATTCCTCTTCTGCAGTGCTGCAAAAGAAATTGAATAAAGGAGAAAGTACCGTATATATTAAATGACTAAACCACATCATCCATAGTGAAACCTTTGGGTCTGATAAAGCAATGGCATGCTGATTTTGTAGGTTATGAAAACTGGATTTAGTTTCTGAAGCACCACTGGAGATTATTTTTCCCCATTATTAATCACTACCCAGAAGAATAAGACCACAGATACCCAGGAGACATTTACTTTTCTTTGGTCTGAAGGACAATATCCAAAGTTGGGAAAGGTCTGTGTTGAAAAATACCTACTATATTCTTCTTCTCTCCCAATTTGAACTCCTGCTTGGCTTTATGAGACCAGAAAGACCTTTGCTAGAAGTGATCAATAACTATAAATAGGATTATTTTCCTCCCAACCAGCTTTTTGGGATCAATTCTATTTATGAAAAAAAAAGTATTTTTTTTAACAAAGCCATGAAATTTAAAACTCTTCTCAAAAAGAGAGAGAAGTGGGGTTGCTGAGAACTGCTGAGCAGATTCTAGAGCACGTGTGGGGCAGGACCATGGCTGAGTTGTGGCGGCCACATTGCAGTAGTGTCTCTGCAAGAGTATTGATTCCCATCCCGGTGACTTTATCAAGGATTCTCTGCATTTCTGAAAACAAAGCAATACCCCTTATGTTTTAGAGACTATATAATTTTATTACAGGAAAAAAAAAAAAGACAAAAAAACCAACCAAACAACTAATCAAACTAAAAACAACAACAAAAGTTCTTGCTGATTTATTGAAAAAAAATCTGCTAAATCCCATAATCCTAATTTTCATGCTCACAGTTTAGTACAAATGAGGATAATCATTTATAGTCAGGGGTTTTTCAATATAAACTATTGTCCAAGTCCTCTGCATGGATATTACGTACAATTTAACAGGATAATCTTTGCAGCCCCTATTTCTGGGCTTAATTTAGTTCTTTTGCCCTGCATCTCACTATATTTTGTTTTTGCAAAAGGAGGCCAAACAGATCTGTATTGCTTACTGGCCTTCTGTATCTTTACTTAATTTGTTTTGGAGGCTATGTGTCAAACCAGAAATTGTACAAATAAATAAGCTACTAGATGCAAAGTGACTGTGAAAGACTTAATCAGATATATTGATGAATTTTATTAGCAAAAACGCTGTGAGAAGGACACAGGAGTCTCACGTCATTCTTACAGCCAGCAATAGCTAGCAAGAAAGATTAATTTATTGTGACCATAATGGCACATTTACAGTACAGATACTGAAATTTAGTATTCTGGGCCCTATATTATTAAAAAAAACCCCACATTAATATTGCAAGTAGTTTCTTGAAATATGCAACACCTTAAAACAAAGATGGATCATTTACAATCTGTGTCTGACAGGTTCATATAAACTTAGATTTCAGAAAGGGAAACAAATCTATTTAATCAAGTAGAACTTTCCACCTTCCAACTAGGTAATTACCCATTGCTTTTAAAGTATATTTCCTTGTTCCATAAAGGAAAAAGCCCGCACTGATGCCATAGGTTTGAGGATGACAGATATCTGAAGTTACTTTTTATGTCCTATATATTGCTTACGAAGTCCTGTGTAAGTAAGACTTCTTGGAAGGAGCCTTACCCCTGCTTAAAGGATTAATTTGCAGTCCTCTAAATCCATTAAATCAAATTCTAATTAACTTAAAGTCAACATTCTTTAGGCCTTGTTTATTCTACAAAACAATCGTGTTTAAACATGATGGTGAAACATATTTCTCTTAGTCGCCTGAATGGACAGAAAAATAATGTGTTAATATGATATGTTTTAGTAAGCCAAGTACAAACCTAATCTGCAACACTGATATTAATTGAAGGGCATGTGGAATGAGGTACTGCTCTGCATCAATTAAGGTACCAGACTGAGTCTTATTAACTAAGTACTGATAAGATTTGAACCATAGTATTTCTAAAGTCTTGTTTCAATAGAATTTTTATTTGTGTTCCATGATTTCAAAACTGATTTTATCTGAGTTTTCACTGCAGACATTTCCTGTGTTTATTGATTTATTTGTACTCTGTACAGAACTATTGGTATAATTACATAAAACCTTACAGTTTTAGAAAAAATGAACCTTCTTCCACCTCATAAATGTGCTGCTCCATATTTCAGAAACAGGGAGTTAACATCAAGGAGCATAAGGCTTTGGTACTCATGATTCATGAAGTTTGAAACAATTCCCCTATGCCATGCAGAGAAGAATTACAGTCCAAACAGTACTCCGCTGGGGAGAAAAAAGACTATTCCAAGGCAATATCCACCAACAGTTTTGTTAAGAAATGTCAGTTCAAACCAGAAAAGAAGTGTTTTTTCTTAAAAGTAACATGAGATCACAACAAAAATAACCATTTTCCTCTGCAACTATTTCAAATTTCATCAACGGGAAAAAACTGTAAGTAGGATAATGAGAAATTAAGATTTAACATCCAAGACGTGTAATTAAATTATATATGAAACTGCTGCCTGTAGCATAACTTTCTACATTGTATAATCTTTTTCAAGTCAGTAGTTATACTGCTGCATTAATATATGCTAATTTAAATATCAGATATAATATATCTCACTTAGAAAAACTTCTTAATCCATCATGATAAAGCAAGTCAAATGTTCTAGCAAAGTGAAATATTCAAATAATATGATCTTTAACAAAATTAGAAGAAAAGCAAATACATCATGCTCTGAATCTGGACTTGGGAAATAATTTAAATGATTAAACATTTTAAAGTTGTGTTGGGTTTTTTTAAGGTAACAAATTGAAATGAAGCACAGTGGGTTTTTTATTGCAGCTGTCTTTTCAGCTATATATCTTTCCATTTGCACATTAGAATGGAACACTTTACCACAACTTTGTAGTTTTTTTATAATCCTTTTAATCAGCACTTCCGTTTTATTTCTGTAATTTGCAAATTGCCATTCTTTTCCATGAAAATAAATTATTGGCGTAATTTTACCCTTGACAAAATTGTTTACCCTTATTGATTAATCACATTGTTGATTTGTATATTATCTCAAGCCATAAATCCACACAGGCATAGAGTTATATTTGATTTGGCATTTTCCAACCTTAAATCTTTTGCATTTGTAATGAGGAAACTCTGGCTATTTATTTTCATAAGGTTGATCCAGTAATCCATCTCTACTCTAGAAAACATTAAAAGTACATTTTCAAGTGCTTTGGTGATGAGGGTTGCTTATTTATTAGCTGAACTGGGGCCTAAACCAGGCTATGTCTGACGACAAATGAACACAGAGGAATAAGGCTCTGTCAAGGAGTGACAGAATAGACTCTCCCTATTTCTTCAAACAATCAGATCTCACTCTGCTGAAATTTAATGCAGGTTTTGCCATTATCTGCAGTGGGACCAGACCTCAGCCATTATTTTTCATTCTATTGTACATTATTCTAAATGATATACAGCACATAGTGTTAGAAATTGTAAGTTAATTTGCTTTCTGTGAAGCAGCCTTTCTGAATAAAACCACGCTGTAGTTCTCTTAAGGCATGAAAAATACTAATAATCTAATCCATCTCTGAGTGGGAAAAAATATGGTAAATGGATGACAAAGAATTATCAGCAAACATGACTTTGCCATTTTTTAAGAAAATGTATTCCAAAACTTATTGTATTATGGATTGGTTTTAAATTTTAAAAGTGTATGTATTTATGGAGATTTTATGATGGGTCAAGATTGTTTCTCACATAACTCTATCAACATCTGCATTCTATGCTATGGATGACTCATAAATGTGATTTATCATCTTTATCTTTAGAATTTGGATTTGCGTCAAGAGAAGCAAAGGCAGGATGGATGGAACAGTGTAGCAGAGTGCAGTACTGTACTCGTCATTTCACCTGTTAAAGGAAGTGCTTTTTTTTCCCAAAAATAAAATCTGCACCCTCTCCTGACCACTGCATGTGGGAAAGGCAGCACCCTACAAGGATCTAAAAGAATAGAATAGAATAGAATAGAATAGAATAGAATAGAATAGAATAGAATAGAATAGAATAGAATAGAATAGAATAGAATAGAATAGAAATTTCAGTTGGAAGAGGCACACAACTCATCATCTCATCTACACTGACAGGCTTGGGGCATCAGCCACCTCTCTAGGAAGTCTGTTTCCAGTGCTTGAGCACCTTTTCAGTAAAGAAATGTTTCCTAAAACCCAGCCTGAACCTCCCCAACACAGCTTTCAGATATTCCATGCACCCTGTCACTGTATACCAGAGAGATCAGCATCTCCTCCTCTAACTCATTTTCATTTTATTCTTCCTTCTAGATAAACTGCATTTCTACAAATCCCTCCACACTACTCGTGTCTTTTCTATACATTTTCCTACCTCCTCTTTAATTTCAACTGTATCTGCATTTTGCAGCTACGCAGTGAGATGCTGTACAAAGAACATTACCCAACATGCAAGACATGGCCTTTATAAACCTAAGGAAAGGGGAAGGAAGAAAGCATCTTAAATGATATTTATTTTTAGCACACGTGATACAGATTTCTGTTTCTCTAGACAATTTGTTCTTCACTGACAACATTTTCCTAAATTCATGTTCTCCTGTCTTTGTTTCCACAGCTTTAAAGCTTATTGGGATTTCCCTCTCCCTGAGAACAGCACGAGGCTCAACACAAGAACAAAGGTAAATACAAACATACCGTTTACCTAAAAATAGAAGTGGCTTTTACCTTTTACACAGACATATATAGAAACAGAGTGCAGATTTTCAAATGTTACATCAAAACATTGGAATGTTCTTGAGGTTTAGTAAATATTTTAGAATATTTTCCTTTTGATCGTCTCCTTCTCCTCCTTATCAAAATCCAGCATACATTTTTATTCCTTTCATCAGGTCATTACTGGACATCCTCTAGAGGCACAAGCAGAACACTAAATATCAAAGGCAATTTATATTCCAAAAAAAAGGTTTTATATTTGAGATTTATAAAAATTACTACTGGCATTTTATTATTGCAGGTCCCAGGAACATCACTCTCTGTGTCCAGTATACTCAGCAATGAACACACACAGAAGAAAATACTTCTTAAATAGATCAATTACTCCTAAAAAATAATGGCTTTCTTAAGGAAATACAGAAAAAATCTCTACTCATCATAGTGACAGAAGTTGATCTTGAAAATCCTAACACAGTGATGACTGTAATGAATCACCATGTATGTTACCTTCAAAGCAGGGACTGTTGTGTTGCATAACTTCATTATTTCTGTACCCAGCCTTAGTATGGCCAAAACTGCAACAACATGTTCAGTTTCCAATGCTGTATTCCAGGAAAAAAAAAATAAAAAAAAAAATACATGGAACAATTTGATAATGAATGAGTGATGAATTAATATCATCCAGATTGAGAATGAGCCTTTTGGGAAAGACCTTTGAGAACTGGATGAAAAGAGTCTGTGGAAAAATGCATAGAAACAGCCTCCAAATAGATAGGAGGCTGGTGTGCAATGATGTGGTTCTCACATCGGCTAGGAATAGAACACAATATAAGAAAAAAAGATGCATTAGAGCAAAAGAGACATTGTTTTGACATGGGGAGGGGAAGAAAACTCAGTATTCTGTGTGTAAGGACTGTTAACACTGGAAGAAAGTGCCTCAGTGTCTCTTTGGTCGTTTTTTAAGAAGTTAGACAATTGACAGTTAGGGAGGTCTCTAGTCCAATTGATCCTGCCCCAGGGCAAGAAGATGACTGTCTTTAGGTCTTTCCTAGTTCTGTTATCTTCAAGACCATAGTTTTATAGCCATGGCATTTCCCACTGGCTGTTCCACAGCTTTGTTCTTTTGTGAGGACTGTGTATTGAAATACATCAAATTTGTCTTTTAAGCAATCATTAGCAAGCGTCGGGCTTGAAATACAAGCCTGCAGCCTATTTGAACGCCTCAGGAACCCCCAGAATGTCCAAATTAGATATATTCCAATTATACTCATGAAGAAATCAAAGTCATAAATGATTATCTGCACATGAACACACTATGAATGAAGGGGAGAAAAGGACTGAGAACTTAGGAGTCCTAGTCCAGATTTTATGCTTATAATTATAAAAATAAAATACCGGTATGTTCAAAAAAACCTTAACCATACAAAAAATAAGGCAGTGTCCCATTGACCATAGAAACTGCACAGTTCGCTCACCATAAAATACATACAGGTTTACTTTGGAAGTATAGCTTCCCAAAAAGTCCGTTATTTCCAGTATCATTTCATTTGACTAAATGTAGGATCCATCCAGCTCAAAAAAAAAAATCTTTCAAAGTACCTCTAGACAACTATTCAGAGTTTCAAAATATATACTCACTAAGGATCCAGCAATGAGACCTGGCTATTAATCACTCTGACAAAATCATCGATTTTCATTTCCTTCTTTCATGTTTCGTGGGAACAGCCTGACTTAGATTACAAGATCTGAGAGAGGTGATAAGGACACTAAGAAGGCTTTTGAGAGATTCTGAGCACCTCGTGGATTACTGTCTGTTTAACCTTTTAATGAACTCTTTGGCTTGGTTTTGGGAATCTCATCTCTTCAGCAGCATGAGTCTCATTTCTATGGTACTGAGGTGCCAGATGTAATCAGACGTCCTGCTCCCAGTAGGACCCTATGAATTGTATGTTTGTGATTCTACTGAAAAAGGTAGTGTCCACATATTGTGCCATATAAAAAGGCTACTAAACAACCCAATTAACAATAAAAGTTCTAAAATCCCTAGAATTTAATTAAATCTTAAATCCTGATCAACAGTCAAATATGTTCATCCGGCTTCTCTGACTAGTAAAAAGGCACCCTGTAAATTACAAAGGGAAGATTACATAGTATTTTGCTAAACTTTTAAAGGTCTACTAAAGAAATAGTAAATGCTAGTGACTCTTCTTCAAAACAAATATATTCTTGGCATCTTTCACTCTGTCACAGAACCAGGATATGAAACTTGAAATGAATTAGTGATGTTAGGTCTGTATATACTAAGGCAGCATCACTCTGTGGTAAGTCAGAGGCCTGCCTCTGTGTATTCTTAGCTTATTCCTCTGATGGTCCGAAACAAAAGTGTTTCCTTCCAAGTGTCCTACACTTAAAAACATAGAACCAAATCCTGCAATCCTGTTCAACTTTAAACATATGATGAAGTCACTGAAAGTACAGTTTCATGCAAAACCCCAGAAACATGTCTCGTACCCGTGTGACTACCACCAACTACTAGTGAGTGTTTCTTTCAAGCCGTGATGGCAGGGACAGGAATGAAGCCAGCTTTACGCTCCCTAGGCCCTTTGAGTTAAACAGGTACAGCATCCTTATGCCACAACAACAGCATTGCATTTGAATCTGATTGTTGATCTACACCTAAGAGAGGAAGCAGAAGGGTAGTGGTGCATTGTCAGGAACTGCCCCTAGGATGAGAGCTGTGGGATGGCTTTTCAGGAGTTGTTAAGGGTGGCTTTGTACTGTAGCAACAACAAAAGGGTTAATATGTGGGTCTACCTGAGATGACAGTGAAGTTAGGGCAACGGCAGTGTTTTTCTGGGCGTGACCCCAAACTGTGTGAGGATAAGGGGAGCTCTCAGGAGACCTGTGTGCAGAGCTCCCTGAGCAGGGCCGCTCAGCTGAGCCTGAGTTGCAGGTTCTGTCCTCCTGTCTGTCAGGGACACTATTAACAGATGTCAGGTGGAGAGTTTGTGCCATGAGAAGCAGGGAGTTATCCCAGTGGGGTGACCGGGCACCCTACTGCAGGGGGGAACGGAGGCACTGTCAGTGCTGGGTGGGGACACTGGGTGTGAGTCACTTCTCTACCTGTGCATGGAACAACTTCATCAAGCACTAACCTGGAATTCCAGATCTTACCAATGTGCTAAAATAAAATATTTTTTTTTTAAAAAAAACAACACTTTTTGATTTATTCTACTCCAAAAGTATTTTCATCTGTTTTTGAAAACAAGCAGAGAAAAATCTAGATTGTTCTGAGCTTACTTTTGTGACAGAAGCTTTTACTTGTCCCAAATGAAAAGACTTCATGCTTGTTCAAATTTTTCTTTTATTTTCACTTACCACTACTGTACACTCTTCTGTAGCAATATGAGGGGCCCCTTCCTTTTTTTTAAATTAAAGTCATGCAGCCTTTGTCTAAATAGGGAAATGGCTGCAACAACACAGCCAGGGAAAAAAAAATCAAACACAATTCAAGTTGACAAATTCAAGTTTCACAGTCTTAGGACAATAAAACTGAAGTTTGTGGAAAGTGGAACTGGTTTATGGTGACGATAATTCGAGGTTAATTTGCAGAGATGCTCCACTGCATCGTAATGCTGCCCTCTTAAGGACAAAGCAAGCGAGGAGCTGGAGTACCTGCCTGGCCTGCAACTACTGTGTGACAGCTAAGATTCATCTCATTGAATCATAGAATGGTTTGAGTTGTAGGGAACCTCAAAGAAAATCTAGTTCCAACCCCCCTGCCACAGGCAGGGGCACCCTCCACTAGATTTGAGGTATTTTGATGTGGTTCTTGTGCTTGTTACCAGACTGTTATGTTCCTTTCCTGCTCCAGAGCACATTAACACGCTCCTGCGCTCTAAATCTACTTGGTGGTGGGAACCTCCTCTGCCTGGCCAGGGGAGCATGAGGCACAATGAAAACCAAAATGCCCCTTTTCATGTCTATAGAAGGCTTTGACACATCAGATCTAACATTTCATACGTGTTTCCTGCAGGTTGGTAAGCATGAAGGTGTGGAGTTCAGGCAGCACCCACTGCCCTGTCATGCCCACTCCGTGGGGTTCTGTGGCCTCACTGCCAATACAGGACTTTCCTAGTGGATTATCATCACATATGTACAATACAACAGTAAATACAGTGATGCAGAAATTAACCATGGAGAAACCTAAAATTTTATCAGTTAGGAAATGGTAGTCCAAAAGGCCAGCCTGCTATATGAACATCTCTGACTAGCTAATGGTACCATCAAAGTTCAAAGACAGAGCTGAAAATGTAACCTGAAAGAATGCTGTAAACACATTAAGGGAGTTCTGTTGTTACAGCTCCGATTAAAGACAGCGCTTTTCTGAGAAAGGCCCTTGAGTGGGATGTCAGTATGCTTAAAGGATTAATCTAAAAGGAAGAAGCCAGGAAACAAAGCAACACTTTCAAGACAAAAGGAAAAGAAATAAATTAGGGGGGTTGTGTGCTGAAAGCAAACTGTTGAGACTTTCCTGTTATCAGTTTTGTGCTGTGAATACTGAATATGAAGGTGATATTCTTCCATTTATCTCCTTTTTTCCCAAAACTGAAAACCAATTCTCTCCATTAAGATTTTCTATATTTCTTGTTGCCATAGTTGTAATTTAATCTTCAGCTTCACATACACAAAATTTCACTTGCTGAATTTCTCCATTGGTGAGCATTGTTCCTCACACAAAGTGGTTTAAGATTAACTATGATTAGTACTTTTGTGTTGTAAATTCTAAGATAGCTTGCTACTACTGCTAATATAATTGTATAGCTCTCACAAAATCTGGACGTTCAAGATTACATTCAGTTGACAGCAAATACACTGACCAGGGGGGTGGACTAAATGATATTTAAAGGTCCCTTTCAACCCAAACCATCCTATGATTCTGTCAGTGAATGTATGATTTTCGTTATCTATCTAGATATTTCAAGACTGCGATACCTTGTTTTTGTTGAGTTTTTGTATAAAATGTTTTACAGGCACAGCAAGCAAAGCTACAAATTTAAAATGCCATAACTGAAACACAATTTTGAAAGCTGCACGAGTCTTTTGGGTGGTGGTGGTTAAGATATCTGTACTGATACAATCTGCATGTCAGACATACCTTCATTTAATGTGAGGACAGTGTGAAGCGGCAGCTGTGGGGGAACTCCTGGACCTACAGTCAGAATTGTAATCCTTGACTTCAGTGAGGCAGGAATTTGCTCCATGTTTGCTAAACTGAGCATCCTTAGGGAGATGAAATGTTCTGTGCTCAGAGTTCCCAGGCTGCTGCCTCATCTTTACAGAGGTGAGAGTGTGTGTGAGACCCTGGATGAATCTCTTTCTGCATACTTATGCTTCACATCTGTTAATTCGGTGTGAATATACGCATATATTTATTTAACATTTGTCTAAAACATATGTATGTATCATTGTGTGTATCTAATTTATGACATATAACGTATACCGTGACATATATGGTGTGTATACATATACATACATAACAGCATTATAAAGTATATTAATATCTGTGGGACATACTGAGAGCTTCTGAAGAAAAGCTGCTATACAATGATCTAAGGTAAAATTATGCAATCCGTTTCTTCATTGCTCTGACACCTTAAGTATTCATCTTCTTCTATTAGCATTAGTGAAGTTTACTCCTAATTTCCTTGTATTTTCCTATCTAATACATTTTCTAATATGATGCTGTACTCTGCAGAATTTTTAAACATATGTGATAGGCCATGTTATTTAAATTTCTCATCTGTGTCTACCTGAGCATAGCAAACTGAATTTTAATATATAAGTACATCACATCTCATTCAACTGTTTGTATTTCCAAAACCATTTCACTCTGGAATACCAAATTATCATGGTGCCATCCTGCAAAATCAGATCGTACTTTGATATAACATTGAAGTCCGACAGTGCCTGAAGGGAGCATATGAACAGGAGGGGAATCAACATTTTAGAAAGGTAGGCAATGACAGGACGAGGGGGAATGGATTGAAGCTAAAGGAGGGAAGGTTTAGATTAGATATTCGGGGGAAATTCTTTACAGAGAGAATAGTAAAGTGCTGGAACAGGCTTCTCAGAGAGGTGGTGGATGCCAACCTTGTGTAGATCCAGGACTGGAGGTTGGTGGCCCTGCCTGTAGCAGGGGGTTGGAACTCTATGATCCTGGGGGTCCCTTCCAACCCCGACCCATCTATGATTCTATGATAACCAAAACTGCTGCTGTACACTGCTGCTGTGGTTATGCATCCCAGCTTACAGCTGTGCACAGGAAGGCAATGCTGAAAAAGATGACTGGCATTAAATGTTTCATAACAATGGCTCTGTTTAAATACTTTTTCTATTACTCTATTCATAGCCATATGAGAATTAAGAATGCAGAGTAATTGAACCAGGCTTTTTCATCTTTTGCGAATCAAAACAAAGTTTTGATGGTGTCATAGTCTACAGAGAGAAGAGCTGCAAGGGAGGAATGAGTAGGCTCTGCAAACAAAGCTGTGAAGCCCAGCCATTTAAGCATCCTAAGCCTGGCCTTATCAAGGCACTACACTCAGGTTCAATCCCAGAGAACAGACTTAAGTCGACTCCACTCTCATCTGTGTACTTCCCTCCACAGTGCTTCCTTTCGGCTGGCACTTTGACTCTAACAGCACTACAGCAGTGCTCCTTGGGCAGGTGCTTATCAAAATGCCCATTTGATCACGTCACCCGGAGGCAGACTGTACTGTTCTTAACAGTTTCGGGGTTTTCTTATTACCAAAGCTGCCAATAAATTAAAGGCCCCCCCCAGATGGCTTGTGCTTGCGATGGACGCACGGACGCTCTTGACGAGCTAGAGCTAGGCCCTGCCGCTTCCACGCGCCTTCCCAGGCTCACAAAGCCTCGGCGGGAAACGCGCCTTTCAAACCCGAGCGCTTGAACACGCCCCCGGCCGCAGGCATTAGCGCTCGCCTTCCCCAGCTCCGGGTCTACGGCCGAGCGTTTCGCCGCCAAGCTCGTCCCCGTTTTGGCGGGGACGGATGTACTTGGACGGAGCTCCACGACCAGCCCCTGCCCATCCTCGACCCCGCGCAGGTGAGGGTGGCCCCCGCGGGGCGGAGCGAGGGCGGGGAGACGCCGGCCGCTCCGCCCTGCCCCGCAGGAAGCACCGCCCGCGCCCCTTCCTCCTCCTCCTTCTCCTCCTCGTCCTCCTCCTCCTTCCCCGCCGCGGCGCGACGATGCAGCAACACTTTTCCTTGGCTGACTGTGACGTGATGGGCTTCGATCTGGACCACACGCTCTGCCGGTATCATCTCCCGCAGAGCGCACGGGTGAGTGCGGGCCGGCGCGGCGCGGCTTGACTCGGCGCGGCACGGCCTGGCGGCGGCGGGCCGGGCACCCCCCCTCCATCTCTGAGCCGCCCGCCGCCACCTGCCCAAGCGAAAGAGAAAGTGCCGGGGAGCTGCGCGGCGGGGAGGCGGGACCCCCTCTGCGCGGGCGGCACCCCTCTGCGGGGCAGCGAGCCCCGAGCTGCCGGCACGGCTGCCTCTAGGGAGACCTGAAAAGAGAAGCCCAAGTGCATGTCTCGCTGTCCGCGTCCTCAGCAGGCCTCTGCCCGAGCAAAGGGGACAGCCATGTCTTTCCCCTTGAACCCCGCGCTCCTTGCGAGCTTCCCCAAGTGTAGCGGTGCCGAGAAAAAGGTGGAGGACCGCATCTCCCTCTCCTCGCCCCCGCCGAAGGCAGCGATGCTGCAGGCGGCTGGAAGCCCGCAGCACTTTCGACAGGCGACCTTGCAAACTTTCTGGCGCTTGAAATGAATCGCCGGGCATAAGGGCGCCGACCATCTCTGGCTTAGCCCTTATGCCCCAATAGACGAGAGGGGGTATTGTCCGTGCCTTCCCGCCTTGGGTGTTTTTTCCTTTTACTCCGCCTGGCACATCTTAAACTCCCCGAAAACCTCTCATTGACTGGCCCTTCTTTGGTGACGTCGGGGCTTTGGCACCGTGCTGTCTCCTGTCGTGGATGCTCGTGGTGTGCCCCCCTCTCCCCTTTTCTTCGCCTCCGTTCCCCTGCAGTAGGTTTTGCCCTGCACAGAACTCCTAGCTAATTGCAGGGCACTTCAGAACTCGGTACAGAAACAAATGCTTATGAGGTCTCTCTTATGGGCAGATACGGGTTTGCATGTCCTGTGTTGAATACTTGCTTCCTTAGGCTGTGGGTGACTTTCTGTGGAGGGACATCTTTGTAAGAAAGAAGGTTCAACTGTAACGAGTTATAAAACATACGTGCTCTGGGGTTTCTGCTGGAAACCAGCTCCAGGCTCACCTTCCCTGTTCTTTGTGGTGTGCCACGCACATTGCATCTTGCACAGGCCCCTTCCTCCTGATAAGAATTTTGTCTGATGAAGGCAGACATTAGGCAGCTGATAACCAGAGGGGTTGTGTGTTGCATTGTTTTTAAAAAAAAAACCCCAAACAAACAACAAAATAAAAAACCAAAAACATTTACTAAACTTATTTCACTCTTCATCTTCTCTCAGTGGAGACAGACTGACTGTGCCCATTGTATGCCTCTTTTGGAAATAAGAAATGCATTAAAATGCTGATGTGCACAGCAGAAGATGCACGTAGTGCATCTTTCAGTGTTGGCCTTCATATTAGTCTTTCTTGGATGTTACTCATATTCATTCCTAGAGCAGTTTTTGTAATTAAGAAAGTAAAAGGCCAGGGAACAGTCTCAATGAAAAAAATCAGGAGAAAAAGGGAGGAATTACTATTCTTGTGTGGTGTTCAAGGATGTGGCAGCATCTAACTAGATCTTCTTGTACATTATAATAATAAATCGCTGACTGATGTATCAGGTTTTAACAGTGTTTTTTCTGAACCTATAAATGGTAACAATTTACTTAGTAGTTGTCTGTTTCCTTCAAAATATGTTCCTTCAGATACTTTTGAAATGTTCCCAAAGGGTAGTTCTTTGTTGGCTCAGAAGCTGCTTGTTGAGTGTTGGTAACTGACAGAATCAAAAAGAAAAAAAAGATTGGGGAAGGGAGAGTAGTAATCGAGTCTTACATACTTACTATCTTAGTTTACCAACAGCCTTGGAGCACGGGGCCAGTAAGGTAGAATGCCATAAACGTGGTTATATTGGACACGTTGCCCCAGAACTGTTGTGTGACCATCCTGAGCTGTTTTCCAGCTGTGAAAAAAACACCCTTGAGCACTATTTCCCAGTAGTGGAGGCAATGGGACAGCATCCCTGGGTCCCTGGTTTGCTTTTGCTTAGGAGTCACTAACTCTGACATCTTGCCACTTTCCAGGGAAGCAGCAGTATCTTTCAACCTAATATATTAATGCTTTTTCTTTTTTTTTCTTCTTTTTTCTAATTTATAGTTAATATATGATAGTTTTGCCCAGTATCTGGTAACGGAGAAGGGTTATGACAAAGACCTGCTGACTCTAGCTCCTGCCAGCTTAGACTTCTGGTGAGTACACTGAAAATAACAGAAACTTTCTTCATAACTTTCTTTATGCTGTAATTTCTACAAAGCCTGGAAAACAGTTTCTCTTATTAGGTAGTTGTTGTTAGGATTGTCAAGCATGATGATAAATCCAAAATTACAGTTTTAAATACTTGTTCAAAAAAGTATTTGTTGTGCAATACTTCTAATGTCATACTTTGAAGAGAGAACTGAGAATCCAGGCTTGCTTTGTCAGTGCTTCTAACTACATAGATACAAGCCTTTTAGTTTGACTTTCACTCTTAGTTTATATCTCTTTTTCAAGTCTTCTACTTGAATTTAACTAGTAAGTCCAGTAACCATCAGAATTTAGTAATTTTTATCTTGGCAGATGTGGTTTTGTTTGTGTAAGGCAGAATAATCCCAACAGCCTTCTGAAGACCCAAGGAAAGTTGACAGGCCAGCAGGTCGGCCTTGAATGACATGTCAGGCACAAAGCTGTGATGCAAAAAGCTGCTCTGAGATCAGTGGTCTCTGCACAGGAGCTTGAACCTGAATCTCTGACCTTCCAACTTTTATAGGTTGTTATCTAGGCCAGGGGGTTGGGAGCTTGAAAGGCCACATAGACACTAATTCTTTTAGGAGAAACACAGGACAGAGGGCTAAGTAATGCATGCATTATTGTGGGAACAGTTTTGATCAGTTGTTTTTACAACTCAGTGTTTGACTGGACAGTTTACAACCAGATTGATTTCTACTTTTGTATGACAAGCAGTGTCCCTGTATTTCTCATATTTTTATCTGATGGATGAAATAATTTGTTAAGATCTAGATATCTTGGCCGTGGTGCTTTATCAGAGCTGGGGGTTCGTTAGCATGGACCTGCAAGCCCGTGGCACTGGTGGCCACCATGTCAGTGCTCCTCATCCAGGGGTCTCTTATGAAAGGCTGGGGTGTACTTGCTGCCTTCATGGCATATCTTCTTTCTGTGGGGTACCTTATAACAGAGGATGAAGGTGGCGCTACTTTTTCAGTGGGTTTTTTGCTCATTATTATTCTCGCCACTGAACTATTAATTAGTTTTTCAGATTACCTAAGCAAATGTATATTCAAATATCTGTAAGGAACCAATTTACTAGAAGAGTTAGAAACTGCTGTTGGATGCCCATCCTATGCTGTCAGCTCTTTACGTTGCTGGCACTGCGTAGCTTCTGCTTCATGTGTTCCTTGGATGTTCTGTTGCCTTGTTTAGAATAATGTTCTACTCCTCTCTCCCTTAAAAACTGGTGTTATCAGTCTAGCAATAAGTAGGGGAGCTTCCACCAAGAAAAAACCCTGTTTTCTTAACAGAAGTGACTTTCTTTAATATACATTTGGACCTTAATCCTCCAACTTACCTATATGAATGCTCACTGAACAATGGAACTGGACTTATTTAGTAGGAATTTGCTATGTAAGTGAAATCCAGTCCTCATTGTAGTAATATGTATTTGCATATATACAGTGTTATTCAAACATGGAACTATTGGAAGGGTTGTGATTTTGCTGCTTTTGTGTAGAATCATTGTATACCTTCTGTCACTACGTTTCATTGTGATCTATAGCAGGGTATTTCTCTGAAAGCATTGTTTGTTTCTTTTTTAAAATAAAATTGTTCTTAGTTGTAAAGGCTTGGTGTTGGACATTGAAGAAGGAAACTTCCTGAAACTTGCAGAAGATGGAACAGTTTTAAGGTAATATTGACAATAAGTTTATATCGTTAAACAATACTAATTTCAGCAAATGTCAATTTATTAGATGTAAAAGTGTAAATGCCCTTTGGTAATGTAGTGCTCGGTTTCTCTTAATGTCACATTTGTAGTTTTTTCATAGTATTTCCAAGATAGCTGCTAGTAAAGAATACCTCATCTAAGTCTCTGAGTGCTTACTTGATCTTGACAGTAAATTAACTTTTTCACTGGCTACCAATCTTCTCTTTGTCCAGTTCTGCTAAGATTCAGGGTAAGTTTTTTTCTTTGAATTGTTATTAACCTGACTCATAGTCACTGCTAATGACTAATGCTAATGACGAGAGCTCTGTTAGCTTTGTACTATACATGTTCAAAATTCTGCAGACTTGCCACCTATAATTTAAATAGCCCGAAGTAAATTAAACACAGAAGATGACACATTTGCCTTCAAAATTCTCACTTTTTTTCCTCTTTAAATCTGTATTTTGCTTTCAGTCATCATTTCAGTGCATCATTATTTCCTCTTTCCCTTTTTTTTTTTTTTTAACATAGACTTCTATTTTGAATCACAAATCTGAAAAGTAAATATATTTCAAGTATGTCAGTCCCAGTCCCATTTCCCCCTTATTTTTTTCCAAAATTACTTTTTTTTTTCCCCTATCATGTATGTGGGAGAAGGGGCTTGCAGATGCTAGGGAAAATCGGGTTTTATTGTAATAAAGGAAGAAATACCTGTGAGTCTCTGCTGTGTATCCCAAAATTAATTTGCCATGAATTTTGGAGGGAGTACTAAATGCAGAATTCAAGAGTGGAGGGTATAGCGCAGTAAAGGGAAGAGTGGTTCAGGATTATTTCTCCCAGCATTACCTGTGTTTGCTTCAAAACTGGAGTCTGTGCATTGTTTTGAAGCCCAATTTGATGGTCAAGCTTGTTGATTTTGATTCCTAAAAAGGCTTGTGCGTACTTCTGTATTACCCAGCTGCTTGCTGGGCTCACACTAGCACTTCTCCATAGTTCTGCCCTGTCCCTCTCTGAATGTTCACAGGCTTCAGAATGATGTATAGGCTTTCTGCGCTGTGTTTTATTGTGCAGTGTATATTGATAGTTCAAGTATAGTGAGCATCCTCACACAATTGAGAATGTTCGAGCAACACAGAGTGACTGTGTTAGCAGGTGAGGCACCGTAGCTGAGCACCCAGCCGACCAAACCTCTGTGTAGTAGGGCTTTTATTGAGGACTGTAATGTATATGACAAAACCTTAGGTCCTGTGAAGCTTCAAACTTAGAGTTACTTCTGATCAACATGCATGAACCTCAGTATTTAGTTGCAATGCATTACTCTGCACTAGGAGTAGTTTGGCTGTTTTCAACCTTTTCCTTTTCTTTTTCTTTTCAAATATAAATAACTTAATCCATCAAATAGGGCAAGCCATGGTACAAAGAGCATGACATCCGAAGAGATCCTGGAGACATATGGAAGGAGGGAGTGGAAGCATTTTAATACAGTCAGTGGAATGGTTTCCCGCTCAGGTTAGCATGTCCTTACCTTAGCATGTCCTCTTCCTTAAAATTGCTCTGGCCCCTTCAGTGCCTCATAGTATTAGTTCTTACCACACATATTTCAAAATACTTGATCTGAGAATTACTGGGATTAGGTACGTGTTTTGGGGAGAGTGGGGTGGTTTTTTATATATTTTCCATTTCTAATACTACAGTTAACTTAAATTTAGGTCACCATTGATGAGACAAATAAGCTGATGTTAGTTATGTTTTAGCTACAGAGATGAGTGCTTTGTTCGTTGATTAAGAGATTACCCACCTATCTCATTTAGGACATATCTGGTAGATCTGAATGTTTTTTAATTGTTGACTCATTACCATCAGTGCTGTTATGAGAGGCCTAGTTGGAGGTGCAAAGAACAGAGCAGGTCTGGAAACGAAAGTTTGCCTGCAATTGAAGTTTCTTTGGTTTAAGTGGGGAGTGACTTTGAAGGCACTGTTTGCTTTCTTACTAGCTGCTCTGTGCTTCTTTCTGTTTTACTTTCACCTTGTCAGTCATGAGTAACACACATAACATACTCTGTTAAGTTACATTGCCCTTTGTAATGGAGATATCTTCCTTGAGGTTTTGCTGATGTAAACTTGTTTGTGATGCTTATTCTAAACGGCAGGTATTCATTTGCAACAGGGTAGAAGAGAAAGGTTTCCTTTGCTCATACAGCAAACAAAGTACACTTGGTCTCTCTTGTGAATGTTAATCCCCGTGTTGTGCTGTAACATACCTAACAGACAGCACAGACAAGATCATGAATGAAAAAAATAAAATCATTGGTTAGGTCATTTCACTCCTAGAAAACAGTTTTAGAGCATGACCTCGGTCTGGGAGAACATCTGCACCCTGCTGATTTTGTTCTGTTTTGATAGAAACAGGGTTCCATGTGATAATGTGGGCATACTTCCCCTTGGGCTAAGGCACTGTCTACAGCATGTGTGTGCATGAAGGAGAAGACTGTGTAAGACCTGTCCAAATGTTTCTGAAACAACTTCTCAAACTCTTTCTCTGTTTCTACTGCTAGGGAAAGTGATATTTTGGAAGAGTTGAGAGATACTGTCGTAACTCTTAAGACTCATGGATCTTCTCACATCTCTTCCACCTGAAAATTTAGAACCTTAAAATGAATTTTTAAAATCTCACTGCCTTGATATAGGTGAACCACTTTCAGTTGCCAATTATGAGAATCAGAAGTGGGAATAAAGGATAACAAAGACTGGGAAGCAGATAATGCTTATTACCATTAAAATCCAAATAGGAGCTTATACTATTATTTAAATGGGGGGGGGGTGTTATTTGTGATTAGAGCATACAATATGGATTTAAAAAGTAGATTTTTTTTTTTTCCAGCTAAATACTATTTGTATGATAATTATTTTGACCTGCCAGGAGCTCTCTTGTGCGCAAGGGTTGTGGACAGCTTAGATCAGGTAAGAATTGGTTTGTTTGAAATGACGTATTACATTATCTTTCTCTTCCACCACAACTGCAAGCATTTAGTAATGTATTAAAGAGTGTACTGAACAACATCAAGGTCTTTAGCTTTTTTGTTTGTTTGTTTGGAATTTTTCTTGTTGGATTTAGGTTATCAAAGTTGTCTCTGAAGCTAATTGTGAGCTACATGCACATGGCATGTATAAAACAAATGTACTTCCACCAGAGGGCACAAATAACTAGGATACGAATGGAAACACGCTGTTTTCTTAGGTTTACTCCATGATATGCCAAATATAGTTCTTTAAATCTCTGTTAATTATACTTGATGATACTTGAATTAAATCTAATGTTGGTCTTTTGAATAACATGGTTTGCCAATTTGCAAGGTGTTAATGAGTTGAAACCTTAACTTCACCCTTTTTTAAACTTGTGTTTGTCTTAAACATACTGACTATGTACACAGAGATAAACACACCTCTAGAATAGTGTCTTTTTTTCTTTTTCTCTGCTAAAAAACAAGGTACATTCTCAATGTGGAAAATACAATTGCTTTAACCTTTTTCAGTGCTTTTTAGATAGATAGAATGTGCTAAATCTTGCATTTGAAGTTATGGTTTGGTTATGTTTAAGAAAGCTTGAATCTTTAATTGTGTGCAGCTGGGGATAGGAGAGGGCTCTTCTCATACAGTAAGTATATTGGTATCAAAAAAGTACTGATGTCATCTTCTGGCTAAAGGTACTAAAGTGCTGAAGCACTGAAAATTACTGAAACTAAACTTTGCCTCCAGAGTGAAATTCAGAGCTGAGAGAGGTGTATCTGGAATCTCTTTGGATATCAGCTGACTTGAAGCTTTAGCCTCTATGCTAAAATAGCATGCTGAGTAGATTGCTACCTAAGTCCAAGTGCTTCATGAAGAGTTAGCTAAAGCAAGCTTACTGGGAAATGCTCAGCACAGGTGTGCTGTAAGACTTTTAAAGGATTAATAATGTCCTTCCTCTACTGTTCACAGCTTAGAACCATCTCTCAGATGTGACGTTTGCATTGCATTACTTTATATTTAGTGTAGACTTGGCACAGATCGCCTGCTTACTGGGGGACAAAGCATGTATGTCATAGCATGTGTGTAATAAGTTGCATGTTCAGTTAGTAGTTTCCAAGCTGGAATACTGACTGCGAGTCAGTGCCATCTTCAGAGATAATTAAACTCGTGCTGTTTCACCAGAGAGTTACTGGAAGTGGGTCATGCACCCTCTTTATCAGCTAGCAGTTCTTGAATATTTTACGGGATGTTGGCCCAGTTTCAGCAGGAAGGGATAGAAGAGTTCTCTGGAAGATAAGCATTAGCCAGATGGCATGGATGCAAGGCAGGAGGTGGTCAGCCTCTCCAGCCCTTGTGCTTGCAAAATGCTATATCCTGAGGGCTAGAAACAATCATGATTTCTTCCCCCACATTCCTGAAGAGAGGTAGAGGCTTCTGATTCCTGTTCTGGGAGCCTGTTTAGTAAGGACTGTTTTCTTACCATTTCTAGAAAACATTCTAGCATGCAGAAAGCTTCCTACTGGAAATAAATGAGAGAACTGCTAGGTTTGGATTCAAAATGGGTTTTGACATGGGTTGAATTCTGGGCTGCTCTACTCTGTTAAAACTGAATCTGGTTTTTTTGTATCCAGAGGAAAACACATTATTTCAGACGAAGCAGAGGAGCTTCTTGATGTTTGGGATCTTGATGTCGAAGAGATACTGCTTTGTCTGATAGTTCAGCTAATGAAATCCCATTTGATAATGACACCAAAGTCACGGTGGACTGCATAGGCACGCACAGTTTTCTCTCTGCTTTCTGGACATGGGTCTGATCTCTTGCACATCTCATATGCAATGGTTGTAGATTTACAAGAAATTAGTTCAACAGTTATTTTAGTCTTCTCTGAGGTCAAATGTTTTGAATGAGGTGTACCCACTTTTCACCTAGTATCCATCCTCAAAACAGCACTCAGGAAATGTTAACTCATTGAACTGATTTTCAAAGCCAAAACCCCAAACTAAGGAGCAATTCAACCACACAGAGTATGAAGGGAGTGGACAATTTAATCTGTCTCAAGGTTAGTGCTATTGTAGGCTAGTGCCATCGCCATGAGACAGATAGATGCTCCCCAGCATCCCCTGAACATGGCTTTGAACAATGACCTCAGCACCTAAGCGAAGTCTGACATGCACAAAACTTTATCTTGCTGTTTGTTCCTTTATGTATTTCTGCGGCAGTTTGCTTTAGAAAGTTGAATTCCTGCTCTTAAAATACAGAGCTGGTGGCTGATAAGCAGACTGCCGCAGTGCTTGTCAATCATGCACAAAAGGCCTTGTGTGACTTGCTGGCTGTGAAATTAAGGGCAGGCTGTTCTTCTTTCTGGAAGCCTCCATGGCAGAGGATTAGGCCTGATATAGCAGTTTACTTGAATACGCGTAAACTACATGGGGTTTTTTGTTGGTGATGTTAAGGGGTGGGTGGCTGTTGGGTTTGGCTTTTTTTTCAGTTTCTGAATGTTTCCCTCTCTAGAAAATGCTTCATGCTTACAAAATGGGTCATTATTCGGGTATTAGAATAGTGCTCGGAACACAGAAGGAAATGCCATGAAATCTGTTAACAGTTAGCACTGAAATTTGTCTGTGTGGGGGTGTGGAAAGCCTCTAACAGTGCTGACCTCCCATGGTGTACACACCCAGACTGTGCCACCTGCTTTGCTACTGCCAGTACCTTGTAATTCTGGACACCTCATACAGGCTCTATAGATAATCCTCTGTTCTGTAATACTGGCTAGCTCTGTAATTGCATCTGTGTTTAATTCAGTGCTCCTGAAGTTGGTGGAGTGTGAGAATGCTGTGGGGCTCAGCTGGTTGAGGAGCTTTCCTTCTCCCTGAGATGCTGAAAGGGTTGTTGAGGTCAGGTGGAGCTCTTCTGTGTGGGAGACTTTCTAGGAATGGTGAGAGACTGTTCACAAAGTGCACATCAGCTTTCCCTGCCCTTCTGCCAGAGCTGGGGTTTGGCAGCTTTCAGAGCACGATGTAACACGGTGCCGCTCAGCTTGGCTTCTGGATGAGTATTTCATATGGTGTTTAGGGTGGAGTTACTTCTAAATTATGGTAAAAGATTTTGCTGGGTCTTAGGGTGGAAGGTGATACAAGCACCAGGCTGTAGATAATATCAAACCTCTAATTAAGGACAATGTTTGCAGTTCTAGGGACTTCTTTTCCCAAGTATCAGTGGGATGACTCATTCAGCAAGTTAATATCTAATGCCCTCTTTTGCTCTAACGTTTTAGAGCTCCTCACAGACATAAATCCTTTCTACTTTCCCTTTCTTCCCCCACCCCACCATATCTTTCTGAAGTAGGGAGATAACTTGGGAGCAGTGACCCAAAGTTCACAGCCAAGCTAAGTACTGAGTACTGATCTCCTGAATCCTACTGCCTGAGACTGTTTTGCTCTATTTTCAAAATAATTCTGTTATTAATGAAATTCCTGTCACTGTTTCAATAAGAAAGCTCGAAATAAGTGATCCTTGATGTAATGACTAAGGTTCCTTTTGACACTTACAGCACGATGGCCAGAAAAAATATGACTTCTGGAAGGACATGGTGGCTGCTATCCAGCACAATTATAAAATATCAGCTTTTAAAGGTAAGTAAATTCACTGAAAATTTGGTATACTAGATGAAAATGTTTTGTGTGCTTGCCAGAACAAATACATGTGCAAGTACACTGTAGGTTATTCAATACAGCTCTTACATTTCAAGCTTACAAGTAGTTGTATAGTGGACATGTTTATCCCTATGTATTTCTGTTTAGTTTAACTAGAACTGTTTTGCCATTTTAAATAACACTTGTGATGAGCTGTTTCACAGAATTTAGAGAGTGGTTTCTTATTACCATGATTGATTAGTATGGTAATGTAAACATCCTTGAACTGTGTTTTGATTTTGTTTCTTGTGGTGTTGCACTCCTAAATAAAATCTGAAATGCACTGGGGAAAAACAAAGGGAAAAAAATAGTATGTAATAATTTTCTTAAGCTGTCCAGTTTTGATTAGAATTCCTCATGTAGTGTTGACACAATGGTGGAGAGATTGTTTTTCTAATTTTTATCCTTTTTAAAATTCCGTTATTTTGCTATAAATTTATTAGATGTTGCAGATGATATTTTTTTTTTAATAACCTTCTACCTTCCAAGCCAACCTTCTCATACTGTAATACAAGCTTGATTTGGAAAACATCTTGGATACATCTTGGAAAAGAACTTTTAGCCTTCTGCTAAAAAGTCTTTTCCTCCTTCAGGCTCTTAACCTTCCAAGTTTCTATTTGGTGTATAAAATAGTAAGTTGAGAATAAGACTTAGTCATCTCTTGTGTGCACATGGTTAATTGAAATTATTTTTAACTGTGGTTGGTTTTTGTTTGCTGGGGTTTTTTTAAAGATCATATGCAGATCAGTTCAGAATTCTGTATATTTTTGCTGATAGGCACAGGTCTAGTTTGGAGCTTCTTTAAACTTAGCTTTTTTTCGCTATAGCTGGGCTACTTTCTGTATTTCTTTCCAAAAAAGTTGTCTCAGGTTCCAAGCAAAAAATATAAGTTGATATTAAGATGCATGTTGAAGAAGACAGTGAGATATTCCTAAAGTGTTTTTGTTTGTTCTTGCTACTGTGTTTCCATTGGAGCTTAGAGTGTGATTGGTCATTAAGAGTTGTTCTAGGAACTCATTTGTACCTGAAACGAAGATGTCCCTTTTTTTCTGCTGATATCAATCCAAATCAACTGAACTGTAATTTTTTTCTTTTAATTTCATATGGGTTTTTTTGATGGTTCAGGTCTTTTTTGGGGGTGTTTTGCTTAGCTCTTTTCAAATCATGAAAGATCTTTATTTGAAAAGGTATAGATCACATAGTGGCAAAAAGAAGTAACTTTTAAAAGTGTTCTTTGGAGATAAATTAAATGAAATAGAAGTCTGATCTTTGAAATAAGAAGTAATAGCTGTTTTGTTTCTCAGAGTATCTGCCTGTGTGGACATGTGTACATTTATGCATTTACATATCTACCCAGTACTTATCCATGTATGTAAGCCTGGAATTTACATACAAACAGCTGCGTGATACGATTTAATCCTTTCTGTTACCGGAATTGGCACTTAATTTAATACACCCTAATCTCTGTTATAAAAGTTGAGGCACATGCACAACAGCAGTAAAAGTATAAGAAAACGTAATACCTGATAAGCATGAATTACTTTGGATAAAGCTCTGTAAAATCAGAAGCACAACAATGCAGATTGTAGGCAGTACTTGAGATGATATAAGAGTACTATGCTCTGTCATGCATCACTTTGAAAGGCTTCGTAGTGACCTTATTTTCCTTTTAATAATGTGGTCCAGTGGATAAAGCACTGAAGAGGCAGAAGTACTAGAGAATTTCTTCCTGTATCACTTGTGATGTTCACATGGAGCATCTCTCTTTGCTTCAGGTCCCTCTGTGAAATGAGAGTAACAGTACTAATCTTTTGTCACAAGTTTGTGCTGAAGAGATTTTTCTTTTCCTCAGCTGCAAGCTTAGCATAAGTTCTTGAGGAACCTCCTAAACCTGGCTCCCGCCCAAAGTCTACATAGCAGGAAGCCCCACTGTCTGTCTTAGCCCAGAGCCTGGCCTGAAAACCACAGCATCTTGACATAAACCCTCTACAAGGCGCAGAGGGCATGGAGTTAACCCTTCAGAGAAAAGCAGTGCTCATTAACAGTTAGTCAAGGTAAAATTTCTAAAGCAAACTCATTAAGTGGTCAGTTGAGGAGACGCGAAGTTCCCAAGTCGAAATGCCATCTTAGTAGTGCCATTGTCAGTGTTGGAGCAGAACGACTGACTGCTTTATTTTTTTAAATTTCCAAGTGTTTGCAAGTCACTTTGGTTTGTTGTCAGTATGCCCTTGTTTCTTATGCCACTTTTATTTCACATGATTTCTTTGATCATAATCAGGTGTCTGGTGGATTTTGCTTTTCATTGTCTTAGCAATGGCAATTGCCTTAGATAATAGCCCTACGATATTTTTTTTGGATGGCTCTTTCACATAGCCAGGATTGTCTTGACTCAATGAAGGGTATTAGCCTACTCTTCTCCTTGTAAAGAAGTGAAGAACTGAGGCTTGCCAAGGGACAGTCAAGAGGGTTCCGGAATAATCTTGTGTTATTTAGCTTTTTGAGTGGGAATCTATTTGTGGGGAATCTATTAAACAATACTGTCAGAAAACCATGATGCCAGAAAGCATTGAACACATTTGTATTTTCAAAAAGGTGATTTCTTACCAAGTAATACCTACAAGAATGCTCTCTGCAGTTGATGTCCAAGTTGAGCATTAAATGACTTGAGTAATCCTATTTGTAAGTCTTTAACTTATTACTGGAATGTTTTGCAGCTTTAAGGTGATTAACATTAGTTTGTATGTGTTTCACCTCGTTTAGTCTATTAATTAGTAAAGAGCAATTTTAAAAGAAATGGCATGTGGTGATGCATTTGACACTGTATAAATATGTGGACAAAGGTCCACAACACGTAATGGAAACAAAGTTTCATCTTTTAAGGAGTAATGAGGACTTCAAGTACTGTATAATTATTTACACATAAAAAAAATTCAGATTTGTTGAGTTTTGGATAGAAAAATTGTTTTTGTAGAAGGAAGTTGCCTGATATAAATTCTTAAGGCAGAATTTCATAAAATGTCTTTTCTTAAAGACTGTTTTTATTCTCTTTTCCACGATTGCCTTTTCCTGTCATTTCCCTGACAGTTCTCAAAAACATAACGCTTGTGGTTATGTAGTGAAAAATCATATATTTGTAATATTTTCAATCAGTTCATAAGATTATGTTTCAATTTTGGAAGTAAAAACATCACGGCTAATATGGCAGCAGAGACTATTACATAAATTGCCCATAAAAAGGCTTGATGGGATCTGCCCTCAGGTTTCAAGGGTGTCACTCGAATTTGTCACTCACAGTATTAAAAGTTTAAAATCTTACAGATGTTCTCAAGGTTCCCTCTAAACTGAGAATCTAAAGCAAAAATCAAGATAGAAGTTGTGCTTGTGCCACTATTTGGTGTGTACTCTCAACCTTTTCGGTGTTAGGAGATGCTTTCTTAATGGCTTTATGTCTGAACAGTTATGAAAAGCTTTCAAAAAGACAGACCTGATGTACTAAGCTGTAGACTTATGTGAAGTCCTACGTGTTAATTTGAGGCACAAAGAAGTTAAAGGACAAAACCTGATTTAAAGTGGATGGATGGTAAGAATTGGTGACCCGTGCTTTCAAGGATACTGACTAGGCTTGGTTTCTTGTGCAGAGATGAGTTAATTAGGGTCATAGGTCGGTAATGTACTGGTGAGCACCAAACCTCTCCAGCAATTTTAAACATGTTCGTTGGCATACTTTTCAGATGTAAAGCAATTAACCAGAAACTTTACAGCTCCTGAGCAGTATTTTCCAGCTCCAGTACTCAGTTTCTGAAACAAAAGGGTCAGATTGGTTGAATGTATTGGCAGCAGCACATGCTGTGTTTATATAATGGAAAGTTCTGTTGAACTACTGCACGTGACTTCATAGGAAAACATTTTTAGGGGAGGAAAAAAAATAAAAAAGATAATTCTTAGGAGATCTGTAATTAGTATTTGGCATAAACCAGGAAAGTAAAAAAGTAGGGCTGGACAATACAGACTCGAGTGTCTTTGAGTTTTGTCTTGGCTTGAAAGAAAGGTATGACAGGATTGCTACTTGTTAATTGCGTTACAGCCCCCTGTATTATTTCCATACAAACATTTGTGTGCACCATTTATAACTGTAGTACTGATTTCCTTGCCTGCATCTACTTGGCTACTGAAATGAGCAGATCTTGTTACACTCCCTACTTAAGCATTTACTATTCTACCAATGTATAGCCAAAGCTACAGACTTCCTTATCCAGAAGCATTTAATAAAAGGATTAAAAAAAAACCCAATTCTGTAGTTCTTTACAGTTTCCATGTTGTTTAATTTTGCTAATGATGGATCAACCTAAAGGTGTCCTCACTTTTTTTCTTTTAATTAATCCCAAGTACTTGGGAAATTGCTGATTTCAAATGTATGTGATACAGTGAGTCTCAGGTTCCACTTTCATGAAGAAATGATGGTATCGCAAAACTTTTACACATGAATCTATGTACTTTTAGTTCAAGTGATTAAAAACTGTTAAAAAAATTAAGCTAAGAATAACTGTGAAAGAGCCAATAAGGTTTTGATGTATATGACTTTTAAAGTATGTGAATGGTAACTCATTGGAAGAAATTCCTGATCAAACTATTATGGTTTTCTAATTTATAAGCACTGTTTTGTACTAAGCTAGCTTACTTGATGCCATTAACTTTTCATGGTGCTATAGTAGATTAGTATTTGTGAGACATGAATGCATGTAGGTATGGTAAATATGATTATGCTTACTGACTGATTACTGTCATCTGATACATTTAAAATTTAAGTAAAATATGTCCCCAAAAGTAGTGTATTATCAAGGCATGAACTCGTCAGGGAAAAACAGTGCAAAGACTGTCTCAGGTTTTTGGGGTGGTAAAGCTGTTGTGGTTTTCCAGGTGTCTGCATGCTGAAAAGATACACTCTTTGGATTTGGTGATAGTTGCTTTAGTGCACTCTGTGGTTTTACAGAATGTTAGCAACTTTAAAACTATTGAATTAGTTTGTTGCTGCAGATGATAAAAATGTGCATCAAAGAAAGCTGAGCGGATTTCTAGGGTTCAAATGTCGTTGCTTTTGCTATCTGAAAGTTTTAGATCTTAAGTAACAGGTAGTAGTAATTTGTAAATTTACATTTCTGTAAGACAGTTATTTATGACTAAGAAAAGTGGAACTAAGTTAAGATTGTGACATTGTATGTACTGTATGAGAGCCGTGTTTTCTTGACTCCTGTTTGATAGCTTAAAGATTAAGCTAACAGCTGACTAATGTTACAGAAGTGTGTCTGTTGTGAGGACCATTCTGTAACTGAGACTGTTTTATGTTGAATAATACCTTCAGTTAATTCAAGTATAGTAAAGTATGGTCAAGAGTCCTGGGATGACTACTTGATGTGTTATGAGAAGTCATCATTAGAAATTCCAATTTTCCTTTATTTTAAACAAAAGAGGGGGAAAAAAAAAGAGAGACTGCTGCATTATATTAATTCATAACATTTTAATGTTGTATTCACTTGGACAATTGATCATCATTTGAAATAAATTTCTTATGACAATTCTCTAAGAACATAGAATATTATTCTACTAGGTTTGAACCAATCTCTTAAACCTTTTCACTTTCTCTTCCATTTCTGTGGCAAAATTGAAGTTGCATGACCTGCTAGTGATGAATCAGATCAGCGCCCTGTTAAAATGGTCTGAAGGAGAGAGCGTGAGGGCAGTGTGAGTGGGATGTTCTTAGATATGAGCAAACAGGAAACCTGAGAAAGAAGAGTGAACATAGTCAGAGGAATAGAGACCATTAGATTCTGAATTGGGCAGCTGGAGCCATACTTGATCATTCTCCATGAGATCGATGACAGCACTGCCAGAAGCTTGATCAAGGTATCCTTTCTTGTACTCATCATAAGTGTACATGAGCGGGGAACCGTTTTTGTAGAGTGCAACCCAAACATTTGTTCCTTTCGCATGTACATGGTAGGAGAAATAGTACAGTCCGGGGATCCTGCAGGTGAAGATTCCTGTTCTGGGGTCATAGTGTTGCTGCCTGTTGTACAAGATTTTATCAAATTTGATGGGGACTGTTGCCCCAGGGTAGGCTTTTGAGAGAATGACACTGAAAGCAGACACTGGCATCCCTGTAAGAGCTTGGTTTACTCCTTTCATGTAAGACCCTCCTGATAGCTCCCGAGACTCTCCTGCTTTCACGTAGCTTTCGGGCATCTGTGGGATTACAGCTTGGCCGGGAGGACCAGGAGGACCTGGGGGGCCTGGCAAACCAGGCTCTCCGTTGTTCCCTTTAGGCCCGGGGGGTCCAGGTGGTCCCATGGGTCCGGTCAAGCCTTTTGTAGAAATACCTGCTGGGCCTGGCAGTCCTGGTGCTCCTGGCTCACCTTTTGCACCAGGGGCTCCTGGCAGGCCAGGGGGGCCGATGGGGCCTCTGATCCCAGGTATCCCTGAAGGCCCTCTGGGGCCTGGCTCGCCATTGATTCCTGGCACTCCCTTAATTCCTTGTGGGCCCATTGGACCAGGCAAGCCGGGTAGCCCAGCGTGGCCAGTGTCACCTTTTGGACCTGGGAAACCTGGGTGTCCCTTAGGACCAGCGAGGCCCTGCTCACCTGGGTATCCTGGTTTTCCCTCTAATCCTGGTAGACCTCGTTCACCCTTGGCCCCTGGAAATCCCGGGGGGCCTACAGGGCCCATGTCACCTTTGGGTCCGGGTAGGCCATTCTCACCAGGCAAGCCTTTGAGTCCTTGAGGGCCCATGTTCCCTGGTGGCCCAGCAGGCCCTGATTCTCCTGGCACACCAGCTGGGCCTTGGTCTCCTTTAGGTCCTGGAAGGCCAGGAGGACCTTCAGGCCCTCTGTGTCCCTTCATCCCCGGCAATCCTGGCTTTCCGAATCCTGGAAGACCTGGGGGTCCAGGCAAGCCTGCAGGTCCAGGGTGTCCCTTGGCTCCAGGGAGGCCTGCTGCTCCTGGCGGTCCCATTGGCCCAGGCCTGCCAACACCAGCTTCTCCAGGTTCTCCTGGGGGACCCTGGGGACCTGGGACACCAGCCATTCCAGGTGCACCTGGTAAACCTTTGTCACCTTTCTGACCTGGCTGACCTGGAAGACCGTTTTCACCAGGCTTCCCCACCCCAGCAGGACCGGGGAGACCCCGGGGCCCCTGTGGACCCGGAAGACCCCTGTTACCTGGGCGGCCTGGAACACCAAATCCATTTTCTCCCTTTTGTCCATTTATGCCAGGGATACCTGGCTCTCCCTTCTCACCAGGAAGGCCCCTTGGTCCTTGAGCTCCTGGAGGGCCTTGTGGTCCTGGCTTGCCAGGGACAGACAGTCCTGCGGGGCCGGGAGTGCCGGGGGGTCCTTGTGGCCCTCTTGCACCTGGAAGCCCAACAGGCCCAGCTTCTCCTTTCTCACCATTTAGTCCTCTGTCTCCTGGCTTTCCTGGTAGACCTGGCATGCCTGGCTTTCCAACCGCAGAGAATCCAGGTGGTCCTGGGGGACCAGGGGGGCCCTGGGGACCAGGACTTCCAAACCCTGGCTTTCCTGCAGGACCAGGTTGTCCTCTTGGTCCAATAGGGCCTGGGGGACCAGGGGGTCCTTGTTCACCCCTTATCTGCACACCTGTGAGGGAGAGGAAATCAGGTCAGCCAGGCTTGCAGCATAGTGGTGAAATGTATGAAGGCTTAACTTGATTTGAACCTCCTAGAACTTGAATTACCAATACTGTGTTTCATCACTGAGAACCTGACATTCAGAACAAAAGTGTCTCAAAGCTCTTAAATGAATAATTGACAACTACAGATGTGTTGTAAGCTACAAGGCCTCTAGAATTTTTTTTTTTTTTTTTTTTGCTTCAATGCATTTAGGGTCATTGGAGAGATTAAAAGGTGCTGTGCAAGTAGATGCAAATTATTAAGGAAGGGGAAAAAAAAAAAGAGTAACTATCAGACTTGCATCTTGATGATGAACAAAACCAGAAGAAGCTTCCCATGCAGGTTAGCTGCTTTTCTGAAACTACTTGGTGCTACATTTAAGTAGTGAGATTTTTGTTCTTTCCCCCTCACACTTCCAGAAGTGGTCCATGGCTCTGGCTGTGGTTTGGTTTAGGTTTTTTTAGTTACATGAATGTTATATTTTCAAATACTGTCTTAAAGATTTTTTGCTTGTCATAAAAATTTCACAGTGGCAGGGTCAAAACTGATAATTCATTTTGCTGCAGTCAGAGTTCCAGCATTGTTTCATTTTATTGTGGTAGCTGTTTTTTGCTTTTTAAATAATGCTGCCTTTTCTTCGTTATTAAAACAGCAGGTGGAGCCACTTAACCAAATGTCACAAGTAGAGGAATAAACAAACTCACTGCTTAGTTTTCTGTGCACTTTGGGGGAGCTTGCATCTTCCTGTTGGAATTAAGATGCTGATTTATAGGACATTGCAGACAAGATTAACATAGCTATTGGGAGACTGCTTCAAGATTGATATGATAAACAGTGGGATCACCTGAAGTTTGAAGTTTTCAATCCGGTCTCTTACAAAGGGGGGGGACACAGGGTGGGGTTGGGGGAGTAGGGGTGAGAATAACAGTTTATGCAATGACTCTTCTGCTGTCTCTTAGATAATACATTGCTGTTTCCAATCTTGATGAGCCAAAACAAGTGGAGGAAGAAAAATATTTTTGTACATAGCATTTTAAAAAGAGACATGTACATATGAAATACATTTGGGTTTGGTTTGATACTGGATCTGCAAGAATGCCTTCTTCCTACATTGCCAGATAAGTTACTATCTACTAAGCTCAGAGAGCATTTTCTATTTTGCTGGTGCATAAAATCAGTATATCACCTTATTTTGCACAACTTCCTATCTCACTCCTGCTATCAAGGAACATAGTTGTTAAAATCCTATGCACAGGAAGAAAGCAGTGTCTGTGATTTATTGACAGACTGAGAATGCAAATGCACATCCTTCTCAGCTGCACAGGAGATTGTGGAATCTGCAAGTATGGTCAGGTGCAGTCTTTGATATTTTACTGATACTGTATCTGTTACCACTGAACTCCTATGTTCAGTAGGGTATAACTGCAAGTTGGTTTTCTTGTTATATAGGTGACATAAGATATGGCAAGTTTAAGAATTAAGTCATAAAATAAAAAAATTTGGAAAAGTCTTAAGCCTCTCAGAATTGACACATGCCCTGCAGCAGAAGTGACATGTGAATGTTCTTTGTATGTTAGATGTTTTCTTTTCTCACAGAGAAGCGATGCCATCAGAGAAAACATGTTAACTTGATGGGAGGACTCACAGTTTATTCCATAGGTTCCACCTGTGGATAGAATTTCTAAAGCTATCTCTCCACATCAGAGAACAGAAGCAGGTCACACAAAGCCTGAACACAAATACCTGAACAGGTAGTCTGAACTAATGTTATTTCATTTATAAAGCATTAGGGGAAAAATACAAATAGGTTTTTACATCAACTGCGTCATACCCGAAACCAAGCATTTATGTGGTACTTTGGCAGATGACAACAGTGACGCCAGCCAGGTTTATAACTCAAGGAACTATGTAAAGATCTACCATATGCATTTGGAGCTTAAATTCTGCAGGAGGGCAACATTCATGTTATTCAGCTGCATTTAAGAAACATGTAGTTGCACTTATCTTTTTCGTTTTTCCTTTGTGGCAAAACCTCTTAACTTCACAGTGCTTCTCTCTTGCTTTTTTACCATTCACCTTTATATCATTCCTAGGTTCACAAAGTGCAAAAGATGCTAAAGGCTTTGTCAGTATTCATGTTGTTATATAGAATTTTGGTGAGCTCTATTTTTTTGAAGGTCTACTAGTTTTAGATTAAAATGTCTGGTAATTGTACTGTCTAGAGACAACCGTTAAGTCCGCTGAGGAGAGAAGAAAACATTGCTGAAGTAGAAGTGTTATCAGGAAGGCTGAAGTAGTGTTTGGATACTCTCCTATAGCTCTTGATACACATATTGTTGCAAAGTTGGTTTATGTTCTCTAAGTGCAGTCAAACCCTGTTTATATATTGAGTTAAGTGTGAAGATTTTAGCATAGCCTGCAATAATGGCTTATTTAAGCACTGCTGAGCAGTCAGGTTTAACTCAATGATTATTCTCAACCAAGACTTCTGAGAAGATTTCAAGCTAAAGATCCACTGGTTTACAGATTATGTCCTGGTATATTTGAAAAATGGTAACACTAAATGCATACAGAAAAGCAATGTATTTCCTGACTGGAGAGCTGTCAAGAACAAGATATCTAAAACTGTTAAAATAATTTCAGCAAGTTAAAGGAAGCTTTAAAAGGGTTTAAATTGCTAACAGAAATTGTATCATCTATTGTAGGTTGTCCTGAGTCACCAGTTTGGGCCTAGACTGAAATTTTAGTCTCAGCCCGCTTGCTGACAAACTGGTATACAAAAAAAAAAATAAAAAAATATTATTGGTAACTAAATCTATAGGCCAATGTTTGCTGACCAAAGAGGAAAAGCAAGCTATGTGAAAAGCTTGCCACATGCTACTTGAACTACTAGGGTACAGAAGAACTCACTAGACAACAGTTAGAAGAGGTTCTGTAGTATCCTGTTTTATTCTTCCAGCACTTTCTTGGACTAGAAACTATGATGTCTAACAGTTTGCACTCCTTAAACTCTTCTAAAATCCCTCTACAGGACCTTGTTTTTCAGACCAAAGAATAGAAGTGTTTTTCCAGTACTCTATTTTGATGCTTTTTTCCCAAATGAAGATTTCTCAAGCAGTTCTGGGTAACTGGGCTGCCACGTCTGTAAAACTGTAGGCTGCTCCTGCTTTTGAGGTCTACTGCATAGTCTTTGTTCCCTTGCATACATATACAGCGTTTTATACTTCTCACATGTTGATATAATTGTTCTCATTCTAAATATGAAGTTTCGTGTACATAAGATTCTGTGTTAGTGGATAAAGTGAAAAATTAGTTCAGGACAAGGCATTTCTACCCTGCACCCAACTTCCTGTCTGCTCTGCTCCTTCCTTGCTTTTAATTACTGTTGGTTTCCCAGGAAATGAACAAAAAGAAAGAGGAAAAAACCCAAACAAAACAGTGTAAGGAGAAGAGAACTAGGTGATGACATATGGTAGAGGATAACCAAGTAAATATTGTACTTTACTTAACAATTTATGTATTTATATTATTTTTATGAATAAACTCATGGCAAAACACTATGGAAAAATTAATAAGGTGAGGGGAAGGAAATGCAACTGTAACCCAGTGGGAATTACAGGCAGTAGGTCCTCAGAGTAGCTGTTGATGTACATGTACCTAAATTCAATCTGAAAGTGCTGGTAGGGTGGGTTCCAGAATGGCCTTGTGCTGAAGGTAAGGGATGAAACTCTGACAGTATTTTGTAGAGCCTGAAAGAGCGTTTTGAGGGATAAGTTTCCCAGTCATTGCTGCTTCCAGCTGGCTTTTACAGCAGAGTGTTTTTGGAGCACATGGGCTGGAGCTAGTTGGGGTAAAACCAGGATTGCAACTTTGTACTCAATGCGAGCTGCTTATGAACACCCAGTGCACAGGATCAGACTAGAGCTATTATGAAACAAAACCTCCTAAATGAAGGTAATGTGGATGCTGTGTCTTGCACAGCAATTATTCTCTCCAGATCTGCTTTTGTTCTCCCCTGTTTTCTAATGCAGATACAGGTTAAACTTTCCTTTACTGCAAATTCAGTTTTCTGAGTCCTTCATTTGGCTTCCTAATTCCTACCTCAAAAAATTGATTGCAACCAAAAATACCTGGGATACAGCAAAAGTGAAATTTTTTGAACTTTTTCAACAGGCAAATTTGTTCTGAATTTGCCTGTTTATGCCTGAAAAAAACCAGTCTTGTTCTGGGCGTGGGGGTAAGGGATATTTACAAGGAAGGTGCAGTTCTCTTCATTTTAGTGATGATAATTTTGGATAGACTACTGATTTGGGGGATAATTCATTAAATAAAAACAAAATCCTAGGAAGTCAGGTTCTGATTTCAAGTTTTTAAAACAACTTTGGCTTTTTTTAAAGCATAGAAATACAAAACAGAACTCAGTTTCAAACACTTACTTCACTTACAAGGACAGAGAGGATACCCAGAAATAAGATGTCAGTGTATAGCACTGCAATTACATATAGCCTGTACAATCTGCCTATACAATAAGACTGATTCATGAAATGAAAACTTACATCTTTGATACATTTTTTTATTATAATATTTAAATTCACACCTAAGGCCTGTTTTGAGCAGTAACATGTGAAAGTGCTCTCTGAATATTGTAGATGACAGGTCTATTGTTAGAAACCCTAGTGTTGAATTAAAAAATGTGAGGATAACTACCATGTATTATATAATGCAACATGATTGTGTGCATAATTATTCCCACTGCTGAAGCTCAGATCTATAGCTATGGTTTTGCTTCTAGTCTATATGCCTTTTTTTTACAATAAACATTAAAAAATTTTTAAAAATGTGACAAGTGTGCATCTTTGTGCAGTATTCTTTCTGCAGTGATGACATCTTAATAGGCTTAAACTGCCAGTGAAAGTTTAATACCAGTAGTATAAACAAAGAGCTTGTGTTCATGTATTGAACCCCAAGGAGTAATTGTGTTAATTTATTAACAAGAAATAGCAAACTTACCTTGACTCTTTACATTGAATGGTAGAAAATGTGGTCCTTTGATGCTGGATTGTTTCTGGTATTGTTCAGAAAAATATCCATCTCTACCGTGGACAATATTCAGACAAAATAGCAGCAGTAAGGATATTTGTAAATGCATGTTTCCAAATCTGCCCTGTTTCAGAAAGGGGAGAAAAGGTTTGTTAAAGGAAAAGCTGTTCAGTTCTATTTCTTGTGCATGAGTAAATGAGTTTTCTCAAAAGTATTGGTATTAAAAGCAACATTAGTTTGTGCTCGCTCCTTGCTGCTTCCAGTAGTTGTGAAAAATCCTCTAAGGAAAAGGGAATCATTATTGCTCTCACTTTGAATGATTGAGCTCTTATATAGATAGCTTAGAGGCACTGGTCTCACTCTTAGGAGAAGATTAATTTTAAACCACTGTCTTTAGAACACAGTGACTATTTTCCCAGTTTTGCCTAAAGTTAAGTTCAGGTGTTGCATCTATGAAAACTATTGAAATAAAAGTTTTCAGTGGAAATACATAGAGACTCTACCATGACCTTCCTGCCTCTGTCTGATGCTATAGCAAATGAAGCATGAAGTCCTGGCTCCTTCAGCACCAGTGGCAAAAATCTCACATTGCCGTGCTTGAAACCAGACTCTTACCTCTAGCCTTTCAAACAGCCTCAGCGACATTAAGGATGCTGTAACTGGCCCTTGAATATAACCCTGTCTTCCCTCCCCAGCCAGAAAACCGACATCCTGTAGAATTTACCTTCAAAACCAAAGAGAATGAGATGGTAACATACCAGAACGTTGTGGAGGTCCAGTACAGTGTAGTAGAGCAGTGAGTCCTCCTCTACTGAGGAGTTGTTCTGCCACTGGTGAGTGAGCAGAAGCTGATGATTTCAAGTGTCACCCTTGAGTATTTATACAATTTTCCCCCTAGTTGGGTGACTACTGAGCTTAAGCTCCTCCCCCCAAATTGGGAAGCAGTAATTATCTGTGTGTATATGTGTGTTTTTAGGGGTGGGGGAGGCTATTTTGGGCACTCATCCTAGATCCTGTTAAGTAGGTTTTTTTGTTGTTTTTTTCCCTCCTTTCCTTGGATTTCTTATTGTTGATGAAATTATATTGCTCATAGTTAGTATTTTGTAAAACTTTACAGTTCCTCTGTTCATAGAACTGAGATTGGTAGCATTGGAAAAAATCATGAACTTGTAAGTAAGGGTGATAATTCTAAGTGCTTCATTTGGATTTCTATGTAAGTATTTTAAGGAAAGGTCTATACATTTTGACTTTTGAGCTGTTGCTTTCAGGAGTAACCCTACTAAAGTCTAAAGGGACTGCTTATGTGACTAATTGTTAACTGGGATGCAAGAGAAGAACTTAAAATCAATATGTGAGGACCTGAAGAGTACTTTTAAGCAGCTGTTGTTTTAGGAGATTATCTTCACATTATGTTTCTAGACTTCTGTTTCAATGCTGGAGGTACTGTATAGAGGATATATACTGCAAGTAATGTTTCTGTATTATGAATTCTTAAACGCAGGCATACCTCACAATGAGAGCATCGTTCTGTCTAGTTGTAACAAATGTATTGAAATCCATACTGCAAATTGCAAGTGTTGGGCAGGCTCATGTTTGGGGCTGATGGACTTTTTTGATCTTTTCTATATTCAGCAATTAACTACTTTTAAGATTACTTCAAGCAAAAGGCCGTTATCTCTGTACTTCAACTAGATGAACGTTTAGCCTATTGAATAATTTCTGTTTAGTAAATTTAAGCTACTGCTGTTTTACTATTGGGGGTTTAAACTCTATTGTAGTTGCTCTTTTTTACTTTTATTACTTTTATTTTTTCTCAGATCAGATGGTATCCACACATTGTGACTTTTTTTTTTAATAAATAATGTAATCTTACAGTGTTTCAGCATCACTTTGATTAGTGTTTGGTAATAAATACACAGTGATTTTCAGTCCTTGAATTGTGACTCTGAAACATTAAATATTGAAGGGTAAAATAAGAGAGAAGCAGCAAACCTTTCTCATTTAGGAAGAAACTGTAGAATTATATATATATTTTGCTTTTATCAAACATTCTCAGCAAAAAATGTCTACATATAAATTACTGTGTATTAAGACTGCTTTGTCAATTGCAGACTTTTTTGACATTGTTATGTGGTATTGTCTTGTAGGAGTTGGCTGTGTCTGAAATTCTTTGTTTCCCTTGCCCCAAAAATTAGTGGAAAAAACAAAGATAAATGGCCACAGTGTTGTTACTAAACCGAACATGTGCTGCATGTTACTGTTGTCGTGAAGTGAGCACGTATTTATTTTTCAAGTTAATTTAAGCCATTTGTGGAAGATGCCTGGGGAGCCTTTCAGTGAAAAAAAAAATACCTATGCAGAAGAACACATATGCACCTGTATCTTAGTACTGGTTGTATAAGCGCTGCGATCAGGCAAGGACGCTAGCATGTTATCATGTGGGGATACTAGTAAATAACCCACATTGCCAGGAGTTCAGATGCGTGGTCGATGCAGAGGAGACACCTCTTACCATTCCAACCAAAAGAGTAAGCTGGTGGCCCAGAACTGTGTGTCTGTCCTGTGGAATGGCAGGTTAACATGGGCTGTGTTTTACTTGCTTTGTGTCTTTGTTTAATTCCACACTCTTCAAGCAACAGCTTTTTTTTTGCTTTTATGTATTATGGCAAATATCCTAGAACACAAGTTACTGTACTGGAAGACCAGTGGACCATCAAGTCTATTCTGCTTACAATTGTACTAATACCTTTGCTTACTAGAGGGCTGCATTAATGTTGAGATTTAAGGACTGCTGCAATCATTTATTTAATGTATTGTTGAACAGGTCTTTTCTTCTATTCTTCTTCCTAGTCATCCTTTAAACAACGCTATGTTCTGTTTTTGTAAATAAACCCTTTCCGCTGCAGAAGTCTTCAGACTGAAGCCTGATTTCCCTATTAAGCTTGCGTGTCCAATCTGGTCAGTGGTTTTCAGAGAATGTTTGCATGTCTGAGATGGCATTTTTACTCCCCTATGTGCACTCAGTTCTTTTAAGTCTTTTGAAGAAGGAAGCTTTGTCCTCGAGATGTTTGTGTAACTTTTCCAAGGTGCTTCATTTAAAAATTATGCTACATAAATTCAAATGAGAGCTCAGCCATCCACTTTTGACGGGGGCAGCAAATGTATGGGCATAGAATTTATTCCCTTCTTGAAGAAATACAACTCCAGCTTCTTTTTTTGGTTCACATAAATCCAAAAATAGCATTTGATTTTTAAACATGTAAATATGCAGCCCTTAGTGGGAAGTGTGGTTGTTGCTAATTTGACAATGTTTGGTTAAGAACAGCAGGTGACAGGTTTTTTTGTGCACACACAGTTTCATGCTCATTTCTGGCCTAATTCATAAATACCCCCAAAGCAGGCACACTTAGGTTACAAAAGCACCAATAATGTACGCTGATATTTGCCCAGCAGCCTTGCTTCCTTCCTTGGCTCCTTCTGGCTAGGAAGATGAATAATCTCTGTGTCTCTGCGTAAACAGAGATGATTGTGGGGTCAAAAGGTATATACAGGCGAACCCGCTGTCCTTGTGTTTAGCCTGAGCTCCACCCTATTGTGCTATCTTACGCTACTTCTTGGGTTTGAGGTTTTGTTTTTTGTGGGTATAGGAAGTGGAGGTAGAATGGGAGTTAGTTTCTTTTGTATGTTTTCCCTGTTGCTGTGGACATTTTTTATTGGCAGAGCCCTGACACGCATTTAGCTCTGAGCACACATATGAAAGGCAGACTTGGGTATATATTTACATGTGCACAAATAACGTACAGTTAGACATATTTGTGCACACCTATTTACAGAAACAGCATATTTTTAAATAATGCTATTTGCTTACATGTTTTCAAAGTATAAACATTCAGATGCTTTTGTTTGGTAGCTATGCATTTAGAAAGCTGTCTGTCTTTTCAGATGCAGGTATCTTCACTGCCCCCTGCTCCCCCTGTCCCACTACTCTAATAACCAGGAATAATGGTGTGATACAGGGATCCATGGCACCACTCCTGAAGTGGAGTGCAATAAAAAGACTCAAAATTGAGTTCCTCTGAACCATATGAGGTGGGGACTGAAATCACAGATTTGCAGCAGTCTAAGTGCTTCATCATATTTGTTGCCTGAATGTTCATTTTGCTGTTGAATGTTGTTGGAAAACACATTCACAGATGCTTTCCAAAATTCCATTTCTTCAGTGTCTGGCTCTCACAGTCAGTGGAAACACATGCCTAAGTGACATGGAAGTGGCACCATGCTTTGGGAAATGGGAACTGACTTTCACCGCAATCCTGCAAGTTACTCACAAAGGGACTTGAATGAGTCCCACAATAAGCAGCTGCTTATGAGAAAGAAATGTGGACAGCTTAATTAAGTGTAAACTGTAATAAAATAAGCAAGTACTCCTGTTCTCGCACTCACACACCCACACACACACTGCAATCCCCCCCCCCCCCAAACAAAAAACCCAAAAAAAACAACCAAACAAAACCAACCAAAAAAAAACCCCAGCCCAAAACTGGCTAAAAACATTCCTGGTACTGAGGGTTTTCTGTGTGAGTATGTTTAGATTTATGGTTTTGACTGTGTGTAATCTTGATATTGCACCATCTGATTGCACGTGCTGACCAGTTTGTTCTGTTCACCTGCTTAGCTGTGCAGAGAGCAGTGAGTTCTTCGAAAGTAAAAACTCACAGCTTTTACTCAGACTTTTTCTTATTTTTGATGATTGTATTTTAGTCTTAATCCTGAAATGTTTATAGTTTATAATTACTTTTTGTGTTAAAACATGGTACCTAAGGAACCTGGGCAGGTTCCCTGGGGCATGGTACCCTTTTGTTTGGGTAGGTAATCTTTATTTCGAAGAAAGAGGCAAGAATGTATTGGGAGGATTTTTTCTGTAGTTTAAAATGTAGTCTGAAAAAAATTTAGTTAATTTTTACTCATTACATAAAATCCTGTTAAGAGGACACAATTATTTTGCTTCTTACAGATCCGTATCTATAGAAGTGCTTCCTGATGCTGTCAGTTACGTTCTGTTACTGCCTAAAGTAAACTTTGAAGACTCTTCCCTAGTCTATGATAAACTTTTCTCTGCTAAAGTGCTTATGCCCAAAACCTGTGGTAGCTGCCATTTCATAATGGACTCTGATGGCCTGTAGCACCATCTCTGGTGAAGAAATTCTTCAGTTTCCAATTATAAGTTGTCCAAAAGTTGCTTAGGACTTTCAAAGAGACATTTGAAAGCCTGCCATGAAATCAAAGGAGTAATTGAGTTTCCTAGTTTGTGGCATACTCTGTGACACTCTGGAAACTCCTAAATCATCTAAACTCTATGGTTTAAAACCATCCTCTCTCCTTTTCCAACGGACAATGCTGAAGAGAGTTTGCACTCCTGTGATAGCAGATAAGCAAGCCCTCAATTTGAGTACGGAGTCACAAAGGGTTCTCCTCTATGTTTCATAATGGAGAAAGCTTACACAGATACTTCTCAGCTTCTTGCTGCTCACAGCCAAGTGCATCCAAAGAAATGGGAAGCAGGAAAATCTAAGAATTCAGAAGCAGTGGGCAGTCTGGATTTTTTTTTAAATTTAGTGATTTGATGTTGTTTCTTTTTTTTGTTTTTTAATAATTTTTACTTTGTGTTTATATGGAGAGCATTTTCTGTTCCAACGCTAGCCACTTGGACTGCATGGGACTAGTAAACCTTGTTAGAAGAAGATGCTTTCCTTGCTAATTGCAAAATAAATAAGATGTCTTTTTGCCTTCAAAATGCATGTCATCTCTTGCAATTACTAGGTCTTTCTTGTGGTAATCTGCAGTCCAAGCCATATTCATACTTTGAGATACAATAAACAATTTTGTCTTCAGACAAAGCAGAAGAAATTGTTTTATCCCTACAGTCCTGTATTAGTCTTTTTATAGATTTAATGCCTTTGTACTTCTAACACCTGTAATTGTGGTTGAATAAATGCCCTACTTTCAAGTAGTAATGGAAAGATGGTCTGTATTTATTCTGGCACTGTGAAAATGACTGACTGCTGGCCAGTTTGTTCTGTTCAGCTCATGTAACTGTTGATCACAAGAACTCTATTTAATACAGCTGTGTATTTAAATAGATGACACCCAGTTAAATATTTATAGTTGCATTCTGTCTGAGTTAATTTGGGGATGCACTGAATAACTGTGCTGAAACCTCAGGAAAAGATGTGTTCCAGGCAGGTCATAGAGAAAGTTTTGAGACCAACGTGAATTTCTGATTGTACCTTCCTCAGAGTCAGGTAGTATTATTGCCTAATGCTATTTTTATCAACACTACATTGTTTGTGGCCCCATTTCCCCATTTCATTATGCTTGTATAAAGATAAGGTAATCCTCACCTATCTCAGAGAATTTATGATGCTACACTAAAACATACCAGACAGAAGTGCTGGTGTTAAGAAACATGTTTTCCAGCGCTTTGTGTGTATTGTTGACCTGACCTTATTCCTTCCTCATTTTTATTCCTTCTTCCTTCTGCCTCTGAAAGTAAAACCAACAAATATGGATCAAACTAATGTATTTATTTGAAACTCCTGTACGTTGTGTAGCTTTAGATGAAAACTGATCAGTTTTCAAGATACTGAAAATACAAAGCTCTTTCTATATGTTGATACTCATCCTCTCTACCAGAAATGCATGTCTGATTAGTACAAGTGCATGTGTATTTAAACCTTGGATTTTCACTGGATTTGTTTAAAAATGTAAACATGCAGGTAATGGCAGGGCTTGCGTATTTCTGACTGAGAGAAAGGATAGAAATAGCCAGTTAACTTTGTGCATAAAAAATGGTTTCAAAGGGATGGATCACTGGAAAGCTTAAGCATGTATGAAAATTTGACTGGATTTGGAGGAGAGGGTTCCACAAAACTCTCTGGAACTGCTTAAACATAGCTAGGGCAGGAGGTTTCCAGGAGATGCTCATTTTTAGCCTTCTGCCTGATTTTGTGACCACACTCTTAGTTGTGTCAATACAAGGGTTTATGAATCTTTTCTGTAAGATGAATTAGTAAGAATTTGATTTGGACTAAAGTGCAATCAAGATTTCCTGGGAGTGACTGAAGGAGGAATGCTTGTTTTCCATAGGTCCGGGTCGTTTAATGGGATGTCTTAAATGGTTTTTAAACGCTTGAAATATATAGCTTGTCTTTAAAGATTACTGCAAGTGTTCCTTTTTTTTTTTAGCAAGTTCTTGATGTTCTGGTTTAAAAACCTGATTTGTAACAGCAGAGTCTTCACATAGATGCTAAATAATTACATTTTCTGGAGGTGGAGGGGTGGTGCTGTATTTTTATTTTCTTTAGTTCCTGCCCTATTTTTCTCTGACTTCTATTAGAGTATTTAATACTAAACTAATTTAGTATCTTTGTGTCTATTGTACTCAAGGTTTCTTTCAGACCCCCTTCGACCACAGTGAATAACGTAGAGGCGGTGGTAAAAGAGTGGGAACCACTCCTACTTTCCCAAAAGTGAAAATAAGGCCAAGCTCAGCTGCTTTTTCAAGTGTACTCACTGGAGCAGGTAGTTAGCCTGCTGAATAGTCTCATTCATTGACCTTACTACCTGCTGTGGTTTGGACAATTGGTTGTTTTTAAACATTCATGTTTAAAGGCAGGTGCCAAAAGTGGTGGTGAGGTGGGGGGGCGGGGGGGAACTCCAGACTTTTACAGCCAGAACAAATAGAATTTGTCTGAGTTCACCTTAAAAATAAGGGATTTGTTTGGGTTTTTTTAAGTCTGGCATGTTAAATATTGCTGTTACTTTTTCATTTAAGTTGAAACTTAGGAATGTTCTGTTGATGTGTGAATATAAACTTTCTGTGCTCTTTCTCTTACGCAAAAAAAGTTCCAGTCTACGGAGCCTTATTGTTCCTGGTGATTATTAATTGGTTTTAGTTTCACATAGCTGAGATTGGATTTTTACAAGCATTATATTGTCATAAAGTGGACTCATAATTACCTGCTTGTAATAGAGTGCTAATAAAGTTAGCTATTACAGAAAACGCAATGTTTTATAAGTGACACCATATTACCTGACTTAAATACGCAACCTTCAATGTCTCCTGCATTTCATAGGAGAAAAATCACCTGAATGTGAGCGATGAGGTGTTTTAAAATATTTTAACCAGTGGGCTGTCACAGTTATAGGGCTATCTTTCCATCCTCAAATCTTTGAAAGGGGTTCATATGTGAAGCAAGTAAATACTTACCAAGCTATTGATGCAAAAAATTATCTAGATTCCAGGGGACTGATAGGAACTCCTGAACTTAGGACAGACAACTTGACCAAATTGCCAGCTTGTTTCCAGTGCTGATGCTTTCTGAGCCTGCTGTTGCTGTACTAAATGGTGGGAAAATAAAACTGAAAGTTAATTCTGCTGGAGGTGATGTTAGATGACTTGTGCACCCATTGATGGTGAGATGTAAGCAGGGATCTCCACAGAGTCAGTGGAAAAGAGCCTGATGTATATCTGCTGTGTACAGAAGTGGGTAACTTTGCAAGCAGAAATTAAGTGTGCTATTCCTGAATTTAGGCGTTCAGGTTCCACTGAGGCCTTTAAACCTTCCCAGACGTTCACAGTAAATTGACTATATATTTGGCTTTGCAATTGTCACAGTTTAAGAATACAGCAATGAAAAGGTGCTTGTGATTAAAGTACCATAATGTGAATGTGTTTAAGCCTCAACAGATTTACTAAAGATCAGAGAAGTTGAGAGACACAGGGATTCTGCATCCAAAAATGTCATGTCCCCATCTGATTCATTAATGAGCTGTTTTCTTCTGTGTGATCTGTAACCAATAGCCAGTTTTTGGAATGGTTTCTCTGGCAGTAGCTTAGCTAAGGATGTAGATAAAGATAGTTTCTGGGACTCCTTTTGATAAACAGCTCGTGGTCCACAAGCAGGGGGGAAGATGCTCTGCTGTCAGGAGCTGCTGCCAATAACACGGGGTACATCAGAAGACTGACAACAGATTTCAAGGAAGGATTTTTGATGTGTTGGTATTGTTACAGGTCTGGAGCGGAAGAAGTCTTCCACCGATCTGTAGTAACCAGGGTAAAGTGTTAGGGCCTTGAAATGGTGGTGAGAGAGTCATATAGGATAGGAAATGGGATATGGTGGTGGGAAGGAGTACTTTATCTGTGTCACAGAGTTCAGACTGTGATGTGGAGTCTGAATTTTATAGTTATCTCATGCAACATATTTCATGAGGAATTCTTGTAGAACCTGTGGGTTTCTTTGGTGAGACAAGATAGAAGGAGGGAGGACACCGCAGCTCCAGGTGCTCAGCTCATCTCTTTTCTAATCAAATGTTGATGAAACGGGGAAGACCTCTGAGCAGTTGACCATGCTAAGTGAGTGTAAACCTATGTAATACACAAATTCAAGAGAAATAAATGGTGTTTGGGTACAGCTGAGATGGAAATTAAACCACGTTAAATGCAAGTGCCATAACCTGGGCCTGAACCCAGGCTTTCTGGCTGTATGCAGGCTGTTGGATCTCGAGCTGAAAAGTTGAAGCCGTTTTACTCAACTCTCTGGCTGCAACCTGTCTTGGGCTGCTACAAAACCAGAGGGAAAGGCAGGGTAAATGCCTTGTGGTTGGCTTGCACTGCACTCCAAGCTGTTGTGGGAATGAGTAATCTCTGTCTATAGCTAGTTTGAGATTTTGTACTGTGTGTTTGCATCTTGGGCATACTCATGGGTATACTCATACTGCTATATATATATATATATATTATACTGTTGTGACCGAGGCTTGAAACTCACTATAGTTGGCATATGAAACTGCTATACTTCCATTTCATTCTCACTACTGAATGGATTTAGTAGGTCTTTACACTGCTTGAAAATCAACTTCAGAAAACCTTTGGCTAAGGAAGTCTGTTGTCCAAATTGCACCAGTTCTATGTCTCCGATTAGAAAAGATTTGGCCACCCACCAGCCACGGATTCCAGTTTGAGAGCTAGTCTAACTATCAGTCCCTAGGGGAAAAAAACTTTTAAAAAATATGATTAGAAGGGCTTTTTAACATGTAGAAAATAAGAGAGGATATATGTAAGCCCTGAAAGTTTTGTGGCAGCTTGCCATGTTACTCTGAATTATTTTTTAACTCCCAAAAAAGTGTGGAGTCCAGGAAGCTAGGGCTAAAATCATTGCTGTTACTTGTTATGGTATCTACATTTCATACTCTTTATTCACGTTTGTTTAAACTCATCCTCTATTATTAAATCTGGTAGAGTGGATTTAGCATTGCCTCATTACCATTTTATGGATTATCCGATCAGTATCTAGTTATCCAATTCTGTACTAGAAACAAGGCAAAATTCTGTCTTTATATTTGTAATCTCGTTCAACATTCTAGCTAGTTTTTAAACTTACTTCACATTTTTTGGATAATGAGAAACTTCAGTATTAGACTCAGATGCTGCAGAATCAAAAAGGATCCGTGTATTCAGAAGATCCATCTACAAATTGAGTAGCAGTTACAGGAATGAGATTTGGATTAAAGTCCTTTCATTTACTAGCTTAAAATATTTTTAGATAAAGCTGAGCATCTTTAAACATCCTCCTTTTTTCAGGACCTAAACATAACACTTTTGTCTACTGAAATACTAGGTCACCAAGAATGTATTTTAGGCCATTCAGAGAGACCTTATTGTTTCAGAAAATAGACCTCCTGTGTCTATAGACCTATGGTGGGATGTATTTGCTAACCTACATGTTAGTAAGTAAAAGTCAAATTAATGTTACTAACATATTTTCCTTCTGGTTCCTTTTTATACTGGTCTAAATCCAGATCTTTCCTGGCATGTCCTGTGTACATAAATTGTATTGGGTTTCAGAGTTGGGTTCCACCTTGGGCTGTGCTGATGACCGCAGGATGTTTATGCGAACTATGCAAAGTTTCTGGCAGCATTCTCCCTCTGAGGCCTTCATACAGTACTCTGTCCTTGAGACACTCATGTCATTTATAACAGGGTTTTTTTGTTTGTTTGTGCACCAGTAGTTTGCAGGTACTTTAAGAGAAAATATATTTAGGCTGGTCAACACTGTTGGGAAGCTGAGAGCTGGCAGGAGCATGAGAATTCTTTTGATATGTGAAATAATCTCTGAACAACCTTAAGAGCTATTTAGTAATAGTATAGGGTAGTTTTAATACCTTTTACAGTTTCTGGGGATCAAAAATGGCAAATAAAGGTAAAGCAAACTTTTGCATTGATGAAGAACTGTTTTACAAATTTAATGCGAGTAATGGACATGTTTTTTGTTATGTTCTTTCTAAAACTGCTTTGGACCTTTTAAACTTCTACTGGATCATCTATTAGCAACAGAGAAACACCTGGCTGTAAAGATTCATATTCTCTAAGAAAGCAATCTGCAATTTTTAGAGAATTTGATTAGGAGCTGTGACAGTGATATCAGCTATGAATCCTCCCAGGTAGGGCTAAGTGGTCTCTGGAACTCAGAGTCTTGAGTACGAAAAGTCAGAAACAATCATAGAGGTAAAGGATCAGAATATCCATTCCTGTTGAGAGTTGATTTCTGAAACTTCAGGAGTAGAGAGCAAGTTAACATTTCAATATTCTTAAACCGTCCTTCTCTGGAAAGAGGTGTGGGCCACACTATCACCTGGCTGCTCTGATGGAAAACTGCCTCGGGCTGTTATTTCAGAGCCCTGGGAGAAGCTTCCTCCTGAGTGGTTAGCATGCTGTCCTTGGAGTCCTTCATTTCTAGATTACCTGAAGGGCCAGTATGACACCTCAGATGCATAGATGCATGTGCTTTTCTATGTCTAGTAGCTGTGCACAGTTATTTTGAATACTTACATCCATAGAACTGCAAAAAATTGATAGCTAACCAGACTACATTTGGTGTTTGCAGTTATTTATGGTCTACATCTGAAATGTCTACTGTAACAAAACTATTTTTTTTGTTCTTAGATATACTTATGTTCAGGAAAGGATTATAAGGCTGTACAAGCCTCAACAAAATCACCAAAGACTGATGGCATCTAGTTAAGATTAGGGTGACTGCCTGGTGGCCTGTGAAGTAAAATATTATTTAACTTGGCAGTGGGGTCTACGGTGGTTTATGCAAACATGGGTCAGGCCTCTCTGATGATTTTTAAAGGATGTGTATGGCTCAGATATGTGCTTAACAGAAAATGAATATATAAACAGAGTCTAAGAACCTAGGTCTGAGTTTCTGCAGCCAGGACTATGGCCCATCAAAACTTTACCAGCTTCTTGTACCTCTACAGCGCAGCGCTTTCCTCTAGTTCTGCATTTATACCATGTGCCAAATGACTGGCAGGCACGTAAGAAGCATCTCAAGTTTCTGTTCTTGTCCTGGGAGCACAAAGCAGATGCGGTTATGTTGAGCTCCTGTCTCTTCCAAAAGAAACAGTCTGCTGCTTCCACAGAGTGGTCCATTAAGTGGATAAGTAGGTGTGAGAGACATCTCAGGGACTGAATGTGTAGATAGGGTCTTCAGAGCTGCCAAACTCTCATATTGTGCAAATTCAATCTGAAATTTGTAATAACTGTACAGAATTTCATGGCAGTGGCAGAATAGACATTTTGCACACCACACCAATATGTGATGAATTCCAAACCTGTGGAAAGAATGAAGGACTTGAAGTTGCTTTGCAAGATGGATATACAAATCTTTGTGAAAAAGCAAAAGCCTGAAGTATAAGAAATTTGAGTTGGAATGGTTGACAATGTTTTAATTATCTGAAAACCTAATCCTGAGGAAACCTCATGCTACCCATTAGGTATTATGCAAACTATGTTATAACATAAGGTAATTATTTTAATGGTTAAGCTCTTTTCCCTTATGCTTTTGTAATTCAGGGTATTTTTTTTTTGGGGGGGGGGGAGAAAAATACTTTCATAGTTTTTACTTTTTATTATTACTACTATCAAAGAAATAAAATTTAATATTATTAAAACCTGTTTAATCCACAAAAAATGTTAAAAGTGCTGTCTATTAAGACTAAATTACTGTGAATTAAAAAGAAAGATAAAAAGCCAAGAATACAAATATTTAATGCTTCCTTTATAATTCTAAAATATAAAGTGTGATCACCTGTTATCTCTGCGTTTGGTCTCCTTACTGATGCCTGCCTTCCTCTAAGAACCTCTTAGCAAACAGTTCCTAAGAATAAGAAACTAGTGCTTTGGAAAAGTTTAAATTCACAAGTACACCAGCTTCAGGCTTGCCATCTCTTCCCAACGGGATTTCTTCTCTTAGTCATCCCAGTCATTTCTGAAGTTTGCATCTGGAGAACCTTTTAAAGATGAATACTGCAATGTTCCTGGCTCATTTTGGAGAACAGTGTTTTTTACTTTTGAAATATAAAAACAACAGCAAAGTTGGTAAGAACGGTGTGTTTTTAAATTCTGTTTTCACAAGGTCTGGCATTTGTATTGTCTAGTACACAATGTTTGCTGTGAATTTTAGTTATTGTTCTTCAATATGAGGACTTAGCAATGCTTTCTGTATTCTCTATGTTTTGGACCTGATAGGACTATTAATCTTCTGTCTTCCTATATATATGTATATCAGAATAATCTGTAGAGGATTATAAATACAGTTAGGAATATCAATGCATCTTCAGGGGTGCATTACTTTCAGGGGTGTATGATTGCAAGATGCTTTTGGAAACTGGTTGGTCAATACAGCATGGAAGTTATACAGAGAAGATTAGAGTTTTAAAGCTTGTTCAAATATGTAGGCAAGTGCTCTTTTACTTCGATTCTCAAAGTAATCAGAATATAAGTACTAGGTACCCACAGAATATCACCAAAGAAAACGGGCTTTTTTTTTTAGTTGGTTGGTGTTTTGGTTTGTTTGTTAATTTCCTTCTGCCCTTTGTTTCCTCTTGGATATTGTTGTTAGCCAGTATTAAGGATTTTCATGATTATACAGACTGCCAGCTTTCTGTAGTGCCCTCATGCTAGGAATCTTGCATGGCAATGCCCATGTATATATGTCTATATAAAACGGTAGATAAAAGTACAGATGATCTTGTCTTTCAGGAAGTTTTGTTTCATAGATAGGCTAAAGTGTAGATCCTCTCTTGGAGGCCTCAGGATTCCCACATGCTAAGGTTGCCTGAGAAGCCCAAGTTGTCAGACAGGATCTGTCAAATTCAGAAAATTAGGGGTATGGCTTACCTCCCCTTCCATTCATGAATGAGTGAATGCCACAGGGCCAGAGTTCAGCACAACAGGAGTAGCTCTGAGGGCAGCTCTAGTCTGGTCAGGTTATGAGAAGGTAAGAAAAGAGGGCATGCTGGCTGAATTTATTCTCATGCTCATAAAAATAAACTCACTGTGAAGGTCTCAATCCATTTATCTAAGCATTTAAGTTCTTAATTCTCAAGACAAAGTGCAGGTTAGGGTTTCTGTTAGAAAATACAGCACTGAAAGGGGCTAGGTAGGTGTGGTTCTAGCAAAGCCTGCTGTCTCAGATCAGTAAAAGCCATCCCTTGCTAGCTTGGGAGGCATCACACGTTTTCACCCAATTTTTGCCAGTGCATGATGTCTTCACAAAATTACCTCCATGTAGGCAGTGAGATATGGAAGCCTATGCCTGCCCCAGATAGCTTCAGTCCTAAGTGATGGAGGCAGTTTCATGCTCTGAATACCAGTCTTATAGAAGCAGCTAATTGTCCTCAGATGAGGCTGGACTCAAGATTTCAGATGCATGCAGGTGGCTGACTGAAGTATGCTTGGTCTCCAGATACTAAGTTACAAATTCATCCTTAAGATCTCTCTGTGTCTGCTATTTAGTGAGCTGCAATACTGAATGCTCAGTAATGCCTGTATCTCTCTTTGCATCTGGCCAGCCCTTTGTGCCTATTGATGATGAATGGTATCTGTAGGCAGAAACACCCACCAGGACTAAACCATGACAGGTGCTCTCCACATTTTAGTCAAACCTTCAAAAAATGCAGTTGTAAATACCTTCATTGATAGAGGAGAATGAGATCACGCAGATGACCACATTTATTATAGTCATTTATGGTCACTTCTGAATTCTTAAAGCCTGTGTCTTATTCCCCAAGAGGTCTGGCTAATACCCATTCCATGGATCAGACCAGATTGGAGGCAACTACTCTGTTCTGTTTCTGCTGAAAACCGTGAAAGCTTCAGGGAGACAGAAAATACTTGCATAACATCTTTTATGTACAGCAAACATCAGTCTTGCCACAAAGTGTAAGACATTATTTCAGATGTGTTCTGTTAAGCAAAGCAATTTAAATGACATTTAACAAGTCTATAAATTTACATACTGTCAGATCTATATTCCATGCTGATTCTTCACCTATTAGTTTTGGGAGTAGAGGGGGACACATTGCAACAGCAGAAGACTCTGGGAGGGCATCATAGGATTCAATAGAATCATACAACCCAAAAACAACCTCGCTTGGAAGGGACCTCAAAAGATCATCTGGTCCGACCTTTCATTGGAACATGAGCCTAGATGAGTTTATCTAGCACCCTGTCCAGTTGCATCTAGGAATCTCTGGAGAGATTGCTTCAGTGAATGGTTATTCTCACTGTAAAATATTTTTTCTTACGTTGATATGAATATACTTTACAGCAGCAAAGTATTTTGTTGGTTTGGTTTTTTTAGTAAAACATAATCAATACTAAAATAATACTTTTTTAGAGTATTCCCCTTTCTATTTCCTTTACTGCTACATTTTTTTTCTCAGTCTGTCAGTTCTTGAAAACTGCCTTTTGGAAACTTTGCAAAGGCATAATGGCAAACCATAAGGAGACAACAAAGACAGGCTGTTTTGCTTTCTGGTTATTCTCTATCCTCTTTCCAACAGCACATCAGAATGTGTTTTCCGTCCTTTTAGAGCTGCAGGATTTCTTCTCCTGAGACTCTCTGGGCTGGTGTAAGTGGGTAAAAATGGCAAAGACAGTTAGCTTTTAACTAGAAATGTGGACACTGCACATCTCATATATAAAAGATGTGAGCAATACAGTTTAGAAAATAGGGCTTGTTTCTAATGATTCTTTCTATGCATTTCTTTCCATCTTCTATACCTCTGGCTTTGCTGTTTGCTTCTCTGTGTCTTTGATGCTTCCTCAGACTTTACTGTGTGCTGTCTATGCCATTCAGTGTGGCATGGGTGGAACAATTTTCAGCGTCAGACCAATGAAGATGCTGGTCTGTCCACTGACTCAATCTGAAAAATGTGTTCCTATAAATATGCAACCTGAGGCAAGTGGCAGCAGTCCTGAAATTTCAGAAGGAATCACCATCTACTCTAGGGGAAAGCTCTGGATTTTATAATTTTATTACTATAAGTTCTGTCATTACTGTCTGTGAGCAGAATTTTCGGTCTGTCTCATCTTAAGTAGCATCTTTCCCATTCAATAGAACCAAAGATCATCTGAGTTTGAGTGCTAGCCTGGATGTACTGAATAAAAATTAAGTTTTAAATTTCTCACTCATTTTGCTGGTAAGCACACAAAGCACACAAAAGAAAACCCTGCTTTTTGGCTTGTAGCTCTGAGAGGTTGCAGAGTGATTTCAGGATTGTGATTAAATGTTTCTGCTATGGTAACAGCTCAAGAACACCATCTGCTCAATCAGGTCAGTTTTGGATTTCAGGGCGCTTCCCTTTTGTTTATGTCCATGAACTTCACAGGAGCTTCTCCCAGCAGGAAACAAATACAGATATTTTCATGATATGCCACTTGTTTCAGGTTTTCTTCTTGCAGTTATTCAGTCACTTGTTTTCTTCAATTTTATTTCAACTTGGTGAGACTGAAGAGCCTTCTTACTGTCTGAGAAATCACTACCAGGTTTCCCAATAATTCTCTGGAGTCTTGACAGGTGTCTCCAGCTTATTCTCCCTTGAGCAAAACATAATTTTAAATATTTTCTGCGGCTAAAGCCAGACCGGGTCATTACAATAATTCATTCTGACTGTGATAACACAAGCCAAAGAAAGCTTGCCCAGTCTCTGTTTCTGTCCACAGCGTATCTTCAAGGACATAACATCCTAGCTTTTACTTAGCTGTGGGTTGCTCTGGCTGCTTCACATGCTGCTCCTGCCTCTCGGGGAGAATTCCTGCCTCGCACCACATAGTGGAGCTCCCTTTAGATTGATCTGTTACCATGTCTTTCACATGGTTGGCAGGAGTGTTTTGTTGTGTGGGGTGGTTTTTTCCTTACTTTAGCCGAATTCTGCATTAATGCCACATGAGCCTATTGTACAAGGCCATTGTACTATGTAAGGAGAACTGAGCTTTGTAAAACTGTGGCCATGTTTGGATTTGGGAGCATCTAAGCATCTGTCATAGATGGCTACGTCAGACACGGCCTATCCTATATCTCCAAAGAAACTTGATTTTTCTTAGTTCATTAGTTTGAGAAGACTTCTCTCTCTCAAATACTGTTCAATGGTTCTTTTTTCCTCTCCTTCTTTTTCTTTTGATGAGATTTTTATCTTGTCTTCTTCCTGCTTGTTTGGATACGATATATATATTCTGCTTTTGGATACAGCCCATATGTTGCTATTTATATATGTGTGGATACAGCCCATATGTTGCTATTTATATATGTGTGTACATATCTGCATGTACTAGTATATAAGTACACAAATCAGATGATAGACTTGCACAGGTCAACTTTACAAATAGGCATTTTTATAAAAGGCATCTTTTGTGTATGTGGAGATGAAAAGTTATTTAGCAACAACTAATTTTCAGTACTTCTCTCCAGCACCATTTTCAAGCCATATATAAAATTTATGTTTTTATTAAAAAATATTCATTCATTTTGGAAAACCGAGGTAAAAAATTATTCGAGACAAAACTATGGAATTATGTAGGAAGTATGGAACCATTTCTTTCTAATCAGTGGATTCAACTGTTTTCTGACTTAAAAATTCAACTTGATACTAATTGACATTGAAGAGATGTTTATCAGTGCTAGGTAAGCTATAGCAAAACTTTGTAAATTCTATTTAATAAGTTTATCTGAAAATTCAAAAGAGAGAGAAGCATTTTTTCCTTATCAAAGGAGTAGCATTCCTTGAACTGTTCTTAAGACTTTGCCCTTAGATACATGAAAATCTTTGCTTTTTCAAGTATCTTTTTTCTTTTCCCTTTCCCAAATGAGTTTTAAACCGTGTAATCATCTTTTGAGACTTGTTAATTAATGCTTTTATGGATAGAGCTCAGTTTATTCATTCATCATGCTTCAGAACAGGCTTGTTCCCAAAAGCGGAGTAGTTCAAAATTATTTCAGGCTCTGCACACTACAACTCACGTCCTTTGCAGATGATGGGGAGCAGAATGACAGATGGCACTGTTCACAGGAGCAAAAGACTAGACTGGCACCCTGTGTCTGCAAGTAGAGTTTGTTGGATCCTGACTTTGTCCATATTGACAAAAGCCCTGCCCTCGGCAAAGGTGTTCTATTAGGGTAGTCTGCTAAATTAGCCTGAAGTGTATCTTTCAAGCTGGAAAATGAGTTTAAACAGGAAAAGCTAAGGTAGAAATAAGTCTGTGGCAGCAAATATGAGTCAAGAAAGGAATGCTGTCAAGCCTGGCAGGCCCAAAGCCTACATGACCCACAGGAAGAATCTCACAGTGTTTCTATTGACAGATGCATGACTGAACTTGCATCTGGCAAGTTCTGCTGAGACACCAAAACAGGCACTTTTTTTTTTTGGCCAGAAAAGTTGTACATAAAACCCTTTCTGTGACTTGCCAATTGCACACAAATTTGGGATGCCGAATTCATTTTGAGACCATGGTAGCAGGTTGTACTTTTCCTCTTACTGTCATTATTAACTCTTCCCAAGCGCTGCATCACATCTTCCATTGCTGATGGTCTAGTTGACCCCATTAGTTTTGTTGTACTTCCATTTGAATTATCGGGCTTCTCTAGCAGCAGCAGCTTCACAGGAGGGTGTTCCTCAGCATATTTCATGCCTCTGGCAAGCTACACAAAGCAAATCCTGCTTTCTGATATTTGAGTCTCTGAGCATGCTGGATGTGTCTGTACATCTGGCACCAGGCTCTTGCACTTCTGCAGAGGCTGTATGAATGTGAAGCAGGTCTCACCTGGAAGCTATGTGATCATCCTAAAGTGGTGCAGCATCTGAGCACCAATATATGTGTTAGTGAGGGGACATCCGTGCTCACACAGCTGCTTCCAGGCCACCGCTGCCCAGGGCATAAATAGAGTCTGATTGCACCTCACTGGGCAGGTATCTCTGCTGTGGCCAACAGATTGTGTAGAACTGCCTGTTCTGGTCACCTAAAAATGAGTTGTCAAATTACAGCAAAAATAAATAGTTGATTCTTCACAGAATATGAGGAGAGTGGAAAAAGAATGCTGCTGGAAAGGGAAAAGAACTTTTTCTTTTACACCGAACTATTTCCATCAAAATGCCAGAGTGTACAGAACTGGGAATTGGCAGGAGCCTCCTCCACGCAGCAGTTCTCTGCGGGACGCTTAGGGAGAGGCAGCTTTGGAGCCGGATGAGTGGAGAGGCTGGAAATTCTATTGTGTGTGCTTATGATTTTGAACAGAAAAACTTCTCTCTGAATGGCAAAATACGGTGGCTGGTATGTGGCACATGGTAAGGTTTATGACAAATACCTGTAACCGATTATGGAGTGTGCTGTGAAGCAGTGGATCCAGGGAGAACAGCTTTGGTGTCTGTTACACCGCGTTCCTAGAACTTCGCTTGGTGATTGAGTGATTTTAAAGACAGTGAAAGATAAATACTTCCACACCCATTGGAAAAGCAGATATTTTTCCTTTTAGTAGAGAACATCTGTTGTAGTTAAACTTATATAGGAAATACTTTTTTTTTCTGAGAAATCAGAGCTACTGCAGGTTTTACAACTGAAAAGAGGATGAGTCCTTGTGAATTAAAGGTCCCTTTCTATATAGATAATAAATGCTTCCTTCCTGTCAACAGATTTTACCATAACCTGCATGACTCACATAGATTCAAAATTATAATTTAAAAAATTATAATAAAAAAATAAAATTAAGTATGCAAAACAACCCCCCCAAAAAAGAATCCTGCAGCCTCATCCCCAAGGAGAACTCTAGACCTATTGTCTTTCTTCATTTTAAATAGGTGTAGTTTGTATTAGTATTCTGGAAAGGTAGGTACATCAAAAGCCCTGCTTTACACACTAGACAATATGAACAGCTAAATATTTGTGTAAGTGACATTAGGTAGCATTAGTCTTTGTCCTCTAAAAAGGCCAGTCCAGATAATAGTATAAGAGACACCTTCTTTAGCTCAAAAGTTGACTCATGCTTTTAGCTACTGATTCAGCTGAACAAGTTCTGCTTACAGTACGTGAACAGTCCCAGATAATCACACAAACGGCTCACATGATTCAGAGAACAATTATCTTTTTGGATAGTATGAGGGTGCTTTTTTACCTCCTCCATAAAGAAGGTCAAGAGTCACAGAAGATAGTTTAATTTATCTTTCAAAAAATATGTTTGATGCTCTACTGATAGATGCAATGTTTTGGCCTGATTTATGGCAGGAGAAGCTTCCAAACACCACAATATAAGCTGAGAACCCCGTTAGGTTCTCAGGTTAGGAGAAGTAGGTTCTATTCTTACTACTTCAGCCAGCACTATTATAACAGACAAATTTGGGGACTCCAAAGTGAATTTGATGAGAATTAGAAAAAAAAATAATTAATAATCCAAGCAAATCTGTCTTGAAGGATTTTTACTTTTTCTAGCTGTTGCAGTTAAATAAATAGGTATACGTATACATTAGAAAATAGGGAGGAACAGAGACACAATAAATATGCCTTATCTGAGGACGAACTACAGCTTTGATACTTGCAACAGCTAGGTATTTTATACTAGCCTGACATAACTCAGTGGAGTCTGAATTTGCCCAAAATAAGTATTTAAAATAAAAATAAAAAGAATGTTCAAACTGTTTAGTATGGCTTTGACATAATACTTAGTTCAATCTATGAATTTCCAGTTCATCAGTGTATCATTTTCACCCTGTCATGGATCAGTGAAAGCTTCTAAAATGGCCTGGAGGAAATGCACACAGATGATTTACAGGGATACTAATGCGATGTTGTAAATGAGCTGTTGTGCCTTGGAAGAGCCGCGGAAGCAGTTATATGCTAGATGTGATTGGCTTTATGTGAATGGGGATAAAAGTGACATGAGGAAGTAAACTGTTGTCATTATATTCCTCAGTAACTAAATTTTCTCTGTCCTCCACAATGGAAAGAAATCTCAGTTATGTTTTAAAATCTGCATTTCTTTTTAAAAAGCACTTTTCATTCAAAAAACCTTCTGTTGATAAAACTTTGCAATATGCTTTTGCCTGAAACTGTTTATATTCTAAATGTTATTGTGAAAGGCTGGGAAGTTTGCAGCTCAGTGTCTTTATTTCACATGGTGTTCATTTTCTCTTACTAAGAGCAAATTAAAATTTATATGTACATACGTGCATTTATGTGTATTTATAATGAGAGACAGGAGAACAACCTTCAACCTGGAAAAGGTGACAGAAGACTTAAGAAATATTTTCCAATCACTAATTTAGCTATTCCAACTCAGTTATATATGGTCAACTAGTAAATTTCTCTTTCCAAACTGGCCTTTGCTTATGAAACACAACATGTTTACTTTGGCTGCAGGGACTTTAAGCAGGCGTGGTATGAGAGGCGACTGACACCAAGTTTCTTGAAAGGTCTATTAAAACATTTTAAGGGAGGAACAGTGCTACTTATTTGAACTCAAAGATTTAAGATATGGATCTGCTTTCTGTGGTAGTAGAGAAAGCGAGGTTTTTTTTCCTATTTGAGAATGTAAATACCACTGGCAGATGGCTACTGATCAGTTGTAGACTTATAAGTAATCATTTTACTTGAACATATTCAGTTCTTTAGACCTATTTTGTTGACTTAGCAGTTTATCAAAGAAAAAAATTCATATTAACACTGAGGATAGAGAAAATATTTAAATTATTAGAGGTGTTTTGAGTTAGTATGGGAGGAAGACTTTTCTGAAGCTGGAATGCAGGCGTTGGGTGGGTTTTTTGTTTGCCTGAGGACTAAAGTTCACAAATTGTGGCAGGTCAACTGATCAGTGAATAAATTGTAATTTGTAACTCTTGGTGCATAAACTGGGAATTTTTTTTCATTGCATTTTGAATTTCAACTTAGATTTTTTTAAAAATCTGATGTAATATAGAGATATATGATTTCTACAAAACGCTTATTGAAAAGGAATAAGGCATATGTCTGTGTCTAAAACTGAGCAAAATGGCTTGCCCCTTCTATTTCCCCTTCCTTTGCACATCTTTGTCACTATTACGTACCTTTTTTTCTTTTAGTCTTCTTAATTTTGTTTGGATTGTAATTTTTTACCATCAGCAACGTAGCGTAGCCTTTTTTAAAATCTCCATTTAGTTTTTCATTTCCTGAACGCAGTAGTATTTCTATATGGTATCACACATTTATTTATGTAATTACTGCATTGTCCACATATTATTTAAGGAAAAAGTGGAAACAAACCATTTATCTTGTAATCCATTTGGCTACATAGAATGAATTGAAAATAGCACCGTCTTGGAATTGTTTGTTGAGCACTTTTATGTCGCTGTTATAAATAAGAGAAGTCCCTTGCTACCTTCTATTGGCTTTAATTGTCAAAGGTTTACATGTCATGGACAAGAGACAATCTATTTTGATGAACGCAGAAGGAGAAATAATAACCTATATAAAACCTTGGTTTAAGCTTGTTCATCATAACAATAAAATTCCTTGGTGTGCCTTCTTGAACAATCTTATGTGGACATGGTCAAAAAGAAGAGGCTGTATTTAGAAGATTTACCCCATGACTATTTGAGTACCAGATTCTTACCCTTTTATTTCCCAGTAGTGCCTGTATACTGAGTAGTACTAGCTGGATTTAGATGTCGTCACGGCAAAAGGGGGTCTCAGCTTATATTGTGGTGGTATAATTTGGTTCACTAAAAAAAAAAAAGTTCTTTAATATTAAAAAAAACAGAAGCCAAAAGAAGTAATAACTTCAGCATTTGTGGCACTTGCAAGTTATTTTCCGTATTTTACAAGTGTTCCAGCTCTTTTTCTTTGTAATACAAATCTGCTTCCTAATTTAGCAACTTCAAAGATAATCTTCAGACTAAAAAATTATGGGACATGTTTTTCAAAACTCAACCTTAATATCTAAAATTCCAAGAGGAGAAAAACTTTATTCCAGATTTGTCATGTCTCTTATTTTTAAGCAATGACTTTGAATAATTTCAAATGTGTTATGCAATATATTTATCAAGCACATGTTTTTATACCTCCTAAATTGTAATCCCTATGTTTCTGCAAGATATGTGATGCTTTCTTACTCGGTAAGCTTTTGGGTTTTTTTCCCCAAGTGTCACAGCCATTGGAATGGTTTATGTGCATTTCCTGGGGTAGGTACCTGGAGGTTTGCATTTTCTGAGTAATGTGCTACTGTGGGCTGTTAGTTCAAAGTGATCTGGAGGCAGAAGGATAAGCCACCAGCACCTGGATAGAGTCCAAAGCACAGTGCCAGCTGTCATCCGTCTTCTGTGCTTTAACTCGGCAACACGCCATGTAATGGATTACCTTGCATCAGAACAGCAGCGTGCGAATATGTGCTTAGTGGCCTGTGGTAAATGCAAAATTATGAGAGTAATTAATTACAGTCTTTATCTTTATGGGCTAAGCCAAAGTTTCACAGCTGAACCCATCTAGTTGGCTGCTGCCACCAAAAGGTCAGCTTCTCTGTCCTAGTTCTGCCCTCTTCTCCCCCTCCTGCGCTCTCCTCGTTCCCTTACACCACGTGTGGGGATGGTCAGGTTCTTCTGAGACCTACTTTAGCTGAAATTAATCACACATATTTGCTGGGGTAGTTTTCTCCTATTTAAAAAAAATGAAAGAGCATTACAGAGATGTTTCACGAGCATTACAGTGAAGGAATGAGCAGAGAAGGAACGGGTCCATAAATCACTTAACATGTTTCATAGAGCATTTTTTAAATTCAGGTCTTTGGCTATGGCCATGAGAACAACAGATAGCTACTATGTTTTAACTGAGTGTGTGATCTATTTATTTTTTTAAACCTGCATCTCCCATGTGAAACAAAGTCATTTGTTCCCTTATATGGTTAGAAGTAAACTGAATTCCTGAAAATCAGCTCTGTTGCAATTTATCTTTTATAACTTTAAATGGTTGATTATATCTGTGCACTCTAGATATTTGAAATTCTTTTGGATTACTTAGTAGTTTGGGCATCTTGAGGTAAAGCATGATGTTCTGCTGGAAATCAAACCAGTCTGGATTCAGATCTTTGATTACTAGTAATTTTAAACTGCTTAATACTGGAAAACAAGACAGGAGAGAAATATATACTGGAGGGTGTTCAGTGCTTGGCCAAGTCCAGCTCCTCTTTTCGCCTGTACATCCATGACTCCATAGTCATGAACAAATCCAATAGCCAGTTCTCCAGTGCAGATGTTCCAGACTCCAAGATGTGGCCACTCTGCACAGGTTGGTTAGTTGCAGGCATCTGCAGGTGGATCACACTGGTGGGCTCTGCTGGATATGGCCAAGTGCCAAGGCTGGACTTTTCTTGTCTGTGTCTCATGCCATGGCAGGGGAATAGGACAAGCTGTGACATTATCCTCTGCTAGAGACTGCAGAAGTTGCAAACTTTGTAAATGTTATGTAGAGCTGTTTCTTAGTTAAATCACTTTTCTAAAGCTATAGTGAGAACAGTAATATCAATAGAGAGCTTCCACTTGTACAAAAGCAACTCTACAGACCTGTACAAAACTCGGATGCAAAAGAAAACTTATGTACTATTTCTCATCATTCTGTGAACTCTAGGTGATGTGTTGAAACAGTTCTGAAAGGTATAGGCAAAAGATTAGAATATAGTTGGCATTTGGTTTGGTAAACAGCAAATACAGATGCTCTTCCTACTATTTGATATATTCTACATGGTTTTTAAGATCCATGTCTTAATATAATTAAAATTTAAAAGTAGGCTCCCTGAAGTTAAATTAGTTGGTTTTAATCCCTCAACTTTTCAGTATTTTAATGAAGTTTTAGTTCCTGTCTTTAAACTCATGGCATTCACTATACTGCAAAATTATTACCATTTTCCATTCCTGTCCTTGACAAAGATGGACTGCACTGTTCCAAGGGAAATGGAATGAAGTCATCTTATGGAAATGTTTGTCATATAATAAACATCATAGGCAGAAAGAAAATTGTTGGCTATTGGCAACAGCTGAGAGGAGTAGAGGGAAGTGTGTGGCAGCAGGAAAGTGTGCAGGAGGAAAAGGAGAGACCAATGCAAAAGGCAGTGGAAAGCTGGAAACGAGTTCCCATTGTTCAGTAAGGATAGTATGGCAGCTCTGCATACGCGAGCCACAGGGGAAGGTCAACATCTATGTATTCACTGAAACACAGACATGTTTAAGTCTGTATTCAAAACAGGATATTGGCTGTGGATGATTCTACCACGAAACGGTCAGAATTTGATGACATACGTTGTCAAACAAATGACTTTGCAGCCCAGTGTACTGACTTACAGCAATCTCGAGCAGATGTTTAGAGAAGAGGAGGAACAGGGTGGGCATCCTAAAAGATGAAAATGTCAAAAGATGTTCAATTTAGTCTTCATTTCTTTTTATTTGGATTCTGGTCTCAGTTTTGGAATACTTGTAAATGGCAACACCTTCTGTATCTGAGTACACCAATCATGCTGTCACCTCTCTATTTCTTGATAAAAGTTCCGTTTATTAGTTATGTCTTGATTTTGTTAGGAAAAAATACTAAAGCTAATCTTTAGATAATAAATATTGTCTCCTCTGAACATTTTTCATGTCTTAGATTTTTTAAATGGGGACACTTTTACTTCTTCTACCCCAAAAAAAGGAAGCCAACCAGCTTAACTTTGTGAAGTACCAGTGTCTTTTCCGTCACAGCTTTTTGAAAGGAACCAGATACTTGGGTAACAGTAGTGCTCATGTGCTGATAAGGATTTAATAATCTTGGTTTTGTTACATAGATTATACTTAGGCAACCTCGACCCAGTGGATTGTTGTTTTCCTCTGTTTCATAAAATTGGGTATGATTCTTATATACTGCTCATTTTGAGAACAGAGTAAACTGTTGGTCACTGCCCCAGTGCAGGAGCCCCTGGCAATTGCTGCATATTATATTTGCAGATGCACTGCGATCTGCAGAGTGACCTAACAAGGATTATGATCTTCTTAACACCACCCATCTGGGTGGCTGTCCTAAAAATAACCAGATAATGCTACTCAAAGTAACATCCCAAGCACGTTGACTGCAACCACTGCCTGCTGCACTCCCTTATAAACACCAAGCTATCATCTAAAATTCAGATGAGTCAGGTTATGTTCATTTTAGTTCTGTCTGCTTTAGAGTTGATCACAGCTTGCAGTTTTGCTCTACATGGCCTATTCTGTTGTTGAAGTAATGCAACATGTATAGTCATTTTTCCTTACACCTATTTGACCCATAATTGGGGAAGGCAAGGTCTGTTACTCAAAGGATCCATGCTGAGGGGGGGAACTGTGAGCAGTGGCACCTGTGAAGCATTACCCTCCTCCTCATATCCCGGGATGCATCAAAAGGAGTGTGACCAGCAGGTTGAGGGTGGTGATTCTGCCCCTCTACTCTGCACTCGTGAGATTCTACCCAGAGTACTGTGTCCAGTTCTGGAGTCCCCAAAATTAGAAGGGCATGGAACTGTATGAACGGGTCCAGAGGAGGGACGCAAAGATGGTTAGAGGGCTGGCGCATCTCTCCTATGAAGACAGGCTGAGAGAGTTGGGCTTGCTCAGTCTGGAGAAAAGAAGGCTCCAGGGAGACTTTATAGTGGCTTTCCAGTACCTGAAGGGGGCCTACAAGAAAGCTGGGGGAGGGACTTTTTAGAAGGGCATATAGTAATAGGATGAGGGGGAATGTTTTTTAATTCTAATGGGGTAGATTTAGCTTGGATATTAGGAAAAAATTCTTCATTACAAGGGTGGTGAGGCATTGGAATAGGTTGCCCGGGGAGGTGGTGGATGCCCCCTCCCTGGAGGTGTTAGAGGCTGGGTTGGATGGGGCCTTGAGCAGCCTGGTCGAGTAAGATGTGACCCTGTCCATGGCAGGAGGGTTGGAACTTGATGATGTTTGAGGTCCCTTCCAACACAAACCATTCTATGATTCTGTGATTCTATGAAAATTGCTACCTAATTGTATCCTGAAGCTTAAACAGATTCTGTCCTAATGCGCCACTTAGTACAGGCCTAAAGTTTGCCTTCGCAAAAGGCAGGCATTCTCAGTTCAAAATCCGTATGTTGTCCCAGCATTATCACTATTCTCCTTTTTTCCTTTCAATAATTTGCTGAGTAGAGTTCTTTGGGTTTGGTTTTTTGATACTATTTTCTTCTGAAACAATCATCAGTGGTGGTTTCTATGTTCCATGTAAGTATTAAGTGTTGTAGAAAGATAAATACTGAGCTAAAAGATATCCTTATTGTGCTTTAGCCAAATTCTAGTTCATTTCATGTTCAGAAGTTATTTTCAATAGACTTATTTCTTGCCCAAATTGTGTGCTTTCACAAAATATATTTGGTGAGCATATCTTGGAATTGTTATTATTAAGTTGTCACCCAGACACCTTTATCACAATCTATATGGCTGGTTTTTTCAATGAAAGACATTAAGTGTGATTTCATGTTTATTCTTGACGGACTCGGTTCAGTGATTTATTTCTGTAAGGTAAAGTCAATAGCACCACTGTTGCTTGGCCATTGTGTGTGTGTGAGCAACCTTTCCCTGATCTCTGTAGTGAGTGAACATGGCAGTGGACTTTTTCAAATGAAAATTAAATGTTTGGGAAGACTAATTAAACTATTGCAAGCATTGTGGACACTAAGGGAGAGAGTGCTTCCAGAGTGTTAAAAGTGAAGAAAAATCATAGAATCGTTTAGGTGATCTGAATTGGTTTAGTAACCCTTTTCTCATCCCCCAAATAATGAACAACTAAATCCATAGTTAATCTAATTTAAATTTGGCAAAGTAAGACAAATATATCAAACCTTTAAAATCTTGGGGCAGAACTATGAAAAATAGATATGCTTTGTATTTGTCCCAAAAAGTTACGTAATGCAAAACCACAACATTTCTAATGATGTTTCTTGGAAAGTATTAAAAATGAAAACTCAGCACTTGGAACTACAGGTGTGACTGGTAGTAATTAATATGCCATCCTGTGAGGAATTGTGTATGGAGCATTGATATCAAAGTGATTTATAACTGAAAGATCAGGCTGTCTGCTGAAAAGTGGTCATATTGAGGAAAGGCTGATGATCTGAAATCTTCCATATGCCTGCAGAAAGTTCCTGAGCTTGAGGATGAACTGAAAAGCAATTCTGACACTGGAGCAGGCACAAATAAGATATTTTGCTATCAGAGTTACTCAGACTTGTCTATGTTCTGTGTAAGTTCAGGTTGTTCCTGGTGCAAGATTTGCTTACCGGTTTAGACAACCCAGAGCGAGTACTTACATGAGCTGTAAGGATCGTTTCATTGCTAGATGAGTTTTATCTTACTAATTCCTTTATGGTATAAACAATCTGCAAATCTGTTGGCTGCCTGCTGAAATGTCATTGACTTTTCGGTGACAGGACAAGAAGCAATGGGCATCAACTTGAATATAGGAAGTGAGGAGTAACTTTTTCACTGTGAGGGTGAAACTGTTGGATAATAGCTTTTAATAAGTTGAGATAATAGGAGGAAGTCATAGGGCGTAGCAAGTAAGTCAGGTCTTGATGGAAATGAAACAAAAAATAATTTTTTTTATGTTTAAACTGATGTGTGCACTCATACACTTTGGAGATCCTGTAGGCTACCAATGGAAGACATGCTGAATCATCAAAAATTTTGTTTGGTAGCTGACTATTATGGGAAAATAAAGCTCAATCAGCAACAGCTGTGTTTAGGAGAAACAATATTGTCTGGTACATTCTCTCTTACTCGTTCTTATATTATTAAGGGTATTCTTCTTTGATTAATACCACAAAGTAATTTAGGCTGTGATTACTAAATTGCATACTTTCTCCAAGCTGCTTTTAAAAGGCAGAATTCTCAATTTTCATGGCAACCAACCACAGTCTTAAGTCTTTAATTCTAGGAAGGCTGCATGCTGTATTGTAGAGGGATTTCTGGCAGATCCAAAATCAATGGTCGTTTTATAACCCTACTTTTACGCTTTTTTATCTAGATATATTCCCAACATATTTAAACAGTAAGAGCTGGCATCAAAACAGGTGAAAGAATATGAAGTATTTGTTTTCAATCTAATTTTTCATCACTTTTGTTTAACCCCCACTTTTTTGTTAAGCTGGAGAAGTTTTGCCTGCTGCTATTGTAAATGTTACAGGGCTGTTTTGGATTATTTTAACCAGAATTCTTTTGAACACACAGGAAATACTCATTGTTAGTAATATCTTAAATGGCCAGGCTATTAAAAATCTAACATATGATAAAGTTGGGAGACAAGCAATATTTCTTTCAATTGGCTTAACAAACAGGACAGTAACCCCGCACACACCCCTCTACCCCCATTCAAAATGCATCCCCTTGGAAATGTGAGCAAATTGCAACAGAAATAGTTTTCTGATTGTGTACACTGCATGAAGGAATATTAAAAGCACTTGAAGGCACAGCTAAGTCGTTCTGCGATTCAAGCACTGAATTTAACATGAGTGGAATACTCAGTGCTATTTTAACTTTTGGTATCGTTTCCTGAGGCTTGAATGGAATGTCTTTTTCCAACATGCAGTAGTGCTAATTTCAGTTGTTCAATGCTTGATAGTGTAATCATAAAATATAAGCAGAAAAATAGTGTATTTTATTAAGCTTCTTGTTTTATCTAATGAACCTATTTTTCTTTCTAGAAAGCACTATATTGGATTTTTTTTTTCTTTAAAAACACTATGTTTAGGGGAGAGTTTTAATTGCTATGTATTTTAATCTTCAGTCTAATTTCTTTTCAGCATCCTGCAATAGGAATTTGTGTTTGTCCTACCTTGTAGTTGACTGAAAGCTGTTCCTCAATAGAGGGAGTGTGTCTGCTTGCCAGGTGTCACCCAGAGTCCCTGCTTCCTCAGCTCAGAGGTGCTCCTCTTGCAGCAGTCATGATTCCCGGGACTGCTCAGCAGGCATGTCAGAAGAGTTAGAAGGAGGCAGCCCTCTCATTGAAAAACCCTTTCTTGGTGGCTTTTGGACTTTTTAACTACTTGAAAAGCTGAGCTGAATCATATGCTGGCTACTGACTGACGGGTCTGCCATCTGATTCAGTTCCAGGAGAGAACAATTTTTTGTTTCCCAGCAGAAAATGACTCTGCACGAGAGGTGGAAGGGGATCAGGGACTCTCACTCATTTAACCTCAGTGTTGTTATTTATCTGTGTTAAAGAGGAGCATAAAATTTATCCGACATTTCTCTCTACTGGGGGAGGACTTTTTTGGATAGTAGAAAACAAATTCATTTGTTTTCCGTAGCCAATAAAAACTGCTTCCTAAGAGAAAAAAGTTACGGCATTTTCCCATGGTTGTTCCTTTATTCATATTTTGTAGCAAAACTCAGATTTCCAAAAGGGGAGACAAGCTTCCTAGAAGTTCTTAAAAATGCCTTTGCGTCTGTTACCCATTTATCTACTTCTGTGAATGTGTGAGTCACATACAATATCTGTGAATTTTTTCCATATTAAGGAGTGATAGGTAAGTCCAAAGTAGTAGTGTTTCCTGGAATCCAAGAGAATAATCTCAAATCAAGATTGTTTCTTCCTTTCTATTGCCAGTCTATTAACTCAGGTGTTGGATTAAAGAAGATGGCATCTTCTAAGCACTGGTTTCACGCTTATGATAGTCCCATACCAGACTTTGAAAGATGACTGTGCTGTGCTTTATTGAATCTTTATCTGATCTCATTTCCTGGTTTTATCTTGTCCATGTAAGATCCCTCTTATGCTGATACTTATATTCGTTATCAGAGGAAGAAAACCTTGTGTTAGGAGTATATTCAGTCACTGCCGTAGCCCTTGGGAGAAAAAAATTAAACATAAATCTTGAAGGTGACAGTGCTGGGTCTGGATTATCATCATATCCCTTGGTTGAGGTAGATCTGTCTTTTTTGCAGTCACTGTTTCTTTTCGACATTTCTCTGGTGTGTGACTTGTAACTTCATCTAAAGATGGCTTCTTAAAACACCATTAGTTACATTATTGTGCGATTTCTAAACACAGTATCAAAAAAGTTATATATTTCATTTATATAGACAAATCTAATTTTCATATTCCTTGCACTTTAGCTTCAGAGATATTTTAAACCATTTTTTAAGATTTAGTGCAAAATATCTCAGAGTTTAACTATCAGATTTATAATCAGCTCTACGGCCATGAGTTTTATCTGCAACAAGATAGGAAATACTTTTTACTGCATATCTTTTTCTGCATGTAGCCAAAACCTTGTGAGACCAGTCTGTGTAGAGGTTTTGATCTTGCTATGCGGAATGCAGTCTTTGAGAGCTGCTTATCTGCCTGATGTTTAATGAGTCTGTCTACTCTGACGATGAGCTACTTTCTGACATTCTTTCTTCAAAATCCTAGGCAGTTATGGCAGCTCTAAGCCTGAAATGAAAATAATTTGGTTGAAATTTGTATCTTAGTGCTCTAGTGGGGACTAAGTGGAATGCCAGTGGTGCTCTAGAGGCAGTGATCCCATTGATTTTTATGGCACTTTTGGCAGTGACTTGAGAAGACACAAACTTTGACTGAACTGCAGACATTTAGAAGCGTAAGGCACATCTCTCTGCAAGTGATTGTTCATTTTTTGCAGTACCTTTTATCGTCCTTCAGGCACTGAGGGCTTAGTATGTATAAGGGCAGAAGAGAGGGGTATAGTACAGGTCAATGGGATTTGTGTTTATAAACATGCTTGGGAGAAAAAAAAAATATACCAAGCAAAGATGCACCCAGCATTAGTGTATGCACATGCTGCAGAATCTCTGCTTCAAGGAACTGGGGATAACTCTCAGGAGTCTGGTGAATGTTCATAAATGTAGAACTAAGAGATGCCTCGATGGATTGTAATCTGGAAGTCATAAGAAAGCCAGTTTGGATAGATTTCATGTTTAAAAGGCATATAGATATAAGAGAAGAAATTAAACTGTGCAGTTATAAATTGCAAGGAACAAAACATCATATTTCTGTCACTGCAGTCTCAACTGTGTTTCACATAATGGATGCATGACTTGATTTTTATGATAGACCTTACAATGAAAGTGACATTTCCTATCTTGCATTTATTTTGCTGGCCCTTTAAAACATATCTGAACTTCCTTAATGCATCCCTTGAAATTCAGTTTAGGACTGCATTATCTGTAGCATCAAGTGCCGCAGGAGTGTTGGGAAAGACAGGGACTGGCAGCAGGTCAGCTATTGATCTCCATGAAATCACTTCTGTATATGTGGGCCTGGACTCTCTCAATTGTGAGTTTTTCTGAGTTGAATGCACCTGTCCTTGGTTTTCCCACACCGCTGCTGAGTAGTTAACATGGCTGGGATGAGGACAGGTTAAACCATCATTCTTTTGCAGTAGATCTTTGCTTCTTCCCCTCTTCCCACTTTCCCATGTCTGTTCCTTAAAAAAACCCTGACTGTATTCAGCATTAGTCGCTTCTTGGGAGATCTTTAGTTCCTTTGTGGACTACCAAGGTAGCTGAGAACTGAGAAGCTCATAGCTCTCAGCTGTGGCTGCTTCTCCACTGAGGGAAGGAATAGCAGGAAAGGTCCTTTTCATGCTAAGGAGACTTGGAACAGGGTGCGTTGAGTGTCTAGGCAGGAATAATGAATTATGTAATCCTGCTGGCACGGCAGCACTACATGGGAGTAGAAAATGCATAGGAAAGATGGAATCTTTGGAGAATTTTACTGCCCAAATCCATAATGCAAATTTCAGAAGTGTGTATTTTAGATTGTTGCTGAAATGTAAAAACAGAGCACTTTAACACCAGGAGACAGCCCAGGCTGTTACATAAATTTCAAGGACCTGTATTAAACCAACTCTTTCTTGTTCTTTGTATTCATGGTAGCAGCTAAGCCATTTCCCTGAAACTGCCTACAAATAAACTTTCTCCAAAAGGTGAAGCATTGATCATGGTGCAGCCATCTGGTGATAGAAAGTCCTGGCCAGCTGATAGAAGTTTAGCAGTCACTCAGTTTAGGGTCAAAAAAGCCAGCCCACTCTAGCTGCAAGTAAGTATGGTGCTTTATCTATAGATAAATTCTCTGCATGCCTTTTTCACAGCAGAGGAAGATCCTTGAAGGACAAATATTTTTCAATCCTCCTTCCAGATCTTGTTCTGAATGTAAACCAGACCTGGGTTTTTGTCTTAAATCACTTGTCACTGTGATACCTGTAATACTAGAAAATATCAAATCATTGATACAAGCTATCTTTATTGCGTTGTCCTTCGTGCAGCAAATTGTATTTTGGCAATCACAGCCATATATCTTTTTAATAGGCTTTTATTTATCTTAAATCAAACCATGTTATTGTGAACACTGTAGTCACATATTTCTTTTCTCAATTCATACTTGACATTTAACCACACATTTTCTTTGCAATTTCAATTTAAATATGTCATTAGGCCTTTTTTTTTTTTTTCTTTTCCCCTTTGGTGAAAATAAAGCTAGCAAGAGCCTCTCTGCGCAGCAAGTACAGCCTGTTCAAGGACCTGCACTATATCATGTATTTCATAAAACACTTCAGCTCACTTCTTCAGGTTTCTAGCCTTCAGTAACTCTTCAGGAAGGCTCCTACAGCCTCACTGTTCTCATGGTTAAGAGAGTTTCCAGTCTATATCAGTTTGTCGCGAGTTTATAGCCACTCTTAAAAAAATTCTTGTGCTTTTTAAAGATTAAATTGTCATTCTCCCTTGCAAGGGAGGTCTAATGGTATGATGTATTCAACTATTCACACAACTACTGCTCTGGCAGTGATTTTTGCAAGACACACTATCTGTGTTTTGAAAGACCCTTGCAGAATATGGACAGACACATATTTACTCAGATGAGAAGTCACTACAAGGAGTCCTGGGTCATACAAAAAATTACATGTTTTCTTCCTGTTTGATTTCTGGTTTATATGAAAATTTGTAAATCTTTGAGGAGATTTTTCTCATCAAAATTAAAAGTTTGAAAGGCACCCTAGTAAGTCTTCCAGATGTCCTTTATGAATGACTGTAGGAAGAGGGAAGAATCTCCAAAAAATCTCCAATCATCCCTTTTAGACATGATAATGTAAAATTACCAGCTGACTTGTTCACATCTGTCTAGAGATTATACAAGGAGACTCAACAGCTGTGAAGTTAAAAGGTTTTTAGATAGATTGGACAAGACAAATCCCATTTTCACTGCAGAATGCTGTACTTTGTAGTATTACAGTTCAGCTCACGTTCTCCACTCAGTCCATTTTTTGCTTCCCATGGTGTTCTTGCCCCTTTGTACTAGCAACGCTTCTGGTTTTTTTTCCAGACTTCTTGCATTCATTCCTGTTTTAGGGTGAAATCAAAAAGTGAAATAGTAAACAGAATGAATGCCAAGACTAATCCAAGAGGAGCACTATTGGTGGAGTAATCTTACAGCCCAGACATCCCCCTTTCAGCTGGGGTTTCCTCTGCAACAGTTACTTTAGTCAGCACCTTCATAGTCCTTTTCTAATATTCCTTTTCTCCAGTTTACCTAGTAATCTCCATTGTGACACCTTATCAAATGTTCTGCTGAAGTTCAGATAAAATCTAATCTCTGTGCAGTTCTTTTGTCTTGAAAATCAGGTATCCTATCAAAGGAAAGAATCAGGCTAGTCTGACATGACCTACCTTTACCAAAGCCATGTTGCATTTTATTCTATTGTCCATTTACCTTCAAGCCGTTAATTATTCTTCCTTCAGATTTTATCCCAAGATTAAGATAGAGCCTGAGGTGTGAAAGGATAGTTTTCGGTCGCTTTTTATTCTCTGGTGGTGGCACAAACCCTGATATGATTTGAGCGTATTTTGTAGCTCTACCTAAGTAATATCTTCATTAAAAGTCCTTTTTATTGGATCTGACATGATATGAGTGGGCCTGTGAGCAGACTCAGGTGTATTAAGCTGTTTAAGCTTGGCTTGTGCCTTGACTGTCATCACGGTCATATACATTATCTCATTACATTGGCTTCACTGAAGACCTCCATCTAATTTGGAGATCACATGTTGATTCCTGCTGTGGGATCTACTTCTTCCCTACAACTGCTTCTTCACACACACACACACACACTAGATAAAGGATTTGTTTGCATTTCTTTGAGCATCTTTTTTTCAAGGAGTAATTAACTTTACCGTGTTGGCAGTTCTTTCTTCTCCCAGTTATTTTAGGCTCTATGCTTTTTCGAATACCACTGTTTGGATCTGGAGACATTACATAGAAGGATTTCCCTTTCCTTGAGGTTCAAGTTTGAATTACTATGTGAATATTTGATAAAAAGAAATTCAGGTGTCCATCATCAGTGTGCTGGTCTTTCTAGTAATTTTTTGTCTGAGAGCACTAACATTTTCAAATGCATCTCAAGGGAGCTCTTGAAAAGGTGCTTTAAAGTGTGCTTTAAAATTTGTTTCCAGTGACTGTATCATTGCTTAACTAGAAAGAAAAAGGCTTTGATATTAGTGCAGAACTTCTACAAAATACTTTGAATAAGATACAGACATGGGGTTTTTTTTAAGAGCTAAAAGACATTCTGCAAAGGAAATACAAGAAATTACACAGTCGCATTACATGGCTCAGTAACAATTACAGACTTACTGTGCTGTAAGTTCTCCAGAAGGATGTGGAAAGAAGACCCAAATGCCCGTAGACATGTGTGTCACACAGGGGATGTGGCTCTCCCATGACAGTATGGGACCTTCTTCCATCTAGATTTAGAAGTGCTTTGAGAAGCAAACATATAGAGCCATTTGCCTTACAATAAAGGAGAAATACAATTGATTAATTGCATTTGGGACCCCAGCTGCTTTGTTTGCTACTTCCTTTGTTTCTCTGAATTAATTGGACCATGATCCTAGCAACCTACTTCCATAAACAAAGGAGTACAGTCACAAAGAACATCACAAGTGAATATTTCCTTATGAAATCAAAACACCTCACCATCAGTAACACTTGGCTGCGTACTTTTTTCTTCTGCATTATGTGGAGAGAAAGAGGATTATTTAGCTAGTTTGTTCAAATGTTTAGTCAGGGAGGTTTTGGAAAGTTGCTAATGAAATACAGAGGCCAATACTTTTCTTTTGCAAATGTGAAAGGAGGCTGTTACGTACCCCTCTGGGAATGCTCTGCGCTGTTCGCTGTATGCAGAAAGAATTCATGTGACAATCAGTGGTCACTGGGAGACCCTTTAAAAAAAATCTCCATATTAATCACTGTCTTAATACAGGTTATGGAATGAAGCAGAAAAACCTGTTGTTGTGTGCTGTAGTATCCCGATGTTTAGGATTGAGATCAGCTAGGTACCCTGGTTTTCTCTCATTCAGCTTAACTTAATCTAAACCGAAGTACAAATAATTAATTGCAGAACTTGCAATGAAGATTGTAGTTGAAAAGTTTTATGAGAAAAGTTAATGCAAGTAAGAGGAGTGAGCTCACATAAGTTTGCTTTAAACAAAAAATATTTGTTAAAAGGTTTCTTCTGTCTCCATGCTCTCTGACACTGGCTATATTCAAGCTTAGACATCTGATTTACCCAAATTATGGATATTTAGGGAAGACAGTCAAGATTTGGGACATGTCCCTTTCATCTGCTTAGTCAACATTTATCTTTCATGAAAGAGAGGAGGAAGAGGATGGAGAAGGAGATAATTCATATTCAGACAGTCTAATGCATCTAGTTGTTTGGTATTCATTAGTCCAATTCATTCTTGCCTAACCCTTGTTTGCTATCTCCTGTTTTAGAGATGTTCATGTTTAATTGGCCCAGCTGAACAAATCTCATCCTTCCAGACAGAGTGGGTTTCATGTGACTGAACACTGGACATTGACAATTAGGCTTCTGTTGTCTAGATTCCTTTTTTAAGCAAAGGAAAGAAAGTGGCATATTTAGTGTGTGACTCACACGATCTATTTTAGACATTTATGTACACTGGGATGGGAGGAGCAGCATGCTAAAGTCATCCGTTTGTCTCTGCTGACTATAAAAGCCTTGCCATCCTGCACAGATTTTGGGATAGTCAACCTTAGGTGGGGTGATTCCCATCCTTGAGGACTCTTCTTGTACTAGACTAGGGTTTTACCAAAGCAGTGATTCACAGGGAAGTCCTCTTGTAGAGCTGGGAAATTTCCATGTCCCAGAAAGAGACTTCTCATTCTCCCTCTTTTCCCACCCCACAAATACAGTGTAGCTGTACTTTAGCTGGGACTGTGCGTGGATCTCAGAGGTGAGCTCTTGCTTAGGGCTGGTGCTAGAAGTGCTGACATTCACTACTTCTGCGGCTTCTGACTCTTCTTCATGACACTGTGATGAAGGCAATGAAAATCTGCCTTGGAAGACCTGGGGGTCAGACAGAGGTGCTCAGCACTGCTCTTCTCTATCATCTCATATAGTTTGAGGAGTTTGCCAGCATTCTACTTGTACCTGCAAATGTTCCTTCAGCAAAGGAAACAGATTAGGGTAATAGATATGGAAACTCAAGCAAAGCCGAGCTTGCACATAAACAGTGTTTGCAGTAGGCAGGAACCATTATATAGGTTTAAACTGGTGTAGCTGCAGACTCCTGTAAGAGGGCACATTTAGAAACATTCTTAGTATGTGAGTATGAGCATCTTCACTTTCTTTTGGGCTGAACCTGAACACATGTGATCTTAGGTTGAATAATGAATTGAAACTGGCTCAAACCTCAGAATCACAAGGTTGGAAAAGACCTTTAAGATCATCATGTCCAACTATTTCTATCCTGTGCTAACCCATATCCCTAAGTACCTGATCTACCCATCTTTCAAATGCATCCAGGGATGGTGACTCAACCACCTCCCTAGGCAGCCTGTTCCACGTCCTGACAACCCAACAAATTTGGGTGATCTGCTAAAGCACAGACCTGATAGATGCTTAGAGCATAGGCTTTATCTTGTTGCACTTCTGTGACCTTACCTGCCTATTCTAAGGAGAATGAAGAGTGATGAAAGGAAGAGAAACCACCTGGTGGAGGTATGAAGATGACGGAACAGAAAGGAAAGGGGAAAGGGGAAAGGGAAAGGGAAAGGGAAAGGGAAAGGGAAAGGGAAAGGGAAGGGACATTTTAATAAGATAACTCTGTTGGTGTTTGAATTACTCATTTTTAGGTCTGGATTTCCTAGTGGAAAAAAAGACAAAGAGAACAAAGAAGTAGAGATACTGAGCCTTTAGTACCTCTGTGTGGTTCAAACAATATTCCAAATTTTTGCTGGTGTAGATTTCATTAATTAAAGAAAAACAGTAATATTCTCCATATCCCAACTGTTGCTCTACACTACAAAGCACATTAGGGCTTTGGTTTTGAAAGCTAAAATATAGCAGACTGTTAATGGAATTTTATATTCATGCTCCCAAGAGATTTAAATGAAGTCTTGAGGGTAACCACAATCCCTGGCAAGAATCCTCTTTCCTATTAAAGCTGACCTGGACAGGGCTTGCTTTCATGGCACATTTAAATTGTCCAGAGAAAAGAATCTCTGTGGGAGACATCAGACATTCTGACCAGCCTAGCAGTGCCACTGCATCTACTCATTAAGCAGGGGAGAGAAGGAAACCAATACTTCCCAGTTCTGGAAAAGAAAACCAGTCAAGAAAAAAAATACTTGATCCCACAAACTAATAATGAAAGGTCTGATCTCCAACAACTTACTCCTGACCTCATGAACTGGAAAATATTTTTCTGTTCTCCTTGGGTAAGTCTTCTCAATGAATTGTTTCAGGATTTCTTGGGATGTATGCAGTAGCTTAAAAGAATAACTTGTTTAGATTTTTGAAGTATTTTCTATTTCTTTATCCAGTACACTTCAGTTTGCTAATTATTTAGCCTGGGAAGAAGCATTTAGCTGCCAGTAGAATATCAGCAGTGAGCTTTCTGTGATGTTCCCTTTACAGAGCTAGCATCTGTGTTAAACCCTTGCTTTAAATCACCACCTGGACCTACCCCAGTCTCTGCATTAATATATTAGGAAAACTGGTTTGGACAAAAACGTTTTTATATCAAATAGATATTTTAGATTTGCATTTACATAGCTTGAAATTATTGAAACTGCTTTGTAAGTCTAAAGCAGGGATTTTACTAAATATAACAAAACAAACCAGAAGTTATGTGTGCAGTTTAACTGGGCTGAAAAAAAGAAAAAGTAAAATAATTTTCCATTAAAAGCAGGTACATGTCTGCTAAATCTTGATTCTGGTGATAACTGATTTGCTGACAAAACTAAAATCAAAAAGTGATACACGATTATGTGCTATTTTTGGAGAACGGCAAGCATCAAAGAAATCTGCCAGGAAGCCAGATAACTACTTTAACACAGAATTATCACTCTGGTAGCTTACATCAATCTTAGAAGGTGACTCAAACTGTCTTGCTGGTAGATTTGAAAACAGCATGAAAAATGTCCAGTTGCTGGAGCTATGGCATGCGTCCACCTTCCAGTGTGAAAGCCAACATGTGGCATTAGTGTGTATTTCAGAGGAAAACTAACTTCCAAATGGCTGGAAGATACTGGCCAGCTGCCAGCACAGAGAGCAAGAGAAACCAGCACCCAAGGGGAGAACACCACTGCTGAAATCCTTTAAGTCTCTTCTGCCTTTGCACCAGCTATTTGCCTTATAGAGCTCTGAGCAAAACCAAACAGGAAAGATATTAGACCTGTTGGTGCTGCCAAATATTTCGTGGTCTCTGGGAGCTGAGGAGTTGAACTACGAGACCTGCGTGGTATGTGAGAGGGCTGAAATGGATTGTTTCAAGTAGGGAGGCAGTGACAGCGCTGCTGGATCTCCGTAGCCTGCAAAGGTGCCAGATGCTTCTTCCTTGAAGTTTAAAAAGAGCAAGTGAAGTGAGCTGACAGCTAGTAAGTTTATCCACTAAGGTCAGGCAGAGTACAAGCTCCCTCATTATTGACCTCTCTACTTACCAAAAGGAGGGGGGAAATGCTCTGTGGAATTAATGAAATCAGAGTTAGATTTCCTTCATTCAAATACACCCTCCAGTCTTTAAAAGCTCACTCTTATTCCATAGACCTCCATTTTGTGATGGAGTTGTACTAGTTCCAAACTGTGGTCACAATAGCATTTCTCCAAGAAAAGGATTCATTAGAAAAAGCTGTTCTGAGAGGCTGTCCCACCCAGATGTGGCTGCCATGCTATGAATGGCCTTTCTTAGGATGAAAGTTTTTAGGAACCCTCTCACTGCAAGTTGCCACTGTATCAGATCCATGAGTAAATGCAAGAGCTCCAGTTGGACAAGCTAAGTATCAATGATCCAAAGAATAAGAGAAATCAAGTGACTTCTCTTAGAACTGTAAGCTCACATAAGGGCACTGAATCCCTGAGTACGTGTGGTGTATGTACTTTAGATGAAAAGGTACATCCAGAATGAAGGGGTGCCATGCCACCTGTGGGTGCTGAAACACTGCAGGTACTGGGCAACAAGAGAAGTAAAACTCAACACTTCCAACTAATCATGAAGCCAAGTAAGAAGTTCATCACAGTGTTTCTCAACATAATAACCTCAACAACAGGTCTTCAAGTCACAAAATAGTAGGAAGTAGATAGAAGGATGTCATTTGTAGACGGAGGCCAAGAAGCCATGACTTGTGTTCACTTTGGCTTCCTTAAAATCTCATTTCAGGACCTCCCTAATTTCAAAACAGCCATGTGGGCAGTACAGCGATGATGTAGCCTGAGTAGCCATTAGGCATGTATGCATGATTTTGGAGATGAGCTTGTAAATCACGGCACAGACACCTGAAGATCCCTATCATAGAGGGGAGGCTTAGAGTGTGGCCTCTTCCATGCATGTGTCTGCCCAGTCACAAGGCTGTGCTTGTGCCCCAGCAGCCCTTGCATAGCCAGATGCCACCACAGTTCTTTTTTCAGCCTGTCTCAGCATTAGAAATGCTTTTGATGCTGCCAAAGGTGGCTAGAGGCAATAAGGCATTCTCTGATACTTTTTATTTGACGGACTTTTAACTGACTTAAATACAGCTATAGGGCATGTTACAAATTATTGTCAGCTCTTCTTCTTCCTCCCACCCAGATCTTTGCTTCTTGCCATAAATACAATGCTTAGGTCCTTGGGATGATTAGTTTAGTGACCATGAAGTGTTTGGAGTGAATGCAGTATGAGCTGGTTTGCTACTACAATACCAATTTAATTAGGTCCAAAATAAATTCTGCTTTCTGCTGCTGTCCCCTGACCAGAAACCCTCTTTTCCCCTTCTCCTACCCAGGCTTGGCTCTGAGACTTCCTCCAATCCTCCTTCCTCTTTGCTGAAGCTCCTTGTTCTTAGATGAAAAGCAGACTCCAAAACCACCACAAACTGTTCTCTCCTGTCTGAAAGAGCCCCTCTTGCACATACTGTATATATGGAGTGACTCATTAACAGTTTGGACCCGGGCACTGTTTACCAGAGAAAGCAGGAAGGAGTAAGATGGTGTGCATGCCAATCCCTCTGTCCTGCCAGAGTGTAAAAGCACCACAGTAAATTTTCTGTGGGTATTTTTTAGTTCGCTTAAAAATGACAGATCAGGTAAAAGTCTTTCTTTAAGAAGTTGGACATAACTGTGGTCAACAGTGGAACAGTAATTTTAACAGAATGCCTTGTTTTCCCATAAAGTCACTGAGCTACTAACTCTGTACCAGTCAGTTTTGACACTTCGCCACTAAATGTATTGCTATTATAAAGTATTATCTGCTGAGCATTAAGCATTAGAATTATTTACAATTTTCTAATTCTTCTAATCTGGGAGTTGGGCCAAGAGCTAGACCTAAAGCTTTCTAATACAAGTATGAGGATTTTAACAAATTTTTGATCATCAAAGATGTCCCAGTCCACTGTGCCTTGTGAAACATTTGGTTTCTTATAATATATTACTTAGATTTTGGTTCCTATAATGTAAGTACCCCACATTATTAGATCGCATCTGAATGCTTGAAAGCATATATTACTTCAAGCCTGGTTTTGGGCGAGAATTTGCTGGGTATTGGACTTCATAATGTGTTGATTGAGCAACATTAAAAATGTTCATATTTGTTCTTCTAAAATGGCAAGTTTGGCCCTTGTCCTTTAAATGTGTCAGTTTGGATAGATTGTTACAGTTAATTAGTTGATGTTGCTCTGGTGAAACTGATCAGGTGCAAGGCTGTGGCTTTGGGGGTCTCTACTGTGTTTTTTTTAGATGGTAACATCTGCAGTGCAGAAGAGTTTGAGAAGCATCGTCGCAGTTCTGTTGGGTTTAATTTCTTTAGCAAAATGAAGTCCTCAAAGTAGATGTTGTGATGTATGACATCTTTAATCAATTGACTGCAGGTGAATTGATAGAAAGCAGTACACAATATTTCTTCAGTGTAAAGCCAGAAGCAACAAGAAACATAATGTACTGTTGAGTCTTCAGCCTCCCAGAGGCCTCACTCTGAGGCCTCGCGGCCTTAATTAATCCAAATGAGATTTAGGTACAAAAGAAACTTTGTGGGGTTGTTTTTTTTTTTTACACGAGGAACCTGATTTGTATAAGTAGAGTGATTATACTCTCAAACAGCAAATTAAACACGCTTAAGCTGTAAAGAAATATCTTTCATAATGATAATGAGTACGTTGCACTCAAACCCCCTGCGAGAACAGCACCCAATGGAGGCAGCTCTTCTGTATTATCCCAGAAATCCCAGAAGGAAAGACAAGAGAGGCTACAAAATATTATCAAGCACTCATTTTCTAGGATGTATATGACACAGTGAGTAAAGCTGACGAGTAATCTTTGCTGTATAGCAACAATTACATCTCTCCCCTGTGGATACGACAAACTCCAGCAAAGAACCCTAGACCACCCAGTCCCAGCAAACAAAGATTGCTTTCTGCATTGCTTATAAACCTGTCACTGGGGGCCTGTACATTAATTTTGATGGGAATGGAACATACCCTGGCACTGTTTCTTTTAAATGTAGATTAGGATTAAATTATTAGTTTGGCAAGGAGAGCTTGCAGGCTAGAATCTATGTTGAATTTCAGGAGAGGAAAGGAATTAAAATGAAAAAGCTGTATTTTAAACTAAAACAGATGTCCGTTAGTGGTCTGAACAGTTAAGAAAAAATGTTGAAAAGTTCTCCATGAGGAGAAATTGCACTAAGGGTACTGGAAGGACTACTTCTGACTTAAGAGGCAGGGCACTGCCAGCAACAGGACAGCAGTCCTGATGAGAACCCCTTGGGACTTCACTGTGTAGTGGGTAGCAAAGTCTTCTGGCCAAGTCTGGGCTCAGTATAACAACACAGAAGGACTGTTATCATGGCTAAATTTTAAATGGTATTAGAGACACAGGCATAAATTTTCACTAACAGCAGCTGAGCAATTTCAGTTCCTGGCTAGGACTTGGCAGCAAGTCTGCTTCTGACACAGGTCTAAGTTTATCAGATGTGAGTCACCAGAGGGAGGACTGATTTGTGGGGCTTCTTCTTTTGAGCCATGCCTGCATTTAATCCCTAGTGGAGCACAAGAGATTATTTGGGGGTAATTCAGTTCGTTGCAAAGCTGGTTTTACCTTTGATCATTTCTGGGTTGTTTTTTTTTAATCTTCTTTTAGAAGAGGAATGAATAAATCTGTGATTTTGTCCTGTGAAGGAGTGTGGTCTGATTTTTAATAACCTGTCTGTACCAAAATAATCTCTATTAGACAAAAGACGGCAAGGCTGGTAAGTTTTCATTCCATAGTCAGAAACAAGATTTTTAAACTGCGTGTGCAAAAACATACAGCCATCTGAATGAAGCACCTCCTTCCTTTTTCTGCCGTTTTGTCACATATTCTGTTCCTTGTTACATATTTTCTCACAAGTTCAAACTCTTCACTTCACCGGCATATCCTCACCCATTCCTGGTAACCTGACTAAATTCTTTTTCATCCCACTAAATGATGAAACACTCAACAGCTGGAAGTCTCAGCAGAAGCTGTGAAACTTGCTCCCTCTGGTGTTTCAGCAGAGCCAGTGCTTGGTGGCCTTTGAATCCAGACTTTTAGTTTAATTGCGTCATACTAATGAGGAAATTTTTTCTAAGATTTGTAATATTATTTTGAGAACTTACTCTATTAAAATCTTACAGTGAAATAAGATTTTGTTCAGTCAGTGTTTTCGCAGAGACACCTAGGTCTCATTGCAGTGAATATAAAGAGCAACACACATACCTTCCTGTATGACTCTGAAAGCCATCTCCCTTATAAGTAATCCTTCTGGGTTGATACATTATTTCATTGTATTCTTAAGATTTATGCTTACGGAATTAAAGAAATATAATTTGTCAGTCTCATTTTGAAACTTTGATGTAGAAATATTGTGACGTATCAATACTTTAAGGGGTCCTACAGGAAAGCACAAGAGGAGTGCAGGGAGTGTAGTGACGGGACAAAGGGCAATGCCTTTAAGCTGAAAGAGGGCAGGTTTCTATTAGATGTTAGGAAGAAATTCTTAACTATGAGGATGGTGAGGCCCTGGCACAGGCTGCCTAGAGAGGTTGTGGAAGCCCCATCCTTGGAGGCATTTAAGGCCAGGTTGGATGGGGCTTCATGCAACTTGGTCGAGTGAGGGTATCCCTGCCCATGGCAGGGTTTTGGAACTAGGTGATCTTTAAGGTCCCTTCCAACCCAAAGCATTTCATGATTCTGTGATTCTAAATATAGCTTGCTGTTTGGTTTTTGCTTTTTTTTGTTTATAATGTAAAATAATTTGTACCTCTCAGGCTAAGAAAAAGTAAAGGCATGTTCCCATTCTAATTTAAATTGTTCCCAGAATGTTTCTAGAAAACCTATTTTGGGAACATAATTTATCCTTGATACTGAACTGGAATTACGTTTAAGAGTACCCAATTGTGGAGAGAGGCCAACTTTCTTTATCTATCTGACGTAAGGTATTTCAAGGGTTTCATCCCGCTCTCTGTGAGATTCACATTGCACATCTCTTTATTGCTTGAAGGGTCTGCACCAGGCCATCATGAACACGTCATGTGCATAGCAGTGAAGGTGACAGAAAAATCCTTGAAAAAGTAGCACTTTCACTGATGTCTGGGAAAGGCAGATTGAAGATAATGACAGAGATGTTGCAAGCTCCCTCACAGCTATCCAAATTATTTCTCTTGTCGCACTGTTAGTGGATTATTACATACTCTAATTGCTCTCTCACTGAGATCAGAAAGACATCCTTGCTGAAAGCATTACTGATGAACAAACAAGTTGAAATGCCTCTGGAACTGGAATGAATAGTTTCTGTAAAACTAAACTCCTGCTTCAGTGTATCAGTATAAGACATGGTACAGTCTTTCAGTTCTCACCAGCTACACAAGAACTTGTTATTTCATGTGGGATTATTTGGAGGAAAAAAGTACCTGTAACTTAATATGGTAGAAAACTCTGAATAAGCCAGGTTTTGTTTCTGGTTTTTTTATTTGGAGTGATACAGTTCTACGACATTAGAACTTCCCGAAAAACTCACATAACCTTGAGTAACATACGAGACACATATTGTGTAAATGAACTCTGTACGTATTAACTGAAATGTTTCTTGCGTGCCTGAGATTGTAAGTCACTCAAGACAAGCTTCTTACTGCACTGTGGGGAAATACTGTCACCTGTTTGGTTCTCTGTGCTTAATAAACCCAGGTACTTGGACTCATGCAGTCATCTCTATATCCATTTCGTTTGGCTTACGTAAAGGGCATTATAAAGAAGCTGGAAAGGAAAAGTTTAAGCTTCCCAGATGAGCACTGTGAAAGGTGTTTTTAGATTGGCATTTACATGGGGCATGTTCCCAGGCTTGCAAACAGCATAAAAAGTTACTGCCTGCCAGGTGAAATGGAGTGACTGGTTGTATATGTGCACATTAAACCTGTCCCCACGGTGAAATAAAACGTTTGTCTAAATGAGGGAGAAAAGGAAGCAGGTATGCAGGTACAAGTCCTCAGCTGCCAGGCGGCAACTCTTTAGATTTGCTTGTTTGACAACTTGCAGTCATCTGCAACACAGATAATAAAACAAGAGTGGGAAGTTTGTTTCTGTGTAGCACTCCCACTCTTTGGGCAAAAATACCGATGTGAGTATGCAACCATAGATTGAGCACTTTATACCACAGTGATCATGGTGACACAAGCATGAAAGATCATGAGGTTAAAGAAAAAAATCCAAGAAAATATCTGTTATATCTGTTCTGTATTTTCCTGTTCATAACAGCATGTTATGAACATACATAATATTTTTATCAAATATATAAGTTGCCTTAAATTTCCAGAATTTCCTGCTAGTAGCTGCAGACTTCCCTGCAAAAATGGCCTTGGAAAGCCAAGAGTTCTGACCTGGTAGAGCCTATAGATGATCTGAAAAGGCAGTGGTCTGTCCAAATACCTAGGACCTGTACCATGCACTTGGTACAAGAGGTCTCTTTCAAAGCCAGAGTGCACTAGGACATGTATCCAAGTGTATCTTCAAAAATGAAAAACATTTGGACTTCACTGTCCTAATTGTAAATGTAGCTGCTTTAAGATGCAAGTTTCTTCAAGTTTGTATGCTAGATGGGTATCACACTGAATTGCCCTTCCTTACATCTCTCCAACTCCTTCACAGAAACAAAATCTGACAAAAAGTTAAGGTACTTGTAACAAGAAAATGGAGCAGAACTGGCTGTGAGAGTACAGCAGCACACATTAACAGTTAATTATTTTCTCATCAGAATGAGAAAAAAAGAGATCAAGCACAGGAGGTATCCTTAGTAAGACAGTCGTGTCTCCTGTAAGAGTGCCTGTCTGTGTTCACATGATTCCTTTTCTGCCAGATTCAGGTTGTAAGTTTGGACTAACTAACTGAGGCTTCCAAAGGATGACCTTGAAATACAGAGCCAGAGACTCATTCCAGGTTTGGTGATTAGGGCACCCACATACAGAGAGGCCTTGTAAAGCTTGAGTCCCTGGTGCCATATGATGTGGAGAGGGTCAGATAAGTGAGTTTAAAGCACAAAAACCCAAAATCATGTCAGCACCAGGATTCAATCGACTTGTTCCAGCAAGGCAGAGACAGTGCTTCTGCCTGGCTTGCAAAATGGACTCGTGTGCAGGAAGCGAGCGTCGGTCCGTGGGTATGTGTGTGTTTCTTCCTTATTTCTTCTTCTTTTTGTAGAGGCAGATGCAGGACCAGGGTGGGGAGGGGAATATGGAATTCCTGAGAAATTGTTTCATTCACAATTCTTCTTAAAGAAACCCTTTTGCTCACTCCTGGATTTAATCTGGGCTAACCACCATTCGTTTGGGGTCTATGTTACGTTAAGTGATATTTACAAGTTTATTTTTTATCTGTTTGCCCTTGTTTGGTTAATTAACAAATGATGATTCAAACCAGGAGATACGAGAATGCAGAATCACAAATAAAGCACTTGGAAGATGATTTTTTTTCATAACTTTTAAATACATGTTTCCCTGAGCTCTAAACTCTTTGTAGAGAGACTGACCACCAAAGACCTCAGTAGTTTAGGTGTAATTTGAAATAATTTCTCCTTTTCCATTCTCCCTAAGAGAGTGATGCACTCAACACATGGGCTTTGCACAGAGTTAGTGAAATTAGCTCTGCTATTTTAAACACACATTTCATGGAGACTGACTTCACATTCTAGAAAGCAGCTTTTGTGGTCTTTGTTGTCAGGCTGATAGCACTACAGTAAGAATAAACAGGTCTTTGTGCTCAGAAGAGTGACATTAGGAATTGAATGTTCCTCTCTCGGCCTTCCAATGGCAAGTTCACTGGTACAAATGGGAGAGGCACAGTCTACAATGGAAGAAGCATGAAGTCAGCAGTCTGTGTCTCTTTTGTTTCAATGAAGTTGTCAATATGGACCTCTTGTCTAGTTCATGCTTTGTTCAGATTGGTGAAAACTGTGTTACTAATGACAAGAAGTCAAAAGCTGTGCCACTGCTCCGTACTGAATTCATTCCTTTTACTGCCTACAAGCAGGTGTTGTTTCTGACGTGATCATAGGCATCATTATCCATAGGTGAAGTGGATAAATAGAGTAATGGGTGGAGATAGGGGTTCAATTAATCTGTAATATGTAATCATAGTACTTTGAGGAGCTATAGAAGGTGCCTTGCACTTACCCCACCACTACCATAGGGATGAATTAGGTTTTTCCTTCCTGAGAGATAATTCTCCAACCTCTTTGTAAAGACCTGCTCTTACTAAGATCGTGAAGCCTCATAGGCAGCTTTTCCAGTGCGTCACTACCCTTAAAATAGTAAACTTCCTTATAATTTCTAATCCAGACTTGCAGATGCATAAACTCACAGCTTCTTGACCCATTGACCTTGGTCTCAGGGGACAGATTATTCCTTTTTATTTCCCCCAGGCAGGAGCTTTCTACATGTTTGCAGACTTTTATTATCTTTTAAGATTTATCTTTCAGCTGTCAAATCACCCAGTCTTTTTCATTAAGCCTTCCCCCACACCCTGACCTCTGATGGTTGCAGATCATTGCTGTTTGGGGTCATTTCTGTGGAACTGCTGTTTTCAGTTCTGTTCTCTGAAGTTTTACCTAAAATTCGTAGGGGATTTCCCAAGGCACTTCTGCCCTCTTGGTGGGCAATAAATGGAGGGAAGGGAAGGGAAGGGAAGGGAAGGGAAGGGAAGGGAAGGGAAGGGAAGGGAAGGGAAGGGAAGGGAAGGGAAGGGAAGGGAAGGGAAGGGAAGGGAAGGGAAGGGAAGGGAAGGGAAGGGAAGGGAAGGGAAGGGAAGGGAAGGGAAGGGAAGGGAAGGGAAGGGAAGGGAAGGGAAGGGAAGGGAAGGGAAGGGAAGGGAAGGGAAGGGAAGGGAAGGGAAGGGAGAAAGAGGAAAAAGAGGAGGAAAAGAAAGGGAATCGGGAAGGGAAGAATGAACAGTCCGGACATAGCAGGGATTTCTCCACCCGACACGGATGTTTTGGTGGTTCTTGGCAACTAAGAGGCCGCGATGCTCCGGGGGGGAGCGGTGCAGCTCCCCACCCCAGGTCATCCTCCTCCCGCCGGGGCGCTGGGGGTGCCGGTAACGGCGGGGCTGTGCTCCATGGGGGGAGCGGGGCGCGGGGTCCCCGCTCGCTAGATGGCACCACCCGCACGCCGTACGGCGTCCGGCCGCGGGCAGGGTGCGAGGTGTTTCCTCTCCGGTGCCCTGCGGCTGAACTGTTTCTGCGGCAAACACAGAAATGCATTAGCCATGCCGGCTAATTCTTAGAGATAAACGAGTGTTCCTATGGCCCGGCTCGCTGCAGTGTCGAGGCATGACCCCACTCCCTGCTCGCCATGTAAGCTCCTTGGGTCTTATCCCGCTGGCCTGTCTTGGTACGTCTTCCAGCCGATATCTAATGCATGTGGACTGGAAATGCTCTTAAAAGTACAGTCCTCATCCAGGACCTGGTGTGTGACCAGAACCTGGTTTTGGCCAGAACCTGGTTTTGGCCAGAACCGTGAAGAAGAGTGCTTGGTATATACGGGATTGGAGAGCTGTGTTAACTGGGCAGCTAGCGTGAGATCCCAGCCCAGCAGTGTAAGAGGTTCATTGTATGTGACAAGTACAACGATAAGCTTAACAGAAGGTGGTACCTCACCTACAGTAGAAGCAGTAATTATTGAACACTTCTGGTAAGGTAGAAAAATCATGAGAGCACAGAAAGCACACGGGACCATAACCTGATTTTACTGTATATATATGTTTACTGTATATATATGTTATCGCAAGGATGACAGGTAAATAGCTTGCTGCGCATCTCCCTTATTGTCACAGTCTTCTGTATTCCCTTTTATTCTCTGATAGGTTTTTCTAATACAATTTAAAATGTCTCATTTTACACATACTTCTTCCCCTTAGCCCACTCTTGTGGTGCTTGCTGCTTGCAGTTTCCCTGTTGCTGAAGTGTGGATGTGACACCTGTACAGCAGCGTTAAGTAGCAAGCACAACTGGAGCCCACATACGGCTCTTGGTCCATCTGTACCTATCTGGAAGGTTTGCAACTGTAGACCCAGAGTCTGGAATTAACACTGTTACTGTTATTGACAGTGGGCAGTTCCTTGGGAGACAGAAAAAAATTAATTCTTTTAAGAAAAAACATGGGTGTCATTTACACTGTGTTTACTGAGATATATATATATATAATTTATCTTTGTGTGTGTGTGTGTCTTAGTATGTAAGAGGTATATGATCATAGAATCACAGACAGAATCACAGAATTGTAGGGGTTGGAAGTGCCCTCAAAGAGATCATTGAGTCCAACCCCCAAATGATGATGCTGCTTCTGGTAAAAATATTTCTCACAACTTTAACTTCATTCTTACTTCCTTAAAGTAGCTGGTGCATTCAAAGCAAGAAAAAGAGTTTCAGTTCCTCCTGAGGGCTATTTTAGTTTGAGATCTATAGAAATGGGTATTACCTGTAATGTCATCTTGGTGGAACGCTGCAGCTGAGTAGGACTTGCAGTTTGTTTATCAGCATCCTGTAGCATTACAAAAAAAGGTCTATGGGCTGTATTTTATTTCTTCATTATGCATTTCTTTTCCACAGTAAACATAACAGCATGTTTTATGCAAACCAATGGACTCAAGTAAGCCTCATCAGATGTATAAATTAAAATGTACTCTAATATTTGCCTTCCTATCAAATTAGGTGCCAGCATTGCTTTCAGACTACAGCAGCATCCTGAATAGAACCTATTTCCCTCCTCTCATCTGTATGCAGTTGAACAGAATGATGTCCTTGTTCTGTCCTAAATTGTTTTGCAGGGGGTTTTTATGATGTGTTTACCAGGGGATGGATTTTAAAGGTGTGTGAGTTGACCACAGGCGTTTTAAGAATGCAAAGTTTGTTGGGAACATAAGGAGTTTGGTGCAAATAGCTACAACATATATAGAAGAATAGTCTCAAATATGCTATGGCAAAGAGCGAGTGTATGTGACAAATCAGTGTATAAGGATTGGTAGCTTCAGCAGTCTGAGTATAGGTGAAGATGGAGATTTCCAGAACATTTGTGATAATTCCCCACTGATAGGTTATCTCCCTAGAAATATTAATACCATGGCAATGCTTACATAAAAAATGATCCATATAACCCTTTAACACAAGGAAAAATGTTTTGTTGCTTTGAGTAATAACTATATCACCTTTCTGTCTTTCACATCTTAGCATAGGTAAGCATGTTGCATGAATCCTGTAAGAAGACATTCTTGACCATGGAACAAACCAGTTTGTTCTACCTGCAGAATATTCACTTTAGATGGTCACATATTGAAGTAGAGATCACAAAGTACTGGAGAATCAGGTTGATGTAACTGAATATGTTTGTCCAACAAGTGGTAGTTACATCTGCATGGGTTTAGTGCTCAGCCTGTGGGTTACAAGAGTGTCATCACAAGTTAGTTGATCTCATACAGTTTGCTGAATCTGTCCCATTACACTGCAAACTAGCATGGTCATGTAAAGCAAGGAAGCGATTCATTTTTTTAGAAATAAATTATTTCCTGTAAAATGTCCTACCTCCAGAGTGCATCCTTCCTGCTTTGTACTGTGCTGTGGAAACATTGCCATGTTGCTGTAAATATTAACATTAAACCAGAAGGAAAAGACGAAAACAAGGAAGGAAAGATATGGTGTTTCCAAGTTTTGTTTATATGAAGCTATGTAAGATCATTCAGACCGCCCAGATCTAGGCACCTTTCTAACAAATGTCATGTGTTAGCAGCCCCCATGAAGCCAAGCTGCACACTTTGCCATGTACCATGTGCTGCTCATTACTTTTTTTAATTTGTGTTGTTATCTTTTTAGTAAAGGAAGCATGGGATGAGGCAGGGTAAGGATTACAGAGTGGGGCTCACTCTGACAGCAGGAGCAGTTATGAACCAGCAAGGTAGAAGTGGTCTGGGCTGGTCTTGGCCATTTAGAAACACTACTGATAGCATATGAAAATAGCCTGGCTTTCTCTTCCCAGTGCCCATGAATCTCAAGAAGAAGCAAGAATAAGTCTATGAACAAAAGACCATACAAGAAGACTCTGGCTGTGGCATTGCATTCCTAGGAGCCTTGATTGTTTTGCAGCTGGAACACTGCTGGTGTGATGCAAGATGGGGCAGAACTAGGAAGAAAGAGGGTGAATATCAGGGGCAGACTGAATGGGGTTGTTCTGTCAGATAGGAAAACAAGGAGGGGTGTCAGGAAATGATATTTTTTTAAACTTGCTTGAAAGCCTTTTGGGAAGAAGTAGTTAACAAGTTATGTTTTCAGAAAAAGAGGCAGCCTCACCTTGAAGCTGGCTTTTGTTAGGGCCTGCCCTGAAGCCTGCAGCCTTGATGTTCTGGGCTGGCCATCGCAGGTCTTTGGTCTGCTGTGAAATGCAGATAGTGAGATGGGGGAATGATGTTCAGCTAAAGGATAGCATGGCAGCAACAGCCTCTAATTTTGACATCATGACTTTCATTTAAATATAGCTAAAGTTCCTGTGCTATTCCTGACAGCCTTTGGCATGGGAGTCTCACCTTGGAAAGCTGAGGGTGGGAGGGAGCATGGTGGTTCCTGCCTCGTTATATCAGACCAGAAGAAACAACAGCTGCTTTGGACTTCATTAGAAGGATTTTGAGTTGTTCAGTCATTTCAGTTTGAGACCTATCTTTAGCTACCAAAACATTTTCATTTTTGCAGTAAGCTCCTTATAGGCCACAGGAGTAGAAAATGAGTAGAAGAGGAAGTGACCCATGAAATTATTTGCAGAGGTGATGTTTTGTGTGTGTTCTGCTGAACTGTTTCGTTCAGTATATTAAATATTTATGTAGCCCTGCAGTCACTAATAATCCAAGTGGTCATGTTTTCCCTAGCCCACCCCAGAACCTTACCTTTTAGTCACCCCCTTGAAATTAATCCAGGTGAACACAGAGTTGTCACCGCTGGAAAATAATTTATTATTTTTCAAAATAACATCTATTTCTGCCTGACCAGAGCTGGATGTGCTAAAAATATTGTGAAGGTTAATGTTATGTGAGCTGTAAACATTTTCTTTAATAGATAGACAGGAAAAAAGAGCAACTGGAGAAGCCGATGATCCTGTACGTCCATTACTAATACGTGATTTGCTGAGAACCATAGTGCCACATGCAAAGCATTTATTTTATGACCATATATCCTTAGCTTTCTGAAAACAGAGGAAGACCTTTTCTCTCTTTAATTTGATTTCACATACAGATACATGTTTATTATCCATGGATATGGATTATAAGCAAAATACAATTTATTCTTAATTCTGGTCTGTTTTTCATTCCTCTTTGTATTACCTATCTCCTCTCTTCTGTCTGATTTCTGTAATTTATTTCCCCTTTCTTTCTTGTTCTGTTCCCCTTCCACATCCAAAAGTAGTTTGAAAGATTCTCTGCTTTGTAGGCAGCTACTCATATACACAGGCACACAAGGTAATTATTAGTTTTGACAAAGAAAGGTTCATGACAGGCAGCATCTCAACAAGGTGTCATTCTGAATTCCTGGTCCGTGGATCCTTTTTCTTTTTTCTTTCATCCCAGAAATGTTGCTTCTCACTTTTTTTTAGGCATGAATGAGAGATTTGGTCCCATAATACTAACATCTCCATTGTCTCAACCTCTTTTCATGAAAGCTCATAGTTAACTAAGGTGTAAATAGCTAATATTCTTCCTGCCTTAGCTGCACCAGTATTCTTAACCCTTTAGTCTCTTAAGAGACTGTAAAGTCTTAGGTAAGGAATTGAAACAATCATAGAGAACATGAAAATACAGAATATTTTACAAGTCACACTTCTTCTTTTGCTCTTATGACATTTGCCTCTTCCTAAACCTCCTATCTTCCTGGACTCTCATCCTTTTATTCTGTTTTTAAACATCTATCTCCTGGGGGAAGGAGAGGGATGATTTATCTCTTCCTGCTGCTCCTTGTTCCTGATATTTGCCTGAACCCAGGCCTCCAAAATGTAACCATATTTTGCCCAGTCATCTCTACTTCATGCTTCACTCTGCTTTCTTATCTTGCTTTATGTTAACATTTCCTTCCCTCTGACTCTCATTTTGCTTCTGCTGCTCCTACTAGAATACACACTTGAGTTTAAATGAAGTGATGACTTGTCTAATGTAATTTCTTTCTCCTCTACTTACTTTCAATAGATGAAATGTAAATTCTTTTGCAAAATCATCTCTAATAAAGGTATTTTGGTCGTGTTTCTGCTGAATGCTTGTGTTTGTTGTTAGATGTGTTTATTTAAATGAAGGAGGCCAACAACAACAGTCAAAGAAGTGTCTCTCTGTTCCCTCTAATAACTTCAAGTGCTGTAAGACCACAGTGGAAAGCAATGAACAGTTAATATATTTGTCTGCACTGAAACACTTTGTTTCAGCTCTACAATATTTATCAAAATAATAATTTACCTAAAAGCCCGCATTCAGACAAAAATTGGGGAGGAGGTGTAAGTCCTTACTCGCTGCAGAGAACCTGGCTATGGGTATTGACAGCTAGGCTATCAAATTGCCTTTGAATTTGAAAGAGAAGAAACACACGTTCCCAAATACTACTTTCATTGTAAGAGATGGTTAGTTGTTAAAGTTGCTAAATACAAGCTACAAATTGGCTGCTGGAAGTTTATTTTTCTTGGCTGAATACTAGGGATTTTTTTTTATTATTTTTTTTCTAGCCTCATACCTCTCTGCTTAGCTAAACCATATAAATAGTGGATAAAATCTTTTCAGTTCAGTCAAGTAGGTGCCCCTTAGAAGCAGTGACAATACTGAAAAATAGACTGGGTTCCTGTGTTTCAGTTCTGGACTGAAGCATGCCTGTTGGACATTTGCCTTTTTTTTGTGATCCAAGTACCAGCTGAGGGGTGAAAACGCAGTGTCCTGGCAGTGCAGCTTTACAGATGTTGAGTCCAAAGGAGTCCAGAGCCAGTGAGGTGTAAGCTCACCCTGCCAAAGAGAAGCAGGGTAATAAAGAGCATGAGAGAAATCCACAGTTTGGGTTTCCTACCCCCCACCCCCACCCCCAAATATAGGTATTATATTATAACATCAAACTGCCCACTTCAGTAAAGCAATTTTGCAACTGTAGTAAAAAAGAGTGGATGGTGTAAAGACTGGATTATTGCCTGCCAGTCATGGCAAGCGTTGTATGGGCTCTTCCTGAGTTTGGGCTGGGGGTTCTGCATATCCAGCTGCACATAATTTCCATCACACTTGCTATCACAGCTGCACTACAAGCAACGAAAATGGAGGGCAAGACGATGCACAGAACATCTTGATCAAATTACAACGTCAAATGTGACAAGAAAAAACAAACCCTAAACAGGACACTACGGGAACCTCTGATGATATACATAGAGGAAATTCTATTGCTTTGAAAATAAAACAGGATGTAGATTTGACAAGAGGCTCAGGCAGGATTTTAACATGTGGCAGCTCTAGACAACTCATTTTAATCACTTGCATTTCCACTGCTTACAAAGGAAATACATTTTTCATGGACTGCAAAGGCAGTTACTATTTTAGAAAGTGTATTTGGAAGAGGCTAGTTGCTGGCTTGCTCTCCCAGGCTGTATTTCAGAGATTGCAGATAAGTTGTTTAGTAACAAGAATGAAAATTTAAAAACTCTACTGTTGCTTTGTGACAACATATCTGTAATAAATTACGAAGTTCTGAATAAAATGCTTAAGATACTTGCTTTCCTGCTCCACATCATTGGATTAAGTTGTCTCATGCAATCACAGGGGGGTAAATAGGTTGATTGAGTTGATTGTCAGAGTATTCTTGTTTCCATTTGTTTGGGTTTTTTTTTACAAAATACTTTGCTGTATTTTGAGAAGGTGTTCACACTGCCAAAGAACCAGAGGTTACTGGTGCAGACTTTGGCATGGGTGCAGATAACTGAACACAATAGAGACATTTTAGGTGAAAGCTGGAACATTTGTTATTCCTCTTTTGCTTTTGCTGATTTATGGGTGCACATTAACACATGTCAATGTCCTTATAGCTGTATGTACAGTGATATTCATAAAGCAGATAAAATGCTAGAGATTTTATTTTAGGCAGTTTGCAAACTACCAGTTGTAGATCTGGTGGTGACCATGAATCCCACGTTTTGATACAGTGAATTTGTGGACCGATGGAACCTCTCTAAAGTGTGTTTATAGTTCAGTTTTGAAGTTATTGAAACTTGGATGGTCCATAAGCGTTATCAGAAAGGTACTGCAGGCCAGAGACACTTCTCATGAACACTGTTTATCTGAATAATTACTTACTTTGTTTTTCAAGAACAGAGCTGTATGACTGTCACATAAAATCACTCTTGTTACCATTAACTCACTTTCTCCTTTCCTGTGTTTGAGTCTGGTAAAGTTAGTTCTTTTCTGATTTCTCACTGACTACTTGATAGTTTTCTTATTTTTATGGATTTCCTGCTTTAGAAAAACAAAGTGCAGCGTATGGCATAGTGGTAAAATACACCCTTGGGAAAAATGCTTCATTTCTTACTACCAAATCATTTCATTTGGTTGTGAGGGCTTGACATGATGTTATTTCTTCATCACGTGTTAAAACTCCCCCAACTACTTTTGCCAACAAGGTGCCTATGGCTCTGCTGTCCTCAAAACTGGCTCATGACCTGGGATAGTGAGCAAAGTTTCCAGCTTTTATTTTATTTGGCTTTCATAAAATCTTGTAAGCTTCGTTGGTTAAATTCCTTTACAGGTATGAGTATATATTCAACCAAGCTGTCTTTACCAGACACAATAGTATGTTAGGAATTAAGTTAAACTCTGCTTTCCTGGGCCGTGTGGGCCTAATTACAGTAGAGTATGCTTTAATGAGGGTTCTTCTGAGGTATCTCTGCCTGATATGGCAAACAGCCCAGAGGCAAACTTCAGATCCTGGTGTCAAGAACTGATTAATTGCTTGTCTGCAATTAACAGTTGGGCTTCAGGGTCTGGGTAGAAACTCTCTTTCAGTTCATATATTTCAACCTGCATCCAGAGTTGTTAACCTTTTCCACTGCAGATGACTCAAAGGCCAAATATCCCAGATATATCACATAGCAGATACCACTCAGAATGTGGACAAAGAAGACTTAAATTTACTCAGAGTATCCACATTCGTTGCACATCAAAGAATGGTCAGCAGAGGGTAGGTGACATTAGATAAGGAAAGAAAAACAAAGAGTGTCTAACAGTAAAGTTTGGGTAAGACAGATCTTTTTACCTGAGGATAAAAATAGCAATAGATCACTGTAGATATAAATGAACTTTGCCATCTTCCTTTTAATTGTTTGAACCTCTGACAGCTAATGCCAAGCCTGCTTTGTTTGTCTGCCTTCATTCTCGTGTAATGTGTGTTTTCTAAAAACAACAAAGAAAAATTGTCATAGCGTGGCATGCAAAATATAATTACTAATGATAATACTGAAAATACATGGAAAAATACAGGAAAAAAATATGGTTGCGGTGGGGAGGAGATGCAGCTTCTGTACCTAAAAACTGTATTGCTCATCCTGAACAATATTCGTGCCCTAGGAAAGAGGTGTGAAACAGTACATGAAACCTTCTTTCATAAATCTGTTTCATTTAATTAAAAAAAAATTGATTTGTCTTGGCTAGCTCTCAAGATTGTCTCTCAAGGCAAATGTCATGGTATCCCAATATGCTGGCTGCAGGAACAGGCTCGTATTCCCCTGGTACAGGCTTTTACACAGCCTGACCTAAATACTCTGAAGATCTGGAATAGTGACCTGTTTACAAGTTGGGAGATCTTGTTTGAGAGATTTTCCTCGTATATAGTAGTCTGCTCTGTAGCTTCTGGGAATAAATCTGTCAGGCCACAGTATGGAATAAGACATTTCTGCCTCCTGTCTAGTTGTAGTGATAACAGCTAATTTGAAAATTCTTTTGGGAGACCTTTTTTTACTGCCATCTGTAGATGTTTGAATGTGTAATTTATGGAATAGTGTTATGTTTAGCACCCGGCATCTTTCAGTCTCTCTTTGATGCTACTGTTTCAAACATACATGTTCTCTTTCATTAAATAGCTAAAGTTCAAGTGGTTTAAATCTTATTCTTTCAAACTAGAGAATAACATTACTTACATACCAGAAGGCTAAGTAATGTCTGGGATTTATTAAATCATTCGGCAAAGTTGACCACAGACAGTTGCATATAGAACAAATGCTGGAAGAAAAATAATCTTCTATGATGATGTTCATTATACTGTAGCACACAGATTGAGCGACAAATACTTGGTATCTTTTCTGTTTCTACAATTATTGTATTTCTTTTTAGACCTTTAATTAGCTTGATGTTTTTGGTTAAGAGGGTTTGAGCATGGAGGAAATGTGTAGTCTTACATCATAGGAATGATTTAAAAAAAAGTAAGGCTTAATGTTAGTTTGGTGTCTTGATAGAGCATCTGTGGGTTATAAGAAGGTAAACGTTTATTAGTGACTTTAATGAATAGGTAAGGTTTACTGCCAACTTAATGTTATTGCACACTGTCTAAAATGGTACATTCCAAGTGTATTTGCAACATTCTGTTACTGTTATATTTGGCAAGAATAGCATTATTGAAGTTGGAATTGGAATTGGCTTTGGTCTTGTTGGGGTTCCTAGTATTCCACATACCCGTGATTCTTTGTCAGTTTGTTTTAGCAACCTTTCATACATAAAGAGCTAGTTGTGAAAAATGCAGTAGTGTTAAAATGGATGTTGTTGATCAGACAGTGCTAACCCAAAGTGTCAGAAGTAATTGAGCAGATGTTCTTGGGAATCGCAGGTCCTTAGCATTTTCTAAACATTACACTCATTTTAAAATCATGTATTGAGTATCCAAACATTGAACAAATGCAACAGGAAGTAGGTATTTGCTGTTTAAGACTGTAATTTGAAATTTATGCATTGTTTACCCTTACAAGCAAAAGAACATCAAACAAAATAACTATGAAATTTCCACAATAAAAAAGTCATGCAAACTTACGTCTGCCACAGTGTATCCTCTTGGTTCGATTGGGTTTTTTTGGTTTATACTGAGTTACAACCCAGGGAAAATTTTAAACTTTGCTTTGCTTTTTTTAAAATTGTATTGGTTGCACATGAAAGGATATTTGTCGTGTGGATTAAGTGGTTTGTGAGCAGGATTGGATAATACATAATTATGCTTTAATTTTTTAGAAGACTGTGGGACGTATTTCCCAGAAGTGAAAAATCATCCAGACAAATATTTACAAAGATGTCCTGAGTCTGTAAAAAAGTGGCTGAAACAACTGAAGAGTGCTGGGAAGATTCTGCTATTAATTACTAGTTCTCACAGTGACTATTGCAGGCTCCTGTGTGAACATATTCTTGGGTAAGTGCAATGTCCTTTTCAAATTATATTGATCAGGCAGCAACTGGAGATAAGACTGAGCTATAGGGAAATCCATTTGAGTTTCTTTACGTGCTGTGAATTATTTGGATCTGAGGTTTCTGATGGGCCTTTCTCTACTGGAGTGTTACAGAGTACTCGAGGCAAAGTAGTCCATCTATGAGACCATGAGCTGTATCTCACCCACAGCACACTTTTATCCCGCATGTTTTCTGGGCATCTTGATGGGATTGAATATGGCAGAGAATATCTTTCAGGCCAACAGCCAATACATCATCTGAATCCAAATTTTATTATAAGTTTTTGCTCAACTGACTTATTCAAGCAGCTTCTTTTCCATGCTTCTCCAGTGGTGAGTGCAAGTAGTAGTACTCTGCACGGAAAAGCTGCTTACAAACACTTCTTCCCAATGGTGGTATCCAAAAGATGGTTGTACATGGGAAATATACATTTACAGATTGCAGCAGAAATGATAAAACAGGAATTCATTGCACTTGGCATGCGGTTGAGATTGGTAATTGCTGATCACAACAGGTATTTTTAGCTGTAACGTAAAGGATGTGACTGGTCTAATTCAGCAGAACCACCACCTGCACCCTTAGAAATTAATTAATCAGTGATGCAAATAGCTAGGTGGGTGAGACATGGTATTTAAATCAAAGAAACTAAGTAGTGCAATGTGAGCCAACCCTGACATATTTGAAATGCAAGGGCACCACAGAGTGAATACAAAAAACCAAAGGTAAAGCAAAAAACAGAGCAACCTTCCAAAACCAGTCCTGCCAGTGTCACTTCTCTTTTGTACTCTCTGGGTGAAATGCTAAATTGAGCATCTGCTGTGCTGGTTCTTGTTGTCTTGCTCATTTCTGAGGAAATTACACATCCTCACAAAAAGCATTTCTCCTTATTAAGAGGTCAGTGAATTAAGTCTTTTGTGTAGATCAGTTTGGTTTTTTTCCGAATGAAAATTCGGCATACAGATAAGTTCTTGGCCACACATAATGATTTTGGCTTTCTTTTCCTTGATGAGTAATGTTTCAGTTGTTAAAGGCAGCTGAGAGATCCTACTGGGAGACAGTAAGCAAGGTAGCAGAGGGGGTCAGTTGCCTTTCAAAAGCGAGAAGAGAGATGTTCTGCTAGAAGGATACCGGATCACTTTGTCTTTCCACTTAAGTGTAGGATGTTCTACAATGTTGATTATAAACAGATTTTCCAGTGATTCATGCAGTGTGCCTTCCAAGACATCTTCTCGAGAACTGAGTACTCCACTGCCCATTAGACCTTACTAAAGTATTTATTTTCCTGAAAATAATTTTAAACTTTTTATTGCTTTTGTTTGTTCCATGCCTCTTATATCAGACAAAGAGACTCTACAAACCCATGCTGCCTTTTGCAATACTGGAGTATAGGCTAGGTTCATACATAGTATCTCTGCCCTTAACGTCATTTTGACCAGACTGGTTACATTTTGCTCTTGACATCAACCCTTATGAATTACATCTATGTTGTCCTTTATTAATTTCTTTTCCTACTTTCAGTTAATCAATGTCATACTGAGAAGTTCAGAACTGTACAATATTACATCACAAAAACCCTGAGGATAAAGATGTGTGTGAAGTTTTATCTTCTTACTCCTAAAATCCTTGCACCTATTAAATTTTTGCAGTTTATTTAAGAAGTTCCCTTTTGGCCAAAAAAATTACTGTCAACATAAAATCAGCACTGGGAAATTCATGCCTAAGTGTGTCATTTACCATTTCAAAAGCGAACCATCCCAGTCGTGTTCATCTGACCGAGGTGACCTTAACTGAAAGACATTTTGGTAAGAAGAGAGGAAGTCTAAGAGAAACTCTCATTTTGAAATAAAATGAGAACCATTTCCCAGCCAGAGAACACATATATCTGAGATCAGTGTACAAGGCATGTAAGCACAAAGAAGTTCATGTGAGTTCATTCACACAAGTAGCAACATCATGGTGTGACTTCAGGCTTACATACCATCAGAATGTATGTCAGGCGAACTGAATGCTTAGGCGTTGGCAGGAGCACACCGAAAGACAAGTCGGTCACACAGTCACTGATGCCAAGCATCTCATTTCACCTTTTCATGAATATTAGCCATCAAAAAGATAAAAATTTTTTGAAGCTGCTCATTTTGATTCCCTCTTTGGTTAGTGGAGAGAAAACACTGGGCCTCAATCTTGGCAATTGATTCTGTTTCATAGAATTATGTCTGAAATAAAGGGGATGAATTGCCTTCTAAGAATGCAGATGTTTCTCCATCGTCTCTGTCTGTGGTGTAGGACACTAGCTGTGAATTCAGCATGCAATTTTTGGATGGCTAAATTTATGGGAGATACAGCCTACCCTTTGTCTTAGCTGTTTACTGTAACCACATGCCACAACACCAAGCACAAGCAGTAACTGGAACAGATTTTATCATGTATAATGTTACCCAGTAATGTAACACAAGGTATGGGTTCTCATAAACCCAGCAGTTTTGTACATGAGATTTAATATGATTCAAAAAGGGCTGTAGATAACGCCTCTCTGGCACGTAGGGGTTTTTTTCTCAACAATTCAATAAAAAAGTTACCTGGGTCTTGCAAAAACCCTGTTCATTTCATTTCAGTATTTTCACACAAAGCATTCCAGACTGTTCCCACAAGTCTTCATTGTGCACCTGAAGTGTTGGCTTGTATTTTGAAAGTTCAAGCTTAACTTACCCATGGAAACATTAATTGCACTGTATGCTAATTTCAAAAGTTTAACTCTATCCATACTTCTTACCTAAGGTCTCAAGAGCTGTGCATGAGTTGCTCAACTTCTGGAATCTTCCACATGGAAGATAATTTTAAAAGCATGCCATTGTCATATTTGATACTGGCTCTTTAAAAAATGAAGGTTTATATATGGTCACAAGGGAAGAAAAACAGACAAAGTTAAAATAGAGGATGGAAATATAAAGATGTTCTATTTCAGGGCTGGAATGTAATTTAGAGCACAAAATAAAAGGTTGAAGATAAGCTCATGGGGTTTTTTGTTATTCATTCAGGGGTTTCTGTTAAGATACCTCATCCTCATGGGATATTGTAGATTATTTGAAAATGGCATAGTTAGCTAGTTTTCTTCCAGTAAACGTCTTCTGTTAGCATTTTAGTGCCTGGACTTGCCATCTGGCACTTCTTTGATCCATGCAAGAGTATCCATCATTTTATAGGCAATATAGTTACCTAAGAAATAAAACACATCACAGATATGAAATGTTTACATTTTCTAATAATAAAAAATAACTACAAGCAACATTTGTCTAATTTTATATTTCAGTAACTTGAAAACTTGGAGGTAGGTCTTGTTATTATTTCTTGCCATAGTTTCCAGCTTGATGAGATATTAAGTGAGGTCTAATAGATTCCTTAAAATAAAGAAGACCCTTGCTAGAGAAGGGGTAACTGGCACCTCCAGAAGTAGACCATCTCACAGTAGGACAGGTGGCATGAATGTACCCCAGGGTGACCTGGTTTTCCTGCTGGCTTTGTAATGGTACTGACTTGCATACAGGCCTCTACAAAATACATAAACATAAATAAATCCTACCTATGTACTGTGCTCAAATGCACAGTCCCACTTAAATGGATGGGATCTCCACAGTTCAGATCACAGAATCACAGAATCGTAGGTGTTTGTGGACCTAATGATCATGAAAATAATCTGAATTTAGTGGTGTGGTTCAGCTTGCAGGTTAAGACTCGTACTTGGTGGGTGTTTATTTGTGAGCCATGTGTCTAACCTCCCTGTAGCCAGCAGGAAGTTAGTCAGAGCAGCTGGTGGAGTCTGAAGAAAGAGTTCAGCTCACAAAATGGCATTTCAACTTTAGGGTATGTGAAATCATCCTTTAAGACTTAATCGGCTGCACTAATTAGACCTCTTTTGACTACAGTGGCATCTTAGACACCTGTGTTTAAGTGCTTTGGTCTTCAGTTACTTCCTACTCCATCACTTCATGTATTGTGCTTTATAAAAGGTATCCCCTCATTTGTACTTTTCTCTACTTGTCTATAAATATATTGTCACCCAAGATTAAAATATGCCATCTGTCACATGTTCACCTGAGATCTAAACACTCCCTGGGCCAAAGAACATCTTTCTACACAGAATGAGTGGTTGTGATGGTGCAGCACTGTGGGGTTCTCAGCCAGCTGTCTTCTCACTTTCTTCTCCCTACTTTCCCAAGTCCTGAAGAGTATTTAGTGGCATCTTAACTAATTCATTAGTTTAGCTAATTCACTTTCCTTTACTTTCTAGGAATGATTTTGAAGAGTATTTTGACATTGTGATTACAAATGCTTTGAAACCTGGTTTCTTCTCCCATACCCCAAATCAAAGACCTTTTCGAACTCTTGGTAAGTTGCAGTTCTTGTCTGCTTGCCTCTGTCCAGAAAAGAGAAAAATAGACACACCAACTAAAAAACAAAAACAAAACAACAAAAAAAAAGGTCAAGGGGACTGGACAACATATTTTGAAATGTAGTCTTGGATGGAAAATGGGCTCTGTAAAAGACTCTTTCAGAGAGACAGAGATATTATTAAAAAATTCTCTCAAGACTGAGGAGCACTAAGAAATTAAAACTTACAGTGATGAGGACAATGAAAAGGCAGATCTGCAAAACTAAATAAAAATGGTATTGAGGCTCAGATATTGCATCATTAATAAAAAGTAAGATCCTTTCTCTTTATTGAGCTGGCATGGTCACGCACAGAAATGAAATTTGATTTTGGGAAAAAGCATAGCAGAAATATTTCCGAAATTTAAAGGAAATTCATGAACAGTACAAATAAAATTGCAAGGCTGAAGGAAATCATGATGGAAATCTGACACTATTAACTGTGTGTACTTTGGCTAAATAATGACAGAGTAGGCGAAAAGGAAGTGCCCGTGTACTCACTTAATTTAATTAAAACAATCTGAAACATTTGGCAGTGTTGCCCCTTAGGTAATTAAGGTTGTAACAAAAGTTGTTTATCAGAAGAATGTTCATTGAACTACAAATAACAGTAGGAACGTGGCCAAAGACAGTTTAATTTTTCCATATTTTGGTAAATAGCCTTATGCCTGAAAATTAATCTTATATCTGAAATAGCCTTAGTCAGCATATATTGAACTACATTTTAACATTTTATGACAGGAAAGTCAGCTGTTCCAGCCCAAAAGATATTTTGCCTCTGGAACTTTTGCAGTAAAACTCAAATGAGCAACAGAAATATACGTTCAAACTGCATTTTAATGTTTCACCAATTTACATAGGAAAATAAGAAATATCTTCAATGTGATTTTTAATGTATTAGTTCAGAGAGGAAACTGCCAAATTGACAATATCTGAGAAGAAAAAATACGCTCAGAAGTGAAATTGAAACTATTTATATGAAATAGGGGAAAGCAAAAACATAAAGAGTGAAAAAGTCTCCGTTCTGTAAGCATTTTATTTAGTTTCATATAATGCAAATTTCAAATAAAATGTAATTCACTTTGGATAATTTTTAAACAATCAGATTAGCCTGACTTCCTAAGGAAATCCTGCTGCGTCCCTCTGTCAGTAATCCAGCCAGCAACTTTGAACCTGCTGGCCAGTTTCAGTAAATTTAATAGACAGCCAGAAAGCTCAGAGATATTTCAACAAGGGGTGGGCTGTTTTGTGCAAACCAGGGCAGAACAGAGGGAAAAGACTTAAAATTATGTCTGCATTGAGAAATACTGTGTAGCATTATCTTAATGACTTTATTAGTTTGTAAGTACCAATCTTCATGAAGCTGTTTCTTTCTCATGCGTTCAGGCGGGATCAGCATTCCCTGGAGTCCTCTTGCTGACCTACTGGTTTGCATTCACTTTAAGTTTTGGCATTGCAGAGAGACTCAAGTGAGGGTTCATCACTCAGTATTAATACAGAATAAAGCCTATTAACATTCAAAGCCAAGAATTGTAGGGCACGTTTTTTGAGACATGTTCTTTTAAGAGATTGTGAACCATTAGAATAGGAGCAATTATATAAGAAAATATAAAAATATATATTATTATTTTTTGTTTATAATATATCTTTTCTGTCTTGTGCTGCCTTCTCTCTGTGTTCCTCACGACAAACGTACAGCATCAGAGTAGATACCAAGGAACACAGTTCATTTGTTAAACACTATACAGTGAAGCTTGGGAGAGGGGGCAGTTACCCCATTTCAAGAAATTTTTTAAGGCTTTCTATGAATCACTAAAAATTCAGAATTTCACTTTCTAGTTTCTATCTTCTTTTTGCCACTATAGACCGGGTCGGGCAGAAGAGACACTGTGGTTCAGACTCTCTCTTCTCTGAAAGCACTCGACCTGTCAAGGACACAAAATTTCCTTATTTTGGCTTTGAAATAGGAAAAAAAAAATAGTGGTGGACATCATAGTCCAAAAGCACAAAGACTTCTTGCAGTAAGGGAAGAAAGCTCCAGTATCTGAAGCAAAGCTTGTTCTGTGAAGACATTTGTTGCATAAAATGAACTGGAGTTCAATCCTGTTTCTCCTAGGTTGAGTTTCAGCCATGTTCTTCCATTGATCAGTGGATCTGAATTACAATAATTTCCTAGTAATACCATATTCCTTTCTGTTCCAAGGCAATCGTGTTATAAATGGACTTAAGACACAAAGTATGGAATGTGTTCTTAATTTCAAATTCCCCAAGTGTGGCATTGTATGCGGGAGCTAAATTTTATTTATATATTACAGGGAACTTCAGCTGCAGATTTACTTAGGGAAAGGTTGTGAACTTTACTAAAGAGGAGGATAAATCCTTTTCAGTGAATAATTTCAAAAAGTTCAGTAGACATTTGAAGGAAACAAGGACAAGATGACAAAGAAGGCATTGTCTAGAATTGTGATATCAGATAGCTACTCTGCAGAAATGTCTTTTCAGTAGATGAGCGATTTTAGAACTCACCCACTTAGAAGCCATAAATTATTTTTTTAATTGCACAATTAAAAATGTGTCATTGCGTCACTTGTTTTTAAAGACATGCACCATTTAAAGCAACAAAAGCACTGCTTGAAATGTTAAAAGATTTCTGTGACTGCTTTTTATTGAACTGGGGTACCAAAAAGCACAATAATTAATTATTTCATTTTCTTTCAAAATGCCATTCAGTTAAATGGAGGAGCAATTTATGTGTTTCTTTCTAGTGCTTAGAACAGCTACATTTATCTGGGAAAACAGGTTTTTGTAATTAGGGGTAGCTTACGCAACAGAATGGCTTATGAGAAAAATGCTATACAAAAAAACTTTGCACCCATAACACAGGTACCCCATAATTTACTAGTTATTCACAAGGTTGCATTTTATTTTACACTGGGAAATTCTTGAAATGATTCTTGAAATCCTGATAGTAACTTGAGCTATTGGATCTAAGGATCGGGTCAAATATGTGTAAATCCAAAGTTGAGAAAATCGCATTTTCTTTGCTTTCAACAGCTACATCCAGTTTAAAACAATACATTGTTTCCTGGAGGACTTAAAGGGATCCAAAAGCAAATACATTTGTGACTCATCTGATAACCTGCAGTACACCCAAAATTCTGTAATGTTTTGACAGCAGGGCTTTCCCTTTATCATTTCCCTCCTTCCTGTATGTCAAAAGCCTATCTTGACTGCCAGTTCTGACCATTATCAAATATATATATTTTAGAATGTAAAATTAAAATAGAATTGCTAAAGATAAACCTAAATTCCCTTCAAACCTTCTATAAGTCGATATTCCCAGGGAATTCTCACTTGGTCCTAACTAAGACTTTTATTTCCAGCTCAGGAATAGTTGCTGTCTTTTTTGATCTGTTGGGGTTTTTTTTATGAATGGAAAATGTGTTACTGATTGTTCGGTGTCTGTACAATGCATATTTAAAAATACATGTATATCTGCAGATATATGCGTGTGCCGATATGTAGATGACAAAAACTACCCTGTATATGGAGTGCCAGTGACACTTACCCAATGTCCAGAGAAACAAATCCACTCTCCTTCTCCTGCAGAGAGTCTCAAGTTTTCCAAGTCCACTTTCAGTTGCATTTCCAGGCTGCATGCCTTACTCCTGAACTTAAATTTCTGTCCAGTGTACGGTGCCTCTGCTACATGATACAGCCCCCAATTTAGGAAACTCATCCTCCAATTTTTTATGATTCTTTGGTCACTGCTATTTTAACAACTCAGTACAGAAGCCTCTTTCCTCCTTCAGTCACTCTTCTGTAGCCTTCTGAAAATAACAGGGGAATGCTATAACCTGGAAAGACCAATTAGAACAGAAGATGAGGGGATGGGATGTAAAACTGCATATTTATAGGCTGAAGACTGTCACTGATTATTTGGGGCTTCAAGACTTCAGAAGAATGAGGTGATCCCCTTTCTGCTCTGTCTGCTCTGTAAGTTTTCTTCTGCCATCTTCTGCAACATCTGAGCTTGACTCTTGCCACAGATGGGATACAGAACTGGGTGGAGAATCAGGGCTAATCCTATATAAGTATTTTTATGCATTTATATTCTAAGGCCTTTCAGGCCTGAGGAGCGGGATCAGGAAGGGAGTTGCCGTCATTTTCCTGGAAGATAAATGTGTAAGTTACATAACTTCTTTTTATGCATTCTTCTTATTTCAGACTTTTGTCTTTACCTACAGAAACCTACCAAAATACTACCCAATAAATTTTTAAGACTTTCAGTAAAACTGTAGAATATCTATTAAAAATGTAGACATTTTTAAACAGATGGTATTGCACCATTAAAAGGGAATATATAATTTAAATAGTCTTGCATTATTCACTCTTTTGAAGAACGTAAATGCCATCTCTAGAAAATTCTGACTAAAATTTCAACACGTGGAATCCAGTCCACAATATAGTTCAGTTGCCATAATCACTATGTAAAAGTATCTCACTTGCTACATCTAAAGTGAAGACTACCTGGATAAGAATTTTTGGTTTTCTTTGACATCAGCCTGTGAGGTTAAAACTCAAGAGGACTTGTTCTTTTTGGCTACATTAGTTGTTCCAGTCACCCCTTCTTACCAATCTTGTCTTTCTTCAGATCATAAGAACTTCATATTTAAATGTAGATTCAAATTTAAATTTAAAAATCTTTTTTGATTTAGCCTTTAGCTCATGACTGATATGACAGCGTATTTCATGCAGACTTGATAGTTGTTGGAGAGCTTGCTCTGCCAGTAGGAACCTGGTGTTTTGCTACACCTGTGAATCCTTACCCAAATGTAGGGGCTGTGGTCCTCAGTCTGCAAACACTGTCACAGTTGTCACAAATTTTATTTATGCGAAACACGGCCAGCCACAGGTCATTGCTAGGATTAAATACGACCTTTTCTTGCACTGTTTGACATGGTTCCCCATACCTCCTTATCACTGAATGCGGAAGCTTAGATGCCTACTGATCCCTTGATGAGCAGCAAGGAAGACGGGAGGAAGGAAAATCTCCTAAGCTAAATGCAGAGGTGCACAAGGGTGTGTATGTGGGACAAAGATACATCAAAGAGGGGCTGGTGAAGCCAGGTGAGTGGAGTGGACAGGAGGAGGCAGCATAAGAGCAGAGCAGCACAAGTAAACAGAAAGAGGAGAGGGATTTCAATCTGATGACCTTTTCTGAATTTCAAGTTACTGCTTTTTAACTTCTACCATTACCTCAGGAAGGACTTTGGGAATAAGTCTTATGTGTCATATATATCCATCTGCTATGTGGATTTGCATTTCCAGCTTGCCCTCTAGCCACAGCAGGGAATATGGCACTGGCCTTTGTGGAGGCTCTCTGGCATCAGGAAACATTTTGTGGGAGACACCACAATAGGCCTCTCTTCCTGCTTCTCAGAAGTCACGAGCAGAGTAACACCACCACTGGCAAAGGCCCCCTATGTAATCTGCTCTTCCAGTGGCTTGAAGTGGTCATTGAATGCAGCCGTGTGAGCTGCCATTCTTCATATCAGCCTGTCTGGAAATAATCTATAACACAAGGCCGCACAATAATGTATATTTGTTGAGAGTTTGTGACAGAGTGGTATATAAAGGTTGCACTGGCCGAAGACTTCATTATTCAGGAGGAATAAAGATCATAAATATTTCCCATATGTCTTCTCAAGTTGCTGCCTTTATATTGTTATAGCATCCCACCATGCCAGTGTCTGTAAAAGCAATGCAATTTATTTTAGGGAAATCTTGGTTAGCAATTCTGTATAGTCTCTTGGCACTATATTTCATGCATTTTCTGGCTATGTAGAAAAGGAAGTTTATAATCATATTTTGTACTCTTAATTTTCAAAACTGGGTCTTTTTGTGGTGTTACAATCAAGGGTCTAACTGTCTAATATCAGAAAGAGGTTCTGTATCTAGCTTGGAGCAGGAGGTCTACTGTTTAAAGGCACAGAGTGTGAGAAGTAATTCACTTCTTTTATGTCGACTAGGGATTTCAGTTTATCCATCATTTGTGGATACCCTCTTCCGCAGCATGGTCAATGCCCAATTCCGTTTTCTGAAAAGTGACCTAGGACAGGCCAGTAGGGCTGACAGTGGGGTGCACATAAACTTCATCTCATATAACAGTGCTTGTTTTCATACAGGTATTCATCATCAACTGAAGGAGCTTGGAGGGTATTTCCAAACATCTACAATGTCAGCCTCCTTGGTCAAATGTTTCACCTCCATCCTTAGTTTAAATTATCTTAGTCTAAAACAATTCCCCTCCATGTACTACATTTGCACAGATTTTAGTCACTCAACAGATTTTTTTTCTGACTGCGTAAACAAATCTCAGGGACTTCTGGTTTCCCAATATCATTTGTGCTGCAGACAAATATTTTTAAAAATCAGTTTATGTAACCTAGTAATCAAAAGGATTCTCCAATTAGTCTTTTTAAAGTCTACTAGATAGTACTTGTGTGTAGTTTGAAATCAACAGTTTGAGAATGATTTGAGCCCAGAGAGGTAATCATTTCTTCTCTTGTCATCAACAATTATAATTAATCCATGCAGTAGGTAAGATAGGAGACAGTAAGGGAGATGTTAAAGACATCTTTTGTAACAGTTAAATTTTATTTCATGTTTTCTAACATAGCCGTAGTTGATAATAACAGTCTGGATTTGTTTTCATATGTTCAGTATAGTGGTCTATGTGAAAGCATTTAAAACAGAGGCAAAAATCAAAATAAAGTTGGGCCAGTGCATACCCACATCCTTTTGCAGAGCAGATTGCTAAAGTCACAGGCACACTACATTCTTAACAGCTGATAGCAAAATTTTGGCATAAAGCTTCATTTTTTCTGATAGTTTTCATTGGCTACCATATGTGATGGTCATTGCCTCATAAAAAAAAGAGATACCAAATTTAGGAATTGAGGAAGTCCATTTTTATCACTCACTGGCAGTATATCTTTTATACCCCTTTTGTAAATTGATGCAAGGGGACACTGCAGTTCACACTGATGGTACTGGTATCTGCTCATACAGAGCCAGTTAAGATGGTATAATTTCAGTAAGTTGCCAATCTGTAGTAGTCAGGCTGTGTGGTAGCCAAAGAACAAGCTTTCCTTTACAGTACATTCTTTTAGGCAGTCTGAGCAGAGAGGCCATTCCATTCTCCGAGAGAGAGGAATGGAGCATTCTTCTTTTGTTCTGTTTTTCTTGGAATGGGCTTCATTGGTATTTGCTTCAGAAGTGTTGGGAGGCCAGATTCACATTGCATCGTGTAGACATATTCTTGCCAGTGACTGGTTTCACTTGGGCATTTTACAGCAAATCAGAACCTACAGCTACCAAGATGCAGGCTAATTCTTTAACATTTAGTCTGTTTTCCCAAATATTGTGGCTTGTGAAATCACATGCCATGTGTAAGTAGGAATTTCTGCCCATCCCCTACTGCAAACCTCCATCAATAATGCAATTTCAACCACATTTGAGTGTGGCCTAGTGTTCTCAGAAATATTGCCGCCTCCACAGGCTGGAGAGTCAAAAATGGGCCTGTCGCTGCCAACTCAGAGAAAGGCTACAGTGTAAACTTACCCCTGATCAGATACTGGAGTATTCATCCAGGAGACCCTGGCCACAAATGACCCAGACACTGGAAGAGCATGCATGAGACTTTGGTCCCTGTTAGGCATTCACTGAATCCAGCTGCAAGACACAGCTTCATAGGAAGCTAGGCCCCATTATTTCCACTGTTGATAATAAACAACTCCTAGTTTATTAAAATAAAAACAGGGAAAAAATAGTCTCTGAAGTATGAGACCTCTTTGTTTCTGAGTATCAAGATGAATGCTGAACTATGGATGCATTCTCCGATGTCTACCCTTCTTTCAAAGAAAAAACTAAAGTAAATGTGTTGAGCCAAGTTCTTTATATGTTTGCATAGTGTTCAAAGTACCTCAGAGGATAAAAGGAATAAGAAGTTATTCATTCAAAACAGTGAAAAATTGCAAAGTGCTTCTTCATAAAGACAGCAGGGGTTGCTTCAGTTGATTACCTTTGATATTAAATACCGTGTTTGGCACAAAGCTGATAAGAATATTACAGAAAGCTAGTTCAAAGAAAGCTCAAGCTGCTGCTTTCAAAAGCTCAGTATTGACAATATTCCTTTTGTTAGAACTGGAAAACATGTTTAGCATAATTGCCAAGTATTCTAAAAACAGAATTCTTTGTCTATGGAAAGTGTATTTTCTTTTTCAAAAGGAGTTAGAGTAGCTAGCTAACACAACTGCAAAATCCTAGTTATTGATTATATTACATTATATTCAAGGCCTGGATAAAACTCAAACCCCAATTCTTTAAGGCATTGTGCAAGCACATGATAAGAGTCGTTGTCTTCAAGGAGCCCGCAGACCAACCAGATAAACAAATGATAGGGAAAGAAAAGCACTGACTCCTCTGTTAGAGCCAAAGAACCCAGAGATTGAATGACTTAGCCATAACCATATCTCTGTCAGATCTGTATATTTAACTAAGATTTCTAATGTCCTAATCCTGAAGCAGTGAAGAACTGTAAATTTAAGTTTGCCTAAGGACTCGGTGAGATCCTTGACTGTGAAAATCTTTCTGGGGAAATTAAGATAACATAGTTGCAAGTAATTCTGCTGGATTTACTTTTTATGGTTCAGCAATACATCCCTTATAAGTTTGAGGAATTGGACCTATGAAGTTGATGTGTTCGATACTGAAATTATTCAAGCCATTCAATAATTATTCAATAATCGTTTCAAATTATTGAAAGCAATAAGCTACGGTAGTTGTTTGGTTTGGAAAGTAGTTCATACCAATGATTTCTTCAAAGTGATTATTGGTAATCAGGTCATGTTTATGTTTAAGATTAATGGAAGAAACTTCCTTCATAGAAGAGCATATCAAATGCCTTCTTAATATTGTGAATTGTTTTAAGTTTTCCAAGCCTGTGTGCTAAGAGCAAGTTTATCCAGTAACCTATTTCAGTGAAACTGTTTGCAAAATTTCTAAGTCATGGTGATGCTTTAAATATAGTTGCTAAAAAGGTGAGCTCAGGATTTAAAAGCAACTGTTGTTTTAACAACATTTAGTAACTGTAAACTGCAGATACAATTAGTTAAGTAAAGTAGCTATCTATAACTGCATTTAAACACATACACCATTTGATTGGGAGATGATTAGAAGTCAAGATCTATAGGAAATCCTCAATTACAGTTTTGTGATCACCTTCTGGTGTTGCTATTTTATTTTCTTTTATTTCAGGATATTAGCAGAGAATGGCATCATGATACAGTCTGGTCTGGCTTATACCTGCAGGACCAGAGTGGTAAGGCATGATAGTTCCCACATTTAGGAAGCAAAATTCATTAAAAAAAATGCATCTTGTTTTTACAACAGAATGAGCTGCTGTCAACCCCCTCCTTGCTCTCTAGTGAGTCCCCACAAAATGTGAACTGCCACATCCTAGCCTGTGTTTTCAAAACCAAAGCAAAAATATCTAAATGATCAGTTTGTATTCCAGACAAAACTGCTCAACAGACTTGTCTCCTTGAACACATGAAAAGATTATTAAAAGGAGATGATTTTTTCCTCCACAGTCTCAGAGAAGACAGCCAAACGCTATGCAACATTTAGAAGCAAAGCAGTCAGCATTCAGCATCACACATTTATACATTTGGGATTTACAGAAGATTTTGCACTGTATGTGAAGAGACCAAATTCTATGTGGAAGACAAGAGCAAATGCATATCTTCCATACATGAGCAAGACCAGCTCTCATTGCAGCCTTTTCAGGACCTGTTCCAAAATAATTCCTACAGTTCTCATGCTTATGCTTCCATAGAAATGCTGAAAGTTTGAAAGGGCTGGCTAAGCAATTGCATTTGAGACATACATAATGTCATTTTTAATCATTTTTTTTTTCCTTTGGGGTTTTTTTTTAATTTATCAAAGAGAGCATTAAGATTTAGTATTAATGATCAAGTAGTTTGTGGCTCCTTTATGTTGAATATGTGGGAGCTCAGACTAGTATAACATAATACCTGAAGAAAATCTAACAATTATTTATATAGATAATTCAGATTCCAGAATCAGCCAAAATCTGTCTGGGATGGATCAATACAAATTCATAAACTTTCCCATGCTACTAAGAATTGGTGCAAATCCATGTGAATTAGGTTAGTTAAGTTTGAAGTTCACATTATAGTCCTTAAACAGCTGTCAAAATCCACAAGGAATTTCTGGAGGAAAGAAAGATTGCATACATCATAGGGGGGCTTATCACTATGACTTCACAGGGAAAAATTCTTTGCGTAGATCACGTGTAAGCAGTATGTAATAGAAATGGGGGATTTATTCATCTTTCTTCTCTGTTTAATCGATTTCTTCTGCAGGATTCAAAAATAAGTAGATTATTAGACAGAGAACGTCATAAAGAGTAATCTTATGATTTGATTTTTAATTGATTTGCAAATTGGGACTGAGGCAGCTTGCAGTAGAGCAAAAATAGAGAGTTGTGTATAGTACATTCCTGGCAAAATGAGAACTGGCAACCACTGCAGAAAGCTTCCCTTCAGCATAGTTTCCATGAATCTGTGTGTGCTGGTTTTCATTAAGGAGTTTTCGAGTTCTCTTGTGTGTTCTTCCAAAATGTCAGGCTTTTGCTAAGGTTAGTCTGTAGAATTGTTTTACGCAGAAAGCACATTGTACATTTTTGCACTGCAAATATCAGATTTGCTATTGGAAGCAGGCGGTGAAAGGAGCTGGTTAGGAAGTCCTAGAAATGAGCTGAGAAGTTGAGGAGGAATCATGGCCAAAGCCTGTGTCGTGATCTGTATTGCTTTGACACAATCTTTGTGGATCTTTTATGGGGTTTTCCAGTGTCTAAATACCAAGGCTTACCTAAAGTTTATGAAGCACCCAGGAGAACTACAAAGTAATAAGTGGCAGAGGAGACCTGCAACAGACAGCAGATGTGGGTTTATTGCACATGGGGTAAATCTCAGATAGGTAAAACATTACCTAGGTCAGGAGCAGCTCTGCCTCTGCAACCCAGTGCAGGGAAATAAAAGGTCAGAGAACACAAAACTGGGCATTTCTTTGGCTGGCAAGCAATGGCGAGACACCACATTGTTTAGATGAGTGGAAAGTCCTATGCAGCTGATGTTCAGAAGGGAATTACTTACAAGAAAGATCAGGAAGAAGTTAAAGTGATGCAGGGGGAATTAGCCAGCCCCTTTTCAGTGGTTAGTGGAGATAGTACGAGGGGCAGTGGCTGCAAGATAGAACACGGGAAGTTCCGCAGCAACATACGGAAAAGCTTTTTCACATTGAGGGTGACAGAGCCCTGGAATAGGCTGCACAGGGAGGTGGTGGAGTCTCCTTCAAGGCCCATCTGGATGCCTATCTGCAATATGAGCTAGGGAGCCTGCTTTGGCAGGGGGGATGGACCCGATGATCTCTTGAGGTCCCTTCCAACCCCTACAATTCTGTGATTCTGTGATCTTTGCTCAGTTTGTTCTTCAGTCTTTCTTTGTTACTCATGTTAGGACTGCAAATGCCTTAAAATTCAGTACATAGGTTAGGTGTCTTTCTGGGTAGAGTTATCAACCCCAGGACTTTTTCTCTTCATTAGTAAACACGTTTATCCTAATCCGATTCTTACCTGCTCTGAAACCACTTTGTATATTATTACTGTCCACAGATCCCAGGTGTCTCTGTTATACTGCCAGAGCCTTGCAAAATGATTACTTTTCTGGAACAATAGTAGTGAAAGATTTTATCAGTGAAATTCCTGCATAAGGAGATCTGGCACAATTCTCTTGGTTCTAAGAAACAAGGTAAAGTGCATTTTCATATATAGACAAAGTGGTTTTGCAAACCACACAAAATGCACAGATAAGGAACTGGAAAGGTTTTCAGGAAGTTTCACAGAGATCATTTCTCTTTACTTCTTAAAAAAGCTCATTTCTACAAATCTTTCATGTCCATCTTCCCATCAAAGAATAACTAAATGTACTTTGCCAGAAAGGAATAGTTTCCATTTTCCCTTGCCATCTCCAGCCCAGTTACATTGTTCTGAGATTTACTGTGACTGTTTTACACACAAAAACTTTTCCTCTTTGTTAGAATATTAATTTCCTAATGCTTTTAATTCTGTTTATTAACTTTGAAGTTCTACCATATCTCAAGAGATCTCATAGGAACAGGATTTCTTGTTGTTTTTCATTCCAGTGTTCCCTGACAAGGCTGGCCCCATAGCATACTTAAAAACCAGCCAAAGTCTCTGCCAGTTGTTCTAACCCTGTCAAGTTCTGTGCCCCTCCATTGAATTCATCCATGACCATTGTCCATGGAGCCATGAAATTGTCCCCAGACCTCAAGACTGAACTTGCCATCACCTCTCTCTCTCCTGTCACATGCACACGCCTTTGTCCTTCCCTTCTGCTTCCTGTCCACTGCAGGTCATAAATCTCAATAGGGAGCTCAGTGGACACACCACATCCTAAATAGAAAGGAGATGCAAAGGACAGAAAAGGCACAAAGCAATGGAAAGGATATTAAAATATTTCTTAGTTTCTCAGGCCCTCAAGAGATGTTTTTCCACTGTCTTTCATCTTTGCATTCATGGCTTGAGCAATATCACAGCACCCTTATTTGTTCTTTTATCCAGTACAGATAAATCCAGTTCTACCTCTCTAACCTTCATCTTACTTTGTCCTCCAGAGCCACATAAATGGCTGTTGTTGCCACTATACCAAAATACTTCATGAACCTTAATATATTGACATTCATAGGAGTGCTAATATATCGGAGCTTTAACACTTATGTTTAAGAATCATAGAACAGAATCACAGTGGATTGGAAAGGATCTTTGGAGAACGTCTAGTCCAACCCCCATGGTGCTAGAGCAGGATCAGCTAGAATGGGTTGCACAGGATTGTGTTCAGATGTGTTTTGAACATCTCCAGAGAAGGAGACTCCGCAACCTCTCTGGGCAGCCTGTCCCAGTGCCCTGCCACCCTTAGAGTGCAGAATGTTTCCTCATATTCAGATGGAACTTCCTGTTTTCCATTTTGTGCCCATTGCCCCTTGTCCTGTCACTGGGCACCACTGAGGAGATTCTGGCCCCATTCTCTAGACATCCACCCTTTAGATATTAGTTGGGACTGATCAGATTCCCTCTCAGTCTAAACAGACCCAGTTCTCACAGCTTTTCCTCATGCAAGAGATGTCCCAGTCCCCTCATCTTCGTAGCCCTCCACTAGACTCTCTCCAGTAGCTCCCTGTCTTTTTTGAACTGGGGAGCCCAGAACTGGACACAGAACTCCAGATGTGGCCTCACCAGGGCAGAGTAGAGGGACAGGATAACCTCCCTCAACCTGCCGGCCATGTTCTTCTTAATAGACCCCAGAGTCCCATTGTCCTTCTTGGCCAATGCCACTGCTGGCTCATGGTTAAGTTGTCATCCACCAGGACTCCCAGGTCCTTCTCCACAGGACTGCTTCCCAGCCAGTCGGCCCCTAACTTGTACTGGTGCCTGGGGTTACTCCTCCCTAGGTTTAGTTGAAGTGCTAAGTATTGTTCATAGCCTATAAAAATGGTCACAACTGAATACATATATGAAGCAATGTCAAGGTAGTCTCTTCCCTGACAGTCATATTGAAATGGGATTAATATCAGTAAGATTTTTAAGTGTGTAAAGTAATGCTTCTCTTCTACCATGTGATAAAAACAAGTCTTTGGTCAACAGGAGCCACACATCCTCTCTATGAAGTCTCAGGCGTTAACTATTATTTCCAGGAAAAACTGATTATCCTTCAGGCATCCACTTTTGTGTAGAGATACTGTGAATGAGCATACTTCACAACTTCTAAAGAGTAGAATATCTGTGAAGCACTGAGAGAACCAGCTATTTTCAGGTCGGTTTTTTGGGTTTTTTTTCCCTGAGAAACTTCCCCTTTTCAGACAGCAAAAATGATGTTTGAGGGTTTTTTAACCTCCCCTCAACAGCAGGGAGATGCTCAGGCTCAGGTGGCTGGGCCACTGTTCTCCAGGAGCACTCTCGGTTCTGCTTGCTGGTAACTGTTGTGGGTTCTTCTGTCGGGGGACAGTTTGAGCAAGGGTTTGATAACTGCTCTCTGCAGCCACCAAATGCTTTTAGTCTTCTTAATAGGCAGAGGGCACCGTGGATTTGTTTGTTTATTTTTAATCCCCAAATTTCATTTTTTCATCTTGTATGGGACTTTGAATCTTACGGTAGTTTTTCAAGGCTGATGTAAAACTACCTCCTTCATAGGCAGCTGTTCTGCAGAGAAAAATGATCAATAAAATTGAATGTAGGGGATTAAGATAGTGTGGTAAGTTAAGAAAAAAGAATGGACCTTTTTCATAAGTCAAAAGTCAACTTGGCTTTATAAACAGTTTTTACATAAAAGTTAATGAAAATAGCTATTGTGTATTGCAGGCAAATGAGTGTGTTCAGTAACTACCCATGTTCATGTCTACTTTGCAACTATTACGCCCTCCAAATAACATATTTTAGGAAATTGAAAAAACCCAAAACCTAAAGCTCATTGCTTTATTAAGATAGGGCTGTTCAGAATCAAGTTATCTATGCTAGTTTATATTTTATACCTGAAGCATTAGATGTAGGAGAAAAAAAATCTTAGTATTTCTGTATCTGAGGCTTAAAGAACTTTTGTTCCTTCTTTATTGTTTCTGTTCTTTTTTTTAATATCTGAGGCCAAAGTAAATGATGGCAGGAAGTTTTTCCCCACCACGCTACCGTGTCAGTTTTCAGTGTAGAAGAGTACAGTCCAAGAGCACATGTCAGTGTGCCTTATTTCAGTAGGTATTGCTAAAGAGACTTAGAGGGCTCAAATAAACTGGAAGATTATTGTCTGCACAGTGCAAAGAAGATGCTTTGTGGGTCTCAGTTTCATTTTAATTATGAAAATGGAGACATTTTTCTGAAGTGATGGGTTAGGTCACAACTGACTGGTGGCTCTCATCTCACCTTCAGTGCTTCTCTCTGCCTTCAGCTTCCATTAACCCTTCAAATTTTCGTACAGCAGCAAAGCACACCCCAGTGAGAAAAATTATAGAGAGTTGCTGGAAGGGAAGGTCTATTCCTGAAGTGATGATGTGAGTTTTCTTCTCTTTTACCATTCCTCTCCTAACTTAATTGGATTCAAAATACTTTCTGGAAAAGGCTGTCTCTCTCTCCATAATTACCTAGGGATCTCTAGGATCACTATGGTATTAGTAGTGATAGGGTTGTTTGCGATCATTTGTCTGTGTATTGGGACTTCCTCATTGGTAAGGCTCTGGAGCTTCTTACAAAACTAAAGAGGTCCAGAATAAAACTGTTCTGGGAAGATAATTTCTTTCTTTCCTTGCCATTTTGTAGCTCCCATAAGGTCAATTGGGATCTTTCAAGATCTCTCAAGATCACGATTAAAAAAAAATAATAATCAAGCTCAACAAACCGAAGTTACAAAATACATATAAGGAAGAAATTAAATTCTATAGTTACTTCCCTCTTACCCTTCCAAAATATAATTTCTCTGACTTATGAACACAATTAAATAAAATTATGGAAAAAGCTTCACCAAATCTCTGCATGAACTACATTTAAAAATGCACTTGCAGTTGAATCATTTTCCAAAAGGTGATTTTCTTTTTCCAAGGAAAAAAGGCGTTGCATGTATTTCATCATATCAGTGTTTTAAATAAAAACACTGTGTTCATTAGCCAGGCTGTTTCTGGGAAGGTGTAAACTTAATGCTTTGGCACATTTGTAAACAAATTGCTCCATCTGTATCAAGCTGTTACTTTTGGTTCCTTTAACACAGTAATCAGAACTTCCTAAAGAAACTTACTTGCCAACTTCTCTAAAGGAAGCACTGATTTTCTTGCAAACTAATAAAGCTTAAGTCTTGTCTCTACATCGCCTGTTGCTTGGCACAGTTAAGCCGTAAGGCAGATATAATTTTTTTTAAAAAAAGTTCTAGAAATGCTAAACAGTTTTTTTAATATTTTTTTCTGTCTTCTCTAGGGATTCTGTGATTCCTATATGCCATGGGCAACTTAAATGTACACTATTTTGTACTTTGGTCTTATCAGGTTTTATAAATGAGCAGATGAGTAGAAGTCCATTGTGAGAAAAGGAATTATTAGTAACTAGATGAGTAGCACTTATGAATGATTATGAAACAGTTTCTTTTTTTCACAGAATGGTATCTCTGTTTTTCCCTTAGCTTTGTCTGCGGTGTTCTTTAGGAATATTGACAGTTTCTAGTATTATTCTTACTAAGTTCTCCATATGGATGAGCACACGTGCTGGGATTGCTAAGCATAAGAAAGATGTATCACTGCTTAGGTAAAATTAAAAATGATGTTCCAATTTTTAAAAATTATTTTTTACTTTGATTAGTTCAGCCTTTGTCTCACCAAAAATAAGCTACCCCAAAGAAGGCAGAATAGTTCAGGGGTGGGAAGGGAAGCTGATTGTCACTACTTTTCTGGAAAACATCTGATCAGACAACAAAAATGGAGACTGCCAAAATCACTGTTCGTTTTGGGAATCCGCCTTAACCTTTTATTTCAATGCATCATGCTAAGGGAGTAACATGTTTCTTATCACTTCCCTGCAGTTAGAAAGGAGTGCTGGTGCATATATCAGGCCAATGGATTTCACAGCTCCTTCCAGGGCACAGAAATAAAGGAGGGCAAAACATAGTAGTATCTTCCTGAGCCCTGCAAACCACCCAGGAAAGGTGGTTGGCCTATGTGTAGGAATTTTGGCTACTATTCTACAGAAGGGTGCCCACAGAGTATGGCATTTTACCCCCAGCAAGCTTGTATGTAACTACTTTCTTCATGGAGAGCTTGCCCACAGGGAAACTCTACAGCTTATGTCATCCCATCTCATTACCTTTCCAACTGGAAGAACCCACCAGAAGGATTTTACTTATGTGGGCCTCTTTGTCTTGACTGTAAGAGGATGTAGTTTCCTGCCTCACCTCCCTTCTGGAAAAGAGAGTTTGTGTTTCTGAAGTGGACTGGATAGGCCATGTAGGATCAGACTGTGCTCACAAGCCGGGCTGGAACATAACCCAGCTTTTGTATTGATGCCCTTGGGGCCTGAAATGGCACTATTTTAAATGGCAGAGAAGCATATCAGGGCGATAGTTGTGGATCATAAAATTTACCTGTATTACGTTAGCCTCCTGAGGTGGTACCCGGGGCTTTGGTGGGCTGAACACGCACGTTCATCTGTGCCCAGCGCCTGCATGCGGTGAGAGCCCACACGAGCAGCCCATGGGGAGGAAGAGGCAGGAGCAGGTACAGGCACGAGGGACGGCAGAGTCACCACCGAGTGGTTTTAATCTGTTGTGCAGTTCAAAGGAACAGAATGTATCTGTGGCCTTAATAGCAGGTCTAAACTAGATGTGTACAGAAATGAATGAAAGGCTGTCAGGAGGAAGATAGGAAGGGAGAAGAATGAAGGGGCTGCTGGGAAGCTGTATGCACACTTCAGTTAAACCTCAGACACCCTGGGCTGGCATGACCTCCAGGCACTTGGAGTTACTTTCCTACCCCTGTCTCTGCCCAGTCAAGTAGATATGAGGTGTCCCCTCAGGCTCTCAGGTGAGTCACTCCTGGGTCCCTGCCCCAATTTTGGTAGTGCCACAGGGCACCCAACCGCTAAGGAGAGGAGCAGTGCAGGGTGGTGGCCTCAGGGGGGGTGAGCTGTTGAAAATTAACCTCAGTGTAGGTGTGGCTGAGTATGGGTGAATAACTGAAGCGTAAATCCACCCGCACTTCTTGGCTTCTCTCTTAACCTCAGGCTTCCCAATTGAGAGCCCCATGCTGTGGCCATGGTTTAAGAGCATAAACACCAGCCAGGTTAAGGAGAGAGCTCTAGGTTCAGACCCTGGGCTGAGCATGCAGTGTGGACACAACCTCAGCACTGCATCTGTTCAGGTTTCCATCTCAGCGGGTATAACCCATAAATAGATGGCAAAGCAGAGAGCAATAAGCAACTACATGCAGAGTCTTTCCCAAAGAGAAACTCTCTGGCAAATTACCATTCGGTTGTCATTTAAAGGGGAATAAACTTCACTGATTACTTTTTGCATCCTCACTCCGACTGAAACCAGATGTTCCTCAGCCCATGTTATAAACATGCAATGCACATCTAAAGGCAGGCACGAATATTCTTACAAGAAAAAGGATATTGAGTCTTGTTAATGAATTGGTTTGTCAAAAAAATCTGCTGATAGCAATGGGTGTACATTTCTGAATCAGAAAACATTTCCCAAGCTCTTAAGACACAGCAACATGTAAATTGCCTTTCCAGCAATATTAATAATGCCCCAGCATGAGTCAAGCTTTTGTTGTTGTTTTTAAAAAGGAGCAGTAATTTCCCCTCAGGAAACTTGCTCTGAAAAACTGTTGAGTTTTGGGTGTTTTAATAGAATGGTTTTCTGGGCTTAATTATTTTTAATTTTACTTACTTGCTACCTTTACATTTCTTGTCGTGGCACGTTTTCAGTCTACAGCCAGGAATCCAGGTTGCAGTGATATATTAGACTTCAGAAGGAAGCAAGTCGCTCTATCTAAAGCATCTGAGAAATTCTTTTTGGTTATCTTGTCTGTTTAAAATTGTCAGGACGTCTCCTTTTGCTCCCAGCTTATAAGACCTGAAGGATTTAGCATCCCTGCCGATATATGTGTTGCTTCCTGCTGGAGGAACATTTATAGCATTTCTGACCTCTGAATGAACTTCTGCAAATCAATAACAGCAAAGTGGAAGGAAGGTCAGCAGCAGTTTTACTCTTGTCTGAGTGTAGCCAATGTTAGGCTCTGCTTATCTAAAATATATTAGGAACTGCCATAATCACATTTGTGCAGCATTTTTTCCAGGAAATTTGCAGATTTCTTCAGTGCTGTCATGTAGCTGCTATCTGAAGGATAGAGTACAAGGCCAGAGACAATGGTGTCATTAATGGATTTTTATGTCACTGCGTGTCAAATTTTTACATGGCAAAAATACTACAAGAGGCCTGAAGATCCAGTGCTGAAGAATAATTTTCTTAACTATATTTTGCCACAGGGAAAGTGTAAGTGGATTAGAAACCCTTGTCGTTAATGATTTACTGCATTAATTTCCTCCCACCTCAGATTAGTGAAATATAATTCACACAGTCACCCCTAGATGTTTGAGCAGCTGTATGAGATGGTTCAAGGCAAGCTTTACCAGTTCAGATTGATTATTTCTATAACCCTGTAACTCAAATATTATAAAGGACCTTTCCTAATCACTTAGATTTCTGAAGATCTTGCCAAAATCAAGGTGTTCCCATGAGTTAGACATCCTAATGCTGTTTGCTGCCTCCAAGCACAGAGGAGGAAACCAGGCTTCAAAATTTCCCTTCATTCCATTTCCTCAAAACTTAAATTTCTAACTTAGTTAAATCCTTTCCTTTTCCAGAACTGGCATGCCTAGAAAGTGCTTGCATTGTGCTTTGCCTACCAAGGAAGCCTGGCCAGCTAGTTCAGGCTGTAGCTGTAAATTAAAAGCCTAAATTCCAGATGCATCAGGTTAAGTGGGATGAATCCTATTGCCAGGAATGATGGTAATAGATCTCACAGAGTGAGAGATCTTCTACCTTCTAATTATCATGATTTTTTTCAGTCAGGACTTCCCCTCATGCCCTTCTATAGAGGTAGCAAATCAGGGTCTTGCTCTTTGCTGGAGCCTTCTCATGCTGCTGTAATACACAGGGCTGTAATGCAGGTACTCTGAAAATCCCTCTCCTCATAGCTCAATTTTGATCTGGTATTTTCCTGATAGAATGGAGAGACAGTGATAGCTATACAAACCTTCGCAAATTTCAAGAAAACTTGCAATCGAAGCTCAGAAGACTTGTTTACATCAGTTTCTTTCTGTGCATTGGGATCGTTTGAAGATTGTGTCTACTTGTGCAGCCAGCCTTACAAATACGTCTAAAAATACAGGGAAAATAAAGCAAATTTTCTGAAGTTTGACAAATTCTGTTTGATCAAAAGTTGTTTGGTCAACTTTTGGTCAAAAAGTATTGTAAAAGTCAGGAAATTAAGATTTTTTTTTTAATAGATGCTATCAAACTTATTATTATTCTCATAAGGTGTCTGAGAAAGAACAAAGGAAAAGACATTTCCACACAAGTTCTACATGAATTGTTAGCGTCAACTTTCAGTTTCCTTGTTTTTTCCCTGTTTATAAAGTACCCTTAATATAGCATCATTTTGTTTAAGAATAAATCCTGTGTTTAGTCAAATTCATAATGTTCACGAATGGTTTATTGTCTCTTTCCCCATACTTACTTCCCTCTTTTTGCGTCTTTCCATCAGAGACCAATGTAGTGCACCATGTACATCTTCTGTGCTCTTAAACATAATTCTGTCTTGTCATTTCACTGCTCCCCAAAATTTGCATTCCAGCTTTCAGCAGTCCCTCAACAAATGGAAGTTTGCTTTTAGTCTTATTCCTAACACATTTCAAGTACTCAAAAAATTCTATAAAGCAGGAGACAAACTGAAGACATGGTGCTTTGCCCAAATCAGATCAAAGTACTGAGTTGGCTTTTAACCTCTCTGTTTCTAGCATAAAAAAATAAGATGCTTGATACTGAATATCAAAACCACCCTTTTGTTTAACCACTTCAATAGAGAGAGGACATTAATATTCATATTGCTGATGAAGTTCTAGTTTATGGGTTCAGTATGGCTAGTATTTGGGCTCTAGCAAGAAGCTAAAAGGAGTTCATCTGGCAGTGGCGCATGGGGCTGAATGAGCAGTAGAGTTACCAGGACAGATCCAGCCACTTCGGGACCAGTTAGAAATGAAGCCTATGGCACAGTTGGGTGTTGACCAGGGAGTTTCAGCTTGTACTGATGTTTCCAGTTCACTGACAGCTGACAGTGTGGATATATGCCAGTGTGGCTTACACCACCAGCAGCAATACTGTCCTCATTTCTTCAGAACTGGGTAGTAACTGGGAACTGCTCAGCATTGATGCTGGTCAAAAAGTGGCGAATGCCCATAAGACTGTTTTGTTGTATTAATGTCAGTGTTTGAAAGCAGTAGGTACTTTGTCTGTGGGGAAAGGTACATGCTGTCTCTTACAGTCTGTCTTATAGGGTTTCACCTTAGAGCTGTAGCTGCTCCTCCATCAGTCTGGTCTGTGTTGTTTCCTGCCTTCACTGCTGCAGTGTTTGGGAGGCAAAGCCTACAACTTTGATGCCTCATCTGTTCTGAAGCACTTGCAGATGAGGCTTGGCTGCTTCTCTCCTCAAACCACCTGCCTACCCCCAGCTACCAAGCACCTTGATTGAACTTTAAGTCAATACCAGGACTTGAGCCAGACGCTGGAGCTACTTTAGTGTCAAAATAGACCATGATCTCCAGGCTATGCACAGGCAGCTTGTCACACATCTCACGAGTACAGGAGCATGGGCTGCTCTCACTAACAGTGAATGACTTTCCTTGGTGATTTCAGAGAACGACGAGGAGCAGGAGGCTCTGCTATCGCTGGACAAGCCGGGCTGGTATTCTCAAGGTAATGCTATCCAGCTTTATGAACTACTGAAGAAGATGACTGGCAAGTTGGATCCCAAGGTATGTTATAAGTGAGAGTAAATATTTCTAAAAATAGCTTGTTTCTGTCTCAAATTAACTGGACAAGCTTTCATTAAAGTTATTGATATGAATGGTCACAAGTTAGTGATTTTCCTGTTGTCTAACAGACCGTCGTCTAGAACTGGAAGCAGCATATTAGTCTTCAGTAGAATATGCAGACTTCCTACATGTTTTATTCTCTGTGTATGGTCATTCATCTCAGCATCTTTGGAGAGAATAAGATTGCAATCAGGAAATAAGCAATCTCCCTGAGGAAACAGACCAAACATTACAAGGTGGCATTGGTGAGAACTAGGATCGTATTATTTTAATTACAGGTCTGGATGGATGAAAATGCCACTGAATATGGTGCAAGCACATTTTCCCTAGCGAGTACATTACCCTCCATCAGAGAATCACCAAGAGATGCTCCATGTTTCCTCTTGTTTCCAAAGTTGTCCAAAATCCATCCCTGTTGTTTAGTGTATTTTACTGGTAGTCTTTTCCATTGCTCCCTGGCAGGCTTTTTCTCTCAGTCAGAAATCTTGATGGCATCCCCATGCAATGCCCCTGGAAGGTGACAGGGAGAAAGGTATGCAGGGACAGCCTTTTTCTTACACAGCTGGTTGAAGATAAAACCCCAAACAGTGACATTAATAACATCTCTGTGTGTCATCGCTAACTATAAACATGGAGGATTTTTTATTAGCTTGTTTTAAAGCACTTTTTCGCTCTCTGTGAAATATGGTTTGCTTGTGTTTTTCTCATATACAACGAACTTTTAATTTGGTGCTTCCCTCACAGGTTGTTTATTTTGGTGACAGCATGCACTCAGATATTTTCCCAGCAAATCACTATAGCAACTGGGAAACCGTCTTCATCTTAGAGGAGCTTCTAGGAGACAAAGTTACAGTGCCTGCAGAGACTGAATCTGAGCCCTTGGAGAAAAAGGGAAAATATGAGGTAAGAGCTCCTTACAGATGTTTCCTGAAACAGAGTAAAATAAGTTACAAAAAAGCCTCCTGCCACCTGTGCTGAGAACAAGCCTGCTTATCTTACCTGCCTCCATGTCAGCATCAGCATCCCTTGCAGATGTACCCCCCTGGCCATCCTGGCAGTGCTCAGCATTGCAGGGGTGACACAGAGCCTCTACCTGGAGCTAAATCATAGACCTTAGAAGGTATGTGCAGTCCCTCAAGCAAAAAACAGTCTTCAGCTATAAGACCCTGCCCTGTGTCCTACAAGGAGAAAGTTCATGACCGCTTCTCACAATTCCAGGACCTGAACTCTGCTGAGTTCATGTTTCCTTGTGTGTTGTGGCCAATGGTAAACATGGAGGAGTTTTTATTAGGTTGTTTTAAAGCTCTCTTTCAGTGAAATACAGTTTGCTTGTGCTTTTTGCATATACAAAACTTTTAATTTGCTGCTTCCCTCATAGGTTGTTTATTTCGGTGGCAGCTGGGCCCAGATAAGAGGGGCTGTTTTGAACTCTGGTTCAATGCAGGCTACTGATACCAGATAGATAATGTGATTTCCATGTTGGTCACACCTGGGAGGCAGGGCCTTAGCACAGCTGCCATTCTTTACTTGCCCCACAGAAGGTGGATACCCTGTCCTTCTCTCCACTGCTGAAGGATCTAGTAGAAAGGGCATGGCACTGGGATGGCCCAGCCAGCAGCGTTCTGCCTCCAGCATGTCCTGCATAAGAACTACAGTGCAAATTCACTCACAATTTGGGATGTTACTTTCTTATGCCACTAAAGAAATAGGTCATTTTGGATACATATGTTATTGGATGGATACATATGTTATTTGCACTTTGCTTTTAAAAGCACTTTTTAAAAAATTATTTTAAATAATTACTTTTTGTGATTAAAAAGTTAACTATAGGAAAATTTTAGTGAGTTGCTTTTATACCAGATATGTTTTTAATCTGACTAAGAAGTGGTTTAAAAGCCCCTGTTTTTAAGGAGAAAATTATATTTTCAGTGGAACTAAACCAACATAGATGTGACATCTATTTCTCTACATTTTTTTACAGACATATCTAATTTTTCCTCCACTGTCCTGATTTCTAGGCTAAGGTCAGACAAGGATATTTCAGTCACTGAAATAAGAAAATGTAGTTATTAATATTTAGGCTTTTTCCTGGATTGGAAAAAAAGCAAAACTGAAAGCAAACTCAAATCTCCTGTTAAAAAAAATGAGTGTCTCAGTAAGAAAGAGGGGGAAAAAAAGGAAGAGTGAGTAGTATTGCTACATAGGTTAATACCATTTGATTTAATTAATTAATGCTATAAAAACCAGTCATTCTTCATAAATTTGCACATTCTTTAACCAGAGACTCTGCTGCATTGCTGCATAGAACTTACATCTCTGTGAGGTCTGGGTTTTTTTATTCAAAGATCTCTGTAAGTTTTGGGGTTTTTTTTTCAACTATGTTTTCTTAAGCATGTTCAGTATATGCTTTTGAAGCACACCTTTTTAAACAGACAGCTGGAAAAAGTTTCTTTGCCTGGAAGTACAAAGGAAGAGGTATTGAGTGATGTGTTTCTAAGCCCTTGATGGTGATTTGACTTTATCTTGTTGCCATTCCTCTGGCGTACTGCTCACAAGATCCATCTTCTCTATCCCTGCAGTTATCAAGCAGGAAATTGAGACTTTTAGACAGGTGCTTGACATTCCCCTAACACTGTGGTATTCCTGATAAGAGATTGCAGTATCTCCGGGCAGACATCACCCCTGCCACACACAACCCCTGTTCAGTTTACATCCGCTACCAGTGACAGCGAGCAAGCAAGGGAGAAATGAATTGCGCTGATTAAAGGAACCTGAACCAGGGGGGCCCTGGCAGGTCAGTGGTGTTATTTCATTACCACGCTGCTCACTGGAGTCTGAACAACGGGTCACATCCATATCTCTGCAGTTGACTGGACGCCGCTAACTTAACAGGACTGGTTCAAAGGGACTCCCTTTACAGGCCTATGAAATTTCGATTTTTATTCCCCTCATCAACTTCTCTGTTTAACCCTTTGGTTCAGAGGAGAGAAAAGCCAGCTCAAAGGATTGTACAAAGTCAGGTGTTCTTCAAAAATTAGGCATTAACAAATAAGTCTTATTCATCAGGCTTCTCATTCATTTCCAATTAAAAAAAATTGCACTACTGTTGCAGACTTTCCACGCTGTGATGTGTGTGCAGAGAGACTGAGAAGTTCATATGAGGGGCAATCCTCCCTTCTATCAGTCTGTACAAAATATTAAAGAAATAAAGTGTTACAGTATTACTTCTGATTCGCAGAAAGAACTTACAAAGAGCCTGCTTTCAGCTGTTTGACAGGTATTTCATCACTAAGGGAGGGAGGGGAAGAAAACGACCCCCTCACACACAAACCAGGAGGCTAGTAATTTCCATTTTCATTAGCAGATTTGTTTTCTCCCTTCAGTTAAATGCATTATATAAACCAGATACACATAACTGTGAAATTATGGTAACAACTGCAGTTCTTTGAAGTATATGAGTCATAACCAAATGAGCAAGAGAATAGCAAGCCCAAAACTATTCTGGCAATTACTCCTAAGTGAATTGCAGCATGGGAGGGGGGGAGTACTAAGCACTGTGTTGAAACAAGATTCCCCCCATAGATCTGGAGGCTGGTTTGCTTGGCTGGATGCTTTGGTTTTGCCTTCTATTCTTTAAATGCATGATCAATTCCGTCAATGAAAACTCAAAGAAAAGCTGGAATCTGTCCCAGGATTTCGAGGGAAATGATTACAGAGGAGCTAGTCAGCGTGTAAAAACCTTGGGCTATAGTAATGAATGGAGCAGAAATCGAAGAATTTATTGGTGGATATAAATGATAGTTTTGCAGTTCAAAGGAAATGCTCATTTTTACTGTATTGCCTGTCCTTTGGTTCGTTGGAGGGGGTGAGGACCCTTAATTCCCCGAATTTCCAGGAGTCCCTCAGACAAGGCTAATTACACTGTGACTTTTGGCTCCGTTTGTCTCTTTATTCCCGTTTATCTTTAACACAAATCTAAAAGTACTTTCAGGAACAACTTGATGAGCTTTTGTGAAGCCAGTTAAAGCAGTATCCTGAAGCTAAATGCATTTTATTTTACAGCCAGCTTACAGTGATCCATGTTGTAGTTTGAGTACAGTGATCATGAGTGAAATGTTTTTTTACTTGCACATCACTTGTGGGGGGCAGGTTCTGAGCAGAAGTTAGACCAGTGGCAGGCACATTTGCACACTCACCGTGGGTGTGTTATTTGGAGACATCTGGCTGCTGTGACCAGCACAGCTGCACTGGCAGAAACACCTCAAATCCTTCCCATTGTACTGGCAAAAATGTATTTTGAACGTTGATTTTTTTTCTGGCACTATGAGTTGGGGGTGGTGTTACTACCTTGGCCCAGCCGTCAGTACCATCCGTCATATTGGATGCTGTAAAGTAACCCTGGTGCTTTGCACTTAGTACAGAGACCTGGCACAGTCGGCAAATCTCCACCTAAATAAGGCCCGTAAAAATTACTGACAGCTTGATTTTTCACTCCTGTCTCCTTTACATCTTTCTTGCTTTCATCTTTTTACCAAGTGTAGAAAAGCTTCTGTGCTTAGCTCCCTGCTTGCATGTATTCTTGAAAGGTCATTTTTAAGCTGACAGATCGGTGTTACCCAAGGGTCCCATTAACTGATTCTGTCTGCCCCATTAACGTGCCCTATTTGTCTGCGGCTAATAAAGCAAAGGTGATAGTAAGAATTCCCGGTGGCTTAGCTTAGTGGAAAGTCCTGGGACTTGAGGAACTGGTACCATCGTTATTTCCCTGAAGTCTAGACGCAGCCTTTAAGGCTTTGTACCCTCAGCTGACACAATCAACATCTGATGTGCTACTGTCTGGCCAGTATGGCTCAGAGAAAAAGCACATGCTGGGGGGGGTTGCATAAGAAAGAACGGATTGCTCAGCACTTCCCAGGCTCTACTATCCCCAAGCCTGAGGACTACAGGAGTGGCTGGTGCACCTTCCAGAGCTCCTCTGCCCTGCTGTACAGCTGTGTGCTTCCTGGCCTGTGAGGTGTAGCGATGTTAACAGGGGACTTTTGCCTCATTTCACAGATTAATAGATTCATCATACGTGGTCTGTCCTTCAGTGCAGGCTAGGTATGCTGCAGCGGATACACGAACATGTTCTAAGCATCAGTTAGGGATGGCAGGGTGAGCAATGTCTGATGCTTCCTAAGGATGTGGGCAAAGTTTTCATAGCTCTTTTTAGATTTGGGATCAAGATTTAGCCTACCAAACCACCCCTGTCATGTGGAGATAAGCCAGCAGCAGCATGATGATGGGAATTCTTCACCAGGTGACTAGATGACAACTCTCATATCTAACGAGTTTAGTTTTACTACAGGCTTGGGCTGTAAATTCAAAATGCAACTCCCTCCTCCTTAATAAAGGAAGAAGTTCCCACTTTGAGAATCAGACCTCTGAAAATACAATTTCATTTCCTCAGATTGCAGTTTTAATTGCCTATTGAACCAGTCAAACATTTTAAAATGTAGAAGCCTCAGATTTTTTTCTCGTGTCAGTGCTTATGTACTGGGGCTGTTTTGGTTAATCACCTGAATGTCTCTAATGGTCTCTACTGAAAAATAAAGTACAAAAGTTCACGAATCTGGAGGCACACGCTAGGATTTCTGTTCTTCTGTGGTTTGCTGGTCTGAAAAGTTACTTTGCACACAAATGACTTAAACAGATTTTAGTTCACAGTTTTGTTTTCCTTTTTTTTTTCATCTTTCTGTAGAGGCCTCCTGGAGCTTTTTCTGGCTGCTCATGGCAGTGTATAGCAGGTTTCAAGATGAACTGCTAAAGAAAATCAGTTTTCCCAACACTGCTTTAATGCTTTCTTTAAAACATGCTGAGGCTACATGTTGTTGTCTGAAAATATACATGAAAAAAATTCAATTTTCCACAATTTTCTAAGCAACTGAATGGCTCTCCATGGATCCAGTGGGTCTGTTCTCACTCATTCCTCAGCTCAGAAACAGATAACATGACACAGGTGGTTTGATGTGTTCTTTGCAGTTACATCATTCAGACCCGGGAGTCTCCTTTCTCCTGGGAGGTAGTCTAGGCTGGGTGACAGTCTGTGCTGCAGCTACCCAGCTGTTCCAGCAGAGAAAGGCAACAGGCTATTCATACTACTGAAAACAGAAAAATGGGGAAATTAGAAAAATTTTTGATGGAAAAGTATTTAAAGCCAATGTTTTATGTCCTAGGGAATCCATACATTGTGTAAACAGGAGTTTGAGGACTTACAGGAAGATTGTTACTGTTTTTTCTATGTAATATTTTCAAGTTGAATTGCTCCTGAAACACAATACAGTTTTCCCAGAAAACTGGTGAAACACTAGGGTTCCTTAAACTAATGTTTGTGGTTGAATAGAGAAAGATTTTATTTATTTTATTTTTAAGTTTACATATTTATTTACTTTTCTTTCAGGGAGATCAGCTCAAAGCTCCCTATTTTGTGTCTGAGCAGTGGGGCTCTTTCTTCATGGACAGATTGCCAGGCCTGGAAAATGCAGAGGAAACCTTAGTCCACACATGGTCCTGTAAATGTATTAGCACTTACAGCACTATTGCAATCCCTAGTCTTGAAGCAATAGCAGGTAAGGAAGATGACCTCTTTTTTTTTCCTAATGAGCACTTAGTATTTGTAGTAACTTTGTAACACTGTAGATTAGTTTTGATATTACATGTGTCCAGTATACATTAAGAATACTCTGTTCATATCATGCAACAGTTAATGCTACTGACTGTTAATTACTATGAGGTTTGTGCTTTTAAAAGTTGTCTGATACGCCAGTTTTTTGTTTGTGTCTGCAATGTTTAATTTAGATGTTTAGATGTTAAAATAGATGTTTAATTTATCCTGTGTTAGAAATCTACACACTGTAGATTAGTTCCTGAACTTGATCAGGACTTCCCCACAGTATTTTGCTGTTCCTACTTTCCATACTGAGTTACATTCCGAAACAAACACATGCAAAGTTACTTGGCGTTTTCACACTTCCAAATGTTTCTCTCTAATCTGGCTTGTTATCCATCTTCAATCAGCTCACTTACCCCCTTACAGTTGAAATGAAGATGAAAAAGCACAAGAATGTAATGAAGCCAAGAATGCCTAGGACTGTGCTGCTTTTGTTCCCTCTTTTTTTTTTTTTTTTTTAAATGTGTGTATTGCTTTTGAAACTGCATCATTATGGATAGAGCTGGAGCCTAAAATATTCTTACCTGGAAAACAAGGCCATCACAAGCACTGTCTTGTTCTCCAAAAATTCTCCTAATTGAGAAACCAGCTCAGGTTTTCTACCTTCTTACATCAAGGTTGTGTCAAAGGTACGATTATGGCTGATCTTCTATTTTCTACTAATGTTTATCCCCAGAGGGACCATACATTTTTTGGATTGGTTTGAAGCAATAGTTGTAGCAGTAATACTGCAATAATTTTGCAACTGCAGTTGGTGATGAAGTAGTGGTAAAGTCTGTCTGCCTATCCTCAGTCTATCATTTTGCCTTACCAAACTTTGTTGATACACCACGTCTTAAGGAATAAATAAATTATTAAATGAATGAGGTGCTTAGCTGTATGAAGAACACAGCAAGTAATCCCTCTGTTCAGCACCTGTTGCCTACTTCATGCATTAGGCCAAGGAATAAAACTTCCAAGAGAACATTTTGGATTTGCCCAGCAGGTATTTCTGCACCAGAACATCTGCAACCAGATTCTACACATGTAGGTACATTGTAAGGACAGAAAACTTACACAGTGCCAGAGTTTATTTATGCTTCCGATATTTGCTGTGTTTCAGTCTGTATTTCAGCCTAAAGATACAGCGCCCAAAAATACCAAGGTAAATTGCCAAAAGAGAGGTAAATTCTGTCAAACTCCCTTCTAATACTTTTTCCAGAGTCATTCTGTGGCTTGTTGTGGAAACATTGGCCTAGAGGCAACACGTTGGTCAGCCTCACTCTGTGAGACTGCCTCCCAGCCAGCTCCCCACAACCACAGCAAGTTTGCAGAGCTAGCAAAGAGCTTTAGACCACAAACGTACCACCGAGCTTCCAGCTACCGAAGAAGGGGTGAGAACCAGAAAGGCCTATAACTGTAAATCAGTGAGTGCTGTAGCTGCCTGGTGGCAGCTTGGGAGCCCCTGCAAAGCTTGTTCCCCCATTGGCAGGGACACTGCCCATCCCTCGCTGTGTCAGACCAGCGCTGGGGCATGGGCTGGTGTCTGTAAAACATACCCAGAGCTAAAGGACAGGGAAGAAATAGCATTTTTTACTTGCATCTGTGTTCCTGAAAGCAGACTCAAAGCTGAAGGTACGAGAACATCTCCGGTTTTTTACAGAGAGAGGTATTTCTTGTTTGTTTGTGTGGAAGAGCAGATGTTCATTATTATGGATGCTGAGGAATTCCCAACTCATACCGAATACCTTGTCTGACTCCTGTCACAGCAAGCTGTGAAAACCCCAGTTTTGCCAAGCCCTGAAGTTTTTGGCTGCACTTGTAAGTCAAAGCTTAGCTGCAGTTATTTGGGAATAGCTAGCTAGATTCAAACAGGTTATGCAACTTTGATGCACTCCAGCTTTTCCTTTTCTACTCATCTTCTTTAATAACCAGCAGAGGACTTTCCACAGCCAAGCTGCAAAAATGCAGGCCTTTCCTCCCCTGAGCCCACATTTGCATCAGCACCTGCTGACCATAAGAGGAAAGGCCCTGGCCAAGGACTGGCACGGCCCCAGCAGCACCCACCTCAGCCTGACCCGGTTGAATGAGCTGTCGCCTCAGCAGGGGTGTGCTGCAGCCTCCTGAGAGTTGTAAGCTCACCACAGCAATGTCTGATCTGGCCCTTGTATGTCTATGTGAGCAATAGTAAGTGCAACGTATAAGTAAATATCCCAGCAGCTTGCAATCTGGAAAAATATTTGGTGAAAGGCAGACAATTGCTGCTGTGTTAACTTTAAAGTTGGTTCTTGTTTGGATGTAGCATATGTCTGTGTATAAAGAACAGCTTAAGTTACTTCTCACGACACATTATTGTCATTGAAAAAGATTATTCCAAAAGTTACTCAGCCTTATTAAATACTAGTGGTGATTTACAAAAATAACTCAGTTTTCATCAAAATTCACATGAGAATTCTTTCGAGAGAGTTATTAGAAGTTAATTTTGTGTAATAAACCTCTTCAATCCTGTTTCCATTTTTTTTTGTGCCAGTTGATGCCAGTTTTGGAAAAGGGTTTCACTGCTGTTGCAGTTTTTGGCCACTCAAAATATAAAATAGCAGAGCATATGCACAAATTGTATGTGTAATTAGTGAAATGCCAGCTTCGTGAAAAGATAATCCAATCCATTCTTTGTTCCATTTCTGTGCTTAGCAAATGTAGTTGTTCTATGCTTCTGTTCCCATCTTTACTTGTAACTTCAGTACATGACTCAAAAGGGGGTTGCATTCAAAGATGCATCAGAAATTCTGAACTTTATTCTCACTTCTGGCAAAGAAAGTATTAGCAGGATTGTAGATCACCATGTCACAGATTGTCATGTAAACTGTCCTGACAGTCCCTGAAGAGAAAGTGCTGTTTTCCATGTGCCTGAAAAAGGGTATTTTGTTTACTGTTAAAATTGCCCAAAGGACAGAAAGCATCTTCTGTAATACCTTCTGTTCTTTCCTCAGTTTGGAGTGGGAATCAGATGAAGGTCACATAAAAGTCTTCATTTAGGACTTTAAGATGACATTAAGGAGATAATAGTGAAGAGCACCACTATCTTTGTAATATTAAGAGAAGATGATTTAAGTTGAAAGTATTCAAAACATTTTGTAGGTCCTTTATGAGCTGATTCTGCTTACCCACTTCCAGTAAGCACGGAAGTTTTGTTTTAAGTATTGGAAAGCTGATGAGCTCATAATCTTGTGGCCAAGAAAGCCAATGGCATCCTGGGGTGTATCAAGAAAAGTGTGACCAGCAGGTCGAGGGAGGGTCTCCTCCCCCTCTACCCTGCACTGGTGAGGCCACATCGGGAATATTGTGTGTATTGTATGCAGCTCTGGGCTGCCCAGTTCAAGGATAGGGAGCTACTGGAGAGGGTACAAAAAAAGGCTATAAAGATGATTAGGAGACTAGAACATCTCTCTTATGAAAAGAAGCTGAGGGACTTGGGAATTCTCAGCCTATAAAAGACTGAGGGGACATCTTACCAATACTTATACATACCTAAGGAGTGGGTGTCAGGAGGATGGGGACAGTCTTTTTTCAGTGGTGCCCAGTGACGGGACAAGAGGCAATGGACACCAACTTGTATATAGGAAGTTCCACTTAAACAAGAGGAGGAACTTCTTTACTGTGTGTGTGACAGAGCACTGGAACAGGCTGCCCAGAGATGTTGTGGAGACTCCTTGTCTGGAGACATTCAAGACCCTCCCGGACTCTATGCAGCCTGCTCTAGGTGATCCTGCTCTGGCAAAGAGGTTGGACTAGGTGATCTCAAGAGGTTGCCTCCAACCCCTACTGCTCTGTGATGCTGTGATAATTATATTGACAGTGCATGGTCAATAAAATAGTACAAACCAGTGTCCCTATTCACAAACCCAGCTGTTTCTTCAGTTTTCTGCTATTGAATCTTTCCTCATTTACAGCTCCTTTACAAATTTTGACCATTCTCAAGTGCAACAATATGGTAAGCCAGATTTTTCAAACCAGGATCCATTAGTGTGGGAATGTTATGTTCGAGTTCACAACACCCACACATGGAAATTAAAAGGTGTAGGAGTCTATCTGAGGAATAGCATTTTGCACAGTTTCTAATGCATACTCATCCACTCCAGAAAGTTGGGCATGAGCCAAGTGGAGGCAGGTACTCTTGTCTATCATACCTGAATAATCTCAACTTTACCTGCAAGGAGCAGGTGACAGCTAGTCTGTGGCCAGTTGATCAAATTTCCGGGTAGCCATGTCTTGCATCACACAGGTACTGCAACAATAATTACAGAAGATCTCTGATTTACAAAGGAGGTCAAATATAAATAATACCATTTTTGCAGAAAAAAATCACTAAAATAGGTAGCCAGTACATTTCAGGTAGATATTTGATTAGCAGTTCTTTGGTCCAAAAAAAAGATATGCATATTTCAAGCTAACGCTTTTCCTTTCAGTCTCATTATGGCTGGTATTTTTATAAAGTTTGCACTTCAAAAAATTCCGTGATGAGTAACCGTGGAGTTTTAGAGCTTAGGGGGGGAATTTTACTAAGTTTGGTTTTTTCTTCCTTCCAAAGAAAAACTTAAGAAAGTGGTCTCTATAAATCCTAATATGGAGAATACAAAGAAACCTTTTTCTTAAAATTTCATGATTGTTAACCTAATCTCCTCAGCTTCTCTCATAACCTCTGAATGGTGAGGTTTGTCACAGGATTAAAAGTTACTGCAAGCAAGAACAGGAGTGTGAGCGATATTTTAGCTGAAGAGAGTTGGATTTCAAAGAATTAGTGCAAATGTAAATGTTTTATGGAGACAGAGTTCATTTCACACTTTGGAGATTTGATAACCGAGCTTGTGTCATGCATGAGGAGAATGCATTTTTTTCAATCTTGCATGCCATATGAAATCTCATCATGCTTTGCCCATCTGGGTGCATAAGTTTTTCTTCATGCCTGTTTGTTATTGCAATTAGCTGGTAAAAAGAGAAAAATCTCCATTATAATTTACCAAAGCTGTCTCTTTAAAGACACCTACAGATGTGTATCCGGCCACTTTCTGCAGGCCTTCGAGTCATCAGCCTGCTTGCTGCATAAATATAATGATAAAATTGCCAGTGAACCATGGCAAAGAAGTTCATGTTTCTGCTTAGGGTTGCAGATTATTCGTGCCATGAAAGCCTAAGACAGCCATGACTGGGGTGACCAGAACTGGCACCGCGTGGATCGCAGATATATGGGTCTGTCCATCACAGATCAGCTACAAATGGCAAACCTCAGACTCTTGCTTCAACATGCATTTTTAAAGATGAATGCCCTTAAAGAATCAACTGTTACCACAGAAGTCATGAATTACGTTAAGCACGTAGCCTTATATTCACTTCTATACCCTGAACATCATCATTCATAATTATTGCTGAGGGGAAACAAAAAATCCCCCGTATTTTAATGCGTTAGTTCTATTTTTTCATTGACATTACATGATTTAAAGTCAAATCCAGCCCCTATTAAAATTAAATTAGCCTTTCCTGTAACTAGAGAGATAATTATGTGTTCTTACTTACTCAGATAATACTATAATAGCATATAATTTCCTTAAACATGAAAACCTATCTATCTTATACATTACTGGTTAATTACCATTAACCTTTTACGTTTATTGCCTTACCTTACAACCATGCTTTTACTTGACAGCTTCAGCATAGGAATGCATCTACACAATATCATCTAAAGACTACGTTTATCAAAATGCTTTGAAGATTTAAAGCAGTTGCCACTAAAAGGCCAAAGAAGTTATTTTTATAATGAAACTTTTTCTCTTTGGTGGAAAATTGGTATGCACACACAAGGGCAACATTTCTGAGGCTTTCTGGCTCTGAGGTTTTGATGCAAGGAAAAAAACAGGTAGCAAAGATAACTGACTCAAGAGAAGATACATGTTCTGAGTGTATTAACAGGATCTTGCTTTATGTGTAAATTGAAAAGCATCTGATAACATAAATCTGATTTATCTGTTCCAAGAAACTAGTTTCAGTGTTTTTAATTTAAGAGAAAGAAAAATATACTCAACACAACAGGCAAATACAATGCATCTATGTCTTCAGATGCAAAATTGAACTGAAACCAACAATACACTGCATTTCAACCATAAGAAATTATTATTCAATAAATCAGAAGAACTTGTAAAAAGTCTTCAGGACCCAGGTATTTCCGAAAGGGTCTGAAACCCCAACTTTCTGAAAGGATTTGACTACTTGGTAGTAATTTTCAATGTAGAAAGGACAGTTTTCACTCTGTTAGAATTTGTTCAGTGTTTTCTTCCTCCTCCAGAAAGGTGTATTGACTTGTGCCCCTCAAGGCCGTGTCAAATCATGCAGAACCCAAAAGATTACTTCCTAGCCAATAACTGACAGAAATGTTCCTGCCATCGTTATTCTGCTCTGCGAGATGTCAAAGTACAGCCACCTCTAAAAGATTAAAGGGAGAATTCATGAGCGACTCATTAAGAAAGGGGGAACCACTCAGTCATTTCTGCTTTAAAGTTATCCTTCAACTCAGGCAGCATAATTTCATTTGCAGGCTGTAATTAAAGCTATAATTGGGTTTCCCCTACATCTCAGGCTTACGGGCTGGGTTTAGATTGCTTCTTCAACAACACCGCTGCTAATACAAACATACCAGCAATACAAAATGTTGATAGTTTTTGAGTGTGAAACACAGTGGAAATAGGTAAATCGCCAAGGATTGGAAATACTCCTTTGCGCAGGTTGGAATTTTACATAACCTGCAACCTCACACTTGCAAGAAAAAAGTTGCTGGAAGCATTTATGTTCCCTGGATTGGTGTCTTAACATATTGCCTCTGGATTTAGGTGGTAACACACAGGCAAAAAAAAAGTGTGGGCTTTGTCTTCACTGCTTAAAAAGCTTAATGTGTGTCTGTGTGCAGCTTTTTACTTTAAGGTAAGGAATGTTTGTCACCCGTCCAGAGGAAAATACACAGAAAGTGGAAGAAAACATTTGTTTTACAAAAGGGGGGAACATGACCATGTTAACCCAGGTTTGGAAAGTACGGTTGATCATCATGAGTTTACCTCAAAATGAAAGTAAAGGTGCATGTCATCACCACATTTATCTTACTATAGCTCCTTCAGAGAAGTCTCAAAATGCAACTTACTTCTTTTTGTTAATCAGTCAGAAATTCCTGTCATCTCAATTCCTTCTTTTCAGGCTAACTTCTTCAACTTCTCTCGGAGTCCCTTCCCACCATCCTTAGATCCAGGATGAGTCATTCAGGCAGAAAGTAATTAACAGATCCCAGAAAGATTAACACCTGCAGGAGGATCTTGGCAATCTCATAGGATTTTTTTTAGATTAAGTCTTCATTCAAATATTTTAAAATATTATAGTCCAGTATTTTGATCAGTTCCAGATCAGGCAAAGAACCACACAGGGCTATTTCCTCAAAGAATCTACAAAAATCACCATTTAAACGAAAACAAAAACGAGAGGAATTTCCCTGACATACAAATAGTGAGTTTTCTCATATAAACACCAAACAGCAAAGGAATTTCCAAGGCTTTCTTTCACTGCAGTCTCTGTCGGGCTCACGCCTTGCGCACAGCTGTTCTGCTCAAGCCAGGGTCAGCGGTCGTAGGGCTGTAGGGTAGGCCCTGGGTAACATGAATAGTTGCTCCCAAGATAATTGTGGTGAAACTAAACACCACGGGCAGTCACAACCACTGCTCAGCCCTCTTGAAAACTGTGGCAGTGAAGCTGCTGCCATGTATCTCCCCACACCTGCTACATGGGTTTCCTCCAGTGTCACCATCTTCCGTGTTAGAGCGGAAGAGTAACCAGTGATGAACCCCAGTGGCAGTGAAGCTCTTTCTCAGGCCAGGCACAAACATCTGCAGGCACAGTCTCCAACCAATACTCCCGTGTTGGCAAAAGCTCTTACGTCAGCACAGTGAGAGCAGCAAACTAGCACTTTCACTGAGGCGAGTTTTAGCCTTTATTCCTTTATTCCCAGATGCCCAGGAATAAACTGCACTGGCTCATATCATCAGCTACATCCAAACTCCTAAGTTTCAGCAACTTTCAGAGCACACATACACTGAAGAGTCCCTGCTTTCCCACACAACACCACACAGACACAGACACACACACACAAACTTCTGAGTTGTGGAGTGTGCAGGCAGCAGCAACGACTTCCGTGTAATTGATAGAAAGGACCCTTTCCTCGTGCTGGCTTTGCTATTTCAGGAGCTTGCTTTGAGCACAGCGAATGTCTGACTTCCTGTTTAGGAAAATCAGCCTTAGAAGTTTTGCTAAAAATAACTGCTATCTGATAAATCTACTGATGACCTTGAGTTTGGTTTCTTTTTGCCGCCAATGCGCTCCCTCACGTTCTGAGCTCTTGCTGCAACTGCCGCTTTGACCGTTACGAAAGAGGAACATCTCAGGATACACAATAAAATCAGTATTTATAAAAACCCAACACCTGCTATGCTTTACCTGCAGGCTGGCAAGTCAAGTCACTCGGCAGCGCAGCCAAACTGGTGAGCTCCTCTGCAGCAGTTGTGCTTACCCTACTGTTAAGAAATTATTATTAGAAATTGTTGCCGTTAAGAAATGAATATTTTCCTATTTCTTCAACAGCAACTTTGAAATACAAGGGAAGATTTATAGCAAAGCTTCTAAGCCACTGTAAATTACTGTAATTCCTGTAAAAGCAGAAGAATTAATACTGGCTGATGATCTGCTCCTATAGTTAAACCACCCGGATGCTGAGCCCTAAAACAGAGCTCTGCGTTTTCTGAGATTAGCCACAATTAAGCAGTTTAAAGGTTTTTCAAGTTAAAACTTGGGTATCGCTAATGAGGCTTTAGATTTTACTCCCTGTGCCTTTTCTTCGGTGATAATCGGGAGGAAATATGTGGATTCACTTAAGGAGACGAGAGCCTGCTGCTCACGAGGAGGTTTCTGCAGTGTCTGGCTCCAGCCCCGCTGCCTGGCAGGGAACAGACCTCAGAGAGGGGAGTTCTGCTTTCCATAGGGCTTCGCACTCGTCACGGGGATGCTGCTGCTACGGTGTCATCATTAAAAAATGTTGGCTTTGCTTTTGTTGGTCAATACTGCAAAATGATTCCTGACATTTCTGGTGTGTATTTTGGGAGAAATCTGTTTCAGCCTTGGACTCTGCTTCTAATTGAAAAAAAATGCCTTCCATCTAAAGAGCTTAGTTAAGATTATATTTGTCTAATGTATTGGTTTGCTCAAGGAAATATCAAAAAAGGATTAGACGTGAGTATTGAGTTTTATCAAGCAGGCCTGTGTCTGGATTAGATTATAATTGTCTTCCATTCAGTTACTCAAATATTTTCCTGATCACTCATCGAGAATATTACGTTTTCCTTTCTTCTTGTGGTTTCCTTTTGCTTCCTTGTGGCTGGAACTCTGATTTTTCTTCTGATAAAAGCTTGTGGCTTTCTTTTAGTTTGCTTGCACTAACTGACGCCGAGAAGTTGTTGGCTTAAAAAGTGTGAAATAAATCCATCCACAACACCTAAATATATGCAGGGCTATGGGTATACATAAGCATCGGGGCACAATGTTGTAATTAATATCTGGATAATTGGAAAGCAGGAACTGGCAGCAGTTACTGTTCAAAAGTCGTCACTGCCATTTTATTTAGACCAGGGCTGTGGGAGTCCCACAAGGGCAGGGCAGTCCTGCTTCTGAGCTCAGGCTAAGGCATACAGCCCCTGAGGGCTGCCCAAGCCTTTGGGAAACACTTGTGACACTGAATGGTCACAGCAAAGGAGACTGGTTTTCATCACTCACTTGCACTCAGGCTCTGGTGTGGGAACAAAGAAAGAAGTGAGACAGAAATTCAGCAGGATGCATCTGATAACAGGCATTTCTGTATATCCAGAAATGGTCACAGAACTTGAGATCCTCCACATCTGATTTATAAGAGTAAAAGTGAATATCCTATTTATCATAGAATGGTTTGGGTTGGAAGGGACCTCAAAGATCATCTAGTTTTAACCCCCCTGTCGTCAACACCCTCCACTAGACCAGGTTGCCCAAAGCCCCATCCGACCTGGTCTTGAACACTTCCAGGGATGGGACTTCTACAACCTCTCTGGGCAGCCTGTGCCAGGGCCTCACCACCCTCATAGTAAAGAATTTCTTTCTAACATCTAACCTAAACCTGCCCTCTTTCGGATTGGGAACAAAATGATTCTAGGTGGAATTAACCTAAGAGCGACAGAAAAATCCTGGGGTTGTGGACCTCAAGCCAATAGGTGAAACCAGCTAGTTCATTCTTCCAGCCTCAGGTTCTTTAGTTTGTTCAGGTTTTTGGTGTTGGTTTTGGCTGTGGTTTGGGTTTTTGGGTTTTTTTGGAGGGTGTATTATATCTTAGGATAGTGGTAATACCGGATGACTTTTGTGCTGAATTCATTATCAACGTAGGTTAGGACTGATTAGAGCCAGTCTGTCAAATCATATCTCAGCAAGAACTGGGTATCTGCCCCCCGCCTAAATTATGACACCATCAGTGAGCAGTAGGTGCGAAGGCGCAAAGGTCTGCTGCTACAGCAGCAGTTGTGAGCATGCACAGCAGCAGAATCTGGAAAGATTTACTGGCAAAAACATTAGGAAAACTAACAACTTGGAAATAAGCAACTATCTTTTTCCTGAGACTGGGTTTATTATGAAATACCGTCTCTTGGTTTTTTGCATGCTTTTGCATCAAGCTGTGGCATGTGCAAGCATTTCATTTTAGCAAAATGGAGCTGCTGATTTCTCCTCTGTGTCATCAGTAATAATATGGAACAAGACCAGATATGAAATGTACTTCTCCTGTGCCCAGGAGGGAGACTTCGGACCTGCATCATTCTTTGGTGATAAGCCAGTATTGCTGAACCTGGTGACACCATTGCCATTTGCATCAAAAGAAGTTGGACTGAGCTTTGGTGTTCCATTCACGTGACACCTTTCCAGTCCAGGGCAAACAAATAAACACAGCACAGAAATAAAGCAGTAATATAAAACATTGCACATTCCAGGCAAAGCAGGTGCAGGAAAGTACATCACTGATAAAAGAAACATCAAATACTGGAAATAGAGGAAGATTTTTATTCTGTTTGTGATGCATAAAATCTACTTAATGGGTGAAGAATAGTATCTGCTTCATGCAACTGTCCATGATGCCTTGGGCAACATTTTTACATATAGATGGATACCTCCTGATCATCTTCCAAAGTCAGTTTGCTCAGACAAAAAAAGCATTATTTGAATGGATAGATTGGAGGGTTGAATACGTTAGAAACATCATTATTCTCTCTTGGAGCCTTGTGCATTATATATAGAATGGATTTGGTGTTTGGTAAGCTGGTTGTGTAAAGCTAATTCACCAGGAACTATCAACAAGATGACCATTTTGATCCAACTTCTGCTTTCCTACAGCATAAGCAATTCTGCAGCAAGTCTGCCCCATCTGTGCTTCTCTCTGGTTAAACTACTCTTGGGAGCCTCCAGACTGCTTGACTAAACAGCTAATGGAAGCTTTTATATAAATGTAACTACGGCATTTATATTTTTTTATAGCTCATAGAGATATTCAGAGGTATTTTAATTTTTATCTTTATTGGTTATTTTGGGAACCTTTGTTTTATACAGAACTATCATAAATAGACCCAGCAGCCAGTAAATCCACTGGGTTTTCCGCAGACAGGAAAAGCATCCTCCAGTCCTGCCATGCTCACAACAGGCTCTAGAGTCCCCTGGCTCCAGCAAAATGGCAACCCACTTCGTAGAGTGGAATTCACCTCCAGTCAAGCCTCCTCCCATTCCCACTTTATTCCAGCCTTTCTCTAATTTTTCAGCTGGATCTAAATGCCAGTTTTCTCACTTTAGTTACCTTTCATATGGTTTTAAAGCTGCGGGCCTGGATGCTGTCCTGGCGCCTGCCTGTGCATTGCTTGTGAGACAGGCCTGAACTGCCGGCTGTTTCTGGTGAAGCTGCTAAGACACTGTTCTTCTGTTTCACAAATCCTGACTAACTAAATAAATAAACAAAAGTGTAGCGTATAGCGATAGGATATTTTATTCCAAATTTTTAAAAAGGGGGTGTCATTAATAACCTACTGTTCAGATAAACTGAGTAATAGTGTAATGTTTCACTTTGGTTCTAAGCAGACAACTTGGGAAGGAGCTAACCCTTTGTTGTTGGGTCGCTGGGCACTGTTGGGTTGTTTGAGTTTTATTTTTTTCATATATTTGAAGGGTGATTGTTTCTTGAACGGAGTTTTATTTGTGTGGTTTTTAATTTGGTTTCTTGGAGTCCGAGGTGAGCATGGGAAGTATCAGTTTTCTGGCTGTGGGGGTGGGCGGGTCACTGCTGGCAGTAAAGACTTTTTTTTTAAAAGCTACAGAAAAGAAAAGCTTTGACTGTTCAGAACTATTTTAATGCACTCAGTGTTCTTTACAGACTGGGAGTGATGAGCACGCCAAGTTACAAGTGCAGATTTCTAAGAATGCTTGGTACAAAATGATGTTGTTAACACTGGACTATGAGGAGGTCTAAGAGTGGGTGCCTCTGGGGAATCTTACTATAATAGCCATGGAAAAATAAAAGGAACCAACTTACTTGTTTTAAACGTAGCCCTCTTAGGAGTAAATTGCTGACATAAAAGAGAAAGGTGACAAACTGAAGAATGAGCTTGAAAGTGTTCCAGTAGGAAAATTCCATCTCAGCTCAGAGGAGAGCTTTGTTTAGTTTTTAAGCATTAGTTAAATAATTTTCTATGAGTAGCGTTATTTCAGCAATCAAGGAACTGAATATTCTTTATTCCGTTTGAGTAAACTCTGAAAGTCAATCCCTTGTACAGATGAAGATGTCAAATAAATATGCAATCATGCAATCTGATTGAGTTCTAATGCTGATGAGCAAACAGCTCAAGGGCTTAAGAAGTACTGCTGTTCACCACAGGCTTATTCTTTATGTGATATGGGATGTGTTGCTAATCAGATGTGGTATGTTTCTGTCTTTCAGATTTACCACTGGATTATAGATTTACACGATTTTCCCCAAATAGCTCAGCAACTGCCGGGTACTACCCAGGCCCTCCAAGAGCCCTGCTGCCAACTGAGGAGTCAGTGACTATGAAATAGGCTGTCGGCTTTTTGCTTAAATTACCCTGTGGCCCTTACTTAAACTGCTGTCAAATGCTAATTGGTGAAAATGCTGTGTGATGCTTCATAAAATAGAGTGATGGATTAAAGCAGACTCCTGTGTAGACTTGTGTTTCACTTGTTGCTCTTGTCCAGCTGGGACAGGTGAGCAATACACCCCTCTCTCAATCTTCTGACCACCACTGCCTTTTCACAAAGCACTATTGGCTCTTTCCATGTGCTGCCCAAAGCCTACAAGAGAAACGTGCTAGTGATAACTCATCCTGAGCTATATTCTACATTTTCAAGGACATTTATCAGTACTGTCCCCGTTTAAGGTGATGCTGTTGCTGCTGTAACCCCCAGGAAAGACATGAACCAGACCCTCAACCATATCGCATTAATAGTTACCTTGGACAGCCCAGGGCATCACCGCAGACGAATGTTTTTCAGGCTCTGAGGAATTTATTCTCTCACTGTAACTGCCCCTGGGGACACAGAAAGATCGAGGCCCAAAGAGAAGGATGCATCGCACCCAAAAAGAGACTTGAGTGGGGTTTAGGCAGCTAAATGCAGACTGACGGCGCTGAAAGCCTTTGTCACATGCTTCGCGTTCCTTAAAGTGCCTACTCACTCTTCAGCAGTAAGGGTCCCTACATGCCTTTTCCTCCTTTAGTCTCAAGTACCTCAGGAGTCAGAGCATTTCTGCAGAAGGCTCTTCTGCATACAGTTCCCTTCTCAGCTTGAGTGGATTCGAACCCACATTCTACACCTCCCTGGGAAATTCCTCCAAGAGTAGGGAGGATGTAGTGTGTAAAGCCATCTTTGCCAAGTACAGCCTCAGCCCAGAAGAGAAGTGAGACTGAAGACACGAACTGAATTTGTGCTTTCTTACCAGCTCATTTAAGCAAACAAGCATCCTCTTCTCTGTGGATTCAGAGCCAAAGACCCAAGTCTCCAGCACTTTGGACATGGAGCCTTTGGTAACTAATGCAAGGAAGCAGATGGAAAAATGTGTCAAAGATATTTGTTTAGTTAACAGTTTTTTTCCAGGCACACTAGCATGGCAGAATTTTGGATAAATTTACCTCAGATTTTAAAGAAATTTTATTTTCTTCCTTTCAAGAAAATCCCACAATAAGGCTTTATTTTTCTGAGGGATGGACAGTTAGCAGAATGGGTTTAACTTGTCTTCACACTTAACTGGTGTCAGCACAGCACACTTAATTCTTGCAGCTTCACCAGCAAAAATATTTTGGGTCAGGATCAGATGCAAACACCATTCATTCCACTTCATCTCAGAGATACCAGTCTTTATTTCCATACTTTTTTCCTACCTCTCTTTCATTTACATGGGGATCTTATTTTTACATTTTTGTGGTCCAGTATACTTACAAATATTTCCCATTTAATATTAAGGATTTTTTAATATTTTTTTAAAGGGAAACATAAGTAAGGAAAAAAAATTGAGAAAAACTTTCCTTAAAATATGTGGGTGATGAAGGAAAATCAAAGTGCCATTCTCATAAACTGTAGGCTGAAAATATTTTACTTAGATAACAGTAAGTAATACTTCTTATTTTGAAATTCTTTTGAAATTAGCATCAATGTCTTGGGCAGCAAATCTGTCTCATGATAAGAGTATGATTTGTATTAAGCAGAGAGAGATCAGATTAAGATCTCAGATCCCTGATTATAGCATCATTTGAAATTCTAACCTGCATCGAGTAATCCTCTGCAAATAACTTCCAGCTAGGTTGTGGTCCAAACCAATATTGTGCACCCTCACACTCTTGCTGTTCTGAGTTTGGAGTTGATCTTTGTTGGTTGGGGATTTTTTTGGTGTTTGTTTTTTAAAAAGAGTTAATTAAAATTGAATTGTTAGTGACAGTTTGAGTGAAACTCATCATCCAGGTCCTTGGTTCCCAGTGTCTCAGTGGAGATGCAGCATCTTTTAAATGGAAATATGACAGATTCTAAGGACAGCCTGAACAGAAAGCTCATCAGGACAAATACATGTATAGACTTGTCAACTGGGAGGTGCCAGTACCTGTTTGTGATGTGGGCTGTCACCAGCCATTCACCACACCTGCTGATGTAAGGACCTCACAGTACCAGAGAAAGAAGTGGGTTACAGAAGGCTACTGCAAGCATGACTCTCTGTGCCACTGTGTGCTGCGGGAAGACTTAGGAAAGATAATTGTTTTCCCAGAAATCAAAGTTCCATTGAAATCTGGACTTAACGACCCTCACTAAAGATTCTTCTTATCAAGAAGCTCTGAAAATTATAACAGGTCTTATTACAAAGCAGAGGTTGGCAATTGAGGAACTTTAGGAGGGTGCAGTCGCTGTGGCAATGGGAGAGCTGTTGGAGATGGAGGTGGTGGAGACCAGGAGAAGAATTGCACGTGGCAGAAAATCAGTAGAGAGCTGTCCCTATTTACCATGACACTGTAAAGACACCATCTTTGCTTTTTCCTTCTTGCTCTCTCTTTTCTTCTTTCTTTTTTTTTTTAAAAACTCCTGGAAGTCTCTGAAATTTCTTGGATTCTGTTGTGAGAGGCCATTGGTAGAAAGAACGCTGAAGTGCCTGCAAAACTATCTTGAGTATCGGCAGGGAGACATAAAGTTGTAAAGATTCATTAAAATCACTGTGTCTGGTTATACAGCCCTGAAAGCCACAGTTTTGCTTAAAACCAGAGATGAATAATACCGAGTCACTCTTGGCGTCTCCTTTGGTATAAAGCACATCTGTTGGAATTTTGAAATAAAGAGGATTTATTTCTGAAAATAAAATAAAAAAAAAAGTTCTCTGAATTTCTTTTATCTCTGGGCAGTGAAGGTCATCGTAGCACTGCAAGGAGAGTTCCGTGCCAAAGCCTCAAGCAAAGCAAAACTTGACCCACTCAATAAAAGATACATAAATCAACACAAAACTAGGATGAATTAGTATGTTCAAAAGATTAATACCTATGGGAAAGTCAACTTTAATGCAAAGCAGAGCTCACTGTAAATGCTTCCTGAACAGGGCTTGTTCCTGGAAACTTCTTAATCCCCAGGGAGCAAAAGTTAAACAAACAAGAGCAGATAGCAAAACGGTGGTAAGATATGGGGGGCACAGCTGGTCACGGACCTTTCTGAGGCTCACACTTCCCCAGGCTGCTGGGGCTCCCCAGATCGTCTGAGTCCCAGATGTGTGGTAATGCAGCAGTGCTGGAGCGATTCCTAAGGGAATTTGCAGGAATATGTGACTGATGGTAGGCACCTGCATCCAGCACTCCCCAGACTGGTTTAAATCTGTTGAAGCAGGAGACAGCCATTGCCCACCCTGGCATGACAGTCTACCTAGGGAAAAAAACATGGATAAAACAGGGACACTGTAACACAAAAGGGAGGGTTTGTACACAGATGTGCGATGGGAAGATCCTTTGTGGTGCAGAAAGGCTCAAGGCAAGGTGGCTGGACTGCCTCCAGCATCCTAGGGCTTGGGATGCTCTGTAACCACTCGTCTCACAGTCTTTTTGACAGATGCTGTAGAAACAAGAAATGTAACATACCCACTGGCAAACTGGAGATTACTTACCGGTTGCTGTATTGTAAAATAGGATGCAGAAAGTCCTCTACCAAAAGCAGCACAGAGGACTGATCTTTATTTGAGGGAAAACAAACTGGCCCAGCCCCAGGTCACTGGCTGTAGCACACTCTGGGTCAGATCTGGCTACAACCAGATTGCAAGCCATGTAACCCTCAGTAAAGGCTGGCTTACCATGAGATTGCTCCAGTTCAAAACTGTTCACTCACGTTGTCTCCAGAAAACCATTCTCCTATAGAAACCCCTTTTTTAAAAATTATTTTTCTTCCCAGGAGCCCTCATCCAACCTGAAGGAGGAATGGGGAATGGCCAACACCTATTGTCCTAGAAAAATGTATGGTTTCCAACCCGGCCTTGGAGTGCTTGTCTTTCTTATAGCTGTGTAGTCATATTTTCTAGCTGTGTAGAACCATACATAATTTGTAACCATCTTTCTTACCATCAGCAGAAGGCATGATTTTAACATTTCTCACAGTGGCCTAGTTTGGCATGTTGGGCCACGACTGATGCAATCACATACCAAATGACTACTGTAGCTTCACCTTGAAGTCGTTCTTCCTGGAGCCACGTATGAATTAAATCATACCAAGGCCAACAGCAGAGTGTTAGCTTATAAATAAGTAGGGAGATCCCAACAGCGAGAAGGCACTGGCTGATCTTCCACATCAACCTTTTGCCACCATGGGGGACAAAAAGGCAGTGAGTATAAAACACTTATTTTTTTTCACAGCTTTGATGTCTTCCAGTAGAGAGAGCTTCTCCAAAAGTCGAGTTTATGAATGAAGTCCCTTCTGTGCAAAAAAGTGAGTGTGTCACACACTACACCATGCAGTGACGGATCTGATGGTGGTTGGAACTCTATGATCCTTGGAGTCCCTTACCACCCAGACCATTCTATGATTCTATGTTGGTTCTGACTTCCTCAGTAAGACGGCATGGAATGAGACAGCCTGCTGCTCCTCAGCATCATGGAAGGAGCAAGGCAAGTCTTCTGGTACATCTAAGTGACTGATGTTTAAACCAAAATATGCCTCTTTCTGTAGACATGCTTGTAGGCAGATAGTATTTCAGCTGAAGCATAACTTCAGATGTAAGTAGGAAAGTATGCAGCTAAAGGAACCTTATCTCTGCAGAGCATGGCTGGTACAATGGCTATAATGGTCTCACCACAGACATCTATTGCGGACAACCAACCAAGATCCAGCCCTTCCAGCAGGCACACAGCCCATCCAGAAGCCCCCAGGGGAAAGGCTCAATCTTTTATAAATCCAGTTGCCTGTAATTTTGTTTTCTGCAATTCTGAATAAGTGGAACATGGAACCTCCTCAGTGAGTCACAGGAGGAAGAAGAAATACAAAAAATAGAGGCTTTCTCCTAAGTGCTTTCAGTGCAAGAAGCAAATCCCACTTTTCCGTAAGCATTATAAATAGAAATGCTTAACTTGAAAACAGAGCCTGGATTAGGGCCAAAATAAGATGGAATCCAGGAAGTTAAGCAGACTCAGACATTTCTAACATGAAAAGCTTGCCAGCATCTTTACAGGGCAAACTGGGGATTCTGATCTACAGGTCAATGGACTAGTACTGTGGCCAGCATGCCCGATCGTTTTCTTGAATTTAGGACAAAGCTGGAAGGGAAATCTCCTCAGGATGAGGTGGGTACTCAACGGCAGTTCTCTGGCAAGCAGGACAAGGCTGCAGAGGTTTCGCATCTCACCAGATGTCACGGTTCACAGAAGGGCAAAACATCTGAGGCGCCGCATCTAACTTCTGCCCCCGCTGCAGCTAAACTGATTTAATCAGGGCCGTGCTAAAAATCTCCCCCACTTCCCACTCATGCTGCCAGAGCACAGACGTGGTTCTCTCTCTCACACACACCGTCCTAACGGCTTTTAAATACTTACACTTGGGTGAGAAACCATCACAGCCACTTCAAAACGATGATGTTAAGGCTTCCAGCCTCCTTTGGCAAACTGGGGGAGTGCAAGACACAAAATGGCAGCAGCGCAAAAGGAGTCCGTGCAGCACCCACCACAGCTCCCAGGGCCCAAACAAAGCAGGTTCTGCCAGCCAGGAAGTTACTTCTGTTTTGCAATGACTCCTCAACCACCAGAACGAAGGCTCAGTTCCATTTCCTCTTAAAGGCTGTAGAACTTAATGTTCTTTTCAAGAGCGAAGAAAATCATCGTGAACTCTCTTAAGCTGTACACAGGAGGAAAAAAAATAGACATCCCTGTCCAAAATTTATGAGAGTAGCATTTTCAGGATATATTTTAGGAAAACAAGCCCATTAACATCCAATAGGTCTTCCATCACAACACTGTTGCAGCTCTGTGACTCCATGTGCCTAACAAATTTAAAAGATTAATTTTTAAAGCCTCCACCACCTCTGAAGAATAAAAGTACAGGTGAATATAGCAACCCTTTTCTTGCCTTATCTCAAAATAATACCTGAGAACCGCAGTTTTCTTGCTACACCAGCCCGTGGGACCTCCAACTCACACTGGGAATTTAAATGGATAACCCTAGGTGCTAAGCTGTCTGCAAATTAGATTCATGCAGAGAAAAAAAAGATGCTATTGTAAATTTTGCAGAAAGTAGCATGATGTCATGAACTTGAGAGATTAAAAAAAAAATCTTTATCTTACAGCAACAGTAGGCTTCAAAAATATCTACTGGGGGCCGTTGGTGAAGCAGCTGCAGTGGTGTTGTAGACAGATAGCAGTGCTGAACTTTTCTGACCCTGTTTTCTCCCTCAAAGCTGCCCAGAAGAAAGGGCATGAGCGCACATACTGACATACACATGAACAGGCAGCAGTTAAGGGCTAGAAACGCATGACACAGGTACCCAGCAACTATGGGGATGAGGGAATAATCTACATGTCATAGGAGGTGTAGGGGTTTTAGGTCAATTAAATAAATAAACTAAGCACTCTTTGGGATTAAGTGAGGGGATCTCTAGATAGTGGAAGACAGGTGATGGAAAACGGCCTATAGCTGAAGCTCAAGAAGGATGAGGTTGAGGGTCAGCATGAGCTGACAATTAACAACTCAACAGGGCAATAAATGGCTAGAGGGTATCGGGGAATGGAGTTTACATGTATCACAGTAAAAAAGAGGTACCAAAGTACGTCTATTATGTGGTGCTTTCCTCTTTCCTCTAACCTATCTTCTATTATGTCACAGGAATTGGAAACACCTGGTACATTACTGATATTAATCCATACATAAAATTGGCCAAAAAAAAAAGGAACCTGACAACAATTAACTTAAGAAAACAGATTTGATAACGTAATTTGACCATCTTTAGACAGATATTATTAAAAGTAGCTGTAAAACTATGTGCATGCATGCATGTATACATACATAAGCACACATTCAGAAACCAATATTGCTGTGCAGAGTGCACTATTGGTCACTCAAAAGTATGGACAAGTGTGTGAGTGGACAGTCACGAGGGGGTTCCTGGGGCCCCTGAAATACCTGAAAGCACAGGAACAGGATGATACCAAAGCCCCAGAACAATACATGCAATAACCAACTGCTGATGCAGACTAGTGCATCAACTTCATGACACTCCTAGAACTAGGAGCAGAAAAGGATCAGCCTTCAGGGAGTACAGATGACAGCCAGAACAACCAGTTGGTGGGCACTACTGCTTCAGAATCAAGTGTGCAGAATTGATTGCTATGGTAGCTTCCAGAGCTGCGGATGTATCATCTTGAAGTGGAAATTAATTTCTGATGCCTGTGTTTGACCTTGGCTACAGCAAATCAGAGTGAGGCAGCTGCACAGAGACATGACAAGTAACCGAAAAGTTCAAATACAGTCCCTAAGAAATACCTTTTTCATTTACACATCTCTAGTGTCAGGAGGAAGAGAGTGACATAGAAGTATGAGACACAAGAATTGGGGGTGGGGAAAATATGCACATTGGAACTATTTTCCTGTATTCCAGCAGATGTTTAGCTATCTCCTTGGCTTCCAACATACCCAGTGACTCCATCAAATAGGTGGATTCGAGCCTTAAGAAACCCCCAGTGTGTTACAAATGGAAAACATGATTGCAACATATCTGGCATCCAGAGAGGGAGATTGCGGCAGTGGGCTCTGAGGGAGCACCGATGAAGTCTGTCTTTAGAAGGCTGCTCTCAGTATGAGCATTCACGGGTTGTGCTCCCCAGCGGCTACTGCTCAGTTTATAACACCACAGAAATCTGGAAGGAAAGACGTTGCTGTGTTGAGAAAGGTCACACGTTCTGAGAACATAAAGTAACAACAAATTCAGCTGAATGAAAAACCACACGCTGCTGGGTGACACGTGGGGACACACACACGCTCCAACCTGTTCTGATGATCATCAGCAGAGAAAAGGAAGGCCAAGGGATAAAGAAAAAGCAGGACGGTTAGGCAGCCTGACAGCTGCTTAGAGGAGATAAACCTAAACCCAGTTGAAGTCTATGGTAATGTAAAAGCAGTAAAAATTGTACGGTCCTACTGCTGTCATAATGGAGCCTGAGGTTGAAAGGCACAGACAGGATGATACACGTCATTTTTTCATTGGTCCAGGTATCTTTTTTGGCATTTCATAGAAAATACCTATATACCTGCTTTATGGCTGCTGTCTTCCTGACCTGTCTGGGGACGATAAATCTGTCTGCACTCATGGCCGTTTGCCTCTCCTGGCTGTTACTGATGCTGCAGCTTCCCGTTTGCTGAGAAATCTGCAGGAACTTTTTTCTCATCTGACTTTGTGTCTGCTGGCCTCGGGCTAAAGCAGGCTGAACACATGGTGAGAGCAAGAAAGGGGGGAAGAAAGGAAATGTGAAGCAGAGAAAGATGTTCCATTTACATACAAAGAAGAGCTGTTTAGGAAACAGGTCCAGTGCTTTCCCCTTCCAGCTACCCTACTGAAAGTTTGGCTGCCGCAACCCAGAAGAGTAGAACTGCATCTGTGGGGAAGTCAGAAGCATTTCCAGTCTGGTGATACAGAAGCAGACATGGGAGGGAAGAAGCATTTGTCCCACTAATGCGGCCTTCCAGTGCCACAAACATACCTGGCACCCAATAGACCTGTAGGAAACAACTGGCTAGAACTTCCTTTGAAAGAAATTGCTTTGCACCACTCTAAATGTGCCCCAGCCAGACAGGCATCCTAATGAGCTTAGACAAGGCTTCCAGATTTCCCACCCTTTCTGATTCGTAAAGCTGGCTTCAGACCACTCCTTTTCATTACCAGCTTTTGGAGCTGTGACTGTTTCTGCCCATTGCCTCCACAGTTAGCCAGAGCCCCAAATCCCCGAGTAGTAACTACTATGAATCATGCAACACTCTCATAAACTTGAAGGACATAGTAGGAACAACGACAAAGTTAGGACACTGTCTGGTCCACACCCAGGCTGAAAAAGAGGAGATAGCCAACACTGAGGCTGGAACTGGGCTAAGTTTTGAAAATTAGAGCTGCTTTCATGTAACACTAATAAAGTCCAGGGGGCAGAGCTGGGCAGAGCCCCGAAATGAAGGCAGGCAGGGTGAGCATTACGCAAGTAAAATACCCAGATTTGTAATTCTGCCACAAGAAGAAACTGGCATAATTGCTGTCATCCTACAGATTGCAGCTCACAACGTGAAGATCAGAACTCACCACAGCTGGACACAAAAGAAGGGAATGCAAGGGCTATGGTCAAAAGAAAATCAATTGTTGTGGAGAATTATTGAAAGAATCCAGAACACTTTGTATTTTTCTCTCTTTGCATTTGAAGAGTTTTGTCATTTGATGATAAAAGTGGAAGTGCCTCTTACATGGGCAGTAGAGACCAAACAAGTCACACACAGAGGAAAGGACTTGGGTGATAAGGAGGCACTTTAAAAAAAAATAATCGCACACAGGAGAAAAATAAAAAGAAAAAATTGCTGTTGCATAGGCTCTGAGGGAAGAAAGAGAGGATCAGCCAAGGCTGTGTGTGTGAACATGCAACTCCCCTCTCCAGGCAAACCTCTTCAGGCATAAAGAAGGAGAGAGAAAACATCCCCCCCATTTTCACGACTAAGTGTGAGCCAAAGGCTTTAAAATGTATGCAGCATCAGCAGACACTTTGTGTCTCCTCCAGAAAGGATGAGCCTGGAGTCACTGACTTAATGGAGCTCTCCTGTCTCCCTTTCCCACCGCCCTAGCACAGTGATGGGGGGTTGCTCCCTCTTCACATCCTCTGACCTAGTTCATCAAAATGCAGCAGGAAAATAAAACACATTTCCCTTCCCTGCAAACCAGACAGATAACCACAGGGCCACTTTCTTGTCCAGAGATGGGCAACAAAGCTGGTGACGGATCTGGAACCCATGCCTTATGAGGAGTGACTGAGGGAGCTGGGATTGGTTCGTCTGGAGAAGAGGAGGCTCAGGGGCGACCTTACTGCTCTCTACTACCACCTGAAAGGAAGTTATCATGAGCTGGGAGGTCAGCCTCTTCTTGCAGACAGCGATAGGACAAGAGGGAATGGCTGCAGGCTGTGCCAAGGGAGGTTCAGGTTAGAAATTAGGAGAAATTTCTTCTCAGAAAGAGTGATTAGACATTGGAACGGGTTGCCCAGGGACTTTGCCATCCCTCAGGGTGTTTAAGGAAACATTGGATGAGATACTTAGGGACATAGTAAGTGATATAGGTAGTAAGGGGGCAGTTGGACGAGATGACCTTGGAGTTAATTTCCAGCCTTAATGATTCTACAATTCTTGGAAGTTTTCCTTTCTCAGACATTATTTAACATATGGAGGAAAAAGGGCAGATGTTCTCAAGACCTCATGACCAAGAGCGGTCTGGTCACAGTGTCATGCACACAGCAGACATTTTCAAGACATGCACGGTGTACTTTGGTGTCTAAGACGGTGAATTCTCTGCATAAGACCTAAAAAAATTGTCATTGTTGGAAAAGGGCAACATTTCCCACATACATTTGGCTCAATCACACAGACACCAGTCATTTCATGTTCCTAGTAAAGTTGCTTGACATATAGACCAAGGAAAAATAAAGAGCATGTGACGTATGAGTAGAACAGTTTCTGACCTGAACAGTTTTCACATAATTTCCATGGAACATGCTCCACATAACCCAGCCAAGTCAATGGTCTTAAGCTCCAAAAGGTAAATTTAGTTCCTCTCCTAAATGCATTCTGGAGTAATGCCACTTGAAAGGTCAGTTTGCTGTATGTGTCTGTGTCGGATGGTGTAATTTAAGGGAATGTGCAGCTACACAAATGATTAATCTCAATGGGATCTTTCCAATAAAAAAGAAGGAGGGTACAAATAAACTAGGGTTCTGCTACTTGGGAACAGAAGGGGTGTGAGAGGGGAGAGATTTCAGGGACAGAAGCACCAAGGGTGTGGAAATTGTCGGATGGTATGTTACTGAGTCAGTCATTTAAATAGATTTTATAGTTGGTGGCAAGAATAGGAAGCTTGAGGATTTGATTCATCATGTCCTGAAGAAGATGTCTAAAACAGGTCAGATGAATTCTGGCCTGAAAGTATTTCTTTTTCTCTGTAGTTATAAAGACAATCTAACCTGACCAGACCAGAGAGAGTTATCAGCAAGTATAGAACAAAAGTGGATGACACGTTCAGAGGTTAGATGGATCCCACACAGAATTTCTGGTCCAGATTGACACTGTTTCTTTTTTTTTTTTTTTGCTGTCATCAGCAAGGAATTCACTGACCTGCAGCAAGGCTGGCAAATCTCAGAGAGAAGCTCTACCTTAGCAAAGGAGGTGATACCCATTGCTAAAGAGGTGAAGGGCATAGGACATCTAAGAGGAGACATAATCTTGCCTGTGCAAGTAGGCTTTTGAACATAAACATCCAAAACAGGACTGGAAAGGACCTTGACAGGTCATCTGTTCCACCCTTGCTCTAAGGCAAGATCCATCAGACTTGATAGACCTGAACTGTTCCTGTCAAATATATGTCCAACTTGTACTTTAAAAGCCTCCAGGGACAGAGGTGGCATTCACTCCTGTTTTATGTACCCTTACAGATACCTTTTTGGTTTTTCTCCTATCCAGCCTAAATTTCTCTTACTGCAAAGTAAGTGCTGTTCTCAGAGGATGTGGATAAGAGATTATTATCTCCTTTTCAGCACCTTTTACGCAGCTGAAAAACGTTATCAGCTTTTATGTAGCTGCAGAAATGTTATCAGATCTTCCTCCAATCTTTGCATCCTTAGGCTAATTTTTTCAGTCTTTCACACACATGATGCTTGCAATACCTGGGGTCATTCTCATTTAAAAATTATTAGTGGCAATGCTCATATTAATTCAGAATGGAAAAATCTTACCTCTCTTCAATATCTTTGAATCATCCTATAAATTTTAATGTATTTACTTAGCCTGAGAAGCGCCCTGTGAGTTACTGGGAAGTAAAATGGGCCTCATTTTATACATAAGGACACAAGGCTGAGAGGATTTGTGGTTCTCTGCTCTTCATGGGAATCCCCACCACAGCCTAACTGCACACCAAAGCAAGACCCAAGCACAGCCCAGCTCACCCTCTACAAGACAGAAACCGAGAGCTGAGGTGATAAGGAAACCAAGGTGCTTTGCACAGGTATTCAGTCATGACAAGTCAGCACAGTGCAACTTCTCTGAAGTATGGAAACAAGCACAGGCGGAGAGGAGGATTTCAAAAGCCATTTGGGCATTATACTGTTCAGAATTGTCAGGGCCAATTCCATTTTCCTTAGAGTCAGATACTTAATACTTTTAAATACCTAATGATGCAAACATGTGACTAGTACTTAGACACCTCCCTCCTCATCACTTTAGGCCTCCTGATGATTTTAGAAATTCCAGTAGATTTGTCTTCTCAGACACATCTGGTCAGACCCAGGTAGGCTGTAGCTCTTCTTGTCCTCATTCACGTCACAACATTGGTACTTTACAACTCTACTACCAATGCAGCATAAGACACCATTCAAATAGATGGTGAGAAACCATCTGTCTTCCTATCATGATTAATGTAGTGTTTGCATGACAGAAACTGAAGCACTTGGTGCTTTTAGGCATGTCGTTGCTGATAAAAAAGCAGTGTTTCACTCCAGCCTCTGGATTTGCACTCGGACTTTGCAGCAACTGCTTGCGGATCCCTATTCATTACACTGAGACTGTCAATAGACATCGCTGGGAGATACAACAGGAGTGAAGGGGAATGTATAGTTTCGAGTTTTGCCTAGCTTCCACAAGTTTATTCATCTTGATGGAAGAGCAGGGACCATGCTCGGCTTCTAGGAGCCAATAAACCTGCAGAATTCTTCACTTCATACTTTTTCCTGGTTTTAGTGAATAGGAAAGCAAAGGTAACTGTTCCAAAGGCTCATTTATTTCACTCTCCTCTCTATTACTTTGCCAAGTCTCCTCAATTGAGCAGCTGCAAAAAAATTTTCCGGGTGATTGGCTTGAATGGGGCATGGTGCTTCAGGGTTTGGTTTTCTAGGGGAAAGGCTGGTGCAAGCAGTCACACCGCGCTTCAGATTGACGAATTGGCTTTTTGTTTCTTCGCCGGCTCGCGGGAGCTTTGGGATGGCAGCTCCTGTTGCTCTCACGCTGCCCGGTGACAGCACTAGAGATGGGTATTGCGCACGAACGGGTCACCCTGGGTGGTTTAACCTCCACAGCCTCCCTTGCCCGAGCCGTGGTGCTGGTGCCATACGTAGCAGGCAGGGAAAACCTAAGGGCCGAGGCATTATTCCCTGTAGAGAAACGTGTCCTCCCGCTCAGGGGGAGAAGTAGGATATGTCCGTGAACTGCGGGCCACGGGGAAGCGGGCGAGGGTGGGAAGAAAAACCCTTACGCGGGCCAGGACGAAATAAACACACACGGAACCAAAGGCGCGCCCGGGGCCGGGCCGGGCGGCTGCGCAGCCCGTGCGCCCGGCGGCGGGGCCGTGAGGGCCGGACGGTTCCCCCGGCGAGCGGAACGGAGCGGTGCTGCGACGCTGCCCACCGCCGCCATGGCGTAAGGGGCCAGCGGGCCGGGGGAGGAGGAGGAGGAGGACCGGGGAGAGGTAAAGAAGGAGGGCGGGGAGGAGGGAGGTGGAGCGGGAGGGGGGGAGTCACTTTCTTCCTGAGTTGAAAAACGCCTCTCCCGGCTCCGTCCCCCGGGGCTCCGGAGGAGAAACTTTCTGGCTGCCGAGCAGCGAGTGCGCGCCGAGCAGAGCCGGGCTAGGCAGGGGCCGCCGGCGGTGAGTGCCTGCGCGGTGCGGAGCAGCGCTCCGCTCTCCTCCCCTCCATCCCATCCCTACCCGCCGCTCCGCCGCTCCTGCCCGCGGCGGGCTCCGGGAGACTGGCGGCGGGGCGGGCCCTGGGAGCGCTCCTCCGCCCGCTCTGGGCTGAGCGCACTGGTTACCAGTGGATTTGGGGAGGAAGGGTCGGGCCCAGCGCTTCCCCTGCCCCGCATGTTCCCATCCCCGAGGCGCTGGTGGCGGCCCGCGGCGTTAGTGCGAACCAGGTGCGGGAAGGCGCCTGGCGGGGACCGCGAACTGTGGGCCGGATCCACCCGGTGCGGGAACGGGGCGGGGTGGTGGCCGGGGGCGTCCTGCGGGGAGCAGCCTCCAGGCACAGTCTTTTCTGGGCTGTCGCCGGCGCAGAGGCGGGCGGCGGGGCGGCGTGGGGCGGGGGTGCTGTCAGGGCACCGCCAGTGGCACTGCCGCGCCCATCCGGAGGCGCTGGGCAGCGCGCAGGATGGGCCCCGAGTGCCCGCAGGAGGTGCGTGCGGGGAGGCACGGCTCTCTCTGTTGAGAGGTGTACCTCTGGGCGCCGCGTCTAACAGCCTCCTGCCCTCCCGCAGCACCGCAACCGCCGGAGCCCGGACCCGAGCCTTTCCCTAACGAGTTAAGCCTCCCAAACATGCGGGTGTGAGAGGTAAGCGGTAGCATCCCTGTCCTGCGCCCAGGGAAGCGGAGAGACAGGAAAAGGGAGATTTGCTCGGTGCGACTTCCTGCCCCTTTTCTCTTCCTTTCTTGGGGGGGTGTGTGTTTTGGTTTGGGTTTTTTGTTGTAAAAGTCGAAAGTGACCTGAGACCACAGTTAATAACCCACGAACCTCAGTCTCCTCAGCGCCAGGATGGCAAGTTGGGATTCCTGTTGCGTGGAAGCAGTGCATCATCACTCGGTGCATCTCGTGCCAACTCTTAGAATTCGGTTCGGTATCACTGAAAGCCGTTCTCTCTGCCCTTCAGTCGTTCCCTCCTGAAACAGGATAGAGCTGCTATATTTTCCTGCATGTCCAAGCTGGAGTGGCTTCTTTTTTGGGCATAAGCAATGGCAATACAAGAAATAGATGCAATTGTGAATGAAGTGCATGAAATATTGCTCAACTAGTTGGAGATTTTTGGTTGCCCTAAGAAGATCAATTACAATTTAAGTAACACTGAAGTTTTAATATAGTCTAAACAAAGACAAAGAAAATCTCAGCTAAATAGTGCCATGCTATGTTTATCATGCCAACAATTATTATGACTTATTGCAGCCTTTCAAAAAAAGGAAGAATTCAGCTCAAGGGCAGCAGTGGGGAATCAATAATTCAGATGCTGTTTATTACTCTGAAAGACTCTTGCTGGGTAGCCTCGGGCAAGCCACTCCACCTCTCCATGGCTCTGTTTCCTTCCTCATAAAACAGATAAATGTGCTTGCTTGCTTCACCGGGGTGTTGAGAAGTTTAATTAATTAATTTGTTTCATAACTGTTTGGAGATCCTTGGCTGCATTTCTCCTACAGAAGCGCTAAGGAGTATTTCAATGATGAGTTCTTTTACTGTGTGACATTGATTATATGTGTTTGTTTCTTCAGTCACCTATATTAGCTAAACTTTTATGGAAGTTAACAAAGTAGCAATTACGGATTAGGATTTTCTTGACTATCTGTAAACTTCACTAGGACTCAAACCCAAAGGATACTAACCAGAGTGTATTGTACTGGGACTGAACTACTGGTACTTCAAGGAAACGCCAATTTCTTTTCTTGCTATTCAAGATAAGAGGTTGCTTTTGTTGTTTTCTTTGAAACATTGTGATACTCTGCATATTTGGAATTGCCATGAAGAGATCCGAATGCTGTTACTTAATGCAAGAGATGAGAAAAGTTTATAAATGTGTGTGTATCCTCTATAGTGGAAACTGACCTCAGAAGACACTTGGTGCTGTTTTTCCACTGCATGTTCCTGTATAGTCTCATCTGAAACATGCTCTTTGGTCACAGTGAATTTGGGATGCAAGGGAAGAAATACATGAACTGAACAAACTGATTGCCCATAGTACAAGTTGGTAGATCTTGGTTGCCTAAGAGAGCTCAGTTTCTGTTACAGCTTATAAGAGTTATTCTAACAAGATAATTAGTAAATGTCTGCACCACAATGGAGAGGAAAACCTGTGTAGCTAACTGGCTAAACGTTAGATGGGTTTTTCATAGATTTCTTACAGTAAAGAGGAGTAGCCAAAAGCTAGTTGGAGGCTCTGGTACTTTCTAAAGGCATCCACCTTTAGAAATTCTGTGCTTAGAAGGTCTGTGTGTGCCATTTCTTTTTCCCAATGCACTGACAGATAGCACATAGGCTTTTCCAAAACTGAGTTAAAATAAAGCCTTGATCAGTGGCAGCAGGAAGTCATTCTCATCACCCGGCAGAATTTGGGCTGTGAAGGAACTTAGAGAGTTTAAATGCTGGTGGAGAAATGGTCATATCCATCAATACCTAGCAGACTGAGCAGTGAGGACTGGGGTTCAATGAGTTTGTAAATGAGTCTGTAAAACCCAAGAGACCCTTCTTTCAGAAGTGATTGCATTTAGCTAGAACTGAGTCACATGCTTAGGCTTGTGTGTGGAAACTTGCACATCTGGCACACACAACATGCTCTAGCAATGAGCAGAAAAAAATTTAGTTACTACTGCTATTGTTCCTGGACATTTTGCAAGAAACAAAGCCCATTTGCCCTGTTGTTGGTTTTTTTTTTTTTGCTGAAGGGATTAAAAAAAAATAAGAAGCAACTTTCCATAGTCCCAGTTTAAACTTCGTAATCCAAGTGTCTGGTGAGTGAATGAAAGAGAATGGCTTTTGCTTTGGCAAGTTGTGTTTAACTGGTAAATATGATACCTCAGCAGCAAGTCTGTCCTGGCTGTATACACCTTCTTTGCTGTCTCCATTCAGCTGAGGTAGATAAAAGAGCTTAGTTACAGTAGCATAGTCCCCTAACGCTGTTAAACTGCAGTGCCAGTTTGTGTTCAAGACTGTAGCTGCATATTTATTATAAATAGTATTTGATGGGAAGCCCTTCCTTTGATCTACTTTTCTGTTTAGATGGGTGAGCATTGTACTGATATCTGCTAGCCCTTGTGCGCAGCACTTTGGCCAGGCTCAGTTATCTGCTCAGGATGGGAACAAAGCAGAGGAGGGGATTAAAGCCTGATAGGAAAAGGAAATTCAGCTGAAGTCCCCTGGGACCTTTCTTGTCAATGCTTTGTCAGTAGACGTTTAGCAGAAGTAAAGTTTTGGTCACGGAGAGCTTTGGGAATCACATGAAGGACCGAGTGCTGGAAGTAGTTTCTTGGATCAGGTGCTGACATCATGCTTTCATCCGCTCCTGGGACATGGTCAGGTGTGAAAGCTTGGGCACAATGCTGCCATTATGTGCACAGTCTGAAATTACCTTTGTTCTTTCTGGGTTGCCCCTTGCTCAGGCTCACGGAATAGACAGCAGAAATCAGCAATGCTGCTATGTAGAGCAGGATTTGTCACTAGAATCAGGCAGGTGTGGTATCTCGACAGCAGACAAATATGATTTTAACATCAGAGTTCTTTGGCCACAGTTGTCCTGGTATACATTCTTGTTTTGGTTTTGTTGTTTTTCATCAGAAATAGTAAAAATGCTGAATATTTGAGATCAGCCTGCTATGCCCTCTTAAGTCTTCTAATCGTGTGGCTGCCTCGAGTTTAATTAAAGTATTTTCAAAAGTTATTTGAAAGCATTTCTGTGGATGCCATGTCATTTTAAAGCCTTTTAATCAGTTTCTTGTAACTGTGATGCATCACTTTTTTTTTTCTATTTTTTTTTTTCCAAAACAATCTGCCAGGTTTCAGTTCTGCTGAGTGATCTTGTTCTTGCTCAACTCAAGGTCAGAAATTAGATAAGTTGACTGTGTTGATGTTGTGTTACTCACACAAATTGGTTATTACAATTATAAGTAGCTGTATTTTGCAGGAATAATGTGATCCTGTAACTCCACCTGCATTTCAGGCTTCTGTCTATGAAAATGTAATTGTCACTGCTTATTAGGGGTATTCTGATAAATACCAGATGCTTTGGGTACATAGGGATTATGTCTATGAAGAGATAGATGGATAGACTATATGTAGCATATATACGTGTATATCTGTGTGCATGTCTAAAACCCCTATAGATAATGAGATAACAGATGAAAACAGCAGAGATAACAACAGGATTTTACCAATAATAACGAACAGCATCTTCATCTGTAGTGAGATGTGACTACGTGGTAGAGTGGCGCAGTTTAGGTCAACAAGCAGAGGCATTTATCCTGTAGCAAATGAAAGAGTTGTTGTTCTCTGTGAGTGCACATTTGAAGTCTTGCGTACACACATCTTAAGGTGATCTGTAGATAATATAAGAGCAAGTGTTGATTTTTAAATTTTTTTTTAATTGCTTAGATTGAAGTCTATTTATAAATAGACTTTGCTGGTGTTCCTACATCCTGTCACCATACCTTTACATAAATAATAAACAAAATTTTAATAGAGTTTGACTGAGTCATAAACAGGATATGGAAACATGGTTAAAATGAGTTTTGATCCCATAGCAACTGAAGGATGTGATGCGTTTTTAGAATTCCTGTCTGTTAATAGGATGTCCTGTGGAAATGCTTCACAAATAAAAACACCTGTTTCAGATCTTCAGCTACTGAAGTGTATAGATAGATATAGATACACAGAGAGTGAGAACTGGCTTTGCAAAACTCCAGCTAGAATATTTCATTCGTTTCCAACATCTTGAAGGCAATTGATAGAAGGGCAGCTAAAAGCCCTAATTGTACATAGTAGAGGTGACCGACAACTTAAGGGATTTAAAGCATTGACAAGCATTTTAAAGAGTAAAGTTCAAGACTAACAACAAATTATTAGTTTGAAAAGAGGAAAGAAATGAGAGGGAAAAAATGAAACACTTGTCTCAGTATCAGAAGTTTATGATGTTTAAATCATCTGCTAAAAAGTGTGGGAAGCTCCATGACATGCAGCAGTCTGAGTGGGCTCAGAGAACCAGGAGGAATTTTGTTTTGACAGCAGTAAAATAGACTTTCCCCTTTCGCATATATGAATAATTTTCTTCTGTCCTTTCTTTGCCCCTCCTGGGCACTGCAACCACCCTCTGAAGGTTTTCCAGCTCTTCCTCAACACCGCAGTTGTACCACTCGATCCACGCAGGGACCACAGCCTTGCTTACCTTGGGTTGTCTCTCCACTCACTTTGCAGTTATGCAGTTGTGCTTTTGGGTTGTAGGCTGCTGCCAGAGGAAACCCTAAGTGTGGTTTGATGCCCCATGCCAAAGGGTTCACATCCTCACAGACCCCCTGACTGGGTCTATGTGTGCGGGCCGGGAAGATGTGTTACTACTTAGTGACTGGCCAACGGGGGCTGTTTTACCACCCAAATCACTACAGGTGCTTTTGCTGTGTTTCTCTGGTGTTTGTGACAGTCAGTCTGAGGCCCCACCCATGTCCAACATGTTGTGACAATATAATAGATGGATGAGTGGCTTGCAGGATTGGCTTCTGGGACAGTCATGGCATGGACAAGTGTAGCTAAGGTACTGGGTTTGGCCTATATGAAAATTCCCAAACTGCCTTCTGTTTGAGTTAGCTTCCATGAAGGCACTTCAGCAAAAGGTAACTGTTCTTAATTATCAAGATAGCCTTTTGAAAAGTTCTTCAGAATAAACCAAAACACGCTGGTGCCTTATGGGAAGTCTTTCTGCCAGAGTTTATCTGTTTATGCCTTTCATGCTAAAAGTGACTGAGCTTTCATTCACTGAATGCACATGCCATAAGAGGCATGCCTGTACTGGTTGGGAATGACTGCCTTCAGGATTCTGGATATCAGAACGATGTTCTTACTCATTCTATACAGCAAAATGCAGAATAAAAGATTCTGGTAAGGGTTAGGAATGCTACTGTTAGTGCAAGCAAAAATAACCAAACTATCGAGAAAGCATTTATGCACTGGGGTAAATAATGAAATAGAAGAAAATTCCAAATCCCCAGGTTATGGTTTGGGCATGCAGACGATTTAAATCTTGTTTTTGCTTGAGGCATTCAGTGTGTGCATGAGTATGCCCTGTTAATTTAGATATGCAGTGGGAAAACAAAAAAAAATAAGCTTTTAAGTGAAAGGAATAAATAGATGAAACTTCCATCCCAAGTACCCTGCACGTCCTACTGTAAACTTATAACTTTGCAGTTGCTGTCCTATCTGTAGCATGGTGGAGGATGAGTGCAACCCTACGTTTTCCCAGAGCTATGGTCTCAGGGGGCCTTGTACAGCTTTGAAGAGATCCACTGAATCCTGTGCATAGATCAAAGGATTAAAGTTTAATAGTTTAAATAATTTTAAGTTTAATATTTTAAAGTCAAGTTTAAATCTTGACTGCTGGCATGATGTCATGTACTGATAATTCCTATAGGAACTGTTTGCTTCTGGTTGCCTTTACGATTTTCATATCACAGTTGGTTTTTAGGCAAATAGGTTGATTCAAAGCTTTATTTCAGATAGCTTACTAATACCTGGGTACCTGAGCTATGCTTTATTTTGCTGTAGATTTAATTCTGAATTATATTTGGGCTCACAGTATATAAGCTTTTAAATACCTCTGATGTTATGTAATTGTGATTTAGCATATTTCTCTTAATGAGAAATCAGAAGAAGAAATGAAGTCATGTCCCCTGGTGGGTAACATCATAATAGGTATTTTTCAAGCTGTAAGCAGTGGTTTTTTTACACCTTTCCAGCATTTATATTGGAGAGGCAGGTAGTCAGTGGTGTTTTACCTGACTGACCAAGAGGGCGGTGGAGGAAAGACACCTGACTGCTGTTACCTCGGGACATGAGAATTTCCTGCACTGGTGTCTGGCCCCACAGCTTGGAGAGGGACTTGGCACTACTGGATGCTGATGTGGGAACTACACAGCTTGGAACTTTGGTCAGTAGATTTATTGCGTTTGTTATAGTACAAAGTTACATTTATACTTTTCTTGGTCCTACTCCATCTGCTCTCTAATTTTGCTATATCAGATAGGTTTCTATGAGTCAGTAGGAACCAAATGGCGATATATATATATAGGAACAAGTCCCTATTGACTCTTTCACCTCCCTGTTTTTGTACACTTATTAGTATTGAAATGTCATTAGTGCATTATTTAGTATTGAAATGTCACTAGATTCAGTTAAGAGGACTTAATTACTCTCCCATTTTTAAAATAAGCTTGCAAAATATTTGGATCGGTGATAAAACTGACATTGCTGAACAAAACAGCTCTCCATCACGATCTTAAAGCACTACTACTTCCAACTGATTAATGCAGTTTTATAGACTGCTCCTTCGTCAGCAACCAAGTCATTGTGTGTGTGAAAAGATTTGCCCATGACTTGAGGCATTTGGACAAAGTGCAAAATAAGGGCTTGTAGAGACGTTTGCTTTTCTCGACTAACCTAGCACTCCTCACAGCAAGCACTTACATTTTGGCAGCTGTCAGCATCAGTAAAGGATGTGTGCCCATTACATTTAGTAGCACAAGATACCAAGTGCATCTTATTGAAACATTACCTATGAGTTTGATGGCATTGGTACAGCAGCAGCTTTTGCTGGTGGTTGACCATTCCTTATTAAAATGCCTGTGACTCTCTTAGCTGTTCTAGCAGTGGGTACTACAGTTTGTTTATTTAAGTGCTAGTACTTTTGAACAGCTTAACAAAATACTGGAGTTCTGCATCCAGTTCTTGAGTCCCCAAAATAAGAAAGTCATGGAACTGTTGAAACAGGTCCAGAGGAAAGGCCATGAAGATGATTAGAGGGCTGCAGCACCTCTCCTATAAAGACAGGCTGCAGGAGTCGGTCTTGTTCAGCCTGGAGAAGACAAAGCTCCAAGGAGATCTTACAGCAGCTTTCCAGTACCTGAAGGGCCCTATGAGAAAGCTGGGGAGGGACTTTTCAGAAGGGCATGTAGTGATAGGATGAGGGGGAATGGTTTTAAATTCTAATGGGGTAGATTTAGATTGGATAATAGGAAGAAATCCTTCCCTGTAAGGGTGGTGAGGCACTGGAACAGGTTGCCCAGGGAAGTGATGGATGTCCCCTCCCTGGAGGTGTTAAATACCAGGTTGGATGGGGCCTTGAGCAGCCTGGTCTAGTGAGAGGTGTCCCTGCCCATGGCAGGGGGGTTGGAACTTGATGGTTGAGGCCCCTTCCAACATAAACCATTCTGTGATTCTAAGGTGATCGATCCATGTAATTTAAGCCGTGGCAAAAGCAGGGTGACACGCTTGATCAACATGAAATTTGAAACCGACTAAGGATTATGGAAAAAAAAGGAATAGAATAACTTATCAAGAAGCAATTCAAAATTCTTGTGAAAGTTAAGTCCTTCTTGCCTCAGAGGTCATTGTCTAAGGTAAACGGGTGCAGGCTGAACCTGAAGATTTGCTTTTTGTCAGTGTGCTGGAATAGATTTTCCATTAAATTCAGGAACACAATTCGCCATGCAAACACTTGTGGAGGTAATTCAGGTAGCAATAATGAGAACTGTGGCCTTTGTGAGAAAAAGGAGCTGCCCAAAAGAAGACAAAAATGTAAAATCTGTGGAGATAAGTCTTTAAATTGTAATTTTGACTTTTAAAGTAGTGATGGGTTTTTGTGGGGTTTGTTGTTGGTTTTTTTCTTACAAGCATAGAGATTCAACACTCGAGCAGAATGTCAGTGCTCTTCTCACCTTCTCTGGAGACAGCTAGGTACTTTCCAGGGGGATTCAGAGGAAAGCCAGCATATTCACATCAGAGATGCCAAGAGTTTGCCTGCAGCATCTCCTGAGCAATCTAGGAGGAGAAAATAGCATGGGAGTGGGAAGTCCAGCTCTCACCAAAGGTACAACTCCATCCACCTCCTTCTGGCAGGAGACCTCCTGTTCATGTTTGTGCGTTAGCCTTCTCCAGGGTACACAGAGGGATAGAAGATGGTCCAGGACCTCAGTGGGTCACAGTGAGGTGGAGGAAGGCCCGTGAACCTCATCAAGCAGAAGCAAGAGCTGTGTGTTGTGACAGCTGCTCCCAGTATGACTGAGCAGGCAAGTCTGACTTCTTTGTGTCCCAGCCCTGGGCTTGGGAAAGCTCTTTCATTCAGAAACCTGAGTGAACTGCAGTGTTGCAATGCCTCCGGTTCATGGAGGTTTCAGTCACTGGGAATCGTACCTTTTCTATTCCTGGCTGCAAAGAGTTGATGAGCTACTGGTCTCAGAGGTGAGTCACGGGCTGAAGTAAGAGGTGTCAGCAGAGACACTTGCAACTTCTGCTTTTTAAGAAACAATACATGTGTCCCAGCAAAAAGCATCCACAAAGCATACATGGCTCTTCGGAACTGATACTGCAGAAAGCCACAATTATCTACACTTTTTTTTTTTTGTAGTGATGACCAAGAAGGTCAGATTGCTTCAATGATAGCTGTGCCAGCTGAGGGTCCCAACAGTGCTGTCCTTTCCTTGCCCCCTCTGCTGCCCCTCTCCCACTCCTCTGCTCTCTCCACTGGAACAGCCTCCCTGTGCACAAGGGGCAGGAGGAAAGAGGGCCTCTCTCTTCCTTTAGATAGTGTGTTAAAAACAGTTTATTTGTTGAACTTATTTGTCTGTACCAATGGCTAGTGTGGTTGCTGGCATTGCTTTTACAATAGATTTGGAGTTTCTTTCTGCAGCTGAATGTCTATTCGGTGATATGGATGGAGAGAATAGCAATAGTTAAGATTTGGTCTGTTTTTTCTAGAATACATGATGTTCTTTACTGTTTGTTTCTGCTGGCAGCAGAGTGGAAATCATGGCAAATGCTCTTTCAATCTAGGACTAAGTGAGAATCTTTTCAAAGCTTATGGTATGTAAGCATTTTCTTCCATGGGCAAGCATCCTTCACCCTCCACTTAATCCTTTTTCAGGTCATGGTTTTCAAACTGAATAATAATCCCCTCATTCTCAGAAAACGTTGAGTTGCTTAGTAAAGTTTTTCTTGGAAGATTTGCTTGGTAATGATGTAGTGTAATATGAGAGTAAGAACTTTAAAAAACGGTGAGTGTGATTTAAGCAATCAGAAAGCCAGGGGTCCTGGTTTCTGGTTTAAGCAATCAGAAAGCAGGTTCACTCACAACTGATAAACTGGAGTTTTATGTTCAGTTATCTGTCTGTTTGGCTTTCACCTAAGCTGTGCTGTCAAGGTTCATATGTGTATCTTTGAACAGTAGTATGTTTTTCTTTAGCTTTCGGTATGAAAGTAAGTTAACTAGGGCAATGTCAATATATAGAGCTCAACACAGTTGAACATGCATTCTGCATCATGGGTTTTGGCTTCCCTCCCCCCAGGTACATTTATACTGTTGAAATGAATGTTAAATAGTCCCTAAATGTCTCTGCTTTTGTTCACATCCTTCTGCTGACACTGCTTTGGTTTTTTTGCAAGTGGTTTTAGGTGTGTCTTTCTGATCAGTTTAGTTTCTGAACAGCTGCTAAACTGAGGAGTGATGACCATGCCTCACGGCATTACCTGCATAAGTCAGTGAAGTGTGTGGTCAGGTCTGGGCTTATCAGAGAACTGATTGATAGTGTGAGTGTCTCAAGATGGTTCCACTGTCTGAAATCCCCATGGGGGCAGTTTGCCATGGCTGTACCCAGAGACACGTAGTCCGTGTTTCCTCATTAGCTGGGTGATAGTTTTCCTTGCAAACCCATGCTTATTGGGAGCTTTGATTTATTTATTTTTTTTAATTATTATTTTTGTTTTTTCCTTATTACTTTTGCTGGCCCTGCTTTTAAGGACATCACAGGTGATCCAACATGGAACATTGGTCTCTCTCCTTGCTCTCTGTGACATGGTTTGAGCCATATTCACGCCATGTTGGGCCTCGCTTGGGGATTTCTCTCCAGGTGTGCCTCCAGAGAGGTTTGCATGGAAAGCAAGGTGGACTCCTCCCTTGCTGCCTCCTCCCACCTACCAGTCACACCATGCTGAGTCCCACAGGGGTACAGGACAGGGCTCACTGGCCTCACAGAATCCTGGCTGCCGTGGGTTATTGTCATCATATCATAGGAAGGGTGTTAGTGTGATTTAACCAAGAATAAATAAGAATAACTTTGTAGTTGTGCTTTTGTCACTGCCTATTGACTTTCACCCAGATCTTGACTGTGAATCCGCTGCCTGTGAATGTGCTATAAATCAGTTCTCCAGTTACGCTGGTGATTGCTTCTTGGGTACAAGGTGAAAAAAGGGTTTACTTTGTCTATTAAATGCATGCATGCATAAGTGGAGGAAAAATAAGGGGGGGGTCTCTGAATTCTTAAAATGCGGACTATGACTTTTAGACACCACCAGAGGTGTTCAGTGAAGGTAAAATGCTGGGAAATGCATGTCTAGGTTTACAGAGAGGGAGTCCTGGGCAACCTTATTGTGTATTCCCCAATCTCGAGTCAGAAAGATCCTAATTTAGAGAAGTCTTAAAGCCATCCCATAATCTGTGTATGTGCATAGCTCTCACTGATGTGCAGAAGTAATTATGGAATTCAAACCAAGGAAAAGAATGCATGAAGTCTTTACTGCTAGCTGTGATTTTTTGCTGATTGCGTAAGCCAGGAAATGTCTTTCAGTGCATGGTGATCACAGTAAAAGTTACAGGCATTTTTTACTTTTTTTTTTTTCAGGTTTGTTTTTAGGTTCTTACCTCTGCCCCCAGTTCTAAAGAATCATAAAGGTGTTTAAAAGAACTGTGTGTTGGTTTTGGGTTTGTGAGGCTGTTTAATTATGAAAAAGGCAGTTCTTCTCAACAGTTAAAAATCCGACATTATGTTTCAAACGTGATGTTCCAGTTTGGCTGTTTTTTACCTCCTTCCCTTCAAAATATGTTGTTGTATGGTTTCCTTATTTAAAGACAAGAATGCAAGTAGACTTGAGTATGTTTGGATAAGCCTTGGTGTGTGCGTCTCTTTGTGTGTTTGGATGTGGTGAGACAATATGTAGATATATTAGAAGTATTACTGAATAAGCCACCTTGTGATCTGCAATTGGTTTACACCCAAGAAAGGGCAAAATTTACTTACAAAATGCATTAAAAACACAATGAAAATGTCATCCTCCATTACACTCTGTTAAAGCAATTATGCTGTGCACTGTGATATATGAATGTAGGCAGTTAGAGGGTGCAATATTATTTTTACCTTGGGCAGGAATGCGCAAGAAATTATGTACTTGGCCAAAAATGCTTGCTCCCAAATTAATTTTAGGAACTAAGCACAAGTTCCAAGAGTAGTCCTGGAGGGACCCAATCTGTCAAGGTTGTCTGTCTATACACATAGTAATGACATTATTGAGTATGGGTCTCTAAATAAGGTTTTAGCAGCCTCTAAGTTTCTGTTTGAAAAATTTGACATCTATAGGTAGGGATCTGTGTGGAGAAATATAAGGTAGCTTTGTTCTTCAGCTTCTTACGAGTTTTATGACTGAATCCTATGAAACAGGTTTTCCACGGAAAAAAACCGCCGTATTTGTTTTTAGGTTTTCTTCTGACTATTTCTCCTTTTAATAATTGAAAACTACTGTTCACTATTTACATAAAACTGCCTCTCTTGGGTCTGCTTTCTGTAACCTTTACCCTCGGAAGAATTCTAGGAATTTGCTGGCTTTCCTCAGGGGAATCCTGGCCATGTTTTATCTGAGACTTCAGGCTAGATAGTTGGTAATTTTAAAATAGTGACATCCTATGTTTAAATACTGGCATTTAACCTCTGCATAGATTTGCCATTTGAGCACTTTTTAAGAAGTCGTGTATGTAGGAAAATACGCACTTTAATTCAATATTCATCTTTCTTGGTAGCTGGCATTAAATCTTCATATGCAAAGTGGAAGAGCCCCTTGGAAAAATAGTAGTAGTAATAATAATAATAACGTGAAATCCTTAAATGCCCTAAAGACAAAGTATTTCAGTGTTCTATGTTTTGGTTTTTTGGGGGGGGTTGGGGTTTTTTTTGAAAATGAGGACGTGTCAGAACTGGAGGCCTCAAGCACTGTATAAAAATGACCCCGACACAAGCCTCCAGCATTCCTCATCCTTCCCTCTCCAGCTGCTAACATCAGCCAAGGCTGCACGCAAGCTCGGCTGCCGCCAGCACAAACTCTCCGGCTCTCCCTCCTTCCTCCCCTCCCGCCCTTCTCTGCTTTGCCAGTACAGTCAGCACTGCTTCACATTAGGTACCGCTGCAATTATTTGCAATCTTGAGTACAAGAGCTATCAGTGTGTTCCTTCATCTCGTTCCAGCTACTAGAGGGAAAGATGGGGGAAGAAGGATGGGGCTTTCTTCAAAGTGTTGAGGTTTTTCTTTACGTTGAATTGCTCAGTCAGCATCATCTGAAGTATTCAGAATTGATTTGAAAGCCACGTGGACAATACACAGGGTTTTAAGTCTAGATGGAATTGTATTTTGTCGAGAACATCCTGAATTGTAATGTCTCATGGATTCATTTTCTAACACTCTCTCTCACGTCCATCTGCCATAGGATATTTCAAAGATGGTTTGGCTGCCACTGAGTCTTGGAGATCTGATGCCACAATGAGGACTCACACACGGGGAGCCCCAAGTGTGTTTTTCATACACGTGGTTTGCTTCGCCCTTGCCTACAGCACCAGGGAGGACACAGACAGGATGGTTCCTTTTGTCAATGCCAACTACGACAGCTACCCCATGCTCTACTTCTCCAAAGCGGACGTGGAGGCTCTGCGTCTCCAGGCTGCCACCACCCACCAGCACATTGCGGCTCGCCTGATCGAGGCAGTGCAAACCATGCTGTCCTATCCCCTGGAGTACCTTCCTCCCTGGGAACCAAAGGAGTTCAGCGCTCGGTGGAATGAAATTTATGGCAACAACCTCGGGGCCCTGGCGATGTTCTGTGTGCTCTACCCTGAAAACCTCGAGGCAATCAACATGGCCAAGGATTACATGGAGAGGATGGCGGCTCAGCCTAGTTGGTAGATTTTTGTCTTTTTTGTTTATTTAAAAAAATAATTGTTCTTACTGTATAAACTGACTGCAGTTGGGGGAGTGAGTAGATGAGGGAATTGATTCAATTGCCTCAGTTGTTCTAACATTCACTTTAACAGTGACTAATTTGCTGAATGCATTTACTCTCATCTGGGCCAGCAGTGACACGCAGCTTCTTACCTTCACTGGACTTAGCCTGGTGCAAATTTATGCTGGAAGGAGCATGAGCCTTTCTGTACCATCCTAATGCTGTAAAGCTAAAAAAACAATCGAAGCCCACCCCCAATCAGAAGGCAGGGTTTCATATCTGATTTGTGTCAAAGTGCTAAAAGTGTTATTTTTTTTATGTTCCACTCCCCCCCCCCGCCCCCTGCCCCGAGTCATACATAACTTTTGTGTAATTCTTCCTTGGGAATAATTTTCCCCTCCGGAAAAGAAGACCTATAAAAAAACTTATAATTAGATCTAGGTGAAAATGACACTTCTGTGTTTCTGCAGTCTGCTCTAACATCTTTCTGAGCTTCAATTCAGACCCACAGCTCCACTTGGTTCTAGAGTTCTTAGGCCTCTACTTATACAAGAAAAGACAAGAAAGATAGTTGTCCATACGATTACTTCATTGGAACTGCCTGAGTAACTGCCATTTTGATGGCCACCTCGTGGGTTAACTTCACCTGGATGTGAGTTGTCATCCACAAGTTAATCTGTCCTTGCTGTCCCACACTTTCTGTGGGGACAGAAAGTCTATGTTCTCACTGTAGGAGTGAGTCAAGCAATTGGGATCCCAAGGTCTCTCTCATCATCTTCCTTTTTCATTCCCTCCAGCAATCTATCTCTGCTTTTTTCCTCGAGCAGACCCATTTCCCCTACCCTCCTGCAGCAGTTGCTACTCTGTGCACTTCACACTGTGGACCAGTGTTGCTGCCACTGTGAGGAGCTCAGAGGACAGAAGCATGGGCCTTGCCAGGACAGTGGCTTCTGTCCAGGGTGGTGAGCTGGAGCTGTGATGGGGCAGTGCTCCTCTCTGTCGCAGCTGCTGTCCTTCAGCAGCACTGTGGTGACAGCAGCTCAGCAGGAGCCTGAGTCAGGTGTCAGGCCGCACAGGAGGAAGCATTAGCTGTTCAAGCTGTATTAATTGCTCAAACGACTAGTCCTCATCTTCTTTGGGTTAGGACCAACCAACATGTGGCATCCATCCATGGACTGTCACTGGAATTATGCTGGATTTGAGCCAGTGTAACTTGGGATGGGTGTGATTTAAAAGCCTTTGCAGTGTTGGGAGTTCCCCTATACCAAGTATTAAAATGGTGAGTGTCACGGAAATACAGCAACTGGAACAAAAGAGGTTGTGGGAGAGAAGGGACACACTGGGCATAAGGTGCTTCTCACAGAAGACAGAACACATGGGAGTTGAGAAGAAAACTATTGACACAACAGGGTGGTACTAATTTCCAAAATCTTCCACTGAAGCATGATAATACAAATCTTCAGCCTTACTTGCCTGCAGAGGCAGTCTGTGTTCCTCCTGGTACATTGGCAGAGGGATAGGGCCATAGAGCGGTGAACCCAAGGACAGTAATAATCTACAGCAGGACCTGTGGACTGCTCCAAAGTCAACACCTTTCTCCCTAGTTTCATTGTTCACACTCTTTAACTTGCTTTGGGTAGTGTAAGCAGATGCTCATCTGTTTTAACGGAAGAAGAAAGAGGACCAGGTACTATTTTGGGCACTGGAATTTATTTGTGTGTGTCTTTCTCAGTTTCCTACATCTCTCTGTCTCAGGAACCTCATTTCACTTCCTTGTGTCCTGTGATTCCTGCCCTGGATTAATTGTGGTTCCTCTGTCCCTTGCCACAATGCTCTTTGTCCCAGTTGACCAGATGCCAATCAGGACTGAGCACATATCCTATTTCCACGTGGCTTTGATGTTACTTACCTCCCTCAAACTGCTGGTTTTTTTTCTCAAGCAAGTATCTGGCGTTACCTCAGTGAAAAAGAAGCCACACTTTCCCCATCTTTCCCTTCTGATGTAGACACATCGTTCAGCAAACAATCAAGGCTTAATCACAGTTCTCCACTTTGCAAAAGTCAGTGGGCACAAGGCACTTAGTAGGGGAAGAACCGAAGAGGGAAATTAGAAACATAGGCCATCAGGCTGGGATATGCTGCCCTTTGTATAACCTCCAGCCAACCAAATGCTGTGACAGAAACGTGGGTCTGCTTTCCATTTTTGTTCTCCCGTGAGTACATAAAGCTGAATGCTGTCAACGTGGAGTTTGCAGTGCAGCTCCATTGGTGATGGCAGTTAATACAGATCCTTCTCCCTAGTCCAACAGTGTTTTTCAGGAAACTGTAGGAATGTAACATCTCTGAGGCATGTACTGATCTGTCTGGCTTGGCTCAAACAGGTCAGCAGGTTCAGAAGCTGAAGCAGTGGACAGACAGATTATATAAATCTGGTTTTCCTAAGCAACCCAACTAAAACATGTTACTGCACATACTTCTCTACTTAGGATAAGGCTAGGAGAGCAAGTATAGTTGTGGCCTGAGTGCTACTGGCAGGCACAAATCTAAATACTGAATAAAATTTACATCTCACTACCAAAATACACTTCTGCTTTCTGGTGTGTGTGATAGTTGGGTAAAATCAATATAGTTTAAAATGCCCCAGGATGCCAGGAAATCAAGGAGACTGACATTTTAAATTTCATCTTTATGTTAGTGAGAATCCTAAACAGTCCAAACATGGTTCAGTGTCTCAGGATACAGTTCCGAGGAGCCTACTGGTAATGGATACATGCACGGAAGATGCAGTCTAAGAAGCAGTTTTGTCTTTTCCTAATCTGTTAAAATAGTCATTTTATATCACATAAGAAAGTACACCCGTAATTGGGTTCCCATTCATGTAAGCTAGCAAAGCATGAGCTGTTTGTCATAACAACCGATGTTGATAAGCATGCTGCTCATAACAGAGTATCCATAATTGCTACATCCTGGAGTAGGTTTACATTTTAAAATAAACAAAGGGGTGATGGCTAATAGCTAACTGTAACAGTCACCCAAAATAATATGGGAATGGACAGTGTTTTGGAGACTAGCAGGAGCAGGGAAATGTAGTGCATTAATATTTCAGTAAAATTAGATAAACTTTAATGGTTTTGCCTGTAAAAATTAAAAGCTGGTGTGAAATAACCTGGTTGGGTTTCCTGGGATTCGATATCTAGATGCTGTCTTAGGGAAAATTTGTCCTTGTATTTAAGCTGTATTATTTTACAGAGAACAGAGGATATAGATACATTTTCTGGCATTTTATCTCTGACTGGCCCCTAGAGCACTCCCCACCAGAAGTGCGTTTTTGGCCGAGGGGATCTGTACTCGTGATTCTTTCCATATGCCGCTGCCTCGGCTCGTTCCCGCGCTGAGCAGAGTGATGTAATCAGAGTCACACATCGTGCAGAAATAAGAGTCCAGAAAGATTCAGTGTTTTGGACAAAACAGTGAAGAGCTCTCCTCTTTACTAATCCTGGCTTATAAAGCAAACGGCTTCGGAATCCACAACTTCTGCCCCCCTCTTACAGCAGGAGAGAAGTCCCCTTTTGCAACTGCCAGACAGAAGGGTTGGGTTGGGTTGGGTTTGGTTTGTTGGGGTTTTTTTTACACGCAGCTGATGCACTGGTTTTAGGCAAGTATGATACCAATGTGCAGTAGGGTGTGGGATTTGACAGTAAGCTGTCTCTGTGGGTTTTATAAGGGAGATAATTACTGTCAAGCACATGCAAACATTCCAAGGGGATAGCAGCGACTAAGAAGAAAGTAACAGGAGGCTTTGGCGTAACAAATCTGAGACCTTTCTGCTATTCCTTATTAGTTATTATGAATTAGCAATCTTATTAGTCCATGTTTATTAAAAGTATTGGTTCATGCTGTAGGACCATTGCTGTTAGTATCTGGGTAGTTCTCGGTGTTGAACAATCTGGATTACAAAGTAAAAATACATAAATAGAAATCATTAAATGTATAGATAAATGTGTAACTAAAATAAATTCACATGTGGCAATTTGAAATAAAGTGGGTCTCTGTGCCACAAATTTAGAACATCTGTTTGATTCCCAATAATCAACCAGCAGTCACACTCAAAGTAAACTGAAGAGGTTTTTATAAGAACTATGGCATAGAAGTTAGCATAAAAGAAGCTTGGGGGATGCTGAGATAGTCTCCTACGGGGAGAAAGAAAAAGAAAAGGAGTAGGAGGATGAATTTAGTATCTGGAATATATATTACGTTAGTAAGTGAAATATCAAATCCTCATGCTGTTTTTATCTTTTTCATATGTAGCATTTAAAAATAGAAATTGTGCATGACTCTGGAATTGAATGGCTAGCTGGATTTTGAAGAGTATCTTTTATACCTTCTCTTTTAATTGATAGGATCTCTGGGAGGTAAATTGGTGGTGAATTTCTGTGGTAGCCATGGGGAACTCACTTTGTGGCATGCCTGGTATAAAAATTTGCTACAACAAGAGCCAGAGGTAGTCTGTTGAAATAATATTGTAGCTAAATTTCTATGTCTGCTTAATACAGCACTGAGAACGACTAAACCAGACTCGGTTCTTGTTTATAAATGCGTCAACACAGAAGGATCATGATTGATGCTAAGAGGGAGTCCAGTGTGAAAAGGACTCTTGTGATCAGGGCCAAAAATGAGAAAACAGGATCTGAAAGAAGCTTTAGAGGTCACAAAATGATGGTTATAGACCCATGGGGAAACAGAGAGAATGAGGAGAAAAAGTAGATAAACGTTTCCAAAGGAGTTAAGTTTCAGTTGCCTCCTCAACACCTAAGCAGTACGCCCCTACTTTTATATAAAGCTTGTAAATCTTCTGAGAAATGTTGTCTATATATTTCCAGTTTATTTCCATATTGATATTAATGTAGCCCTTTACATTTAACCATTTAACATGTAACCATTTACATTTAACTCCTTTGCCGGTCTTCCTCTCATCCGAGCCGCAGGGACCACCAGCACGTCAAAGTGGCAGCTGCTGAAAAGTGACTGGTCAAGAGATAGGGGCAAACTAGTCATGTTTTACCTTAGACACAGGAAATATAAACCATCGGTGTTTCAAGGATGTTTTCTGTTCTTAGCATGTTTGTTGTTGCAGAGGACCGAGCACTTAGGCTGTGCTGATAACGGGGTTTCTGTTTTGGCAGCCAACTGGAAAAATGTGGAAAGGGTGAAAGTCGGGAGGTTGTTTTGAATGAAGCAGATTTTATTTCCAAGGATTTTTCTTTTTTCTTTCCCAAACAAAAATTAGAAGTCAAGAAAATTAGTGTAGAAAATATTTTGTTTTGAAGGTTTTGTAAGACAAATACTGATAATTGAATCTAGTTTATAAAATATATGTTGGTGGTCTCATTTCCCTGGTAGGTATACTTCCTCTTGGTATGTAACCTCCCTCTGTCCATACAAGAATGTTTCTGTCCTTTGCCTGACAGGAGGTTTTAAGATCCATCTCCTTTCCCTCTCCAAAGTGGTGCAGAACAGTAGCAAGGGTCTGTGGAGTGCTGGGACAGTGGCATGGGCATTGGCAAGACTGCAATTACACAATCAATGTCAGGATCAGGAGGCCAGCTGGCCCCATTGCATGTCACATTTGCATTAAACTTGACATTTAATGTGCATTGAACTCAACCATGCTGCTAGCTAGCTACCATGTCTAAGATAGATGGCATCAGAATGCGGTCCTTGAACTAATTGTCACCTGACTCTTTTCCTTTGCATCCCCCAAGTTAGAGTGAAGAGGCTCAGTACTGAGATGGGAGTCCTGGCACGCTTCTGTCACTCGTTAGCTTTATCTGCCCTCAGCCTCCAAGGGTTAGTCTGCAGTAATTTGTCATGGGAAAGTTGGGAGCGTTAAACTGCAGGATGTGGATTACTTGCATAATACACGTGTCAGGATGTGCTTAATGCTTCATTTTGCTTGCAGTGATGCCATACTGCTTATTGACATAGAGGGTAGAAATAAGAGCTCACGCTACCTGGAAGGGTATTCTGTTTCTCAAGTTAAGAGAATGTTATTTTCCTATTTACTTCAGTTTGTTTTTAAGAACTGGATACTAAGTGAAGGAAAAACGATTCTAAACGTCCCTCAGGCCATGATCAGGAAACTCACTTAAGCAGGAGAGTTTGATTTAAATCCTGCCTTGATCTGGGCAGGCAGCTTTTTCCCTCTTGGCTTACATTTCTTGGAGAAATGCTTCTGATTTCAGTAAGGAAGCAGTTTATTAGTAGAGAGGAATGAGGGGGAAATGCAGAAAACCTTTTCAACTTAGCAAAGAGACATTATTTAGCATTAGGGAGGTTGTCAAGAAAAAGAGTTGTCATAATCTTACCACAATTTTTCTTGTTGGCTCTGTTGTCGTTGATACTGATTTTTACTCCCCCACCAAGAACTTATATAGCACGTATATTTATTTAGAGCACAGAATCACATTTAGTGAAGGTGGGATGGATGTACTCTTAACCTTGGATGACGCAGTGCATGCGTGTTGGTTCCTGACATCCTAAATTGATGACTGAAGAACTGGGTCTTAACCTTCCTCCTCCTCAAATTGATTGTTCACTGCAGAAGGTGGCCAATCTAGCACGTTGCACTGTGCTAAAATTCTCAACGAAGTAGGAAAACTGTGCTACTCATCCATACCAACCGTATCCATAGTGTCTTTATTTCTCCAGTTTCTTCATGGAAGATTTGTATCAAACTCTAAATGTTTAAAATAAAGTAGCATAAATATTTTATATGACACGGATGAAGAGAACTTAAAAGACCACCCCAAGCATGTATTTGTCCCATGCTGTTCACAGAATTTGTCCAGGCAGCAGCTTTTTGTGTGGAATGATGCATTTGGCTTTGGAGGTTTATGGAGTTTGATCGCTAAGCAACAAACTCAATCTGCACTTCTTGATCTCTTACAAACCATCTCAAGTTTCCAGATAGACACCCCTTCCAAATGCAAGTATAGGTATGTAAGTGTAAAATAAAATATTAACTTCTTGGTACTAATCCGTAGGGATGCATTAGTGGGTTAGCTGTTATTTTAAAATATGGTTTAGAAGTTTTGGAGCAATTGCCTTTGTAAAAGTGTTCATATTTGCAACTAAGTAGCTTCTTTATACTAAAGAATCCTTTTACAGATACTTTTATTTACTTTGGGTTCTTTTTTTGTAACATATGATACCTTTAAAAGACCAAAGGGGCTAATGCAGAGTGGAGGTAAAGGTTACTTGCTGTCTTCAGGCACAGTTAGTTGCTAAGCTGAGCTTCATCCTACCTGACATTAAGTTTTACTCCTGAGAGACACTGTTTTACAGTGCAGAGCATTAACATGTTTTTACCTGTCTTTATTTGTATAAACACACACAACTTTTCTGTAATATTTCAGAGCAGAGTATTTAACAGACAGCCCTGCAGACCCTTTACTCACATTTTGTGTTCAGTGCAGGCCTGTGGTTTCCCACGGTTTATCAGCCAGGCTGTTTACTGAATCTGACACTGGAGATCCATTTGAAAAATGAGAATGTAATTTAGATAGAAAACGCATGTAATGCTTGCTGCTTGACCATTCTTCTTGTGAATGATGTTCCACATTCTTCAGTGTACATTGCTTGGTTCCATTGAAATTCAGTTAATGGAAACACACTAATTTATATCAGCTAAAGAATTATTGCTTTGGGGAGGGGCTTTATTTTAAGAACAGATGTTGGCTGTGGGTTTGTGTGTTTGGGAATTAGGATCTTGAAATTGTTGTCTTTCACTTTCTGTATTACTTGTGTGTATCTCTTCTGTTAAATTCTATACAACACTAACTATACAGAATTGTGGTTTGAGGGGACTTATGACAGAATTACTTTGTCTGCCCTGAGGTGGGTAACTATATATATATATATGTATATGGAGGCTTAGGGTGCCTGATATAAGGTTGTTTTACCCTGAAGGTTTTTTCTTCTTGTGGTTTATTTTCCCTGAAGGAATCAGTAACCTAAATGCAGACATAACTGGTCAATTTAAGTACTTCCTGTGTAGAAAAGTGCTTTCTGTTTTATCAGGAGAGGTGGCACAGAGATTAATATATGCACTTATACTGTTAAATTTGATGCAGTATTGCACTCAAAATCAAACCTAAAGTTAGCATACATCTTAACAATGGAACGTACTATAAATCAGTTCCACTCTCAAATCTCACTTAAGACCAAGTCCGGTGAAGATCATTAAAAAGCTTTAAGCACATTCTAATCAGCAATTTGTATGAATTACCAGAGAATTAACTGAGATCGGCAAATAACCATTTAACTCAGACTTTCCCTTTTTGTGCCTCAGTGATACGGTATAAATAAATCTAGACAACCTGAAGAGGTGCTTGCCTAGTTCAGCTCTGTTTTCTTCCAGTTTATCTGGAAATATGGAAAGTTTGAGCATGTAAATGTTTTGGCTTACAGGTCTGTAATATTTTGAACAACAACTAGGTGAAAACATAAGTAAGAAATTTATTACACCTGGCTGTAAGCCTTCACTGATAAGTTCAGAATTTGAACCATCAAATGAAAAAAAATGACAGAGAAATGTTCCTGACACTGACTGCAGAGAATAGCATGTGGATGTGGAGGAAATGAGTAGTAAATTTCTAGAACTATTTTTCCCCTGATGCTCTGATAGTTGTTATTACACTTACAGCTATCTGTCTTAATGCGCAACCGTTTCCTGTCAATGCCTGTCTGTTAACCAAGAAACAAAATTGTGCAAAGAAAATAAGCAAAAAAACCCAACCCTGGTTCACACAAAAAGTGTCAAATGCTGCTCAATGCTAAATCTATTCACATATTTAATTTAAGATCTGTGAGATAAAGATTTCACTTTAAAAAAAGGAAAAACAAATGTATAACTTCACTCAGCAGAGGATGAAATTGAAGATGAGAGAAGGTGAACACTTAAAACTGTTGTAAATTCAGCTCATCAGAAAGCCTACAGAGGCCTTCCTTACCCACAGGCATGAATGTGCCAAGTTCATTTGAGTTCTTCAGATGTTGTTAGATATACCGAAATAGAAGTCAAAGGTCATTTTTTCTCACTTGTATGTGTTCTGTTTTACCATAGTTGTAGTCCCCATGGCTGATGGACATAATTTCTATATGGTTTGTTCATGCATTTTGAAAGCAAATTATTTCTCCCATAGCAGAATGAGGATTCTTTTTAAATCTTGCTTTTTTTTGTTTTTTTTCCTCATCTATTTGTCCACACAAATTAGGATGAGATCACATTTATGGAGTCAGAACAGTTGAAGCTGGAAGGTCCATATCTTCAGGAGTACAATGTAATTTTCACTGATTGCAGTATGACACTCCCTCATCTCAACAATTTAAAATTCATTTCTGTAATAAAAAATATGTTGCAAAGAAGTGAAGGAAGGGAACACCCAGGAAAACAAGTAATGGTTGTTCAGTTTAGCAAAGATTATTTTTTTTCCTGATGTATTCCTTCACATTTCCTTTTTTGTAGAACTGTGGCCTCAAAGTACTGCAAAAATAAAGTCTTTGATACATGATATATGCTTGACTTAAGAGAATTTTTTGTTCTACATTACCTTCACCTCCATTTTCAGTTTTCCTGGTACAACTTTTCTAAGTTCAGTGTAATCATTGGATACGAGCGGGTAGTCCTGCAAAACAGTTTCAAGTACCATCATCATTTTACCTCTATTAAACCCTGCCTTTTTAATGCTATTAAGTATGTAAATTTGAACTATAGTCCTGAGAGCAAATTTCATCATCTCTGCTTCTTGAATGCATTTGGGAAATGAAGAAATAGCATAATGAGGTGGGGTTTTTTAGTACTTGCTTTAAAGACTACAGCTTTGGGCCCATAGCCACCATTCAGCAATTTATCCACGTTTGGCTCCTTTGGAAAAGAAAAAGGTTGTTACAGATGTTTGGAGAAGACTATGGAATATTACTTTCTCACAATAATTACATGAAATAATTGCTTCAGATAAATAGATTCCATTTCTGTATAATCAATATTACAGAATCACAGAAGTGTAGGGTTGGAAGGGACCTCAAGAGATCAGGTCCAGCTCCTGATATTCTGCGTATCTTTTTCTCCTAGCAAAACCCAGAAGATTGCAAACACTGCTTTAATATTTAACAACTTAATCTTTCTAATAAAATTAATGAGCTTTGAAGGTTAATGTCATAGGAAAGAAAAAATAAATGGTCTGAGACTTGGTAAGTAGCTCACTACTGTGTTAAAATTCAACATGAACTGCAGAACTTAAGAGGCATTAAGCCATACACACCTCCTAGAATAGTAATGGAGAAAAATAAGTATGTGAAACTCAATTAATTGGCATCTTTGTTTATTGACAGGCTGGTGAAGGATGCCCCATGGGATGAGGTCCCTCTTGCTCACTCCTTAGTTGGCTTTGCCACTGCTTATGACTTCTTGTACAGCTATCTTAGCAAGACTCAACAGGAGAGATTTCTTGAGGTAATTGCCAATGCCTCGGGATATATGTACGAAACATCATACAGACGTGGATGGGGCTTCCAGTACCTCCACAACCACCAGCCTACCAACTGTGTGGCCCTGCTGGCTGGAAGCCTGGTTCTGATGAATCAAGGTATGTGCTAAAGCATAGGAGTGTTTTTCTGAAGTGTATCGCTTGGCCATTTATGTAGAGTTCAGGAGCTGGTGGAAGTGCTGCTGAGAGTACAGCAGTATTGGGTTTGCTCTTTTGCTGCTTAGAAAAAAATTATTTACTGAATAGAACAAAAGTCCATGGGGAGATATACAGGGTATAACATAGGTGCAAACAGACCTACGTATATAAATTCACTAATCTAAGTAATTCTGAAATTCTTACCTCACTGCTTGTAAGAATTAAAAATCCCCTTGTGCGTAGTCTGCCCAGTCCAGATTCACAGACAGGGTCTTTCAGGGTAGGATGTCAGTAAAGAGCGACGCAATGCGTTGCGAAGGTCAGCAGTCAGAAGAAGCTTGTGCTCTGAGCTGGGACCTAGACACTGGGATAACCTGATAATGTCATCCAAGACTTTTGTCCTACCTCTATGAGGGAGCTGCAAAGGGGCAGCTTTATCCACCCAAAGACCACAGCTCAGAACCAGCTTTAAACCATCCTTTTCTACAGAGATGAGCGGGGCTTTACCTTTTTCCCTCTGGACTGTGGCCTTGCACTCCATAACATTCACTCACAAGGTGTCTGTGCTGAGTGTCATCTCCTCCTTTGCATCAGGGACTTAAACCTGTCCTTCCCAGTTCCCGGGTGAATAACCTTGCAGTTGCTTTTGGCTGCTCTGCTTGTGGGCTGTCCCTCTTCTCCCATCTAAGTGGTACATGGTGTAAAGGAGAGTGTAACTCACAGAGTCGGAGGGAGACAGCACTTTAAACACTGACTTTAAACCCCAGAAGTACTTTTGCTGGGAGGTGGTAGTCATGGATCCAGCTCCTGCTTTTATATATAATAATGTGTCAGTATTTTATCAAGGGATTATTTAATACATGCTGGTATGTTGAGTGGAACTGCTTACTTGCTGCCAGTCAAGGAACATCTAGTTTCTGCATGCTGATGGCATTGCCAAGCCACAGAGCCCTGCCAAGCAAAGGCATATCTGCACATCATTGGAGCTTTCTGATGCCCAAAGAAGTGTGACAAAAAGTGTGACACCTACTGTGTTGGGGTGGTGGGGGGGGTGCGGTTGTCATCTTTTTATTAGGTGTTTGTCAAAACAAGGGCATTCACTGATGTGCCTGTGCTGAAAATCAGCAGGAGGATGTGCAGAAATTAGTCCCTTCCCTCCTATCTTGCCTTCCAGAAACTGAAGACTCAGATTGTTTTTGTTCAGTGGGTTTTGCTAAATTACTCCTAATTCCATCCTTCCCGGAGCCTCCGTTGTCATAGAAGGCTGACAGTTTGCAAGATGACTCTGCTTTTCATTAGAGTATAGACCATAAGCATGCTCTGTGCCAAACAGTGCTGACATCACAAATACAGTTGGGCAGTATTTCTTTCAGCAAAGGTTTGGTGGGGTTTTGGGGTGGGCTTTTTGTGGGGGAAGGCAAATTCAGCAACACTTGAGCATTTTGAACATTTGTGCTGATAATTCAAATATGGTCAAATGCAAAAATGGTCAAAACATCCAGACTCTATTTCAAAGTGCAAGTTCTATTGCTTTCAATATAAAGCAACTTATATTTTACAAAACCTGAAATGTGACTTTTTTCTATTGGTCTAAACTTGAAAAAAAAAAAAATCTTAAAAATTCTCATTACAAGATGAAAGGCTTGTACTAAAGGAGGAAAAAATAAGGGGGGGGGGAAGAAAAGGAGTAAACATACTATTGCTGTATCAGATGTATAGCGATTGTAAATGGGTGTATCCCACCATAGATCTTTCCCCCAAAAGGTTTAAATTTCAGCTAATAATTTTTTAAATGATTCCACTATTGAAGCATGCACAGAGTAAATAGCCAGGCTAAAAACACACAAACATTGCCATAGGAGCAAGAAATTAAACTAAGTGAAATGAATTCTAGGCACACTCAGATACTGAAGTGTTTGCAGTTAAAATAGACACTCAGATATTCAAAGAAGAAACTAGAGCAAGACCTATTTTGATATAGACACTGCTGATTTTAGGTAAGATTTGTTCTTTTTTGAGGGTTAACCTGACAGCATTGAGATTCTTAGTTTTTTATTCAAATGTATTCTTACTCTTTTAATATACTACAAGTATACGGTTGTAGCGTAGATATAAGCTAAGTAAAGAACATATATGCATTACAGTGGTAAATGGACTGAGCTGAACTATGGAAAATACAATTTTTGCTAGAACAGTAGTCAAAAGCTAGTTGTGGATGTTAATGTCACAATGGAAAACAAGGGTGGAAGCATTTGGGATTTTATTCAGACAGACCACTGTGCTGCCAAGTCCATCACAGTAATGAAGTAGTGTCAAGATAGCTGTTAGTAAAGTAAGTAGCACCACCTGCCCCTGTTGCTCAGGCCTTCCCCATTGCATTTATCTCGGCAGCCAGCAGGTAAAAATACCATGTTAGATTCAGGTTGCCTGTTTAATTTAGACATTGCACCTTTTTTTTTCTGTTAGCTGAGCAGGATTTGGCAGCCTCAACTAGTAGGAAGTCTGAATTGCTCATCACTCTGCTGAGCATGAATACAGTAATTGTGGCAATGACATGAAACAGTCTTAGTAGCGGTTTGTATGTGGCTCAGGCTCACTTAGCCTGACCTGTGTGCTTCATTCAGCAGGCACCATGCCAAGGTGAGACAGGGTATAATATATGCTGGCAGAGCTCTGCTATAGGGTGGAAATAAGTCTGGTTAACTGTGTGGACAGACACTTCGAGTTGAGTAGACATGAAGTTGTCATATAGACGCACAAGGCAGTTGATCTCTGTTTAGTCCTACCTCTCTTGCTGGTGAATCTGAAAGAAAATTAAAAGAAGGCACGTAGCCTTTCCTCTGCTGGGATCCACATACTGCCTTCTGCAATACGTATATGCAGTGCTGAGGCTCTCCTGCTTGTGCTTGTTCCTTGGTGAAGGCAGACAAGCCCCAAGGAGGTCTCACAACCTCTTCCCAGCCCTTGATTTGCATGGAGCAGACCAAAATAGTTGGATCTCTGAAAATCTTTTCTGTGGAAGAAATATAACTGTTTAGGGCTTGTATATGTGGAGGCTGAAATGTGATCTAGCTGGAAGGTGAATTTTATTCTGGAATTGAGGAATCTGCATTTGGAATTAACCATGCAAAGCTCTTCTGAATTCACTAATATTTGGATAGCCCTTTAGGTTGTACAATAAAATGTAAATAGAATGGAGCATGTCTTAACTTTGAGCATGTGTTAGAAAAATTTTTAGTTAACTGCAGCTCAAATGTGAACTTCTTTGTATTTTTAAGCTCCAAGGATCTCCTTGCCACTCTAGTGATAATGCCAGTGAAAAATGAGATTGGAATATTTGCATTACATGCCCTCTAGTGGGGACTGTATGTTCGTTTCCATACGGCTTTAATTTGAAAGACATCATTCTTGGTGAGGCTCTCCCCTCTTTGCATATCCTGAATGCACTAAGGAAATTTTCCCTGGAAGGCATAAACCCACGTTATTAGCAGAGGGTGTTTGATAATTATTCCCTGCTCGTGTGACCTTTCTGTGCTTAAATATAGTGCTGTATTTTTCACCCTAGCATGACGAGGACACTGCAGTGCTAGATGGTATTTGAAAGTTCTGGATCGCAGATTCTTTGCACTGTGGGAATATAGATGACATAACATATGATCTATGGTGTTTTAATTAGATATGCCAACATTTTTTTCTTTCAGGCTACCTTCAGGAAGCTTACTTGTGGACCAAGCAAGTGTTGGCAATCATGGAGAAGTCAGTAGTCCTGCTGCAGGAGGTCACGGATGGGTCCCTCTATGAAGGGGTGGCTTATGGCAGCTACACGACCAGATCGCTGTTTCAGTACATGTTTCTTGTCCAGAGGCACTTTGATATCAATCACTTCAGCCACCCCTGGCTCAAGCAGCACTTTGCATTTTTGTACAGGACTGTCCTGCCAGGTAGGTAATTTTGGGTGGATGAAGATAAATCTCTAATTCTTGAAGCAGCTGTAAATTTCATACATGAAGTAGGCTGTTTTTAAATGAGACTTTACTCATTTTTTAAAATAACCCTTACCTTCGTCATCCCTTGTTTCTCATTGGCTTTTAAGATAGGAACACCATTTGGGAGAAAAAGCTATGGTTCAAAATTTGATTTCTGGTTTTCAGATCTTGAAACAGATGGGTTTCTGGGGTTTTCCATTTGAAAAATAATATTCTTGGAGATTCTTAGTGATTTTTTTTTCTTTGCCAAAAATCATTACACTAAAATACTAAGTGAAAATAATAGAAAATAATGAAGCCAGGCTTAAAGTATCAAAAAAATATGGAAAAGTTTTATGTGATCACCAGTTTTCAAAATACATTGAAACAGATTTTTATGCCATTTATATTGAAATTTTTTCTTATGGAAAATGTAATTGGCTCAAATTACAGGTTTCTCCATGCAGGAGTATGCAAAACCACTTTCTTTTTTTCAATGTGAGCTTTAAACAGAAATATCAGATGACAGTAATGGGTCAGTTTCACAGACTTTAATATTTCTGTTCTTTTGCTGGCTGTCTCCAGTGTGTTTTAGCTTTTCTGATATGAAGTCCCAGTTGTGAGTAGAAGATGGGAGATATTCAAATACAAAACCAGTTATAAGTTAATAAATATTGCTGACCCCTTCTAGCTTTCAGAGGAAATTTAGTTTCAGGAAGCCTTGCAAGTTTGTGATGATGACTTTCTGTTGCTTACTTGCAGGACAATTCATTAGGAAATTGTATTGTTCAAATTCCTGGTTGAGAAGACAGTGATAACTGTATTAGCTGTAAGAACCCCAGATATAGCCATGTATGTAATTGGAGCTGAGTACAGCTCTGGCAAGCTAGGCGTCTAAGGAATTATATTAACTCTGTGTGAGACCTCGGGCATCTACTGGGGAGAGGTTCCTAAGAGCAAGGTGAACTTTGCTAGCTGTTTCAGGGTGACACTGATTATCTTTTCTGCCTTGAAGGAACTTCTGTTTTCTTATAGAATCATAGAATGGCTTGAGTTGGCAGGGACCTCAAAGATCACATAGCTCCAACCCCCCTGCCATGGGCAGGGACACCCTCCACTAGACCAGGTTGCCCAAAGCCCCATCCAGCCTGGCCTTGAACACTGTCAGGTAGGAGGCAGTCACAGCTTCTCTGGGCAGCCTATGCCAGGGCCTCACTGCCCTCATCATAAGAAGTTTCTTCCTTATGTCTGAATCTCCCTCTTTCAGTTTAAAACCATTGTCCCTTATCCTATCACTCCATGCCCTTTTAAACAGCCCCTCTCTGGCTTTCCTGTAGGCCTCTTTAGGTACTGGAAGACTGCTAAAAGGTCTCCATGGAGCCTTTTCCAGGCTGAACAAGCCAAATTCTCTGAGCATGTCTTCATAGGAGAAGACTACCCCTCTGATTATTGGGGATGGTTGGACTAGATGATCTTGGAGGTCATTTCCAACCTTAATGACTCAACGATTCTGTGATCTTCGCGGCCTTCCTCTGGGCTTTCACTAAGGACCCCAGAGCTGGATGCAGTACTCTAGGTGAGGTCTCACCAGAGCAGAGTCACCTCCCTGGCCCTGCAGGTCATGCTGGCTTTGATGCAGCCCAGGATATGGTTGGCTTTCTGGCTTGCAAGTGCACAATGCCAACTCATGTTGAGCTTCTTGCTTTGGAGTATTTGGATTAATGTAGGAAAAGTGAAAGCTGCAAGGAGAAAGCTGCCAGATGAGTGAGAAGAGGAAGTGGATGGGACATTGCTGCTTACATTTTTTGTAGTGCTTTGACTGACTGTAGCCCATAGCCAAAGAAGAAAGGTGAGTATTCAGGTTAGCTTACTGCCGAAGGAAACAGCTCCTGTGTAACCTCTTTATGGCTCATTTACACATCTGAAAAGGCTGTCTCTCTGTCTGTACTGCTTGGCTTCACCGTCATGCTCTACAAATGCATCTTCGTACATTTATTTGTTCTTAGCTTCCTTTTCACTTTTTCCCAAGGATTTCAGAGGACTGTGGCCATCGCGGATTCCAACTATAACTGGTTCTACGGGCCGGAGAGCCAGCTGGTGTTCCTGGACAAATTCGTCATGCGCAACGGCAGCGGGAACTGGTTGGCAGAGCAGATCAGAAGGAACCGCGTGGTGGAGGGCCCGGGGACACCATCCAAAGGGCAGAGGTGGTGCACTCTCCACACTGAATTTCTCTGGTATGAAAGGGCATGAGTGGGCTCAAAAGGGGGCTGACAGCTGTTTGCTAGTAGTGATAACTGATTATCTTTAGGTCTGTGCAGTAGAAGCAGAGATCAGGCTAGCCATGTGCGACCCAGAGAGTGGTTTGGCTCAGAAGAACTTCACTTGGCATAGGTGCACAGTATGGGTTCCTACAGGGAACACCTTGGTCTTGTCCTACATCTGCTTTTCTGTTTTCCTTCTATTGCTTTTATAGAATGCAGGCAGTTAAGAAAGGATTGAAAATTTGCCTGCTCATAATCTTCAGTTTATTTGGTCTATTCTAGTGGATTTTAATCCCATTGCTTTCTTTAATAATTAATTAGGTGAATATTTAAAGCGTGTTTCTTTTAAACTCTAAAAGTAATAATATAAGCTTTCTTTTAAAAGCTGAAGTATGTAAGCAGTAAGACGACTATTTAGCTTTTGGACACTGATTTGCAAGTTATGCTTAGAAACAGATATGATAGATGACTAGGTCCATATTTTCCATGTAATTTTCAGCTTTGTTAGCTTGTGTGTCAGCCTTCTAAAGGTAAGAAATGAAAAGACTCAAGAGGCTTTAGCTATGCATATAGATTTTCTCAGTCTGTGGAAAGAGCAAGTACATTTTGGAGGAGTCAGTGTAACTCTCTTTCTGTCTCTTACAAGAACAATACTATTGCGTATCTATTGTTTTGCATGTATAATATGTGCATTAGAATGCATGCTTATTATGCTCCAAGCACGCTTCATCTTGTCATTTGCAAAACACACAATTACTCCCCTACAACTCCATCTCTTCTCCTGTGTCTCCATGGAAAGAGTAGGAATTTATACTTAGAAAATTCTTTTTGATGTCAAAGGGAAATAAATTTTTAAGAACACCAGAGTAAAAAATAAAAAAGGCAAAATTCTCTGAGTATTCCAACAATTGCCTTTTCCCTGCGCTGCAGTGTTGCTCTCATGATGACCATATCCACTTATATTAATCAGGAAAGAGGTCTACTTTTAGGGGAATCTAGGAGCACTAAATACAGAGCAGGCTTCCAGTGATGGTTGGAATTACCCGAAGCCATATGCATGACATGACCTGTGATTGGGTTGGACCTTAGTCTCCTGGTTAGCTGTAGAGAATAAATGTGATGAGGAACCATCTAACAGAAATATTACTGGGTTTAATGATGGTTTTGTTTATTTTGGTTGCTTAAAAACAATGCTGCAAGGTTAGGTTTTGTTTTCCATGGTTGTTTTGTTTTGTTTTAATACCTGTAGTTTATAAAACAAAACAAAAATTATGAGCATTGTAACCTCTTCTGGAATGAAGACCTCTTTTTAAACCAAATGTCTTATATCTTGCAATTTATACAAGAGAGCTATGCAGATTTTTCTTCAAGCTAGTTGGAGAAGGAAATGTAACAGGGACTATGTGATGCAAATTGTGAAAAATTATCCTTTAAAATTCCTTTTTGTCAATTTTTAATTTATTGCTAATTCTGTTTGGAGACTACAGACTTCTATAATCATCAATTTGAGGAAACAGATACTCTGCTTCTCCTGGTTAAGCAGGCAGTAAATGAGTGCAGATGTTGACATCTAGTGCAAAATAGACAGTGCCGACAGCCTGGTCCTAATGTGCCTCTTTAAAAGAATTGTATTGCAGCCGGTAGCTTTATGATAGAATACAAAATGTGGCTATACTCTTATTTTTGGATTGCAGAAGGATTGCTAGCTTTAAATATGGAGCAGATTATTTCAGCTGTTCTGTAAAAAGCACATAACAACTTTGTATAAGGATTAGTATGATAAAGGTTAAATCTATATGATTAGTTCACTAAAGAAGCATACGTGTGGGCTTCATATTATTAGCTTGTTCCTGGATGTAAATACTGAATTGGTTTTTCAGTTCCATACAGGTGCCGGTAGTGGAATCAGTCAATGGATTTTTAAACCCATTTTCCTGGTCTCTTTGGCAGGTATGATGCACATTTGCGGTCCGTACCTCCACCAGACTACGGGGTTCCTAAGCTGCATTATTTTGAAGACTGGGGAGTGGTAACCTATGGAAGTGCTTTGCCAGCTGAAATCAACAGGCCTTTCCTTTCCTTCAAGTCAGGAAAGCTGGGAGGACGTGCAATATATGATATTGTTCATAAGAACAAGTACAAAGAATGGATCAAGGGTTGGAGGAACTTTAATGCTGGCCATGAACACCCAGACCAGAACTCCTTTACTTTTGCTCCCAATGGTGTACCTTTCATAACAGAAGCTCTCTATGGGCCAAAATACACTTTTTTAAATAATGTGTTGATGTTTTCCCCTGCCATGTCCAAGAGCTGCTTCTCCCCATGGGAAGGGCAGATTACAGAAGACTGTTCCTCAAAGTGGCTTAAATATAAACATGACTTGGCTGGTGACTGCCAGGGACGAGTGGTTGCCGCCATGGAGAGAAGCGGGGTGGTTTTTATCAGGGGAGAAGGAGTGGGTGCATACAATCCTAAACTTAAGCTGAGAAAATTGCAAAGAAACCTCATACTTCTCCACCCCCAGCTTCTCCTGCTAGTGGACCAAATCCATCTAGAAGATGACAGTCCCCTGGAGGCAGCGACCAGTTTCTTCCACAACGTGGATATGCCTTTTGAAGAAACAGTCGTTGATGATGTCCATGGGGCCTTCATTAGGCACCGTGATGGGATATATAAGATGTACTGGATGGATGACACTGGCCACAGCGAGAAAGCTACCATCGCCTCAAGGATGTATCCCCGTGGCTACCCGTACAATGGAACGAACTATGTGAATGTAACGACCCCCTTGCGGCGCCCCGTCACGAGGGCCATTTACCTTTTCATCGGGCCCTCTGTGGACGTGCAGAGCTTCACCGTCCGTGGAGACTCTCCGCAGCTGGAGGTTTTTGTTACCACCGGTGAGCACGCCTACGCGGTGTACCTGTGGCCCGCTGAGGATGGGTCCCGCTCTGCCTTTGCACAGGTCATTGCAGACCGACAGAAAATTGTCTTTGACCGAGCCTCTGCCATTAGGAGCTCCGCAGTGCCAGAAGTGAAGGACTACGTAGGGATCGTGGAGAGGAACCTGCAGCATTTTAAGCCTGTCTTCCAGCAGCTTGAGAAGCAGATCTTGTCTCGTGTACGCAACACGGCTAGCTTTAGGAAGACTGCTGAGCGCCTCCTGAGGTTTTCAGACAAGAGGCAGACAGAGGAGGCCATTGACAGGATATTTGCAATCTCACAGAGGCAGCAGCAGCAGCACGGCAGAGCAAAGAAGAACAGAAAGGCAGCCAAAGGCTACAAATTTGTTGATGCCGTTCCTGACATTTTTGCACAAATAGAAGTAAATGAAAGAAAAGTGCGACAAAAGGCACAGACTCAAGCACAAAAAGAGTTGCCTGTAGATGAAGATGAGGAAATGAAAGATCTTCTGGATTTTGCAGATATCACTTACGTGAAGCACAAAACTGGGGTGTCAATTAAGGGCCGATCAGGGCTGGCACAGATGGTGACGACTGCTCGAAGTAGTGCCCCATCCATATCAGCTTCTTATACCCGTCTCTTTCTAATTCTCAACATTGCTATTTTCTTCGTCATGTTAGCAATGCAGCTCACGTATTTCCAGAAGGCCAAGAGACTGCATGGTCAGAGGTGTCTGTATGCAATACTTTTAGTAGACAGCTGTATATTATTGTGGCTGTATTCTTCCTGTTCTCAGTCACAATGTTAGCAGAAGACCTCTACTAGTCGACCAGTTTATGGTCATAAACGTCTATGCAAAAGCATTAACCCTAATAGGGCCAAAGTTTATCTTCTTTTTTTTTCTGAAACATTCCAAAAACGGCTGAGGGAAGGTTGGTTTCAGACCAGAAGGGATGGGAGAATAGGGCAAGCTCTGTATATCTCAGAAAAGTAAGTACTTAATAAGTACTCCTCCTTTGTGTTTTGAGTCGGGCCTCACATCTGAGGGAATGTTATGCTTTGTTCATCAGAGTTCAGTAATGTAAAGTTGTAATTAATTTTTTTTTTTGCAAGAAGAGCCCTATTAATAGATTTGTTTCTAAGGGCTTTCTCTTTTTATACAGGATTGGATTTGCATTTAGCGAGGTTTCATTTTAGGCTGCTACGGGTGTCTCTGGACATTCTCTTTTAAATAAGGACGTTCAAACACAGGTATGCAAGGCACATCTTAGCAGTTAGACTTAATTTTTCTCTACCCAACCAAAGAATGCTTCAGTACGGGGTGCTCCTGTACGACTGTTGCAGACCCTTACATCATGTCATCTCTTCCGTGCTTTACAGCCTGGCACAGTGGGAAATGGCAGTCATGCCCACACTTGCCAAGTGAGAGACACAACAACTGGTGGGCAACAGCAGGAGGCGAATACAGGGCTAACTCGAAGCATGAAGGAACACTGTTCTCAGGAAAAAAACAACAAAAAAAGCTTTATCTTTCCATCAAGTGTTGACCGTAGAAAGATGGATGCTGTAGGGTCTGTTCTTAGTTTTACAGGGCAGGGTTTCACAAAAGTTTTCTACAGTTTTAAGCAGATCTTAATAGGGAAATCACGTCCTAGGTCACTGCCCTTCCATATGCAAGTGTAAAAATACAAGCAAAAAAACCCAAAGCAATCCTGTGGTAACCTCAGCAATTACCAGTATGGAAAAAGAGGTATTGAGGAAGTATTTAATGTCTTTTTTCTGTTCACATGGCTAGAAACAGAAGATGGTTAAAATTGTGTGAACAGCCTGTTCTCTATAAAGCACCAGCAAGGGTTCTGCAAGCTCTTGGTGGCTCTAGGTCAATTATTTGGGGATTAGTGGTAAATGGAATCATGTGGTTTATGACAAAAATGAGTTTGACGTCTCCACATATATCCCCTTCTGTTCATTAAACTGATTTTAAAAAATCATAGCTATTTGAGAGGAGGGAAGCTTTATGGAATTGGGACCTATCTGTATGACTTTACAGAAAAAGAACAATTTTTCCAGTACATTTGCTAAATAAAAATGTTATAATTGTCTCCATGAAAAACTTGTTTTTCTTTGATTAAAATATTTTTCCCTATAATTACAGTGATGATGTTGATGATGTTCATCAGCACTTTGTTCAAACCACAAACCTTTGTTTCTTCTTCCTTACACTCATTTAGGTATTTGTTACCTACATGGCTGCTGTTAACCCTTCTGTGAGTCCATGTGTTGAAATATGATGAGCGCTCCTTGTCTAAACATCTTCAGTGAACAGATCAGGATATTTTCACCTGGTTCATTCCAGCTGCCGAGCCAGTTCTGAGCACTGTGTTCACACACATTGTAAGCCCTACTACAGTCTCCAAGGTCTAGATTTATCCAACAAAAGTTGCTGCATTTAGCCTGAGCAAAAATGTGGGGCCCCAGATAATTTCTGATCCATGCATAGTCAGTGGAGAGCCTTCAGATAGCTGTGGTCCACATGAGACCTTGAAACACCTTCCAGACATACCTTTCCCTTTCCCGAGTTGCAAAAGGCACTTGGGTGGTTAATCACCCATTTCAAATCACCCACTTAATAGCCTGAGTCGAAGGGAGCTGAGCATGAAGAGTGTTGCCCCAAGTAGTTCCATGTTTGTGCCTATGAGTATGATGTCATTGTGACAGGCTATGTGTCACTGGAAACCTTGTTTCTGCCTCTGCACTGTGGCAACATGAAGACATGCAAAAATGTTTGTGTTCAGTTTCAAAGACTGTCTCTGTTGGTTGGGTTTTCAGTATTAGGTGATCCTGTTGTTGGCCATGAAACACTGAAAATCAAGGAGCAAGTACTGTTGCAGTTGAGTTGTACAGCCTGGCACACCCCTCCTCTGGGAGCCAGTGCCACAATATTGCCCTGAGGTACTTCAGGAGTAATTCTTGCCAGCAAATAACCTGTGCCTGTGCCTCCATGTCTTCTCTGTGGACATTGGAACCCTCAGGAAAATGAAGTGGTAGCTTTTAGCCTTTATTAGTCTAATGTCGACAGTGGAGTTCATACAAATATTCAACTTAATTTCGTGTCTACGCACCTTTACCCTAGGTCAGTTTGCTATTGCTTTGCGTGATCAGCTGTAGGAAGCCAACCTGTATTCCAGAAGTCTTTTGAGAAATCCCTGCATTTCTTGGTCTGCTTTGCAATGCAGCATCTAAATTCTAGCATTGGATTTATGTAGCTGTCAAATGAAACTGCAGAACTGCAGAGACAGAGAGTAGGGTATAGTCATCCGCATTAGCTCTCATTTGGACTACACTTCTCTGCACCTTTCTAGCAGTGCGGAGGGGAAGAGGTGGTTGCAAGAGCTGTCCATCTTCACAGCTGGGTCTTAAAGCCACTTTTAACGCAGACCAGTATTCAGATGAATAGTGCATGTGCAATGATGGGAAGTGAAATGTACTACTCTGTCCTCCTGAATGAGAGGCCACATCCATTTCAGCATTAAGTGGGAATCCAAGGGCTTTCCAGCCTGTGCTTGGTTTCCATCCCATACATTTCTGCTAAAGACTTAGGAGTTACCTGCATATGCCTGTCACTACTGGCCACGCTGAACTCTACTCACACAGACGTAACTTTGATTCAGATAGGGCAACTAAAGCTTCCTTCAACTAGTGATGAAGCCGTAATTGTGCTGCGTGTATTTCGGATATGAAAAGAATATTGTGCATTTTCTTACTTATTCTTTTCTGGACCAGACCCTTTAAAAGTCCCTCTCCAATGGTTGTGTAAGTTTTGTTTCCATTCTTCTTGTCCCTTCTCATTCTTTATCTAACATGGTAACTTCTTAATGGCATTTGAAGCAAATGGAGGAATGGATGGTTCCACGCCATCAGCAACCAGCAACTCAGTGTAGAAGCATCTGTGTCACAATGAAGAAACAGTTCAAGCCCTTAGATGGCAGAACACATTGAAAAATCTGAGCTGCCCTTGCTTTACTGGGAAGTACCGCGAGGAAGAGTCAGCCCAGATAGCCCTGATGGCTAGTGGGAGGGCTGGAGAAGAGTGGTGTTCCTCAGCCTTTGCTGACACAAGAGAGGATGCTGTCCTTGCTTTTGTGTCCTTTGCCTGAAATGCAAGAGAGAGGCAGTCTTTGTGAGCTCTAGGTCCATGGCAGAAGCACTTGTGACTAGTTTCATCTGGATTGGGTATACAGAACAGCTTTTGAAATGTCAGTGTATGGTACCCAGTATCGAAGCTATACATCACTCCCTAGCATAAATGGAATCACAAGATTGAAGCGTTTCTGGCACATGCCTCTGCTCCCATTCCTAATCTGCTGCTTTCTGGGTTTTAAAAATGTGATTTTTCTGCATCTCTGGCCACAGGAAAAGATAGCTGTCCTAAACTGTGTGTATGTAGTTGTTTCCTCTATTCATAATCTGAGACCCCGCTGACTTCACTCAACTTCCCTTCAATAGCTGGTGTTCAGTCATGCATGCTTCATTTCAGGGCTGCAATCTAAATTAGTCTAAAGTTACTTCAGCGTATTCTGAAACAGGAGAATGGGAATTCAGCCCACAGGTAGTGGACTGTATGTTTGAGGGTGGAATCTGGGGGTTTTAATGATTTTTTGAGTCCAGCTAAAAACTGGCTATGTATGTTATATACATCATTGTGGCTAAAGGAAGCAAAGGGAGTGGAGCACATTACCTCATTTCTTAAAACTTGAAAGATCAAAGCTTATTCTGAAGGATTATATGTCTGAAATACATCAAATTATTCTCTTGGCCTATGCATTTTCCACTGATGAAAAGTTTTTTCTCAGTGTTTGAAAGCATATAGTGTTTGGAAAATAGCTGTATTTCTGCACTGGGACGTTACGTTCACATATATTTGGTCTGCAAAAGTCTGTTGGGATCAAACATACTTTTGTCTGCCTTTAATCCCTTCACTCTGGCTACTCTGTTAAAATTCAGTCAGGTAATGTCAAGCTGGTAAATCAGACTCCACTAACGAAGCCAAGATGTTTTCTGTCCTTTCTTGGCAGCGGCAGGAACAGCCTGAAGCAGACCTATGCGATCTGTGCATGTCCATACCATCATCAGCACACAGACTGTTTCCTAAATGAGTTCAACCTTGAGGCAGATTATATTAAAGCACTTCAAAGAAAGAGCCCAGGTTCTTTCAAAGGACAGAACATAGCTGTTATCTGCTTGAAGCAGGCAGGAGAACTGGACCAAACTATACAATATGTAAGTACATTCTAAAAAATATTCTGAAAAACAGGATTATCATTGGGTCTTCCTCAAAGCTGGCATTGGTTTTTCTCTTGATAACAACTAATACAGATGAGTTACTAATTTAAATTTTTGCTTGTCTTGGTTGCTAGTCTAAACAGCATAGTGGCTGCAGCCATTTAAGTCAACAGGAAAAATGAATAATTTTAGGAGAATTTAGATTTCATCTTCAGTTTTCAGCGGCCATGAGATACTAAGGAACACATGAATCCATATATACAAGGCCACATCCTCTCTAATTTGTGTTTATAGCAGGAAAACAATGTAAATCATGCATTGTGGTAGGGATGTTCTTGTGGTAATGGAGTTCTCCCAAATGGCAGGACAGGCTGACAGCAGGACTAGCTGTGTATAAAAGACAGGTACAGAAAGTTCATACACAAGTGTTGTTGAGTGCAACAGCCTTTAATAAAAGCCAGGTATAGCTACCATAGAGCCTGACATAGCTCATATATATGTGGTAAGCAGAAACAGCTTGGGTATTTGCAGGCAAGGAACGAGACTGATTACAAAAACTGTTATGAGCAGGTGAGGCTGATGACCAGAAGCCAGAAACTTTTTGGTTCTGTAAGAACAAAGCTCAGTTACAGGAGACTGAGACCATTTTTAGACCTCCTGCACAGTCATCATTGCTGCATGAAGAGCAGGATGAATGCTCATTCTGCAGAGACAAATGCATGATAAATTTCAATTATATGCTATAGCTAGTATATTATATAGGCTTTTTGTGGGAAGGGGGTTGAAAAATCTGCAATGAAGACTAGTCCCCCACCATTTCCTTTGACAAAGCAACACTTCATGGTGAAATTATCTTCCTCCAGGGGTCGGTTACAAGTAGCTGCTATTACTATACATTTCACTAGTAAAAGAGCATTAATATTTTGGAGCTGTTTCTTCCCTATGGATGTTTGGTTTGCATGTCTTCTAAACTTACGAAGAAGGCACCCCTTGACTGGAGGATTCATTAGGTTTCCTCTTTCATTCTTAACTTGCTTACCTGATTTTGCCCAGAGAGCACTGTGAACTTTTTGGTGTAACTAAGATAACTGCAGGTGGACAGCTGTGAAAGGGATAAGGTCTCAGCTCTTGCACTACCTTACTTTTAAAAAAAAAACAAAAGTAACAAAATTTAGGCAGTAAAGGAGCCCAGGATGAGAAACTGGAAATGGGGGAAATGGGCGTACTGTTATGAACTGAAGATCTAGTTAATTAAAGTTGAAAAAGTGAAAGAATTATTAATTGAATGGACAAGTAGGGAGCCTATTTCGTAGCCTATGATCAGACAGCATTAGGCCACACACACAGAAGGAGTGGAACAGATCAAATATCAGCTATCAAGATGTGGTGGCATAACCTGAAGAATGGAATACAAAACATTTAGAATAAGAGTATAAAAGTATTTGGGGTTTAATGTGTTTACAGTTACAAAGTATTTTTATAGCATTTCATTTTCCATATTAAATAAAAAAGACTGAGCTTTGTTTTCATAGACCTGACTAGTTGACTACTCTGGGTGATTTACCTAACTACAAATAAGTTAACTATAATCTGCTTCACTAAGGCTCCTTAATTTCATCATAAAAGCTGACAACTTCTACCTTTCTAATCCTATGAAAGTATCACGGTTCTCTTATAAACTTAGCAATATTTTTCACTTAATCCACAGCCCACACTTACAGAATCATGCAGACATTTATGACAGATATGATTGCAGATTAGCGTAGATTGAAGCGTAAAGCCCTCACACTGCTGGTTGCTGTAGGACACTTGGACCCTCCCCAGAATGAGACCTGAGCTGGACTTGCAGTGTTAAGAGAGCAGTGATAGATAATAGCAGGAAAAACATAGTGCAATGGCTTGTGTGATGCTGTACCAGAGCTCACCCACCAGAGCCTCCTTCAGAGCCACACTTGTTTTTGCAGACCTGCTTCCTCCCTACCCACTAAAATTCTCTTTCAGCCAAAACCTGCTAATAAATGTAATGCCTTAAAATAGCAGTGTAATGTACACAAATACTTGTAAGCTCTACTTGCCCCGTCACAGTGCTACTTCTCATGCTGCTGTTCTGCTAAATATTAGTACTGTTGATGATTTATATGGTGCCACTGAGCTGTGTGACACTTTGCAAACCTGCAAGAAGACTGGTTCCACCATAAAGTCAGAAAAACTTCCTCAGTTTCACAAACTGAGGTAATGGGCCTCAAGGGGAGGTCAGTCCACCCGGAGGGTAGGTGCAGATCTGCTGGCAGACAAGACCCCCACTAGCTACACATTCACTTCACCTGGAACAAGACAAAAGGTGCTATAAGAATTTTCTGAGAGTCAAAAGACCTTTCCATGTGTCTTTCTGAACTGGGCACTGAGAAATGCACCTTACAGCTCTTTCACTCGAAGAAGAAAGTCCAGTTGCTAGAAAACCAGTGCTGAGCTGCTCTTTGCCATTGCATCCCTGGGTACGTGAGATTTTAGATTAATACTGTGAAGAGGAACTGGAGCTTGATAAGGCTAATGACATATTTTGGGCAGCAAACCCAGCCTTTTCCTATTCCAAACAAATAGCAAATGTCCCAGGGATAAAAAACACAACACAAAACAAGACCAAAACCCCCAAAAAAAAACAAACCACCCAGCACCACCACACAAAAGCCCACAAACAAAAAAAAAAAAACCCACCAAAAAAGCCCCAAAGCAATTGTAAGGATTTACTAACTTACCTAAACAAGATCTACTCACTATGTACTTGCAAAGCCCCCCCCGCCTTTGCCCCTCAGCATGCACGCTGCGTTTAAGACCAGTATTAAGCATGTGATACTACTACAAAACCAGTCAGACTGCAGCTTTTTCCACCTAGAAAACGAGTGAAATTCATTCATCTTCAACTGAAAGGATAGAAATTAAAACGTCAAGGAGACACTTGATAAAATATTAAAGTCAATTAGTTTTTCACTGACGCCTACATTTTAATAAAGTTTATTTCAAAATGAAAAGATGTTTCAAACACAACCCCCCCCCAAAAAAAAAAAAACCCAAAAAAAACTTTCACTAAAATTGTCTGTCTTTTTTATTCTAGAATTGTTTTCATCCCCTTTGGAAGGCATGAAATTTAATGCAAATCAATGCAAAATCAACCATTAAATCGGACTTTTGGGGTCTTTTAACAGCAAGCTGTTTTTCTGAACATTTCTCAGTTAACGTTTTACAGCTGCTGCAGCAAGAAAAGTGTTAATTTAGGGGAGAAGAAAGAGCTACCCTGAAAGAACAATGTTCTGAGGTGAAAAGCTGCAGGGTTGGTGGGCTCTGAGCTTTCTTGACCCTCCAGACTCTCCAGCCCCTCCCACCAGGGCCCTCTCCAGCCCCCCCCATTGCTTGGCTCAGCTTGACTCCAATAACACAGCTATTCCCCTGCTCTCCAACCAGGGTGGTCTCTCCTCCCTCTCCCACACCTTTCTGCGGGTGCTTACCGGAAACATGTCTGCTTGGAGAGGAAGGTTAATCCTTTGTTGTGCAGAGCTCCCCTCCCTTTTGCCAGGAAGCTTGTTCCTGAAATCGTGTTTTATTACAGGTAAATAAAACACTGCTAAAAGTAGGCTCAGGAAGAGAAGTAGTGGGCTTTCTTGGCGGTACTCTTTCAGCTGTGTGGTCATTATCAGAGAACGGCTGCTGGTCATTCAGTTCCCTGGGGCTCAGAGGCAGCCCATGTCCCTGTCTCCATAATGAGGTGCCTTTGCAGCGATTTCACAGAATTGCAGACTAGTTTGGTTTGGAAGCAACCTTAAAGACCATCTAGTTCCAAACCCCCCCTGCCATAGGCAGGGACACCCTCACTAGGCTGCCCCAATCATGAACTTGCTTCGTTTACTCTTTTCATTTAGGATCTTGCCTTCTGCCTGACTGGGGCAGGATACAGGGGCCTGACTGGGGCAGGATACAGGGGCCCCTTGATCCTGGTTGCTTTTTGACAGGTGCTTCCATTTTTGTTTCAAGGAGTGCTGAGCCTGGCTTTGCCAGTCTATCTCTTGTTCAGCCCCCCTGACGCTCCCTAACCTTTCCTCTTCCTCTCACATCTCTACCACCATGCTGAACAGATGGTCCAGCTGCTCGCAACACACACAGCACATCTCATGGCTGCCAGCCTTTACCAGTGAAAGGATCAGGCACTCCCTGCAGCCTGCAGCCTGCGACCTGGACAGCTGTGTGTTTCCATGGGACCACTGTCCGGGTTCCCACATCCATTCTGACTAAGGTCAAAAGCATGACCTTCTGGGTGGAGACCATAGTTAAGCTCCTTCCAAGAGGGTGTTGACCACCACCAGGCCACACCTGCCAAGCTAGGAAGTTCCTTCCTGTGTACCCTTCCCTGCACACTACTACACCCCACACATACTACCCACCCACCTCAGGCCCAGTACTGCTTCACTCTGGGAGGTTTCTTAAAAGGGCATGGGTGTGGTCACCAATGCACTGGTGCCACCCACTCCTCTTCAGCTTCTTGTACAAGAGCTGTGGGCTCCGGCTTGGGCTCCAGATGGGTTTCTCTGCTCCTTTAGTGTCTCACTTTCTCAAGAAAACTTGCTTTGGTTCTTGCCACACAGCGTTCAGAGCAGCTCCTTTCAGCAAGCGACCTTGAGTGTCCATGAGTCTACATGGTAAACACCAGGGCACGGCACCTGCTGGCAAAGAGATGCCCTCCAGAGAAGTACTGCAGCAGCTGCGCATGGGGAGTGTGCTCACAGTGCTGCCTTACGCAGGTCCCAGAGAGAGCCAGAGCCTTGCTGGCCCTTCTCACCTGGATCGCAGTCATCCTGCTTGGCTCCAGCCTCCCTGGGTGCGTGGCCAGCAGGATGGGCCTGCTACAGAACCTCGTCAGTAAAGGTGAAGGACAAGAGTGCTGCAAGCTGATGGTCAATACACCCTGCAAGGAGAACTTACGGAAAAACATACCCGGTGAACTCTTCAGCCTTCCGGCACAGTCCCAGGTAAAGTCTCACTGCTCTGCTCTTCACCCCACAGGCTTCAACCCTGGCTGCTCAATGTATGGTGGTGCCTGCTGGAGCACCCTTTGGACAGCCCTCCTCTCTCACTCTCTGCAATTACCAAAAGGATGCGATTAGCAAAGATTCATTAGCCAAAGGGCACTAACAGGAAAGTGATAAGCGTGTATTTGTGGTGTTTCCTAGTTCTGCATGTTTGGGGGGCAACTCATTGGAACCGCTAGTTACGAAACCACTTGCAAAGCTGGGCAGGGAACCAGCCCAGAGACCAGAATTTTCCACAGCAAGTTTTCTTCTTGTTTATGGTAGGCATAGTGTGAGGGAAATGAAACCCTCAGGTTTTTGGCAGCCCTCCAGTTTTGTTTCTAGGTTAGTTTGGTCATCGTCTCAACTCCAGTAGAAAACCGAGGCTTTACCAAAACTTTTTCTCAGGAGAAAAATAAGGCTGGCTAACGGTGCTGCATTAGGAGAAGAGAGAATAGTTACGGGGATTTTTTTCCAGTTCCAGTTCAGTTCAAGTGCTTGTTAAAACAACCCTGTGTTTGTATTTGTTACATGCTGCTCCTCCAAGAACATGGCTAAAAGTGGCAAACTCTGTAACCAGGAAGCCTGACTGTTCCTGATGCTCCAGTGACATCAGAAACAAACCAGTCAAACAAAACCAACAAAAAATAATGATAGTATTTTTATTGCTGGCCATTATTTTTAACATCTGATCTACTTCCAACAAAATTAGGAACCAGAAATAATGCAAACTCAGTTTTCTTTTGCACTCGGTGTTTTTCACTTGATAGGAAATCAGCCTGAGGTGAAAGGGGATGCTGCAAAATCTATGTCTCAAGCTTCCAGCTAGGTATTCCTCAGTACTGGATTGAGCAGCATCAGCATCTACTAGGACACCCACTTTAATTGGTGCCTCTGAGCCTTATATAGGGATGTTAATTCATGTATAAAGCAAGGATGAATGCCCATGTTCAACAGTCAAACCCATGTCCTGCCTATATAGCATCCTGGGGACAACTTTTCCTGTTTGCTCTGGCCATTTCTTTGCAGACTAAGCAGGGGAAGGAGGCACCAGCAGCTAAAAGACAGTCAGCTGGAAGTCTAACCGCAGCCCCCGAGGCAGACAGGGTGATTCCGCACCCTCTGTTCTGTAAATCTGAGGGCAGCAGCAGAAACTGCTGGCAACTAATCTTGCCTTTGCAGTTAAGCAAGCCGAGGGAAGAGCTCCCCTTCTCTTTTTTTTTTTTGTATTCTTCCTCAATCTCGCAAGATCAGCTGAGTGGTGCAGAGATGGTGTAAGGCTGGCTGAATCATGTGCATGGGATCCCCTATTTTGGCAGGGAGCAGACTGTTTAAGGTGTTTTCTTCACTTGCAGGTTTTGGATCTGTTTCAATGTTAAGTTCAATAGTCCTACATAGGACTGTGCCAAACCAACACTAACCCATCTCTCTCTTTCTCAAGCTGATAGGATGGGTCCTGATAACCAGCATCATCACTTTGGTACCGATTGCAAAACGCATCAGCCACTGTTGCTCCCTGGTTAGCTATCTTCAGCTCAAGTTCTGGAAAATTTATTCTGAAAATGAACGGGAGCTCTTTGAGATCAAGGCTAAGGAGCACACAACCAGGCTGGCAGCCGTAAATATGAACAGCTGTTTTGAAGCCACTGGCCCAGAACCATTCCAGACACCCAGCAATGAAGACTGGCAGAAGATTTCATTCATCTACAGCTTCGATTCACTAAAGCAGTATTACAGCATGATCCACAACATCATGGAGGCGACAGAGTCAGCTTCCAGGAGGGCGATCAGAATCCCCCTGCTTTAGGATCTGTGGATGAAGCGAGCACAAACTCCTGTTTAATGAAACAAATCAGTTGCAATGCTGGCAATCATTTAACCCAAGGATGTAAGAAGAATCATACGCTGTTCTCTTATGCATTGTATGTAAAAGCTGATAGCTGTGACCCTCAGCAGATTTGCCTCTAAGCACACTTCATCCCTTTTGCTTAAGTATATTTCAATAAATACATTGGTCACAGTGGGGGTTTCAGCCTTTTGCTGTTCACTAAGAAGAGACACAGGTGTAAAACAGTAAGCATCTGCAAAGCTGCCAGCATGTGCTGTGCCAAATTATTACCAAACACCTGAAGGCATGTGTCAGCTGGAGCAACAAGACCAAAGGTTCATACCTGGCAGTATCAGAGACAAAACTAATGGAAGCCTGGATCAGAAATCCAGCTCAGTTTATTAGCTCTCACTTGACAATATATCTCTCTGTAGAGCTTAAAGCAAGCTTGAGACTATAATATTTACTTTCCATTAGTCTCTCCAGGGGAATACCGTGTCTTTTAAAACCTGTGAAGCAATTAGCATTTTAGAGCTACCTGTGCATAACAAAGGAGTCCATGAGAATTATTTTAGCTGCTTATCAGTTTGAATAGGTGAGCAAAAAGACTTCAGCCATTTTACCTCTTCATGCTCAGCAGCTTTAATTAATAACAGTGAAATTAAAAACTTACATGGTGGTAAATTTTCTTTACCACTGCCTGAGTATGATCATCTTTTGCAGCAGGCCTCCATAATTAGCCCTGCTGCTCATTAACTCTAAAGCTCTTTCATGGAGAAAAATATAGGCTGAATGGTGCAGGGAAGACACACCAAAATTAAACTTCCTGTTTGTTCCATTAAACTTAAACATTAAACTTCCTGAAATTCTATTCATTTTCTGACACAAGAAAATTTAAATTTATAATTATTGGCAGAGTTACTGAACGACTTCTTTGCTTCAGTCTTCATTGATAAGGCTGGCCCTCAGAATACCCAGACCCTGGAGGTAGGAGTGGAAGTTGGAGAAAGGAAGACCTTCCCTTGGTTGAGGAGGATTGGCTCAGAGAATATTTATGCAAACTCAACATTTACAAATCCATGGGCCCTGCATCTCTGAGTGCTGAGGGAGCTGGCAGGTGTTCTTGCCACTCTCCATCACCTTTGAAAGGTCATGGAGAAGAAGAAGAGGTGCTTGAGGACTGGAGGAAAGCCAATGTCACTCCAGTCTTCAAAAAGGGCAAGAAGGAGGACCTGGGAATAAACAGGCCAGTCAGTGTCACCTCCATCCCTATAAAGGGGAGGGGAACAGCTTATTATGGGGGTCATCAATAAGCATGTGAAGGAGAAGAAGGATATTGGAAGTGGTCAATATGGACCGTGGGAAGACATGTCTGACCAGTCTGGTAGCCTTTATGATGGCATGACTGGCTGGGTAAATTAGGGGAGAGCAGTTGATGTTGTCTACCTTGACTTCCCCAAGGCTTTTGACACTGTCTCCCATAATATGCTCATAGGTATGCTTAGGAAGTGTTGGGTTAGATAGGTGAAGAGTCAGGTGGATCAAGAACTGGCTGAATGGCAGAGCTCAAAGGGTTGCAGTAAGTGTTGCAGAGACCTGGAACTATCGATGTGCCCCAAGGGTCAGTATTGGGTCCAGTCCTGTTCACTGTATTTATCAATGACCAGGTTGAAGAGACACAGTGTGTCCTCAGCAAGTTTGATGATGATATTAAACTGGGAGGAGTGGCCAATACACCAGAAGGCTGTGCTGCCAGGACCTGAATAGGCTGCAAAGTTGGGCTGAGACGAACAAATTAAGCTTAACAAAGTGTAGGGTCCTGCACCTAAGGAGGAATAACCCCAGGCATCAGTAGAGGTTAGGGGCTGACATTCTGCAAAACAGCACTGCAGAGAAGGACCTGGGAGTCCTAGGAGATGACAAGCTCCTCATGAGCGAGCAGAGTGCTCTCATGGCCAAGAAAGCCAATGGTGTCCTGGAATGCATTAAGAAAACCATGGCCCGCAGGTCAAGGGAGATTATCCTCCCTCCTCTTACTCTGCCCTGGTGAGGCCAGGCAATGGGCACAAACTGGAACACAGGAAGTTCTGTCTGAACGTGAGGATAAACTTCTTCACTGTGAGGGTGGCAGAGCCCTGGCACAAGCTGCCCAGAGAGGTTGCAGAGCCTCATTCTCTGGAGATGTTCAAAACCTGCCTGGACACAATCCTGCGCAACCTGGTCTAGGTGACCCTGCTTTAGCAGGGGGGTTGGACTAGTTGATGTCCAGAGGTCCCTTCCTACCCCTGCCACTCGGTGATTCTGTGATTTCTGTGATGATGCACAAGGGGGTTTGGCTACACCTGGATGTCCCCGCCAAATACACTATTTAACTTGATGAAGTCTAAGTGCAGATTATCACGTATTGAGGTATTAGGTTTTGACATAACATAGTAGTATAGATGAAGCTTATATTAACAAACGTTTATAGCACAGCTGCATATTTGCCATTATAAATTTACAATCCATACTAGCAAATAACAATGTTCGTATCAAAGAATGCCATAATTACAAGAAACAAAGATACCGGTTTTGAGTGAAGCATGATGAAATCAGTTTTTCTCTGAAAACCTAGTTTAGAGAGTGTTTTAGAGAGATGAATCAGATTGTTTGGTCTGGATGTCCTTTGATTCCTCCCAGAAATCTTCTCTTTCTAGACAGTAAGCTCTGACTTGGAAATTATTCAGACAGACAGAGAGGAATGCCATAAAGCTGCCATTTTTTAAGGAGGAAGAAAGAGAATAACCTACTTTTAACTAATCAACTTGGAAGCTTCATGCTTATTATAAACTGGAAATGTGACATATAAAGGGAAACCAAGCTTTAATTCTGTATGTAGAAAAGAATTTTAAAAAGTAATCTGTTTGTCACAGAGTCACTGACTTGCTCTGTGTTCTTTTCCCCCAAAGAAACCGTGAGAATTGTCAAGTGAGAGGTGATAATAGAGTAATAATTTGTTATTTGTGCCTCCGAGAAGCAGAGTTCAGTTAGAAATGTTCCATTTTACCTCTCACATTGAAGAGTTCATTGGTTCCTTGATGCCTAGAGAAAGACTTTCAAAGGTGTAGGGAAACTTGTTTCTAGTTTTAATGGGTTGCTGTAATGCTGTAACTATTCCTAACAGATAACAGCACCTTGGGCTGAGCGCAGGGCTGGGTAATGAATAGCTCAGTTTTTGTTCTGTACAAATGCCCTCTGATTACTCTGTTACACTGCACCACCACTGTACGTCACAATTAAGACAAGCAAAGTGAGAAAAATTATGTGGGCTGTACAGCTCTGGTGGGAGTGAGCCCTGCTGTCCCCGAGGTGAGAAGAGCCCCTCACTTAGCAGAATTAGGAGGTAAACAGGCTGAGGGGGAAATGGCAGATAAGGGTACAAATCACAGTGATGAAATCAGAGTTCACTCTGGGCCTCACTGAATTGGGCTGAGAGTTTGTATTTCAGATGAAAAGGAGTGTTTTAGTGAGAAGGGATAGGGTGCTGCACTAGGATTTGGGACTTGGGTCCTACTCTGACCCATATATCTTGTGTAACACCAGAGAACGTGAAACCCTTCCTGTAATTCAGGTCTCTGTGAGGCTGCTATTTCTGTACATCTCAGTCGTGTTGGGGTAACAGAGCTCCGCTGCTCGGAAACGGCTGGTGACGATGGGCAGGTAAGAACAGACACAAGGACCAGCACACTGGTTGTGTGGCAACCTCTGAATTTTTATTCAGGTATTCTTAGGTGAAGTACAGACACACGTTGAATATCCCACTCTTTGTTCAGTGTGGTCATAAGATCAATCCTCCTGAACAGCAGGCAGGTGTGAAAAGGCCCATAGCTTGAAGCATTGCTGGGGTCAGCAGACACAAGGGACTGAACAGGCATGCCTGCAAAGCTGCGTTTGGGGCCAGAAAGAGCTGTAACAAACCTGCTCCTGCCATCAGCAAAGCCACATCCCTCTGTGGTTTCAAGGGAGGCAGGATGTGCCATGTGCCAATGAATGGCAAGCCATTACACATCAAACTCACCTGACAGCGAGACACTGCATACAGCAATCACAGCAAATTAATTAATTACTCCCACCCATGAAGAGCCAGGGGAATAAAGCATCTCTTAGCAGCTGTGCTCGGAAACATTACTGACAAACCAAATGGGAGGAGGTGGTCACGTTTAGCTGCAAGCAGTCAGTGTCTGAATGAATATTTGGCATCCAGCATGCACTAAATACTGTGATACATCTTCCACTGATCTCAAAAACATGGTTACGTGAGAAGGAAGTGCAGGCCATTTTCAACTTTAATATCAATATCCATGTCATGATGATTAGTGTTGCTCTCCCCTTGCTCTGCCCCTCCTGTTTGCTGCCTGGCCCTCTTCACCCTTCAAATGTATGATGGGTGCAGTTGGCTCAGGGAAACTGTTTTGACCCTGCACATCTTCTTCAGAAACAGAAGGTCCAAAATAACCTTCAGCAAAGGTTTCTCCCAGTATTTCTTTCATTTATTTCTTTTGTGCTTTCTGTCTTCAGCCTTCCTTAAAAACGTAATTCCGATTTCTGTCACAGCATCGCCCTTCAGCCTGTCCTGGAGGAAGGTAACTTCTGCTGCTAAGTGAACCTAGGAAGAAGCAGGTCTGGTCAGTCAAAGTCCCAGTTTTCCCCCTTCCTCCAGGATAATGACCTTTATTTCTCTCTCTCACCACAAGAGGACCCCCTTTTTCAGGATTCACACCAAACAGCTTTCTAGATTGTTTTAAAATGCCTTTCCCAACTGAGTTAATGAAAAGTTTATGTACACTGGAATTGATGTCAATCCCCACCTTTCGTTCTAGCACTTTGTTCCAGTGCTTTGCTTTCTTTCCGAGAACTTCAAGTGTGTACCTGGTAATTTTGTGATCACAAAATTTCCTGGTCACACACTAGTACTTATGATAAATACTTCTGTTAATTAGCCTTATATCAGACACTATAAATCTGAGACTGACGTACATACATAATACTTGTACAGCTTTTGTTTTCCTGAAACGTATGACAAATCAGATATCGACAGAAACATGAAGCAGCCCCAAAGTTTTCTTCCAGGAAACACCACAGAGACTCTACAGTGCAGTCACTTCCAAAGGATGCCCTTTGTGTATTGCTTTGTAAAAGCCTTAGATTTTAAGAACAAAATTCAGAATGATATCTGATACACTACTGATGCTTTTTCTTATCCCTTCCTGCAGGTGCTGCAGTAACCTGAGATTATTATTTAATCTTCATGTATTTGGAAAGAATCAGAGATGGCTGTTACATCTCTGCAGGAAAACAAGATAGGCTCAGGGAGCAGCGGAGGAGTCCAGCATGCCTTCCCCACCCCATCCCACCCGCCCCAGCTCTCCACATCACTTGTTCATGCGCTCCCTCATCCCACCTGGATTTTTCACTGCAGAGCCAAGCAGGGACAGTGGGGAGGACAGCCAATCCCTGTGCGCCTCTGCCTCAGGATCCAGGATCAGCCCGGCCCACTGTTATTTAGCTACAGACATTTAGTCAGATATTAAACACTACTACATTTATCAGAGCAAGAGGGTTTGTTTTCCCGTGCCTCCCTCTGCACATTTACAAGCAACAGAGATGTGCACTCCCTTACCATTTCCAAGGCACCTCGAATCACCCCACAGAGGAGGTTACAGTAGCAAAGCGATGCTCGTTCTGCTGGCAGCTCCTCCACAAAGTCCACGAGTGGGTTTTTGTCCAGGATTAAGGAGAATTCATTTCCTGCTGCACTACTGCAGCTCACACTAGGGGTCACCCCAAGGTACATCTTGAAAGCAACCTGCAAAAGGATGAAACTCTGCTGGCTCAACCTGTTGTGTGAGAACCAGAAGGCAAACTTTAAGATGTAGCATCCTGTAGACAGCTCTATTCCAGGAAGAATAGGGGGAAGGGTGAGACAGGCTGGAAAACAAATTTGGTTTGTCTCTTTTGTGATCGGCTTGAGCCAGAGATGCAAACCTGGAGCTACGTGATACTCCAGGGAAGTACAGCAGAAGGCTGTTTATTCTCTTTGATGTTCCTACATTTAAAGCCCCATACAAAGTGGTTTTGCTGGTATCACTCGTCTGCTTTCAGCCATGTCGCGCTCCCTTGGGACCATTAGCATTGATATTAGGTCCCTCACAGCATTGCCAGCAACTTTGATAATCACAGCTCGAGATCTCCTGCAACTGTCGAGTGTGTTTTCACTCTGATCTCCATCTGCAGTCACAAAAAAACCAGCAACCCACCAAGAAAAAGCCTGCCAAGACTGCCAGCTCACTTGCTTATGTAGAGCATCGCTTGCTTTCCTTCTGCTACCCATGAAAGTGACTGTAAATGTGCAACATCTGCGCTGCTAGCAGAGGGGTCCCCTGCGAGCACGCTTCTCCAGACAGTGACATCACGGCGTTATCTAGACAGCGCGCAGGCAGCAGGCTAGCAGCAGGCTGTCCCTCCTCTGGAGAGCTCTCCCCTCTCACGCCACTACAGACTGCTAACACCGAAGAGAAAAGCGGCTCGGTTTGTACCTCTGTAGTGAGTATCAAACATGGATGGTTTCCAAACAGTCCTGAAATTCTTTATGAACCGGAAAACCGCTATAGGGTACAGTTTTCTGGCGCTGCTGACGATGGGAAGTGAACGGGTGTTTTCTCTTGTTGCTTTCAGATGCCCCTGCAGCCATGAAAACTTCAGGTACGGTTTGGTATTTCTCTTCTCCCCAGCTTTTGTTTTGCTAGTTATCGGATATTTCTTGAACAGCAAGACCTGGAAACTCTTTACAGGCTGCTGGGTGAATCCCAGGAAGATATTCCCCAGAGGGAGTATCTGCAATTTCTTTTACATCTTTGGACAAATCACTTTAAATGCTCTGGTAGCCCCAGTGATGTGGCTTTCTGTGGCTTTGCTCAACGGGACTTTTTATGAATGTGCTATGAGCGGCTTGAAAAATTCTACCTACGTACAGGCAGTTTGCCACAGCAAGTCTGCAAAGTGCTTTGAAGAGCTACACAAGGTAGCCTGTGACAAAAGCTCCATGCCCTTTTCAGAGAGTGACGAACTGAAACGAACTCTTCAGGCACAGTCCCAGGTAAGAAAGAGAAGTAAAGAGCATTAATTATACAGTTGGTACTGCTGCTGTGATTTACCCTGAAGATCCTGATGTCAGATGCTAAGATAAAACTTGGTTCCATGTAAACAAAGCTTTGGGGTGGTGCAGCCTTATGAAATACAATCAATCCATCTTTTGGTTCAGTTTGAGCTGTGCCATACTTCCTGGGGGTCCCACTGATGGCAGGGATAGCTTTCTTCCTGCATGAAGATTACACTAAAGAGAAAAAGCTACTGGGTTGTATAAGAGGCTGAATTAACAGATGTCACCCATTAAAGGGGTCTGCCTTATTAAAATATCCATATGACACTCACCTAGTTTATACCATCATCATATTGCAATGATACCTTAGGTCACCAACTACAGAAAAATAGTGAAAATAAGATTTGTTGCTGCTTACATAACATGTTTCTGTTTGCATCCCTCATGCTCATGATGGCAGATGAGAGCATGTTTTTGTTCTGCTTAGAAGGAATAAACACTAAAACAAAACAACCAGAACATGCAGAGCTCAGACTGGATTATATTTTACAATATAACTTGATAACACATAGATAAATTCAGAGACAAAAAATCAAAACAAAGGGGGAGGGGGACTACAGGAAATGATGATAAGATGACTGAAGGAAAAACAGTCTGCGGAGCCAGCAAGTTTTTGTCAGACAATTGTTCCCATATGGAACCATTTCCTCCCCAAGAACCAGTTTTATTTTCAAGTCCTCATGCAAATAGGAGTGGAATGCAGACAAATCCTGTGCTGCAGACAAAGCAATGCATTTGAGAATTTTAGAAGGAAGTAACAAAACAATGCTTCAGATTTTAAGTTTTATGTGTAGGGAATAGGGAAAGACCAGTGACTCAGTCTATAGCATGAGAACACATGGGTTCATTCTCCAAGCTCCAACAAAGTGAAAAGCTGCTAAAAAAAAAGCAGTCTCAAATACCCACAGAAATCATCAGTCAGTATGAAATGACTGGAAAAAACAAAAGACAGCAAAGCTATTCTTCCATACAAGTCCCTAAGAGTAATCGTTTGTCAAGCTTCTCTGTTTCACTTTCTATGTTCCCTCAGCTAAACACAGATTTTTATTGGCAGTTATTTGTTTAACATCAATGCAAGAGTTCACATGAGAAAGGTTGCAGCTTTCCACGTCATCACCATTAAAGCATGGGAAATTGGTTTCACTTCGTATGGGTGTCTGAAACCTAATCAATTTGTTCCATGCTGGAAATTGTTTCACTGTTTGAAAACAAGGGTTGGGTTTTTCTGGGTTTTGGGGTTTTTTTGCAAATGTTACACATTGCAGTAGAGTAGGTGGGTAAAACTATTGGCTAGGGCAGTGGCATTACACATGAAAAAATGGTGTTCACACCTCTCCTTAAAGCAGAACATCCCATGACAACAATTTTGAGCACATTTTCCCACCCTCTACCCTCGCTGTAATTCTGGAAGTAGCTCTTTCCTTTAGTATGTTCCTGACAGAATTTTGTCAGAATCTGAAGTTTGTACAAAACCAGATTGAAAGATGCTGGGAAAGCATATTTCAGCAAAAAAAAAACCAACCCAAGTTCTCTGAAAATACAGCAACTATTTCTAAGCAGTGTGTAGATGAACTATTCCAGTGCCAGCACAGACCTACCAATGCACACGCTATTATTTCTTCCTTCTCATCCCCTCTCCTCCCACAGGACTGGGCAAAAAGATAATTTTGAACCAGTTTTAGCAGAAAAAAGATTTTTCACTACAAAGGGATGAGTGACAAATTCACAAGAATAGTTTTGATTTCAGCGAATCTCCTGGCAAAACAATTTGAGGAAAGCTTTTTTAGTTTAAGACTTTCTTTTATATCCTTGTTAGCTAACTAATCCTAAAAGAGTTACAGTTCTTTGTTGGAATGGTTTGTTGGGCTTTTTTTTTCATCGAAAAGAAGTGAAAAAACCACCCCATCTAAAAATGGTCATAGTTTAAAAGGTTGGTTGATCTGGGACAAAAGTAACTGATCGGTTTTGATTTTGCAGTTCCTCACACTTCAGAATTGTGTCTTAATAGTAATTTCTGCTGGGTAATTTTACTTAATGCTTTCAGGAGAGGGACAACCATTTACCATCTAGTGATTCTGATACTTTATTTTCCCTATGCACTTCTCCCTTTATGTCACAGAATTCCATGACAACGCAGTACGTGCCAGATGGTCAGAGTTTTGCAATAAACTCTCACAGATACCCTTCCCTGAATTTCCCAGGCACTACTCCTGCTCTCAGGTCCGCTCGGTTTCCCGCATAGCACTGCGCAGCCATAACATGACTTGAGTGATCATTTCGGTCTCTCTCAGATTCTATTTTCATACCCAGTCTGGCAGTTGAGGTTTAATTTGAGATTGTCTGTCCCTGAAGCCAAGCTGGCCTGGCACTGGACATGCCTCTTCAGCCGTTGTTACCCCAGTTCCCCGTATTATAAAACAGAAGGGGGAGGCAGCCAGACTCCAGTGTAAGCCAACTTTTCTTGGAGCGTTTTACCATCCACCATAAAAATCAACCAATTTTTGCCTTCCTGAGAAAGAGACATCAAAATGAGTGCTATTGAGAAACCTGATGTCTTCTGCTTCCCTTTGGTCCCCGTGTGGATGCCCAGTTAACATTAATGATAGGGATCAAATGCAAACTAGGATGAGACGCCCACAATAGGGTCCCAAGAGGAGAAGCAAGCCCTCCACTTGGACACCCTTGATTTAAGTAGCTCTGTTGGACACCCTTGATTTAAGTAGCATTATCACTCAGCCCTTTTTAACCAGAAACTCTTACTTTTTTCCCAGATTTTAGGCTGGTGTGTGATAGTTACTGCAGCTCTTCTGTCCCTGCTAACCACTTGCTGTGCCAGCTGCCAATCCAAAGTCAGCCACCTCCAGCTGATGTTCTGGAAGGTGTACATGGAGAAGGAAAAGGAGCAAGTCGAGCAGATTTTCCAGCTGTATGCCAGCAAGCTGAGCGAGAGAAACCTGAAGTGCTTTTTTGAGAACAAGGAACCAGAAGTGATTCCCTTGCCAGATTTTCAGGCGTGGCAAGATGCTTCCCAGCTCTACTTTTTCAGTGGTAGCAAACAGCATTATAGCACAATTCACAGGCTAGTTGAAGAAGGCCAGAAAGAAATCAACGAGGAAAGAGAGACAATGCTGGACTTTGTAGACCGAAGGGGAATACCCTAGATCAAATACATTTTCAGCTTTTGTATATCTTGCTACTATAGCATACTTCTGGCTGGTTTCATCTCTATCATTTTTCACAGCGGCCTATTTCTTCGTCAGCACGTTCACTCCCAGTTACAAATTTGCTTCAGAAGGATGGAATTAAATTATTCCCCTATGTCAGTGAAAAGGCTGCAGACCTCCATGGCACATAGGGTTCATGCTCTACCGATGTTGCTGGCTCTGGATCAAGAACTGACAGCAAAAAGAGATGAATAATGACTTCTTCAAGAGAGTTTTAACACTACCTTATGTAAAAGCCACTGCCGTATTCTCATCCTATGTAAATCAAGAGACTAAAGTAACACCACCTAAAAGGTGTGAACATAATAACAGAAGGTGTGTGTAGCTTTCTGACAGCCCACAGAAAGTAAAGGGTTTGCTTCCAGGTAATTTCCAAGCCACCTGCAGCTATAGCAGTGTTTTAAGGCACTAGTGGTCACTCAAGGCATCTTGATGTCTTTGAACTCCTCCTGCATCTAAAACACCATGTATGGTCCCAGTGACCCTGGTCTTCTAGTCCCTGAGACATATGTCTAGGACATGGGGCACAGTGAGCTGAAGTGCAGGGTACCAAGAACTTGAAATTGCCAAATAGTTCAGCAGTTTTGTGTTTTTGTTAAAAAATAACATGCTATTTTGTAACATAAAGTTGTTAGTGCTTTGTTACAATAATAAATACATCAGTGATATTTTGCCTCTGTAGACCACTTGGTATTATCTTCTCCCACTGAGAACTTCCTTTTGTACAGCTATAAAGCTCCTGCTTTGAGCGAGTTTTGGGCACTGGGTTAAGCCTGTAGAGCTGTGTAATATGGCAAGTGCTGGGCATGCAGCCAGGGAATGACAGAGGGCCTGGAAGGGAATTCCACATTTTGAGACAAAAACTTCATTTTTCTGAGCTGGGAGCAGGAGGAACAGGCCAGCGACACAGGTAAGGTGACTGCACAGACACTGCCTCTGACCAAGGCGTTTCACCCAGAGCCCTGTGCTTTACCTCACCCACTTGGAATTCAGCACGTGGCTCTCAACACAGGGTGGCCAGAGTCTTTGCAAACACTGGATAAAAAGAGAACAAAGTTACTGCCAACTTCTTTTTCCCTGGGGTGACTGGGCAGGCTTTTATGCAGTATTTTACTGCCAGACTCCCCGAGCCTGCAAAGCATCTCATTTCTCAGGTTTTTATCAACAAACCAGGGTAGGCTGCCCAGCTGACCTCAGACTCACAGCACTTCTTCAGGAAAAAAAAATAAATTAGCATTTACTCTTTAAAAAAAATAAAATACAACAGCTAATTCCATCTGCTTAGAGTTTTCTCTGTATGTTTTGAAGTACCTGCGGTCTTTGAGCAAATCTTTTAAAGTGTTCATCCCAGGTGACCCTCTTCACAGCAGACTTAAGACATGTTACGTGCCTAAATGTACATGTTATGTGCCTAAATGCATCTGCTGCAGATGAAAGCAGAGAGGCAGTGCTGCCAAAATGAAAAGTCATTAGAGCAGGCGTGTCTGACACCATGTCTGGTGTGTATTCATTTTTCTCCCCAGGCTCCTCTCCTGGTATAACAACTACCTAATCCCAAGGTACATGTCCCTTCCCATTTGCCTGCTTTTCTCTTTCATTATGAGAGATGCACCAACATCTACTGCCCAGCCCATTTGCGAGGGGAGAGGAGGCACTACCTAAGAGGATGTCCCTACTACTTGGACCAAACTTCCCTTCCCAAAACCAGTTTTCCATCTCCTTCCTCACTGGTATCACAGAACACCAAAGCAAGCAGGGATACAAAGGGGAAGGTACTAAGCAGGATAATGAGATGATCAAGGACTATGGGAAACACGTGGGTTGATGTAAGGATGAGGTCTCTAAAAGGGCTCGGACACCGAGGCAAAAGCATAGTAGTAGAGGGACGGGTGGGAGGACAGAGGGATCCTTCTTTCAGCAGTCTTTTTCCTCAGCAGAAAGCTCAAATCTCTGCACCTGAGTAGACAGGACCATCTGAAACTGGAGTGTTTCCCAGCCCAGCCTTCTCTTTTGTTGTGGAGAGGCAAAACCAAGGTGCATTCTCCTCTCCTCTTTTCCCAGCTTTGTGTTCACAGCTAACTCATGTTGAGAGCATCTACACCTCCAAGAGCTGCTGCTGAACCCCTGGTGCTGCAATGTGTGCCTGGAAGGAGCCCAGGGCTCTCTCTGACCCCCTCATTCCCAGAGCTCTTACTCTAGCTGTGATGTCTTAGCAAAATGCCTGTGACTTAATGCAATGGCCACGTGGATGCTGGAATAGTTTAATAAAAACAGACAAAAATAAAAACCAGTTTCATGCAAACAACAAAATCAACATCTTCCCTTAGAAGATTTAGATTTTGCATTCATTCCAATGTCCATCAAAATATGAGTGCACAAATAAACAGGAAACTTCTGCTCAGTTCACTGTGCTTTGCCCTCGGTTTACTATTTCTTCTTTTCCATAAGAACCCAATTTTCTCTTTAAATTCTTTTGTAGTTTTTCGTGGCTGGGTTCTGGTGGAGAAGGGGGGGGCTGCAGGGGTGGCAAGAAGCAGCTGGTGTCGCTTGCAGGTTTGCTGAGGCGGGGACTTGTGACCCCATGGAGGACCAGGCTGGAGCAGTCTGAGACTGAGATACATTCTGTGATTTATGACTGCACCCTATAGCAGTGACCCACCCTGGGGCAGCTGGTGAAGAGCTGAAGCCCAGTGGGAAAGGACTCAGATTGGAGAAGTTTGTGGAGGACTGTCTTCTGTGGGTGGGACCCAGTGCAGCAAGGGAAGGGTGTGAGGAGTGACCCTCCTCCCACAACTTGTGAGGAACTGACCAAAACCCCCATTTCCCCAGTCCCTGCCCCTCCCTGTGCCACAATGAGGTGGGGGGAGAAGGGAGCAAAATCATGACTGAAGTCTGCAAAGAAGGGAGGGGTGGGGGGAGGTACTGGTTGCACTTCTCATTACCCGACTCTGGTTTCACTGTGTGTGTGTAGTGTAATAAATTAGAGAATTTTCTCTCCTTCACTCTGTGTTGAGTCTGTTTTGCCCATGACACTAATTGCAGAATGATCTCTCCCTGTCCTTATCTCAACTCTGCCACTCAATATATATTTTCTTCCCTGTCCAGCTGAAAAGGGGAGTGACAGAGTGACTTTGGTGGGCATTTGGCTTCCAGCCAGGGTGAAACCACCACAAATTCTTTTAACTCTTCTTCTGCTACACATCTGCTGCTCCTTCAAACTTCAAGCCTTTGTTACAAAAACTACTTAACTGTGCTACACCCTCATATGCTTTCAATTTAGTTTCAGCTGTACTTCTCATTATGGTATGATGAATCTGTCCAAATTCTATTGTTAAAATTTCCTGTGTAAAAGGGAACTTGCATGGAAACTATGCAAAAACAGGAGCTGGTTTGCAACAGAGCACCAAATTAAGGCAAAATTGCAAAGTTATAAAGTGAAAAAGGAAATTAAGCACACAGTAATTCACTTAATAGATATGATCATTTAAAAAAAAAAAACCCAAAACCTGACAGGCTTTGACTGGACAGAGATTCCTTGAAAGCTGCCATACACAACTTCTCAGAGGGTAAAATAAAGCTCTTTTCAATCTTTCTTTGTGACTCCAAAAGACAAAGGGGAAGTAAAATATCTGAGCAGTTTGGAAAGCTACATCAAAAAATCTGCCTCTAATTTCTATTGATAGGAAATGGAAGAAAAGATAATACCTCTTTAGACATATGCATAGGCTCACCACCAAAATGAAGCCCACAGAAAGCAAAATGTCTCTTTGGAAAATGTTACTTATAACTCCATGGGATTGTATATTGCTTAATGTCAAACAAGTCTAAGCAGTCAGAATCAAAAATGTTCCACTGCCCTTTTTCAAAGTCTCAACCAGCATCCCATCTCTCTTAAGCAGCAGCAATAAAATTCATTAACATTTTGCTGGTGCTCAAATACAGTCTAGAATTAGTGAAATATTTAAGAAGCCACTACCTTATCAGTGCCTTTATATACTACTGGAGATTTTTCTCTACAAAACATTTTATGTGTAAGTAATGTTGCAAATAAGTGATAATACAGACTGTTAAAAAACTTGAAACCATAATTTCAGGTGACATAATAACAAGATTAAAGAAGGATCAGAATTAATCTGCTTAGAAGGGGAAAGGCAGCCAAAATGACATTTTTACTAGCATAGTTTTCATATTTGGTACTTTTCCACAGTCAGGGTTTCAGAAGAGTAAGATGCTTTGCAGATCTTGCCATCTGTTGCCAGTCCCATGCACTCACAATCTTTCCTTCGCTCTTTGAAGTGCAGCACTTCACTTTTTGGGTTACCATCTACCACTTAGCCCAGCAACCTGGTTCGCTTCCCTCTCACTGCACAGATCTGAAAAGCCACATTTGTCAGCTTTGTAAATTCTGCTAGCTTCTGTCAGGCTTTCAGACTGGCTGTATATCAGCATACAGGGACCTTGTGTGGCAGGAAGAGGAATCACATCCCTTGTCCTACAGCTCTGGGCTTGGGGGTGACTTGGTTGGGCCTCGTTACAAGCAGCTGCAGAGAGGTACGCTTGCGGCACTCGTGGAGTACTGAGCTTCTAAAAGAACACCACTGCTTTTCACCAAGGGACATACCCTTAGGCACAGCACTGTATTGAGACAGCTATGGAGCCTGTGAGCCAGCAGTAAGTCACTGTGGACCTGAGGGTATGGCCCAGCTGCACCTGGCAGCAGCACACAAGTCACTTCCTGGGGTATGGAGAACATTGTTCTAGGATTAGATCTAAACCAGGAAGCTCTTTATCTTTTTGCATCTCTTTCGATCAGATTAATGACATCAATGAGGAGGAACTGAAGTAAAAATATAATTTTGTAGGATTATAGAGCAAAGTTATCAGCTTCATTTCAAAAGTAATCCTCAGTTATATTCAGATCCAAATTCTGAATCATCTTGGACATTACGTCTTCAACTGAGCTTTGTTCTTAATACCATTCCCCAACTGGTTTCCATTTTCTTAGCCCAATTTGCCAGTGAGCAGAAAGCCTACATGTCCTGTTTTACCTTTTTTATTATTCATTCCCGACTGTAAACACACAAAGTCACAGCACCAACAGAAGACGTCAGTGAGCACCATGGGAACTCAGTGTAGAAGAACTCACTTTGGCTCATCATCAAAACATGCTGGCCCTTCTCCAGGCCCAGTCTAAGCTAGCTGTATATCCCAGGCTTTGCAGTCTGAACCAGTGGTGGAAGTTTTAATCCCTCAGTCACTGCCTTAGGGGCACCTTTCCTCTGGTGTTTATTTCTTAATATGGAAAACTGGCTTCGTACTCCTCCTTTAATGTTTTTTTTTTTCCTTCACGGCATCTCATCCCATTTCCACAGGGAACACCCACAGCTGGATCCTGCAGAATTCTCCTTTCCTTTACCAAAGGACCACAGGTAACAGCTGCGTTTCCCTGAACCGCTTAACTACCTTAATTACTTTAACTTCTAACTGGTTTTACTCTACGCCCTCATCCTGAGACAGATTTCTCCTTCAGAAGCCGGTGCAGGTAAGTATCTAAGCACTTCTCTCCTGGCTGAGAACACGCTGCTGAAGAGTAGGAGATCATGTAAACAGCTGTGCAATTCTGAACTGGCATCTCTGACAGCCTGTATTTGCAGCTACATGCCAGGGCATTTGACACAGGTTTTGCTGGTATGGGCCTTGAACACTACTTCAAAAATGTTTTGCTGAAGAAATGTGAAAACGTTTTTCCATATCACATTTAGCCTCAGAAAGGTTATACTCCTACTACAGAACTCTTTTAGTTTGCTAAAAATAGTCTCTTCAAGAGACTCTGTGCTTTAAAGTTTGCTCCAATCTTTGTAAGTCATTTTATTTCTCTCTGTAAGCCTCTTTTGAACTACAGCCTGAAGAGAAAGTGTCGTTTTTCTTACTTTGATAGCTAATTTCTCACTGTATTTTGTTGTTGAATCCCTTGTAGTGAAGAATGATGGTTTAACTGTATTTAAACATTTGGAAATAAGAGGACCACGAGGAACAAGACCCAGAAAACCATGTATCTAGCATATATGTGAAAATTTAGAGAAAATGAAGTACAAATATCATCTTAAATAGAGCAACCCAATCATGCTGTAATTTAGCAGCCTCATATAATCCTTTTAATGAGACAGTCTATTTTAATACAGTGATTGAAATGATGCTTGTTTTGGGATTTTCATTCAACTGCCCTTACTGTCTCAAATGGATCCTCTTCCAGATCCTCCTCCAGAGTAGGAGCTTTGTTATACATCATCCTGACTCGAGACTCCAAAATACCCTTTACTTCAGGAAGAAATTGAGTTTCTACTCTTCTACGAGCTAATGGGATCTGCCTGGCTTTTAGTGATGTCACCTGCTTCTGCTTTAAACTTCAGCAGGTCAGCACGTTACGTGTGTGTTGTGCGCACGTGCACCTTATAGCCCTATCAGCAAATGAGAAAACGTCCTTCCTCTATTTCATCAGTGCCCCTGTGACAAACATTTTGGAATGATAACATAATTTCTGTCCCTCCACTTCAGTCAGATGTAATGTAGGCATTTCTGGCCTGGTTAATGTGAGCAGAGTCCCATATCACCTGATAATATCCATGTACTGCTGTATAACCAGCATATACTGGTGCTTTAGTTGACTGTGCAGAAAGACTGTCCTAAGGAACTTGCTTTGGCAGAGACCTGATGATCTCTTGAGGTCCCTTCCAAGCCCTACAATTCTGTGATTCTGTGAAAGCCTGCTGTTTCCCTGCTCTGTAGTCCATGGTTAAAGGTAATGTCCATATTTAACTGATGCTGCCAGCAATTCTGAAGCAATCAAAAAGTATGCCAGGCATATTTTTGTCCCTAAAATGAGCCAATAGAAATTAATCTGACTTCAATTAACTGCTGCTCTCTTGAGACAGACAACTACATAGCAAACAGTTCTTTTTTAGGAAGTGAGGTTAATTTTTGCCATTGGGAAAGGCCAGGCACATCTTCGCTGGCAACACTTCATAGTGGAAAATCATAAAGGATAAAAGGGATCGTTCACCGTGACCTGAACAGGTACTAGTCTGAGCCAACTCAGTATCTCTGTACTACCACCTCTTTTGCAGTGACTCAGCAGTCTAAAGGGGCTGGATGTCCTATGGATTTCTCTTCCCCAAGAGCTTCCCCAGGAGATCTGCTTTGCCTATGGGGACCAAAATACATGTTTAGGAACCCATGTATTGTCACTAGATTTCCTCCTAGAACTTTCTTGTCTGACAGTAGTGTGAAAGACTACTCAATAAAAGGGAAATTTCCATCAAAGAAGGTGAAAGTACCCACTGATCATACGATCTTTTTGACTTTATTATTAGATTTGTGGGTACTGAGGAAAATGTTCCTCTCGTTTTACTTTCTTACAGTTCTTCTCTGCTACCACTGAGTCTTCCTTTTGGGGAAAACCCTACAGCTTATTCCTAATATTGCAATTTTAAGGTTAAAAGACATCTAAGCTAATTACGGAGATGCAGAAGAGATTCAGATGGCAGGAATAAGAATATCAAAGTTTAAGATCTCTATGAGATGGTTAAGTCTTATGCTCCTAGAAAAGAAAAAAAGAAAAGGAATATGTGATTTGAAGTTCATTGAAACTGGATCTTTTTGTTATTGTTTGCTGCATTCTCTGGCAAGACAACACGAAATCAGCATAAGCTGCAGCAAACAAAAAGAAGCTTTTTTATTCTTCTAATGTCAAAATGCCTCATAGACTACTAGGAATAGAAGAATTTTAATTTCAGCATAGCAACTGACTTTAAGGTCAGTTAAGGTCACAAGTGGTACCTCATTTTGTCTTCTCTGTCCTCAACTCAGCTATAAAACTAATACCCATGTGAATCAGTTCTGTGGTTCTAATGATTCTTTGCGCTAAACCTACCAATGTGGGCTTATCAAGACCATCCACAGATTTCTTCTCTCACTAAACATTGCATTTTTTGTGTTGTTTAATGTTGGGTTTTTTCCCAGCCTGAAGTAACACTACACTACAGAGGTATAGAAAGTGATGACTCCTCTCAAAGCCAGCCTCTGTGAGCTACTAGTTGATATGAGATTGCAGGTAACGAAAAGGGTGGTGTTTCACCCGATGGAAGCATGGGTGTGATTGTGGAGTTGTGTGGGTTTTGATCAGACAATCACGATAGAGCAGAAAATGTAGGTAACTGTTCTGGAGCAAACTGATAGAGGAGGAGGAAAAAGCTAAGACCATTGGAGCTGGTGAAGCTCTAGAGAATGTGAATCTTACTTACCTGTGCGATCATGTCTGCGGTTTCAGAGTAACTGCGGCACTTCTTCACAGCTGAACGAGCTAAAAAGTCATCAATCAGCCTCACGCCAATGCCATATCCCCTAAGGAGAAAACAAAGAGACTTACCATTAAAAATGGGCAACTTCTTTCCACCTACCATCTCCCTGCTCTGTCTCTTGCACTTCCTCAGCCAACCCGCTGCAGGTTCCTAAATGCATGGCTTTGAGGACAACAGATCTTGCTGGTCTAGATTCTTCTTTCTACCACATTTTGTAGCACAGTGGGATGGCTGCTCATGGAGTCATTTAAGGAATCATAGTCCTGTAAGCACAATGCTCCTGGCAAGGATCATGTGAATGTTGCTTATATACACATTGTCTGTACAAATATTTATACTTACATATATGAATAAACATTAGATGTTATATATATGTATGAATATGCTATATTAATAATCTAAAAATAACGCACCTGATTAACACTGCTTTGAAAAGGATAAGATAATGGAACACAGGATTTTCTCCATTTTACCCTGTGGTCCCCAGTGTTTGTCTCACACTGTCAAGGAGAGAAAAGCAACTGCCCCTTCAGGTCACAGCATTCATCTCCTGGGGGGATGCAGAGTTCTGCAAATCCTGGGCAACCTAACTGCAGCATTCAGCTGCCAGGAAAACCCAAACGGACCCACACCTGATCTCTTTCACTTTATCCTCTTATCTCTTCACCTCATTTTTGGCTCTTCCTCCACAATTCCCTGTCTTTTTTATAACACTGTCTCTCCCTTCATCTACTAGTTGCAGAGAGAATCCAAAAGTTCCTACTTAATACCCAGTTCCAGTGCAACACCACCTTCATTTTAGATTTAAAACATTACAATTTCAGAGAAACAAAATAGAAAAGGATGGAAGTTAATGGCATGTTTTACAAACCAAATATTCATTCCTAACACTCACACATTAACAAACGTCGGTAACTACACAGTGTGCAAAATAGCTATGCCTCCAAGCATTTTTTTGAAAATGATTGACACAAATGTTATAAAAGAATGTGAACTCAACTCAGAAATGCTCTTAAGGAAGTTTTCCTTTCCATTTCTGTGGATGTTGGCAGTCTCTGCCTGTTTGTCAGAGGCCCAACACCCTCGCTGAAGCATCCTGAACTCAATGGCATTTCTTACTGATTTTGTACCGTGTCTTTGCCAAGAAGACAGAAAGTGATCTGATGTCTAATGTGATGACAAGACCAAAAAGTGGTTTTGGCAGTGTGAAGTTTAAAACTGCAGTGTGTCATGCATCAGAAAACAATGAAATATTTATCTATTGCCTAAGTATCAATATCAACAATGTTGGTAAAGATGCCATCAGCTGTTATCAAGGTACGTATTGGTGATGTACAGGACTACTTAGACCCTTTTCAACTTTCATGCCTTGGACTTGCAAAGTCAAATGAATAATAAATTGGCAAGCAGCTACTTGGCAACTGTGCAGTAAAAAGCACCCGTCTCACTATGGATTATATATGTACATATATATTTATAGAGTGCTAAGAATACTGTCCCAAACTGTCACAGGTCTGCTAATCTGTAAGGTTTCTTTCTCAAGCTGGGCTGGTTTTGACAGCAGTAAAGATGGTCATATTGCTTTAATGAAACCCTTCATTATTTTATCAAGTCTTTATCAAGACAAAACCAAAACTATTTTATAGAAATAGCTATAATAATAAAAACACAAGGACCAAAATATGTCTTCACATTTTCTAAAAGTACCCTTCAGTAATTTCTACCATAGCATCGTAAAGAAGCTTGTGTATTTTTGAAATGTGTGGTTTTCATCAGAGCCGAAGGAGAGATGAACATAAAATAAGTATCTGAGGGATGTAGTCCCTTCTTGTTTTGTGAATAAGTAACTTTTCTTTTTTGCAATCAATTAACCAACTATATCCTGGGCTACATCAAAAGGAGCATGGCCAGCAGGTGGAGGAAGGTGACTCTGCTCTCTTGAGACCCCATCTGGAGTAGTGTGTCCAGTTCTGGAGTCCCAAACATAAGAAAGACATGGAACTGTTGGAACGGATCCAGAGGAGGGCCATGAAGAGGAGGGCCTTGTTCAGCCTGGAGAAGAGAAGGCTCCAGGGAGATCTTCCAGTGGCCTTCCAGTACCTGAAGAGAAACCTGGGGAAGGACTTTTTAGAAGGACATGTAGTGATAGAACAAGGGCGGATGATTTGAAATTGTAAGGGGGTAGATTTAGATTGGATAATAGTAAGAAATTCTTTCCTATGTGGGTGGTGAGACACTGGAACAGGTTCCCAGGGAAGTGCTGGATGCCCCCTCCCTGAAGGTGTTCAAGGCCTCTAGCAAGAAGTGACCCTGCCCATTACAGGGGGATTGGAACATGATGATCTTTGAGGTCCCTTCCAACCCTAACTATTCTACGATTCTAAGATTTTTTTTAAACTCACTTCCATCAGTAGCTATTTGACTACAGCTTGTTTGCAAACTTTCAGCTTAATAGTAGTAACATTAATAGTAATTAAAAGTAAATGTAGTCTGTCCACTGTGATTGCTGTCAATCCATTTTGCACGTCCATTTCACCTGAAAACACAAGCCGTACTCCTCTGCCAAAGATTTTAGTGTATCTTCTTGTTAAGCAGCTCAGAAGTTGTTTCTTTATGATTTTCTGTGATATTATTTTTACTGTGATAATGCTTAGGAATCTCAGTCAGGATAACAGGATCCTATAAATAAAGGATCTTCATTTTCCAAAGTGGTTATCCATGTCAAAATCAGTTCCTCATTGACCATTTGTGCTTTCTCACTCATTGCTGCACTGTCTTTTTAGGGGGAGAGGCCAGTCTGCCCCTAACCCTGGGAGGGGTGAAGACAGCCACCCCACAGGGGATAATTCACAGTGCCCAAGTCAGACACAGCCTCCTGACTGCAAAAGGAGGTTTTTAAGCACAACAGGAGTCACCTAGGCCAAATCCCTTCAACCTGAAATTGCGACTACTTCTGAGCTATCCAAGTCACAAAAGCATGGTGTAGCGAGGTGAGGGGGAGCCACGGGAAGGCCACATCGACAGTGAGCACAGAAAGCACCTGTGAGGAGCAAAAAGCTCATCTAGTTTGAAATAAGATGGGTACAACAAAATGGGAGAGTTCACATGGAAGCTGAAATAGCATACATGGAGATGAGATTTAGAAATTTCTAATATTAATTAGCATAACAGAGGATAAACAAGGAACAAGTGGAAGCTATCAAAACAGTCCTGGCAGTTTTCTTCTGAGAATTCAAAAGCTAATTGTTTATCTTAATTCACAAATTAGCATTATAATGACAGAATATTGAACCTTAGCCCCTGATCTCTGTAATCCTAGACAGAGTGCTGGAGCTCATAAGGTAACAGACATAAAGCTGACAGGTATCATGCAGGTGGACAAACAGCATTATCAGTAAAGTTGAACATTTCAAGCAGTACTTACATTCTATCTAAGCAGATGTTGACATCTTCATCTTTTTCATAGTCCTTGCACAGCTGGGCTACCAAAGCCCCGTACGTGAGTACAAGAAGTTCTCTGCTCTGCCAGAAAAGGTGGAAATCAAAAACATGATACAAACTAAAATCAAACTCTTCCACGCTTTTGAGCTGCTGATGTATTAAAAGCAAGGAAATACAACATTTACATTAATGAAGAAGCTTATGCTTCTGGGTCACTGAAATCCACAATTCAAGTATGACAGAACCTGAATCAATCAGCACTTGAGCCTCTGCACAGGGATTTTGCTTGTTAAAAAAACCTTTCTTGGGATACAGCTACTTTTACCAGCTGCATTCTTGCATCCTGTAATCATACCTATGTATGCTGGATTGATGAATGTGCTCAAAGACCATCCAAGTTTAATGATAAGCATTTAGTTGCAGGAAGAATAATAAAGGCAATGAGCTGTTAGCCTTTTACAATAGTCACAACAGTATAGACACTGAAATGCCAGTTCCTTCACAAAGGTATAGTTGATCTGATTCAGATCATCAGCTGTTTTCAAAAGATGAACAGTAGATTAAAGAATTATCTTAAAATAATGAAAAAATACTATAATTCAAGCAAAAGTGTAAAGAATAACAACAAGAAGAGTAGAAAGAGCCCTCAACACAAGAAGGACCTGTTGGAATGTATCCAGGGGAGAACCACTCCAGAGGAGTTTAATCAGCATTCCCATTTTAACAAGTCACTGCTTAAAATCTTTAGTATGAAGCCATTCCCTTAACTTGTCTTGGTGATAATTCATTTGCAATAATACTGCCAATTTCTGTTTAACAAGTTTTTAACAGAGTAAAATGATGTCATGTAGGTTCTGCATTGTTCTAGTCTGTGTGAGTTAAATATCTTAGACAAACTTAAGCATACTATGTCAACATAATGCTATTTATCAGCCACTTGCAATGTGTTGGAGTATGTTTTGTCCATAAACTTCTGTATATTAACTTTTATTATCTAATATTCTTCTGTTTCTTTTTCAGTGGAGACCTCTGTCCCCTTTTCAGAAATTGACACATTGCCTTCAACCTTCTGGAACTGCTCCACTGCCCCAACTCCTTTCGAAAATCACCAGCCACCATCTAGAGACCCCTAAGGTTCTCCATTCCTGAAGAGATATTTATGTGGAATTGAACCATCCAAGCACAGATCTGGGATGTCCTTCTCTCTGTGTTTTGTTTGACTATCTAACCACAGAGGCACATAAACTTAACAGACATTTCTATCTTTGACCATAAATCTCTCTTAAGCACTTAAACCTCTCCTCCTGAACAGATCCCAGTCTCAGAAAATTTGTGTCCATCTGTCCTGAGCCTGTTGTGAATCTCAGTACTAGGGATAAAGTAAAACCATGCAGTGGAGTGCCCAATGGGCAAAACAGTTGCTTAGTTCTTGCTATCAGTCATTCTACTATTGTGTGTGTTTTCCTTACTAGCAACCTCCTCTCTCTTCAGTTTGTTACACGTATGTACACATAGTGTGTCATAATTGTATTTTTAAAATCAAACATATTCTTTTCCAAGAACAATACTATTATTGGGTTTTTTTAAAACCACTGTGACCTCATTTCTGCATGATGCCACTTTAGGTTTTTTGCCTTGTGGTAAAATATTCCTGAACAGTTATAAATTTGCTATCTGAATTGATCTTATTTAGACACACCACTGCCATAAACCAAGGAGCATAATAACTGCAGTCTTTAATGGCACCAATACTGCCTTTTGTGAGCATGCAGTTTAAGAAGGCCTCCCGGGAAAAATAGGCTGCAGGATATTTGAAACAACTGCTGGAGCTTTAGGAGAATATTAACATGAGACGCAGAAAAAGCAGGAAGTTTTGGTCTCTATAACTTCTACTTGGTAGAATTCTGTACTGTGATCAATGGTCAAAGACAACACTTGAAGAAAACAGTTACGGTTTTACCATTGGTTCCCCAAGAATCTGATTTTGGCCCTAGAGCCAGCTGTTGAGATCCTGTACACTCCCTGTGCACAGCAACATCACAACACTGGGAGGATGAAGAAAGACCCCTGCTCAATAGACATCACCCCCAAAAGGAGACACGGTCTGCCATGTAGGAGGCACACAGAAGGTAACAGCTATGCCACCATCTCAGTTGAACCATCTCTTCCTGTAACTGTCCATGGGGCAGCATTGTGGCTGCACAGCTTTTCTCCCAAACAAGAACAGAGTTCTGGCCTCATGGATTTATGCTGAAGGCAGGACTGTCTGAAAATCATTTCATGTCATAGTCACGGTAGCTGGAGAGTCATGAAGGCTCCTAGAGGAAACCTCAGTATTACTTCCTGCTCAGAGTCAGACTCCAGGTCCTATGGGCAGGCATCTTTGTGTCATTGCTTAACAGCTGGAAGCTTGTTGGCATCTCACAAGGGGGTCCCACTGTAGCCATAAATACTGCCAGCACCTCTGCTCTCATACTGGCGGACTCACCCCCGGGGTTTCAGTACTTTAAGGCTATTCACAAATACGACTATATAAACCACATCAATACAATAATATTCTTACTCCATGCACAATTTTAATCACACATTACAAAAATGTCTTACTATTTTGTGGTTCTCCTGCTTTCTTCCTGGTGGCCGAGACATGTTGCTTGTATAATGCCTGATGAACTTGTCAGTTTATGTCTTTCCTTCCTCGAGCAGCATAATTTTCTCTCAATCTCTGTATTTCTTCTTTCCCTTCTCCAAATTTTTCTTCTTTCTGCTCTTCTGCCTTTTGCATGAGATGTGCTTGCTGCACTCCGTAATGCTGCCGATGCTCCTCCTATTCTCTATGTGTACCGAGCCCTTTGGGAGGAATTTGATGGGCAACAGATATGCCCCTGCACACAATATAGATAATGTTTCCACCCATAAAAAGGGTTTGTAACCAGAGACACAGCAGCCATGGGAATTCAAACAGGGCAGCCCTAAGAGATTCACAGTTGTAGGGGCAGCAAATTAATTCTGTTGGGATTTTGTCAGGTTTTGGTGCTTGGAGTGTTAAGAAAAGCTCCCTCTCTGAAGAATAAAAACACAATTGCAAGATACTGCTGCACAAGGTAATTAAAAATTAATCATTTTCAACTTAAAAGAGCTATAGTCCTCTGTCAGCTCTGCCTGCTTTAGTCTGGTGAGTGAGATGCCTGCCTCGGCAGGAGCAGTGCGGGTTACAAGGCACTACTGCCACCCGGCTTCTGCAGAGCTGGCAGGACAGATGGGGAGCACCCAACTCTCAGAGGAGTAAACTGTGCACCTGCTACAGCTGCCAGCTTGTGCAAATGGCACTTTCATTAATGATTGTTCCAGGGGATCTTGTATCATTCTTAACCCATTATAAGTCCTGCTTGTAAACACCCCTGCTGTGAACATCCAGGAAGGTTTGGCTTCTTTTACCGTTTCTTTTACCAAAACCATAAATTTACCATATTCCCCTGAGGTAAATTTGGCCTGTTCAGTTAATTTAGATTTGTAGGGAATTTAGACTATGGTCTAAATAGTGAATTTAGAAGTTACAGGTAGCTGTGTTTCCTTGTAGGTCTCCTCTCCATATATATTCCCACCAAGTCCTCTTAGGAACAAAAATAAAAATACATGGCCTCATCTGAATGCCAGGCTGTTATTAAATATCAATTAATTAATAGATTTGGTGCTAGAGTAAAATGACAGGTATTTACTACTCCAGATATACAGAAAGCAGCAGATGTGATTAATTTGAGAGTTTAAAGTTATGACACAATGCCAGGGTCAAACCACCTCACACCATAGGACAGATTTTCAGCTTTTCCTGTGGAAAACATAGTCATCCTACCAGCTTTCATTTCACACAGAATGAGTCGACAACTTTACAAAATAAGCCATTTCCATTTTTTTTCCAGGCACTTGCCACTTCCATTTTTTTCTAGGCACCTTTCTGGCCCTGTAAAATCCAACTCCATTTTACAAGTGAAACCATTGTAGGTACTTCCCATATCTAAATTTAAATAAATTATAAAAGCCAGGCATTACAGTTCTCTAGATAGCTACTTGTATTTCTAAATTGAGTCTGAGATGGGTTTGTTTCTAAGATTGTCTCCAACTAGTGATGAGCACCAACTGTGTCTTCCCTGGCCAGAGACATCCCATATTCCATAAGAAAATGCACTAAATTGCATCTTAAAAAACAGCTCTAAAAGATTATTGTTAGCATAATTTCACTGCAGTGAAACCATCACAAAGCACTTAAGACTACCCATAAAGGAGTACCCTTTTATTTATCCAGTTGTGAATACGAGGATGAATTCACAGAATCACAGAATCACAGAATCTTAGGGGTTGGAAGGGACCTCAAGAGATCATCGGGTCCAACCCCCCTGCCAAAGCAGGCTCCCTATCTCATATTACATAGATAGGCGTCCAGACGAGACTTGAATATCTCCAGAGAAGGAGACTCCACCACCTCCCTGGGCAGCCTATTCCACTGCTCCGTCACCCTCACTGTGAAAAAGTTCTTCTGCATGTTGGTGCGGAACTTCCTGTGCTCCAGCTTACAGCCATTGCCCCTAGTCCTGTCCCCACTGACCACTGAAAAGGGGCTGGCCAATTCCCCCTGCCACCCATGTCTAAGATACTTGTAAACACTAATTAGGTCCCCCCTAAGTCTTCTTTTTTCCAGGCTGAACAGACCCAGCTCACTCAACCTTTCCTCATAGGGGAGATGTTCCAGACCCCTAATCATCTTTGTCGCCCTTCTCTGGACTCTCTCCAGAAGGTCCCTGTCTTTTCTATACCAGGGAGCCCAGAACTGGACACAGTATTCCAGGTGGGGCCTGACCAACGCAGAGTAGAGGGGGAGGATCACCTCCTTCGACCTGCTGGACACACTCTTCCTGATGCATCCCAGGATCCCATTGGCTCTCTTGGCCACCAGGGCACACTGCTGGCTCATAGCCAACCTGTCATCAACCAGGACCCCTAGGTCCTTCTCCATAGAGCTCTTCTCCAACAGGTCATCCCCCAGCCTGTACTGATACAATCAGTTATTCCTCCCCAGGTGCAAGACTTTGCACTTGCTTTTGTTGAATTTCATTAGATTTCTCCCTGCCCAGCTCTCCAGTCTGTCCAGATCTCGCTGAATGGCAGCGCAGTGTTCCTGCGTGTCAGCCACTCCTCCCAGTTTTGTATCATCGGCGTACTTGCTGAGGGTGGATGCTATTCCCTCATCAAGGTCGTCAATGAAGATATTAAACAGGACTGGACCCAACACTGAGCCCTGGGGAACACCGCTAGTCACAGGCCTCCATTCAGATTCTACACCACTGATCACGACCCTCTGAGCCCGGTCTGACAGCCAGTTCTCAACCCACCTCACTGTCCACTCGTCTATCCCTCGTTTCCTCAGCTTCTCTATCAGGATGTTGTGGGAGACAGTATCGAAAGCTTTGCTAAAGTCGAGGTAGATGACATCCACTGCTCTCCCTCCATCCACCCAGTTGGTAATAACATCATAGAAGGCTATGAGATTGGTCGAGCACGATCTCCCCTTGGTGAATCCATGCTGACTATTCCTCATGACCTTCTTCTCTTCCAGTTGTTTGGAGATGGCATCCAAAACAAGCTGTTCCATCACCTTTCCAGGGACAGAGGTGAGGCTGACTGGCCTATAGTTACTGGGATCCTCCTTCTTGCCTTTTTTAAAGACTGGAGTGACATTGGCTATCCTCCAATCTTCAGGCACTTCTCCTGTAGTCCAGGATCTGTCAAAGATGATAGAGAGCGGCTCCGCAATCACCTCCGCCAGCTCTCTCAGCACACGTGGGTGTATCCCATCCGGGCCCATGGATTTGTGTGCATCCATTCCTTTGAGTCGCTCCTGGACCACCCCTACCTCTACTAGAGGGGAGCCATTCGTTCCCCAACCACTCGTTCCCCAACCACTCCTACTTACATCTGGGATATGTGAGTCCTGAGAAGCCTTCGGAGTAAAGACCGAGGCAAAGAAGGCATTAAGTATCTCCACCTTCTCATCATCTCCCGTCACCAAGACACCCGCCTCATTCAACAAGGGACCTACATTATCCCTGGTCATCCTTTTACTATTTACATACCTGAAAAAGCTCTTTTTGTTGTCCTTTATGTCCCTTGCCAGCTTAATTTCTAAGCAGGCCTTAGCCCTCCTAGTTGCATCCCTACAGGCCCTGGCCACATCCTTATATTCATCCCATGATCTCAGACCCTGTTTCCACAGTTTATAGGTTTTCTGCTTCCCTTTGAGTTTACTCATAAGTTCCCTGCTTATCCACGCAGGTCTTCTACCTCTCTTTCCCGATTTCTTACTCAAAGGGATGCACCTATTCTGTGCTTGGAAGAAGTGCTGTTTGAATGTTAGCCAGCACTCACAGGCTCCCATTCCTTCAAACAGAGCAGCCCATGGGATAGCCCCTATTTGATTTCGGAGGAGATCAAAGTTAGCTCTTCCAAAATTCAGGGTAGCTATCCTACTTTTTGGCTTGCCTCTTCCACTCAGGATCTTGAACTCGACCATTTCATGGTCGCTTTGTCCTAAGCTGCCCCCGACCTTCACTTCACTGACGAGCCCGTCCTTGTTACTTCAGCCTGCATGAATAATATTACAACCAGGAAGGAACACTCTGGACAACACAATTCCATGTGTGGTAAGGACACACCAGCATTGTTTGGAAAACACATACTTGCACACACGTGTACATGCAACTTCAGGCATTTAATATGATGGGATGGGTAGAATGTGCTACATGTTGGAAGGTTTGCACATGATTGAGAAGATGAAGCTGAAATGGTGTGTCCAAATGAAATGGGAGTTCAATGGCTCCAGTGAAGGAAATAAGTCACTGGTGGACTGCATCCACATCTCCAGGCACAGAAGGAAACCACATTCATCATTTTAACTTCTGTCTGACTTGCAGCCCTGTGGAAAGAGTAGAGGTTGGCACATATCTGGCACCTGTTTTAAACCATAACATAGACTTCTCAGAAATAATCCAAGGCATTTTGTATAGTGAGGAAGTTAGTATCACAGTGCACCTCCCTTTGTCACATTTGTTAGGAAAGATTTTTAGCCTCCAGCTCCACAAAGATTAATCTGGCACACTGCTTGAACATCAGGCTACACCAGTTCCCTTCGTTCCCATTAAACTGAAAAAACCTCCACCTATAAAACTCGTATGTATCTCCTGAAGTTCAAAAGCACAGATAAAAGTGAAAACCTGTAGAGGTAAGCACATGATCTCTTTAGTAGTCCAGTATTTAAGCATTCTCCCAAACAAGAATATCCCAGAACAAAGTGCAGTATGAATTGCAGATTCAATAATGAATTAGGTGTCAAATGCCTAAAAAAAACCCCCTAAAAGTTATTGAGATATCCTAGCCACAAAAGATGGTTGTCCAAATTAGTACAATACAGAATTAGTTTTTTTGTTTGCTCTCCATCTCCAACTCAATAGATCTTATGTTAAATATTACACTCAAAGAAAATTATTTCAAAATGCAAGAAGGTAGGGAATTGGGATTTGAAGCCATGGGAAAAAATACCCAAAGACCCAAAGAAAATTACTTGAAACAGGTTTCCCTGTTTCCCATAAATGAGTGGTTTTTAAGCCCAGTGTGGCTGGTGCTTTGGCCCTGTTTCAGAATAAAGCAATGCTGTCGCTGTCACCTTACCTGTAGTGCCCAGCCTGCAAAATGCTTTCAGGATGACCTGCTGAAACTTCCCTGGTCAGGTTGGGAAACTCAAAAACTGTTTTCAAGAGGGTGTTTTTGGATTCAAGTGCCTACTTACTTCAGTCACCTAAAATCTCATATAAATTTGCCTATAATTCCAACCTGCCACTAGGCAGAAGGCAGGATGTGGGCAGTGCTCCCCTATGCTCCCATGGGAAGTCTGTCATACAGGTACTTTTGCAGCATGCTTTCTAACAGGCACAGGCAGGACTGACAGCCGTGCAAAATACAACTCAAAACGCAATAGAGACAGCACAGAATGTCAGCCTTTTGACTGCTCACTCAGTGATGAAAACACTCTGGAAACACCAGGGCTTGGTCTCCTCCAAACTTTACAGGCAGCAACCTTCAGCTGGAAAACACAAGAGCACTTCCCTCTTTCTCTCTACTTTTTCCTGTCATTGTATGACAAAATCGTAAGCTTTTTCTCATCCAAAAAATATCAAAATCTTCTCTGTGGGGGGAACTAAGTGCAACTGGTGGAACTACAGCAGGAAAGCTGGAGAATAACAGCTTCTCCCCACCACACTCACACAACATTTCTAATAATAACTGAGCTCTTTGAAGAAAGAGATGCGTTGAGAGAGTTTTGACTGCATCAGGAGGAGAAGGGAACTGAAATCAATCTTTCCTTCTACCATGGTTGCTCTATTTCAATAAAAAGCAAATGAGGGAATAAAAACTACTTGCTTGTGTATGGGAGGATAGGAAGATGCAATGTGTCTTCCAGTAACCATGATTTAAAATAAAATGACAAATCGTTCTCAGTTCTTAAAAAGAAATCTCTTGTTCTCATAAGCGAGGCTCCTGGCAGCAAATTCAAGCTGCAAAATGACAAGCAAAACCATGGCTAAATTTTGCCTATGTATCCTGTTTGCCTCAGACACCAGCTACAAGCACCTACCTCTGCCTCAGAGGCAAGCTGGCTGTCACATCAGGTAGTGGCGTTTTGGATTGCATTCCGTCCTAACTCTCCCTGGCATGAGACAGAGAGCCTAAATGTCTGCCTCAGCACTCTGGGTTCTTCTGCAGAGGCAAGTACTTCAAAGTTTGATTCGCAGCCCAAGATCTTAATTGGATCCAGCCCTGTAATTTGTTTCATAATAGGATGAGCCAGCAGGATTGTTTACAGCACAGCATGAAAGCAAGTGCCAAAAAAGTGACAATGCAGCCGTACAAAAGCTGTTTATTGATTGTATAAATTGCCTCATTCAACAGCCTTAGGCTGACTATGAATATTTCAGTGGTGTACCTCTCTTCACTTTCACATCTAATGTGTTTCTGGAGTAAGTAAGTAACACTTGGGAAAGCCTTCCTCCCTTAATACAAAATAAGTAATACAAAGAAAGCTCAGCAGCAATCAATTGGAGATTTTAAAATGAACTGAGGCATAATGGAAGACTCTTATAAAACACATCTTCAAAATAATTCTGGAATAGCCTGATGGGTTTATTCCACCAAATTTAAAGTAGGTAATTGTTTCAAAATTATTGAAAATCCTGTGACAGTGAAATCAAATAAAAAAATCAAAATGTCAGTGTTCTGGTTTTGTTGTGCTATTACTCTGCTTGAACAACCAAGAGCTTAACAACAGGTTCCAGAGAGTGCTGCTGGATGTTTAAGCATGCTTCTCTAGTGCTTTTAATTTTGTGTAATGGTGTCACATAGCTTTGAGAGCCAATGACCAGCAAGGATCTCGTTGACAGATTGTGAACTGGGATGAGACAAGCAGGCTTCACTCTTAGCAGTGCACTGGAGCAACATGTCATGTCTCGTGAACAGGCAAGACATGGATAACATGTCATTAGTGTGTGCAACAGCTGTGAGTGCCTCTGCCATGCAAGCAGACACCATGGGTGCTAAAACTACTTTTCTGAGCTGGAAGTTATTACCAACCCTCTCTGGAAGGGGAGAGAACAAGGTGTGGAGTCAGACGCTATTATATCATGCAACCAAGCCCACACATGCTGGAGATAGCCATCTGTAATGGGAAGATAAATTTCCTCATATACTTTCTAGCTAACTTTTGTTCTGATGTTGGTAAAAATGCTTATATTACAGGCACTTTGGCTCCTCAGAACTTAAACACAAGTTTTTCCATATTCAGGTCATCCTAGGGTATGCAATGTACAGAACTCCTGGGCAGCATGACCACAGGCAAAGTGCAACCCAGAGAAAATAATCGGGGCTGAAACATTTTAAATTAACCTCTTGATTTGTGAGACACCAGGTCATACATCCTAATATTTACCAAAAAAAGTTCTGGAAATGTTTAACTGAAAATTTTCTATTCTGGGATTGACAATACTTGCAAAAAAATTAAAACTTGAAGTGGCAAGCATGCCATATAAAAAGCCAGCTAACATGAGTGCTGTGAAGAACAGCAGCTTACACATTACCAAAAGAAGCCTTACAAGGGAAACATTCAACACTGTCAGAAGGGAGACATGCTAGCTTCTTGCCACCTACAGGTGAAACACTAGAATCTTCATGGTCCAGCAGCTAACTACATCTCAGACCCTGGTCTTAGGAGAGCAGACTGCCCCAGCACCAGAACTGACATTACATACGAACAGAATTGGGATTCCAAACTTCGTGCCATTTACAGAATCCTTTCTGGGTTTATTTTAACGTTGAACAATTTTAAGTGCTTCGTTTTTTATAAGCAGTCCATTTGACAAGGCTGTGTTTGGTTGTGGGGCTTTTTCCCTAGCCCCACCCTATGCTTCTGCTAATTGCCACTGATTAGCAAACAGCTCACCAATTAACCCTGACAGGGTAGTCATCGGTTTGATGGCATTGGGAGAATTTATTGTTAATTTCAGATAATTAGCAAGGGGCTGGCAGAGCTCACAACTGCCTAAAAGCTCCAGAACCACTGAGATAAATAATTGAATAAAGTAAAACACATGATTGGATGCCTGTAAGCATACTTAAGGCTAGCAAACAAGCTTTTGGCTCTCAGGGAGTAGAATCAAAAATTAGTAGTAGAAAAAAAAAAGAAGGGCTAGTAGGGGGTTTGGTGTTTGTGGGGGTTTTTTTAGGTTTTTAGAAGCTGTTGGTTCTGTTCTAGCCTGCCATTAACTTTTGCTAACTGTAACTAAAAGCTAGTATTGACTTGGAGTAAAGGTATTTGGTAAACAGTAAGATCTAAAATGACTTTCCTTCCAAAGTGGTTAACTTTTCTAAAGGGCAAAGAGGTTGTTGTTGCTAATGCTGTAATTGCAATGTTAACAATCTTTGGGCAGCAACTCTTCTCTTTTTTCACATTCAGCTGTCCCTGTCATGTTGGGCAGAACCTTATCTATGGGCTGGCTTTCCTAGGAGTGCCTGCCCTGATCCTTCTGGTTGTTGGCTACGCGCTGAATAATCAGACTTGGAGGCTGGTTACTGGCAAAAGATCTCCTCTTCAGGAGCAGGCTAAGCCAAATGGGTTCCTGCAGTGCAAACTGGTCTGCTTTGTTTTATGCAGCATCACTGGGAGAGCGCTGGTTGCTCCAGTGACATGGCTAGCAGTCACCCTGATAAATGGCTCATACTATGTCTGCGCTGTGAGCGAGTATGTGTCTGAGAGTTACTATGAAGCTAGCCCAAATGTTACTGCTGATGAACGCAGAAGAATCCTGGCTGCATTCCCATGCAGTCAGCTGGTTCCTCCGGAGCTGACCCGGGCAAGAGACGAAGTGATTCTCCTACTCCGATACCAGTCACAAGTGAGTAGCTCCTGTTGCTTCTGCTGCCTGCACATCTAATGATGACAACTAGAGCTAAGGGTTAGGTTGAAACAAGATCAGTGTCTTCTGCACTGTGACTAATAATCTCTGTGTCTTTCGAAGCTTCCTCTGTCCCTGTAAGGGGAACTGAACTTCAGGTATATAACTGTCTTGTTTGCTAACTGCTCCTGGAGGATTAAGTCCTCCTTGCATAGCATCTTGAGAAGTACTGTTGTGTAAGACAAATTGAAGCTAAAGAGACAGGGAGGGTATGAAACTTCTTCATTCAAGTGTAGAAAAGAGGTGACTGAGTGGCCTAGGCTGTGAGAGCTCCACATGAACCAAATTAAAGTCAGACTCACTTCTAAAAGCTTACATACCCTGTAAATAATAGGGGGCACGTTAAGTTGTTGCTTCTGAGAAAACTTGTTTTAAACAGGCTATAAGCTAATGTAGGCTAGGTATTAGATGGCTTCTCTTCTCACAATAGCTGCACAGGGAAAATCCTTAAATTGTACAACAGAACTTCCTCAAACTTGACCAAAGGAAGCAATTTTACAGGGTTATCTCCAGTAGGCAGGGACTGGGTTTGATGCCAACAGACCCTTTCCAGGCTTATACGCTGCTTATCTTCTCAGTCAGGAAAAGCCAGTAAAGATCATCTCATGATGCTCAGAAGTTACCACTGTGTTTTCAGCTTTAATACTTTATTTTTTCCTTCCCTTGTAAGGTGGCTGGCTGGCTTCTGATTGCTGTGGTAGTCATCACTGTCTTCCTGTCTTACTGCCTGGCAAGCTGCTTCTCCCCACTCAGCTTTCTCCATTTCAGATACTGGAGCAGCTATGTCAGTAATGAGCAGGAGCTCTTTGATGAAGCAACAGACCAGCACTCCAGGCTCTATGCTATGCAGCACGTAAGGAAATTCTTTGGCTTTGCCCCAGGGAGTGAAAACATAAAGGAAATCCGTATCCCATCCCTCAGAGAGTGGCAAGCCATTTCTGGACTGGCCTTTCTAAAACGTGTGGATGAGGAGCACTATGACTACAGCCTCCTCCATGACTGGGCGCTCAAGGAATCTGCAAATGGAAAATACCTGAAGACAGATGAAGACCCTGTGGTCAGAACGCAGCACTGAGGGTCCAAGCCCCCACCAACACCTTGCAGAAAAGCAGGGTTCTGCCTAGCTCTGTCAGACCTGAGCTGCTCTGGAATTTTCTGGTACCTTGTTATATTGATATATATATAAAGTACATGAGCAAGTACATCTTGTTAATGTTGCCCTTTCCCATGTGTTTACAGGCACCTGTCCTGATTGTGTCTGACTCCCGTGGGAGGTGATGTTCTACATCTAGATTAGGGTGGGCTGTTTCAAGCTGCAACTCTCTCCTTACTCATCCTTTTATCACAAGTATTAGAATGTACTGGGGAGACAGATATTCCTAAATGCTTTTTCTTTCCTCCCATTAAAAATCTTTAAAAATTAATAGCTAGACTTTGATTGGATCCTGTGACTCAGTCCATTCTGTACAGAGCAAAAGCAGATTTGTCTTGGTGAGCCCTAGCTGCCTTTTTTCCTCTTCCATGTATTTCTTAAATTACATGAGTAAAATATATTGAACTAACTACAAGTCTGTGGCTGCAGCAGCACAGAAGAAACAGTGGGGAAATTTAAGTGACAAAGGCAGATACAGCAGTGAAGGAACTTGCAGTTCTGGTAAGGAGATAAAATGCCTGCAGAGAGGCACAGGATGGAAGGGTGCAACATGTAGCAGCTGTCTGAACAAACACTTTACATGAGGAAAACTAAATTCAAATGTATTCTGGCTGAAAGTAATAGCAAGGTCAGTCTCCTATTCCTTTTAAGAGATACTTCAAAGTCTGTTACTTGTGTGCTTGTCTACTGTACAAACAGCAAATCATTCTATGTGGTAAGGTGTGCTTTGCCTGTGAAAACCCTACAATTTATACTACTGTGCCCATAAATATAACTGTGATTAAACACAACTGAATTCAGTGAAGGAAGGCTTAATGATGTTTGTGTTAATCCAGTGTGATGTGATGCATCCTTTCTCCTCTCTAACCCCATGTGCAGATGTTTGGCAGTGGGGATGCAAACCATGTATTTCCTAATGCTTCCTGTATTCCCTTGCCATGTATGTGTGTGCTACAAAGCAGTACACTACCTGCTCTTAATAAATGACCCCAGAGTGTTGAAGTGGAAAAATGTAATTTAGTATAGATTAGAAAATGCAGGAGCTGAAAAAAAGTTAAACTGCAGATTGAGGTAAATGTTTGGTCTTGAAGATTTAAACTTCTAAACCAAAGTAAGTACTTTAGCAAATGCAGATAATCTGTGCTAACTGGAGGATGATGCATCACTGAACAAATTCTTAAAAATTCCAATGTCTGTATTTCATCTGAATCCTAAACTTTCAGTGAATGAACTGCACTGCTTCTATGAACTTCTAGGAGGTACCCTTGTTAGTAAACATACTCTCTAATTTAACTTAAATTTTTGTGGATTTTTCTTCAAAATGGAACACTGTGTAATCTGGAATACTTAAAACTGATTTATGTATCTGAAAACCTTGGCAAAAAAACCCCTATGCTGATGACTGGATCCAAATGATAACATAGTAGCTGCTGTCTTTATGTGGGTATTTTTTTTTTTCTACTTCTTTCCTTGTCTTACGGAGCCACTATAAAAATGATGTTAACACTTGCAGTTGAGTAAGACACCAAACTCTTAAACTCTTGCTAACTTTTAATTTAAAACTTTGTTTTCCAATTTTGTCCCAATCACTATTTGCCCTGTCACTTTTTCTGTAGCTTATAGTTTAAAATATAGAGTGGAAATACTAGCTCTATCTGTCATTGTGAAGTCAGGCTGCCAATATTCAGCCAATATCACCTTGTTAGGAATCAGTCATTGTGAAGTCAGGCTGCCAATATCACCTTGTTAGGAACTATTAAGCCATAGCACTGAATACAGCTGTAGTACTACAGTTTTGATTTGGTGTATTTCCCTTCACTCCTCTGCTCCCTGAAACGTGTCATGGATTGGTAGCAAAGGCAAAGCTTTCAAAAGAATTAAATCATTACAGAGAAAAAAAATGGGTTGGTAGCGAACAGTCCAACTGTGCCTGCTAAAACCTGAGTCGTCTTACCCCAAATCAATTTAGAAGTGCAGCTTGCTCTCTTGAAGTGGAAATTCCCACCCATGCAAAGTTTTCTGGAAACCCTGGGCTTGTAAAATGCACCTTGAGAGAAAAGTGCTGGCCATAAGCCCAGGAAACCCATATACCTTAAAACTGCTTTGTGTACCAAGTATCCCTCAGGGTCTGCTGCTGCCTGACCCTCCACAGGTTAACTCCCAGGTATGGGGGCTCCTCCTGCCGCTAGCCGTGGTGACTCCTGTTCTGCAGTTACACGGTGATGCTGCCTGTGCAGTGAGACTCCCGAAACCCTTGTGAAGGCTTCTGGGAGTGCTTGCGGGTGGATTTTAACCCCCCAGCCGTGCCACCAGCTGCCAACTTCAGGCTCAAGCGGCACCCAGCTGCCCCTGCCGCACGCCATCCCTGAATCCTTCGTCTGCCGACCGCTCTGCCTTCTCCACGCAGCAACGGCGTGTCATAGAATGGCAAGGGTTGGAAGGGACCCCAAGGATCATAGAGCTCCAACCCCCCTGCCACAGGCAGGGCCACCAACCTCAGGCCTGGAGCTACACAAGGTTGCCCAGGGCCCCATCCAACCTGGCCTTGAACACTTCCAGGGATGGGGCATCCACCACCTCTCTGGGCAGCCTGTTCCAGCACCTCACCACTCTTTCTGTAAAAAACTTCCCCCTAATATCCAATCTAAACCTTCCCTCCTTCAGCTTTAATCCATCCCCCTTGTCCTGCCATTATCTGCCCTTTTAAAAAGTCGGTTCCCCTCCTGTTTGTATGCTCCCTTCAGGCATTGGCAGGCTGCAATGAGGTTCCCCTCAGCCTTCTCTTCTCCAGGCTGAACAAGCCCAGCTCCCTCAGCCTCTCCTTGTAGGGCAGGTGCTCCAGCCCTCTCATCATCCTTGTGGCCCTCGAGTGTGCCCTGAGTACCCGCACCCTGCGCGCAGCGCGGCCTCTTCGGGGGGAGCCCGAGCACCCGCGGCAGCCTCAGAAGCGGCGCCTGACCGCCTCTCCGCTGCCAAACACCGCTTCTCCCGGCAGCGGAGGGGCAGCGGGCGGCGCGCAGGCCGGATGCTTCTAGCGCGTCAGGTACGGGCGGGTGAACGCAGCGAGCCAGGACGCCAGGACGCCAGCGCTTCAATTCACCGGCCCGGGCGCACGGCGCTCGGCGGCTCCAAGTGGCGGCGACGGGATGCCGTCACGTGTGACGCCCCGCACCCGCCGGGCTCCGCGACGTTACTTGCGCCGCCGCTCTCCCCTTCAGCCCAAAGGCATCCACCGCCGATCGAGGGCGGGTATGGGGGCGGACGGCGCCAGCGCCAGGCATGTTTAGCCGATGCCGGAGGTGAGCGCGCAGGCGCCGGTTGGCGTTGAGCGGCGGTGCGGGGCGGCCCATGGCCGTTGGCGGCGGCCGGGGACCATGACCGACTACAGCGAGGAACAGCGCAACGAGCTGGAGGCCCTGGAGTCCATCTACCCGGACTCGTTCACGGGTGAGCCGTGGCAGGGCCCGCGCCTGCACGGCGCCGGCGAGCCGGTAGGAGGGAGGAGCGGGAGGCCCCGCCGGGCGGCAGCCGCCCCCCGCGCCGCGCCGGCTCCTTCGGGCGCCTCCTCGCCGTGAGCCGCAGGGGTTCGGTGTTCTTCGTGGGGTTCTGGGTTGTTTTGCCCAGGCGGGAAAGGCAAAGCGGTTGGTGGCGCTCCTCGCCGGGAACGCGAGGGTCCGGGCGGCTGGCGTGGGCGATGCCCGCCCCGGCGGCGGGTACCGCCGCGGTACGGCCGCCCGGCGGGGAGCCCTGCCCGGTGTCCGAGCCGGCGGAGGGACGCGCTCGGGAGAAGCTTTTCAGAAGATGCGGCCCGGGACGGGGGGGAAATGGGGGCACGGCTCCCGTGTCGCCCGGTCTGGTGACAGCCTCTCGCGGCCGCGCGGCGCGGGGCGGTTGCCCAGGCTCACAGAATGGGGAGGTCGGGAAAGACCTTTAAGATCATCGAGTCCAGCCGTTCCTGTCCTCTGCAAAGAAAGAATTTCATTGTGGGGGGCGTAAAGATGCCGCGTCCTCTGTAAGTGCATTGCCAGTACCGGCCTCGGCCCGTTGCGCATCCGTGGCAGGGGGAATAAGCAGACTTCGACTCCCAGGGGCAGTATGTGCCCTGGTGGCCAAGAGAGCCAATGGGATCCTGGGGTGCATCCGGAGGAGTGTGGCCAGCAGGTCTAAGGAGGTGATCCTCCCCCTCTACTCTGCCCTGGTCAGGCCCCACCTGGAGTATTGTGTCCAGTTTTGGGCTCCTTGGTTTAAAAAGGACAGGGATCTCCTTGAGAGAGTCCAGAGAAGGGCTACGAAGATGATTAGGGGTCTGGAGTATCTCCCCTATGAGGAAAGGCTGAGTGAGCTGGGACTGTTCAGCCTTGAGAAAAGAAGACTAAGGGGGGGCCTTATTAATGTTTATAAATATCTTAAGTATGGGGTGCAGGGGGAATTGGCCAGCCCCTTTTCAGTGGTCTGTGGAGACAGGGCAAGGGGCCATGGCTGCAAATTGGAGCACTGGAAGTTCTGCACTAACTTGCACAGTGAGGGTGACAGAGCACTGGATCAGACTGCCCAGGGGGGTTGTGGAGTCTCCTTCTCTGGAGATATTCAAGACCCGTCTGGACACCTATCTGCAGTATGAGCTAGGGAGCTGCTTTGGCAGGGGGTTTGGACCCGATGATCTCTCGAGGTCCCTTCCAACCCCTGTGATTCTATGTCATCTTCCTAAAACTTTGACGTGATGGGTAGCTTGGCTCTTCAGGCTTTTAGGACTTGCCAGTTGCCTTCAAACAGTTAAGACCATAGTAGCTAATCCAGTGTGATTCATGGTGCTCAGTATACGAATAATTTTATCTCTGAAAATAATGGTGTGTTTTCTGTTTGCTTTTTTTTTCCCCGGAGTGTTTTCTGTTTCCTTCCTGTACAGTATCTGCTCTGCCCAAGGTCCCAGCATATCTTACTTGGCGGTAGCTTTGTTACGCAGGTGTTTTGTTATTGTTCATTACAGTTTGGCCACTGCTTTAATGTGAAAATATTTTAGGTTCTGCAGTTTTATGGTAGAAGTATTTTAATTAATCCCTGCTAGCTGAGGGTGCCAAATCACTTACTGTAATATACTTGCACATGCCCTGTATTCACATGCATGCTGTGAGCTATCTTTCATTTATGCAGTGCTCTTATGCCTAAAAGAACAGGGAGGAAAAAAGCTTGTTGTAGTACATTAGCAATTGAGCAAAATTCAGTTAATACTGTTAGACCATATATACTAGGTTGGATGTGGGTTATAACAGCAGTACAGATCAGCCTTTATTCAAGAGTATGGTCTGTGATCCACAATTGTGCAATGGGGTTTCTAATCTGTGAAAGTTCAGAAAATCAGGGCTTACGTTTTGTGTGTCTGTATAGAGCTGCTTGTTTGCCTTCTAGCTGCCTCATTCATGCAATTTCATTCTGGTACTTTACTTGGATAGGATAATCTTGAAGGAAGGCACTATGTATTCCTTTTTGTTTGTTTGTTTTAAGCAACGTTTGTTACATGTAACAGTCCTCAATATAAAAATAGATGCAGACAGACTGTAAATATAGTCCAGGGTCAATAGTGCACCGAATGCTCATTAGACATATCTAGCACAGTACAGTGAATAAGCTTTGGGAGCTTTCTGCACACATTCAGTGCACTAACATGTGTCACTTGATGGTAGGTAGGTTTGTACTTTCTGGAAAAGTGAAACTGCCAAAAGAGAAAACTTTCTAAAGCAGAAACTTTTGACATTGTTATATGCTCACAAGGAAGGTAGCTGCTAACTGAGAAGTATTTATTGGTAGTGTAGAAAGGCCCTTAAGACTGTATCAAGAGCTTCCTTGTGTCATTAGCCCTTGAGAAGTTCAGCTTCAATGATGTGAAGAAGTAGTTGTCTGATTTAAGGAATCTCTGTTTTCTTTTCTTTGAACAGTATTGTCAGAAAATCCAACAACTTTCACAATCACTGTGACATCTGAAGCAGGAGAAAATGATGAAAGTAAGTTGACCATGCCTTAAATATATACAGGAGGAGTTTCTGTGTAAGCCTAACTCTACTGCAAACAACTAGATAGACCTCTACTTAGGTCCTCATAGGGGCCTGACCCAGCAGGCCTTCCACATAAAATGTAGTTCACGAGCTCTGGTGTTCTGTGTTTAGTTGACAGAAATGTTGCACACTCTCACTCTGGCTACTTTCTGACATGCTGAATCTCAAATGCCATGTCGCTTTAAACACAATGGGTTGTTATCATCTCTGGAGGATCTTACAGCCATGCTGTGAGGTGATTTTTTGCTTTTTTCTTTAGGTTCCCCTCCCCCCCACCCTGCCCCCCACACAGCAAGTGCTGTATACCAGCTACATTGGAGAGTTGAGTCTCTGTATCGTGAATATGTGACCCTTAAAGAATAATGCCAGAACAAAGAGCTGAGGGTCCCAAGTCCCTTTGTACTTGTTGAGTGTCAGTGGTTGCATGGGCTTGCTCCAAGTAAGTTTGAGAGCTGCTGTTCAGGATTACTGTATCAGAAAGGAAAATCTACTTCTGTCTCCTTCAGTTTTAAAGGAGTCTGTAGTGAAGAGACTGCTAGGCTGCCAGAGCTGTGAGTCTTGAGGAACTGAAGGAAGGCTTGTCCCTGGTATTCTGGCAGGATACATGAAAGGAACTTTTGCCTGGTTTCCATGTTACCCTAGCTCTGGGTGGCTTCAGGCTGAGTGCATTGTTCTTAGGATGTTCTCTTTCCTTTTTAACTTGTACAGGACACTGTGTCCTTGCCATAGGATTTATGTGGAGCCCTGGTACCCAACACAGAGGTTGGTACTCCAGCCAGGCACACAGATTTTAAAACCTCAATATGCTGAGATTCTCTCTAGATCTGTTGCTAGGACTCTTCCTTGTTTTCTTCAGCTTTAAGTGGGATATGAAGGAAAAAGAGATTACTGCTTCAAGGTACAGTAGGTACTAGAGGTTTTGCAGTCTTTCTAATGACCTCTCAGACATTAATAGCCTGTAGTAGTTTATGTGAGGGTGAACGTCATCGTCCTAATTTCCCAAAACTCGTGTTATATTTAAATCTGTTCATATAGTTTTAGCTTAATAGTTTTAACATCTGTGTAAGATAGTTGTTCCTATGGATAAGAATACAGACTGCTGATGCAATGGAAAAATATCCAATCAAAGCTATATAAAGTTACCACTGTAAGAATGTGTGATGTTTTTCATTTTGCTTTTTTTTTTTTTTTACCTTGTAGCTGTCCAAACAACCCTTAAATTTACCTATAGAGAAAAATATCCTGATGAAGCTCCACTATATGAAGTTGTCTCACAGGAGAACCTTGATGATAATGATGTCACGGACATAATAAAGCTACTAGAACAACAGGTAAGCAAAGTGGGATATCTCAACTCGGCTCGGTATCACTTCACGCTTCAGCCAGAATTTCTCAAGTCAGTTGTTTCCTGAGGAACGTGCTACTGATTTGAAACATATTCCGTACTGTAGGGACTGACTTTGAGGTTTGAGTTTGGTAAATAATGTGATTGAGGTAAATTAGGTTAATGAGGAAAAATAAAGGACTAATTCAGTGTGCAGTAAGGAAATGGAAATGATCTAGGGCTTCTCCTTTTTTGCAGTTCTATCTTAAGGTGAATTTGTATATATATACACACTCTGTGTGCGTGTATATATACATATATAAACTGTATATATAATTGTGGTGGTTTGACCCTGACTGGAGGCCAAATGCCCACCAAAACCACTCTTATCACTCCCCTTTTCAGCTGGACAGGGGAGAAAATATACATTGAGAGGCTTAGCAGTCGAGATAAGGACAGGGAGAGATCATTCCGTAATCAGCGTCACAGGCAAAACAGACTCAACACAGACTAAAAAACCTGTCCAGTTTATTATGCTACACACACACACACACAGAGAAATCAGAGTTGGACAATGAGAAATACAGCTACTTCCCCCCACCCCTCCCTTCTTTGCAGACTCAACTTTATTCATGACTTTTCTTTGTTCTTCCCCAGAGTGTGACACGGGGGAGACAGGGAATGGGGATTTCAGTCAGTTCCTCACAAGTTGTTTTCCATCTTAGTTGGGCTGGGGGACATTCCTCACACCCTTCCCCTCCTCCAGTGTGGGATCCCACCCACAGGAAGCAGTCCTCCATGAGCTTCTCCAACGTGAGTCCTTTCCCACTGGGCTTCAGCTCCTCACCAACTGCCCCAGTATGGGGCATAATATGTCCAGTAGACATTCTTTCTTTTCAATTTACTTCATATAACCTTCCTTCCATCAGCTGATTTTTTTTGTTCCTGAGTAATTGTGCCACTTCAAAGGGGCGTGTAATGGAGTTGAGGAATAAGCCATCTCAGGAGAAGAGAGGTTCTGAGTAATGGTTGTCTGATTTATGATAAATGATTTATGATTTATTTTGGAGTTGTATTCCTACTATACGTTTTGGTTTCTTGATGAAAAAGTGTTCCTGATAGCTATAGTATGTTGATAACCTGAATGCAGAGGTCATCTTGCTGCTAGCCTGTTTGGGAGTAATTCTAACGGGATTAACCAGCCAACTGACTTGGATTTTGCAGTGTGTTTTTTGGGACTGGCACAGTGTGCTTCAGCTGTGTTATATGCATTTGCACAGCGTGCTGCTGTTTAAACATATTAATGCTCTCACGAGGTTGCCTTCTTTGTGTTGTAGGCAGAAGAAAATTTAGGAATGGTAATGATCTTCACTCTAGTCTCAGCAGTACAGGAGAAATTAAATGAAATAGTGGATCAGATAAAAACACGGAGAGAAGAGGAAAAGAAACAGAAAGAAAGAGAAGCAGAAGAAGAAGAGAAAGTATGTAACATGTTTTCAACTAAAAATTCCCTTTTAAATGCTTGGGTTTGATACAGGAGCAGTACCGATTGCACTGTGAAAGGAACGTCTCTCCCAAAGTTGATTTAATTAAAACTTAAGGACTAGAAGATTCTTTGGTGCACTTATGTGATCCCCCCACCATTTTCTAAAGCAGTCTATTCATAGATTTTTCAATTTTCACAGTCCCTCCTAGCATTGCTTCTAAAGCAGGAGCAGGGATTTTCCCCAGATTAAATCACAGATTGACAGAATTTTAGGGATTGGAAGGGACCTCTAGAGATCATCAAGTCCAACCCTCCCTCCCAAAGCAGGCTCCCTAGGACAGGTCACAGAGATGAGCGTCCAGACAGGCCTTGGCCAGAGAAGGAGACTCCACAACCCCCCTGGGCAGCCTGTCCCAGGGCTCTGTCACCCTCACTGGGAAAAAGTTCTTCCACATATTGGTGTGGAACTTCCTATGCTCCAGTTTGAGGCCCTTGCCCCTGGTCCTGTCTCCACAGACCACTGAAAAGAGGCTGGCCCACACTGAAGATATTTATAAACATTAATCAGATCTTCTTTTCTCAATGCTGAACATTCCCAGTTCATTCAGCCCGTCCTCGCAGGGGAGATGCTCCAGGCCCTAAAGTTGCTATAGCCAATTTCTTGTTTGAAGAGGCAAGAGGGGATGCCATCCAGAATGACCTTGGCAGGCTTGAGATGAACCAGTGGGAACTGCATAAAGTTCAGCAAGACTAAGTGCAAGGTCCTGCTTTTGGGTTGGAGCAATCCCAAGCACAACTACAGGCTGGGCAGAGAATGGATGGAGAGCAACCCTGAGGAGAAGGACTTGGGGGTGTTGATTGATGTAAACCTCAACATGAGCTGGCAGTACACACTTGCAGCCCAGAAAGCCAACTGTATTCTGGGCTGCCGCAAGACAAGTGTGACCCACAGGTCAAGGGAGGTGATTCTGCCCCTCTACTTTGCTCTCTTGAGACCCCACCTGGAGTACTGCGTCCAGCTTTGGGGTCCCCAGTGCAGGAAAGATACTGAGATGCTGGAGCAAGTTCAGGGGGGCCATGAAGATGATCAGAGGGCTGGAGCACCTCTTCCATAAAGACAGTCTGTGAGAGTTGGGCTTGTTCATCCTGGAGAAGACAAGGCTCCAAAGAGATGTTACAGCAGCTTTCCAGAACCTAAAGGGGCTTACAGGAAAGCTGGAGAGGGACTTTTTACAAGGGCATGGAGTGATAGGACAAGGGACAATGAGTATAAAAAGGTTAGATTTAGATGAGACATTAGGAAGAAATTCCCTGTGAGGGTGGTGAGGCCCTGACACAGGCTGCCCAGAGAAGCTGTGGCTGCCCCCTCCCTGGCAGTGTTCAAGGCCAGGTTGGATGGGTCTTTGGGCAGCCTGGTCTAGTGAAGGGTGTCCCTGCCCATGGCAGGGGGGTTGGAACTAGATGATCTCCAGAAGTTCCTTCCAACACAAACCATTCTGTGGGGAACAAAAAGCTATAAAACGGTATCCTGCACGCAGGCTGCATGGTCTGAGGAAGTCTGTCTTACTTGGTAAGTGGGTAGGGTGGAAGCAGTGGGATCAGTCTTCCAAGACTTGGTTTGTCCTCCCTGCACGTGTCCTTTCTACCAGTCACTGTGTAATTGGTTTTTTTTTCAGTTCATGGAATGTTCTGTGGTGTAGTCCAACCACTGAATCTTCACTTTCTTCCTCAGAAATAGCTAGAGGGTGATGGGACTTGGAAGGTTCACTGTTTCTGAAAATAGCTCTGACTTGTCTGGTCCTCTGTGAAGTCAGGAGTTGGACTTGATGGTCCTTATGGATCCAACTCAGGATATTCTGTGATGATTCTGTGATTCTGTCCCAACAAGATAAAAAGGTTAGCATATTTTAATTCAGTGTAGGTTGAACTTCAAGGTTGATAAGAAGGCCTGCCTACTTAAGGATAACCTGCAAGAGTGGTGTTTTTTCCATAGGAATTTCCGCCTCAGTACAGCTCTCTGAAGGTAAAGTCCCAAGACAAAACCAGGAAGAGTGTTTTTTTCATATATTTGCAGGGTTAGGATTAATTTCTCAGAATACTTCACAGCAAGCAATACTTCTGGAATGTTGTAATTTAAATAATTTAGACAATGCTTGTTTTCACTTGGAGCTTTGCAAGTTGTGTTTGCAGCCTTGTTTTCTGTTCTTTCAGCAACGTTTTCATGGCACTCCTGTTACCATTGAGAATTTCCTAAATTGGAAGGCAAAGTTTGATGCAGAACTCCTTGAAATAAAAAGGAAAAAGATGAAAGAAGAGGAACAAGCAGGCAAAAATAAATTAAGCGGTATGATACTGGGCTTGATGCTTCTGAACTGTTATCAGACCATAATGGCAAGCCAAAAAGTAATTTTTACACCAAAAGATGATGGTAGTAAATAAATTCTTAACACAGTATTTTATTCTTGTCCTCCACGTAGCACAAAGTCTTTCTGAGTAATGATTTTGGGGTAAATGCAAAGCTGTTAGATTCAGGATTTCTGCTGAAGTCATTAAGGTTCCCAGATGGTGTGTTTAGGTTTCTTTGGGTTTGTGTCAGAGAGTACAGCCCTGGGGGCTGCTGATGACCAGTGTTGTTCTATTAGAAGTAGTTGGGGTTTGTTAAGCAACAGCAAGAATCTACATGAGGCAGTTTATTGATTTGGCTTTTATTGTCCTGCGTCCTACTGTGAGTTCAGGATGCCCTTGTTGGGCTGAAGCAACACAGAGGCTGACTGCTGCATATGACAAGCTTATGATGACTAGTGAGAATGGTAACCTCTGCTCCAATATTTTGGGGAAGAGCTTGTTGTAGCAGTGGGTTTTGGGTCTGTGTTTTGCAGATCACAGTTTGACCAGCAGATAGCAAACTATATCCAGTGGGCAAAATGTGAAGGAAGTTACTTGTCTCATGAGAACATGTAGGTAAGAATTAAGCCTTGGGCGTGCTCATCCACACTGCCCATGGCTTAGCTTTGGCATGGTCCTCCTGTGATGTTGGATCTACTTCTTAACCTGATGATTTGAGGAAACATAACAGTGTGATAGTGCTGTATCACTGTAATCTTTGCATCCCCCATTCTGAAGGCTTTTGAAACGTTTGGTGACATGATAAAATTTGGTGGATATTTTAATGGTGGTAAGTTTCATGAAAAGCTGTACAGGGCAGGGGATGTGCTTGATTCCTCTCTGAAGGAAATGAATTTGGGAATCTGCAAAGATGAGACAGTAGAAATCAGGCCGCTTCTAGATTTCCTATTCTTAAAATTGTTAGCATGCTATGTCTGTTTTTCTCTATAGAAGCCTAACTTACAGAAGCTCCCCTTTACAAAATTAAAACCAGGCTTAATCTCAGATGTCATGAAGTAGAAGTAAAAGGTGTCTTCAATGTTTTACCATGAATGCCAACTGGTCTTTTTGGCAGAAGGTTGTGTAAACAATGCAAAGATAAAGGGAAGATGTGTTTATGTGGAACGAGTCCTGAGTGGTTTTTTCCCCTGCCTGCCAGTTAGAAAACCTTCACTTTGTCTTGTGTGATGTCACCTTCACAGATATGTAAGTGTAGGAGCTGGTGATTTGTGTGTGGATCCAAGTTGCTTTGTGAATGGGGAGGATATATGGAAAAATGTGGGGGTGGCAGCTAATTTCCTTTTTAGTTCCCACAGAGGGTTGTTTGTGGAAGGCAAGGTGAGAACTAATGCAGTAAGGGCTGAGCAAAGACTGCAGGGCACTGCAGTGTAAATTTACCCACAGCCTTAATTAAAGTCTTCATAACATTAAACTAACTATAAGAAACAGGGAGAGGAACTGTTTTTTCATATGTGAGAGGAGCAAGCCTGTTGGCATGGAAGAATTCTGAATTAGTTGTCAAAAAAAGCAGGATGGGAGGCTTACAGAAATGAGCATCTTAAAGCTGTTTAAATTGTTTAATTGGAAAACCCTAAAATACATGTGCTGCTTTTAGCCTTAGATTGGTAGTCATTTCAGAATTCTACTTGCTTTTTCTGTATTTCCAGGGAAACAGCTGTTTGAAATGGATCACAACCTTGACACCTCTGACATTCAGTTCTTGGAGGAAGGTAAATTCTTGTTTGTTTCCACAGCTGGAAGGTGGTGACTTAAAATAGGTTAAAATTCATAAGCAAAATCTGTATTATACTTCTCACTTAAAGCAATACAGAGGTAAGATGCTTGCACTAGAAAAAAAATTGAGTGCTGTTTTGTAGATTGAATGGAAGTAGCTTGTAGCTTCTTTCAAAAATAACATTTTTGAGATCCTAAAGCATATTTATTTGCTGTTTTGAGCTTGAGTTGATCTAATTTCTGTTGCTTCTATTCAAGTGTTTTAGACTGGAAGCAAAACCAAACCAAAACACCCCCCAACTAAATCCTTCTTTTTCTCTTTTTGTAACAGCCAGCCTTCTTACCCCCAATTTCAGTCACTGATCGTGAAATTCTGTCTTATTCTCTGTGAACCTCAACACCAGTAGCAAACATGAGACCAGTTGAGACTTGCTGGTCAAACTAAAGGGCTGGAAGGAAATACACAGGCAGTGGAAGCAGGGACAAGTATCCAAGGAATAGTATAGGAATGCTCCCCAAGTTGTGTGGAGATGGGATCAGGAAGGCCAAGGTGCAGCTGGACCAGAACTTGGCAAGGGATGCAGAGAATAATAAGGTCTCCTACAGGATTGTCAGCCAGAAAAGGAAGGTCACAGAAAGTGTTACCCACCAGTGAGAAAAAGATCTGACAAACTGGTAACAACAGACAAGAAGGCTGAGGGACTCAACAGCTCTTCTCCCCTCAGTCTTCAGCCTTTCCTCCCACACCTCTTGAGGGAGACTGGGGAGCAGAGTCACTCCTGCTTTAAGAGACCAGGTTTGTGAGCACCCAAGGAAGCTGAGCATATATAACTCTATGGGGACCTGATGAGGTGCAGCCCAGAGCTCTGAGGGAATTGGCCAGTGTAGTGGCCATGCCACTCTCTGTGGTATCTGAAGTCAGGTGCTGGTGACCAGAAAAAGGGAAACACTGCACCCATTTTTAAGGGTAGAAAGGAGGACCATGGGAGCTACGTACCTGTCAGTCTCACCCCTTAAATGGGATGATGGCTTTATCTTGTAGGTAGAAAGAGTTACAAAGGCTCTTTGGAATCCAGGGAAAGAACAGGCCCTTATTCGGCGGCCAGATGATGTCGCTGTTGATACAAATAAAATAGTAATAGTCATCAAACGTTGTCCTGAGGGCAGCAGTGTCTCTCCTTCAGAAGGAAATGTGAAAGCATGCAATGCTTTATCTGGATTAAAAAATTTAAATGTGAAAAAAAATTAGGTATGTAGGCATATAAGTGGTGTGTAAGGGTGGATTTAGTTTTTTTTTAATAAACCTATGTTTTTGTGACTATGATAGCTGTGATTATTCCATCTGTGAGGTCCTGAGCTCCTGCTTTGACAGTACCTGGGAGAAGGGATCTCTGCTTTTGGGAACTATAAATGTTAACTTCATTCTCCCAGTGGATTCTGATGTCTTGTGAGAAGTTTCTCTTGACTGGGTTTTGTTAGGAAGGAAAAAAAGCTTCACTTTAACTGTAAAAAGATAAAATATGGGGTTTATTTTTCCATACCAATTTGATACACAAAAAGCCAAGTTAACTGCTACCTATTTTGAAGAATGAACATCAAAGACTTGTTTCACAAAAATAAGTTATTTTTCTGTTCTTTGCAGCTGGAAACAGTGTGGAAGTTGATGAATCTTTATTCCAAGAAATGGATGATTTAGAGTTGGAGGATGAAGAGGATGATCCTGACTACAACCCCGTTAATTTAGATAGTGATTAGACTCTTTTGAACTGTCTCTGTCATCAGTATGGACATATGTAAGAAGAGAGGGACAGGCAGGAAAGCCACAGCATCTGTGGTTTTAGTAATGTGCATTGGTTTTCCTCCCCCCTCCCCCCCCCCCGTTTTCCTTTTTTTCCAAAGAAAAAAACCAAAATATTTTAAATCCAGGAGAATGGTCTTCTGATTATTTTAATCATAAATAAATTTACATTAATATTTCAAACAAAAAATTTGAGGACTATTGATCTGTCTGAAAATGCTATTCTGTTTTCTTTGATTTTCCCTTCCCACTTCTGTGATTGTCCTCTGAAGAGATGTGACAGCAAGCAAGGAAAGATGGTATAGCAGGCACTAAGCACACCTGCATCTGAAGGATGAGCAGCTGTTCTGCTGTCTTCCACCCAGGATATAAGTGGACAGCTTTGGTGAATAAAAGGGATCACATGCTATGCAGTTTTTTAATTTATTTTTTTCCTTCCATAGAATTCTATAACACTTGGAATCGTTTCTGGTGCCCCCATCTACCAGCTGTACATAGGCAGCACTAGTCACCTTTCAATAAGGCAAAACCTTATTAAAGTTTGATTGAAACTATTTCCATGCTGTTGCTGTAGCTGTGGATGATAGTTTCAAAATTGATAGTTCAGGTCTGTAGGAAAGGAAATGGGAATGAGATGAAGTCCTCTTTAAAAGCTGAGGTGATTTGTTTAGGGATGACAGGGGGTATTAATTTAAGCTTATGGGTAAAACCCACCCAAGGAGAACTAGTTTTCTTTTGGCAAGAGACTGTGTCAAAACAGAGCTATCAGTGGAGTGCAGAATGCAGCACCAGGATTTATGGAGTGCTTAAAGGTTTAATGTAAGGGGTCTTTTTATAGGCTGCCAACTAGATACTTCTGAAAAGGTTAGCACAGCATATGGTACAGCTGTGTGTATGTCAACTCGTGGGTTTTAACCATCCTGCAGAGTTCCTGAGGGAGCTAATAGTGTGTGTTAGACTCCTCCGCCCTTCCCACCTCCAAAAAAAGCCCTAAACCACTGTGAGAACTGTGGTGTTTAAACATGCTGTGTTTGAGACTGTCAGCTGGAAGGATGACAGTATGGATGAAGGTTTCAAAAGACAGCTCTCCAAGAAGAGAACCACCAGGCACCTCAAGGATTAAACACTGTGTGCTGAATTTTAACATACTGTTAGAATGCCTTAATTGCGCCAGCTTCAACCTTTGAAGAGGGTTGCACTGAAGTATCACAGTGCTTAGAAGAATAATCAAAAGTGTGAACTTTAATATTTGGAAATTCTGTATTCAAAGGGAGAGATTTAATGATGGAAGTGATGGTGTATAAGATTCTCTGCTTGTATTGCTTGAGAACACCTGTTCAGGATGATCTCCTTCAACATGTTTCGGTGGTTTTTTCTTCTTGTATCCAAGATGAATGAGTTTCTAGTAGACAGAAATAAATGTTTGCCTACCCTGTAAATACTTTTATAAATTAACCATGTGCCTTTGTTCCTACTGTCCTCTATTTGATGTTACTTTTGGCTACAAAAAAAAAAAAAATCTAGACAAGTAATGTATGTTTCAAAGCAATAAGCAGATCTGTGTTCAGAGGTACCAAATACATTAAAAATTTGTGAGCTAATGTGATATGAACCTGACTTTTCCAAAGATACAGTTGGATCAAATGCTTCATAGTGACTATGTCTGGCTTCTCATGCAATTCCTAGGATCCTTTAAAATGCTCTTCAACACCGAATTTACTTTACTTCTGGTATGTCTCAATTCAGCTGCATTTAAAAGAAAAAAGAAAGAAGCTGCTAAGGCTGTTTTCAGCTAGGTATGTTTATAACTGGCATTTTTTCATAAAGGAGTGAATTAGTTCTCTTAAAATCTGGACTGAATCCAATGCTATGTAGTCCGTGCAAAATGTGGTAATCTGAGAAAATTTTCCAACTGGGTCACTGGCAAAAATTATCTCTGTGTGGAAAAAAAGTTTCTTGTTAATGGCATTTCTAGACTGAGATTTTCTAGTCTCTTTTCACAGCAACATATTTATTGGTTTTCATGCCCAGGTTAAAAACATTAAAATGATGTCAAACCGTTTAAAATGTGAAAATGCGTTTTCACTGTTACAGCTTCTGTTTCAAAGCAGAGGCAATGCTGAAGGTTGTAGTGACTAAAATTGCACAAAGTCCGTTCCTCCAAGTCTTTGGAACAAGTTTCAGTGACTCAACCTGAACTTAAGATTTGGTCGGCTTTGTTAGCGATTAACATCTGTGAAATAAAAGGGAATTTGACTGAGTGTGAGCTTGGCTTTGTTTGAGTGTTTTGGTTTGCTGAAATGAACTGAGGGAAGGTATTTTTGATGGAACAAGTCTAGGTGAGATATGTAGTTTGGATTAGACTGAAGTTTAATTCATATTGATCTAGTAAAATTCCATCTATAAACTTCTATGTAATTTTAGTAATTCGAAGTCATGGTGCTGACAGCTTTGCTTCTATCTTATCTCTTAAGTCCAAAGCCTACCCTGTAGAGCTTGTAGGGAGCAATGACCAACCAAAGCTAATTTAGTTTTGATTATGCTGAACTTTTTGAATAGAATGCTCCTAAAATTCAGAGTATCGTGCTCACCACATTGAGATGCTGCACAAGTGTGATCTTGGACATGCTGCAAAGCCAAGGGTTTTGTGTCCACTTTACAACTGCATTATGATCTGCTTTAAAGCAAGCGTAATCTAGTGGTGGTACATGTTTGAGATTTTTTCCTTTTTCTAACAGGTCAGTGGTCAGTGTATTTTGGCCAAAAATGAGCAGCTCATTCCTGTAAGTGAAGCATGGAGTACCAGATTGGAAGGGACCTCAAGGATCATCTGGTTCAATCTTTCTAGGCAAAAGAGCCTTCTAGACAAGATGGCCCAGCACCTTGTGTAGCTGAATCTTACAAGTGGCCAATGTTGGGGAATCCACCACTTCTCTGGGGAGATTATTCCAATAGTTGATTGTTTTCATTGGGCAAAATGTTCCTCACATCCAATCAGAATTTCCCCAGAAGTAACTTGCACTCATTACCCCTCATCTTTTCATGTGCCTCCTTGTAAAAAGGGAGTTTTTCCGTCTTCTTTGTAGGCAACTTATAAGTACTTCTTTTCTCAGGGCTGAACAAACACAGTTCTCTTAGCCTTTCCTCATATGGCAGGCTTCACAGTCCTTTGATGACCCTGGACCCTTTCCAGCCTGTCCACATATCTTCTGTGTAGTAGACACCAAAACTGAACACGTTGTTCCCAGGTGTGGCCTGACAAGTGCTGAGTAGGGCGGGATAACTACTTCTTTATCTTTGTGGGTGATGCCCTTGTCCATGCAGCCCAGAATCCTGTTCGCTTTTTTTGCCACTGCAGCAAACTGTTCACTCATGTTTTGCACCAGAACCCTCAAGTCCCTCTCCACATAGCTGCTCTCCAGCCACATGGGTCCCATCCTGAGCTGCACTCCTGGGTTATGTTTTCCCACGTACAAGATCTGACACTTGTCTTTGTTGAACTTCATAAGGTTCTTGTTAGCTCACTCTTTCAGCCTGTACAGATCTTCTTGCAGGGTGTCTCTGTCTTCTAAAGTGTCCACTTCCTCAGGCAGCTTGGTATCATTTGTAAACTTCATCAGGGTGCTCTTGATCCCATCATCCAGATCACCTATGATGACATCGAACATCATTGGACCCAGTATTGATCCCTGGGGGACCTCACCTGTGGCGTGTTGCCAGTTGGAAGAGCAATTTACCGCACCCTGTGGGTGCAGCCTGCCAGCCAATTCTCCACCTGCTCCACTTGTCTAGACTGTAATGCATTGGTTTCTGTAGCAGGAGGTTGTGAGACATTATTAAAAGCTTTGGAGAAATCCAGGTACACAACACCTACCACTTGCCCCACATCAACTGAGCAGGTTACTTTGTCGTAGAGTCAACTTCAATCATTCTTCTAAGTGACTTGTAACCACCAGGCTGCCTCCACTTCTTAGACTGTGTGGTTGCTCAAGTAAATTAAAAGCTTGGACCAGACAGTAGACTGTGCCTGGGTCCAAGATGCTGATACTCAAGATGCTGAGAACACAAGCTGTCACATGATTTGCTCTCTCTCCTGTGTTGCAGAATCTGAAGGCCTGAAACACTACTTGACTGTGTCTTGGGTGTTGATGGTTTGTTGTTTTTTTAAATTAGCCATTCAGCACTTGCCATTGGCTCAGAGCAGGAGGGAGAAGGAGAGCGAAGAGGCTTTTCAGGTTCAATTCTTTGACATATTTGCATTTATTGCCATGAACTCGGTTTTTCTTTCTGCACCTCACACTCATGAAATCTGCAACTGGTAAGAGGCAGCTGATATGGACGGGCTGCGGCATACAGTGCAGTGTGAAGCTTATGTGGCTTTTATTACTCTGCTGGGACTTCCTGGTATTGGAGAAAAGGAAAAAAAAAAAGAAAGGAAGGATCAAGGTCCTGCCTGTAATCAGAAGTTCTGTTTGTAGACAAACTCAGCAAAAGTACCACGTAAGGTTTCTGACTTTGAACTAGTTTTACCTTTCCAGTGGCCAGGGTAAATATGTACAGGTGGAAAAGGTCGCTAGTCCCCTTGTGGGAAGTTCAAGCTCAGAGGCCAGGGGATGTAGCAGTGACATAAGCCACATTAAGGGTATTTGGGTTTGGCTTTTTTTCATTTATTTTATTGGCATTGGGCATGCAGAGAAGGGCAACTAGGCTGGGGAAGAGGCTGGAGGGCAAATCCTATGAGGAGCGGCTGCGGGAGAAGAGGAGACTGAAGGGACTTTATCACTGCCTACAACTACCTGACAGGAGGTTGTAGAGAGGTGGGTGATGGTCTCTTCAGCCAGGTGACAAGAGATGGGACAAGGGGAAATGGCAGGAAGCTGTGCCAGGGCAGGGTCAGATCGGATGTTATGAAAAATATTTTTACTGAAAGAGTTGTCAGGGCCTGGAACAGGCTGCCCAGGGAGGGGGCTGAGTCACCATCTCTGGATGTGTTTAAAAAAAGGGTAGATGAGGTACTTAGGGATATGGTTTAGCATAGGACAGGAACGGTTGGGCTTGATGATCTTAAAGGTCTTTTCCAACCTTGTGATTCTGTGACCATTTAGACATCATAGCAGGAGTAAAGGTCAAAAACTCACCTTCCTCACCAGGGATGTGCAGTTGGTGTCTGAAAAAGAGTTGAAACAAAATGTTTCCACCTTGGATTGTGTCCTTTCCCTCTGCCCTCCTGACTGAGGCTATGGTGAATGGGACAGAAGATTACTGGAGGGGAAAAAGTGCTAGAGATGTGTCAGATTTACAGCCTGTGGGTGGGGAGGAGAGGAACAGTTTGTGAGCAGTTGAGACATACACAGGAGTAGGACTTCGCTTTGTAAGCAACATAAAAGGCATTGCTGTCTACAAAGGTGAATATATTATAGACCAGATGCATGTAAGGAGTGTAGTATTTGAATTTGAAAAAGCTTTTTGAGTCGTTGATAGAAAAAATTATTGAGATATGTCTCTGTACTTCTGGTCTCAGGTGAAGCCTGTGGACAAACCGCTGTGTGGAGTTGACCCATGGACAGATTAAACTATGATAGTGAGTCAGTGAATATATGAGGAAGGGTGTAGGCTGAGAAAACTGGTAGTTTTTTTACATCAGTAGATCTGGCAGCTCGTCATATATGATAGAGTGGATATTCACTTAAAAGCTGCCATGACTATGGCTTGTGTTTTTTTCCTCAGTATTTCAAGTAGCAAATTGTCAGACATGACCTTGAGAACCACAGAAAACAGTGCAATGAAGTGTTTCAGTCAATAGGCAACAGAGAATGCAACATAAGGTCACTTTAATAGCAAATGATTATCAGTGTTTACCAAAGAAACAGGAACTCAAACGTATCAAAACATAGCCACACCACAGCTGGTCAGTCTTACTTCAGCCTGGACATTGAAGGTTCTACCAAAAGAAGCCTCACAAAATGCACATGTGAAATATGTTTCTTTAGAAACACCAATCTATCCTCACTTGGTTGTCTACAATTCTGGTATTATTAAATTAAATGAAAGTAAAAACAAACATGAAGAATGGAAGTCAGTTTACTAAGAGATTTAATGAAAATATATTGTAAATTTCAGACAGGTAACTGGTGGAAATGAATAGCTTCCTCAGACAAGCCACATTTTGTGACTGGGTTGTCACTGTTATTATTTCTGTAGTATAATGATAATCTGAAAATGGATTCATTTTCTTCTTCTGGAACTTCAGACGCCCATTCAGTATCAACACCAAGGGAAGATGAAACTCAAAACTAGCCTATATTTCATCATTAATATCCCAGATGAATTTGATGGGCAGGGCCTTCATTTTTTCTTTAAGAACTTCGTTGAACCTCTCATTCTGCGCTACTGTCATGATGTTTTTCCAGTCTCCAACAGTACCTGAGGAAAGAGGCAGAAAAGGGAGGTGAGAAGCAGAATGTGCACCTCTCTCAAGCCCACTGCAAGCAGTGAGTGCTAGAACTGGGAAGCAATTCCTGTTTTCCTCAGCATCCCTTTATTGCTGGCCTGCCAAGTGGGGCTCTGTGTGCTTTTTTGAGGGCATGCTTCCAAATCTAAGTGCTGTGAATAAGCTACAGCATAAGCCTACAATCCTGACTCCTCAGAAAGTTATTAAACTCATTTCTTCTGGTGTTTTACTGATTCCTTTGAGATCAAAAAGGAAATTATTAAAAGCAACAGTTATTGTTTTTCTCTCAGTGTGCCACTCTCTCTAAACCCTGGAGGTCTCCTCCTCCACTGAGCATCAGAACATCCTGGATCTTGCCCAGGAGCCCAGGGAGGCCATGCATGGACTCAGAGGGTAGTTGACCAAGAAGGTCTGTGCTCACATATTTGACTCTTGCCTCAAAAAGTAAGTAGTAAAAAACAAAGTATTATCTCACCCCCTTGACTCAGTAAAGCTATTAAGTCCTTTCCTGTATCTGACAGACCTGTTACGACTTACATTCAGTAAAACATTACCTTTTTATTGTCCTTAGGAAAATATGATAAAAATACTGATGCCATGGCAATAAAACTGCTCTTATGAATTTAATTTGCCACTAACTTGAACTCTCCTTCTGAAAACGGGGCTTTCCAGCTGAGACCAGAAATCCTAGGTTCATCTCACCAGGAAGTGTGGGATTCAAGCAGTTGTTGCATCAGGCTACTTCCAATTTACCTTTTCGTAGAAAACTACCCTTGTCTTTCGCTACGATGTCATCTGGCAGATTCTCATAGTTTGCCCTGGGATCTTTTTTCATGTTCTCAAATGTAGCCTGTGTTACAATGCTGTCCACTTCTTTTTCGCTCAGCTTCTTGCCTAGGAAGTTGCAGATCTTCAGCACAGCACTTCTGAGATCCTGCAATAATGTTACTTTGAAGAATCTTGATGATGCAAGGAAATAAATGCATACAGTAGTGGAATACAGGATCATAAAGGACACACATTTGGGTACAGAACTGACCATCATTTTTATGTGAGCATAGTCTCACTCGCATCAGTTGAGTACCAGAGAACAGTGACGCCGCAGCTCACTGCAGCAGTGTGCCCTTGGAGATGGGGGAGTCTGTCTTCTGCTCCCCATGCTGCAAACCCAATCTGCATCTTGCATTAGATGCTCTGGCAAAGTCACCCCTGGTATTGTGTCTGTCATCATGGAGCTACTCCATCTGCGGGGGATTTGTCAGTCTTGCCCTAGCAAGGGGCTCCATCTGAGCAATGCCAGCTCTGAAGGCTGAGGGGTGAGTGCAGTGGCACATGCCATGGCCTGAACTGCTGTGGCCATGGTGCTCTGAGGCTTGCCCATGAGGAGAAGGGAAGCCACTTTGGAGAAATGAGAAGCTGCATAAAGTCACCAGTAGCCACCAGCAGGAAACTTCTCGACAGCAGTTTGAGAGTGCTTGAGTACTTTGGAGCCTGCCTTTCCTACACTTCTTTCCTTTAATGGAACTGTCTTTATGAGCACAACATGCCTGTTAAAGACACTTGTGAAAATCTTGTTCTATACTATTTCAGAAAGGGTTTTTTGGGGTGACAGCAAAGATAACTTCTCTTACATAGGGAAGTGTTTCACCTAATAATTATCTAGTAATTGAAAAGACCATGAACCAATGAGCCAAATTATTTCATCCTCTCAGAAATCTCAATTTGAATCTAGTCCACAAAGGATTAAGCACTTCCTAACATAAATGCACTCAACGTAGGAAGAGAATATCTTGAATAATTGACCTCACCTTTTTCATTTCTTCATAGGTAAGGAAGAGTATATTGAAATCCTCTGCATGATTGTACCAGCCTGAAACATGATCCAGCCACGAGCTGCCAAGTACTTAGCAGGGAAATTATTAAAACAAAAAACAAAAAAAAGAAAGAGAAAAAACAAATACTATTAACAATTAGCAAAACAGTAACATCAATCATTTAGGTCTTTGAAAGTTTCAAAAAATTATATTTTTTTTATAAATCAAGGGATGCATGCTCACAGTCTTTTTATCTTTTCTGTACATTGTCTATTCTTATGCCTTCAGCTCCACTAACCAAGTGCAGAAAGTATTAAGAGATATTAAGTCATAATGGCTATATTCTGAATCAGCATCCCATTCAAATAAAGTAAGTGTCTTGCATTTTGTTGGGGAGCAGCAAACCCAGGAATATGCCACTCCCGTTGGACCATCTTTTAACAGAAATGGTGTCAAGCTCAGACAGCCTTCTGCAGCTTTGGAGTCAGGTTACAGTATAGCGGAGGGCTCCGGTAAGTGATATTTAATGATATAATAAATTTTTATTCAATCAATCTGAGTTTATGGAATAGGATTTGCCAGCAATAGGACAAGGGGCAATGGGTGCAAGCTGGAGCATAGGAAGTTCCATGCGAATATAAGGAGGAACTTTTTCTCTGTGAGGGTGACAGAGCACTGGGACAGGCTGCCTAGAGAGGTTGTGGAGTCTCCTTCTCTGGAGACATTCAAAACCTGCCTGGATGCGTTCCTGTGTGATTTAGTCTGGGGTGATCCTGCTCTGGCAGGGGGTTGGACTAGATGATCTTTTGAGGTCACTTCCAACTCCTAAAGTTCTATGATTCAGTGTGATTTTAAAAAGATATCCTACCTTTGCCAGCTAAAAACCGCTCCATGAAAAGGTTAAAATCTGGTATTTCCTCGAGTGTGGTCATGAATTTGGAGAAGTGGTAGTAAGAAACCATAACATCCTTAGGGTTCCTGGTAATATAAATAATCTGCAAAACAATACAAATACAAGTCTCAGGGGTATTACAAGACTCCATTACCCTGACCATCATTAAAGATTTCCATACAAGACCCACTAAAAACGTGTGGAAACCGTTTGAAGGTGACAAACACGTTGGGTAAATTCTGGAGCATGTAGTGCTGTCAATTTGTTTATGGGTGGTGGCATTTCTGTAGCTGCAGTTGTTCGGTGCCCGTGGCTAGCTCTTGCCACTGGGTCAGTGTTCCTGGCTTCAATGATGCTGCTCACTTGGGCAAGGCAGTCAGGTTCCAATAAAAACACCAGAAAACCGTTAGGCTGATTCAGCCTCCCGTTCATCAGTCGTGATGAAATGAAGATGACTTTCTTGTAAATCACAACTTAGGCAGTGTTGACAGCATCAGTACTCTGTGGCCTAAACTTCTGGCCTGTGGTGCTAGTGAGAGAGGCAGCACCAGGGCAGAGTTTGAATGACGTGAGAGGGAGCCCTGGCATCTTAAAAGAAGGAGCTGTTATGGACAAGGTTCATTTTGGCTCCTGCTGACTCCTGACCACACAAGAGCTGCTGCCCTAGGCACCAACTTAGCACCAGTAGCGAGGCGTGCAGCCTCCTGCCTCTTGGCTGGCAGCATGTGCCAGCTTCTAAGTTTCTGCTCCTTAACACTTCATGTCTAATTAGGGAGAGAAAACAGAGCCTGGCATGTTGCCCTTACAAGGTTCCAAATGTTTGCAGGGAGAGACAGAATAATCATGCCCTTGGACCGCCCTTCTCACTGGGTAAAATGACTATTTTTGATTACCGTATAATTTGCACAAGTACAGCTGGATAACCCGCACGGCCCCTCTCTCTAACGGTGTTGGAGCTCAGAGATTTGGCAAAAGGAAACAGAAAGAAATGGGCTTTAGAATGTCCCTGATCTCCCCACCCATATGAAGCAGGGGATTCTGATACCAAGGCGTGGGAAACTGCAAGGGAAAAAAGGTAGGATTTGGACCAATTCCCTGAGGCAAAGTGCCATGATCAGTTTTAAGAAAATAGTAAAAGTAGCATCACTTACACGTGCTCTTCTGTTTCTCAGGTCTCTTGGAACCAAGTAATAAGGCAGGTGAGTGGCAAAAACACGAGGTGAAGGGAGTTCTGCATAATCCTTATTTGTTATATTGTATTCCAGCCATGGGATTCTGTCCATAGTCTCCATATTCTCTGTTCCATTACGGTGGCCTTCATGAAGTATTAAGCTCAAAATGTTCTGAGTCCACACAGTTCCTGAAAAGGAGACCTTATTTGAACTGTGCTTGATTTTTAAAATTTATTATTAATTATAGTATATTGTCATAAACAGACCCTCTGCATAGCTATAATGAGACTCCAATTGTGAATATAAACCCCTCACATACTGAAGAAAGCAAGCATTGTCCCTGTTGAGCGCAGAAGGGAAGCGTATTTTTGTTTTACCCATGCAAAAGCACCATGGCCACCAAGTTAACTTTCAGTTCCTTTATGGTCTATGCTCAGCTTCCACACAAATTATGTCTGGCCTCACCCTCTCCTGGCAACACGAATTGCTGCATTTCTGTGGGCCACACACCTAAAAATGTCTCATGGTGAATGGATCTAGAGAAGACCTTTGCTGCCAGAAGTCCTGCAAAGCATTGTGAGATGTCATGAGGCGAACAACTAATAATACCAAGTTTATAAAGCACAAATGAGCCCCACAAAGCAAATAGAAACAGGCTCTCTGTGGTTCTCTGGGGAAGGTCTGACTCCTGGGTCACAAGCTGCTGGCAAGGATGATCGAAAAAGGCAGGACCCTGAAGGTGGCCAACCACCATGCCAGTCTGTGTTCATGTGCCAGCTGGTAATGGTGGGAGGCAAATCCTAAATGATCAGCTCACTTGGGCAAGAAGTGGAACTGTTTAGCTCCAGGTCCTCTAGCTTTCCCAGCACTATACTAGCATGGGTTCCTTTCCCCTTTTATACCACAGAACAGTAAGGATGGGCACTTGAGAGAATTCAAATCAATGCGGAAGAGCATTGAGTTACTGCTGCAGGTTACCCTGAAGGAGCACAGAGAAAGAAAAGCCTCTGAAACTGAAACCTAGTTGTTAGGACCTCACCTGGGAAGGAAGGTCTTGGTTCTAGAGATTAGTCTGCATGCATGTTGTAGGTGTAAAGTAATTGTGCAAGAAAGATAAATAGGCCTGGGATTGAGAAGAACAATACCCAATGATTTTACAGCTTTGTTGCATGGCTTGCTCCACTTGGCATAACCAACCTGGGCAATTTTTCTGTTCAGTGGTCGAGATTTAAGAAAAGGATTGGAGGCTACTGTGGATTGATAACTGGTGGGGCAGGATAGAGGAAAGGCGTGAATGAGAGAGAGATGACAGTCTGTGTAATTCATAACTCAAAATCATCCAACTCCTTCCTGTCTTAGGGTAGCCCATCACTTCACAATATGAAATTCCTACTTCCAAAGGTGTTTATCTCAGTGCCACAACATCTTTACCCCTTAAATACTGCTTTTGTATCCTACCTCTCTGCCTTACTTGGACAGCTCACCTCAGTGCTGCCTGATGGTGAGCTAACATCACCTGGTCTCTCTGTCCTCTCACTCTACTGCCCATGACCACTCCATAGGCTTCTTGTATCACAGCTACCTTCACCACAATGACACCTGGTGTTCCCTACCACTCCTTCTGAGCTTTGCTCAAGAGTGTCTTTCAGCCTCAGGTATTTCACTGAATACCCAAGGGAATAGTGAATTCCAGCAAGATGTTCAGTGACCCCAGGAAAAGGATGCATACTAACAAAATACAGGTTATGTTATCCAAAGGCTGTGTCTTGAAGGATGTTGAAGAAAACCAAGGGACAATGGCAGTGGTTCCCAAGAGCACATAGGAGGATAGCAGAGGCCTCGAAAGTAGAAGCATAGATTGGTAAGAGAAATGTCAAGACTTAAGCCATAAATCACTGTTTACTGTGTGATTAAGTCATTAATTACTCATCACTAAAGAAATACAGTCTTGAAAAACAATTAGGCTGGTTTTAGAGCATGAATTGAACTTGTATGGAAACACACAGGTCTAGGCATGTCAAGGGTTTAGATTTCATGTAAAAGGACAGTGAAGCCAGCTGGTTGCTGAGCAGTTTGGCTGGGCATGAGCAGGAGCCTTATGCCTGGCTGTTCATGCCATGGCTATGCAGGGTCTGTACTTAATGCTACATTGCATTTACTCAGAGATTATTCAAGTCTAGAAGCAAAGCTAACAATCTCAGGTGGCTGAATAAAGACAGAGTTCCCCCCTCCCCTTTAGAAACAATTCCATTCTTACCTGATTTTGGGTAAGTAGTTATAAATATGTCACTATCTTTGATTTCAAAATCCTCCAGGGAAGCTACATACTCAGCTGAAGTATTTACACCAAAATAAAACCCTTTGTATTCGAATAGATATTCTTTTGATGGCTCCATTGTTAATCAGTTGTCCTTTTAGGCAAATCAACTGCAATAAGAAAAGTTTTATGTGTTATCTTTTTCCCAAGTTGTCATCTCAGGGAAACTAACAAGCAAGCAAAGGAGTAATTCAAATAAAGAATCCAGTGGTGGCAAATTTTAGCAAAATGCTTTTCAGCAAAATTCTGGAAACAATACACTGAAATTTACTTTCCTGATTTTCACAAGAACATCACTCAAGATACATTTCTAATGAAAAAAGAAATTAAAAAAGGAAATACACATAGCAATACACTTTACTCATACACAAATGTATGCTACATGTGTGTAAAAACTAATGTGACTGAACGCAACCTATGTACAAATAATTTCTCAAGATTCCTCTAGGATCTGTGTGACTAGAGTTTTCTTTGGGATGCCAGTAGCTCCTGAAACCAAGCTCTCATTCTGAACTTTGTGGCTGAAACTGTGTTCAGAATTACAATTCCTGCCTCCTTCTACTTCTTCTCCACTTCATTACTAATGTTTCTTCCATAATAAGAAAAATTTCTGCCAACTGGGATGGGGAAGCATGAATGTGTGTTATTTTCTGAAACACACCTACTGGTTTTATGAGACTGTTGTCTCATGTCTCACTAACACCATTGTCATATATTTGCCAGAAAAAAACTGTTGATCACAATTGCTGTGGTGACTAGGGAAGAGCAAACTCTTGGGGAGATACAGGAAGAGTGAGACCCTGAAGAGAGAGACCAACTTTTGTAGCTGAGCTGGAGCCAAATACAGCACCTATGTTTGAAGGTTTTAATCTGTGTCTCTTATACAGTCTTTGAGCTGAATAATACATCCCTGGATTTCAGTGAGCTCCCAGTTGCTCTCTCCCTTCTCAGCCAGTGAACTATTTATTAAACACATTTGACACTGTACAAGCCTTGACAGCAAATTCACTTCCCAACTTGGGTATCACAAGCATTGTCTTATGTGGGTTAAAATATGTTTGGAAAAAGAGACTTTCCTATGTGGAATTTTGTTGTTATCTCTGTCCTCTGCATTTCCTTAGCAACACGTGCCCTTCCCGTGTCCTCTTGGACTGCTGTGTTAGCCATTGCTCTAACATTGGGATCTCACCCTTGCTCAGATTTGTCAGATCAGCTGACGGCCCAAAACTGTACCAGCCAAGTAATCTGAAGTCATCACAACAGGCAGTTCTTGGAAATAAGGCTGCTGATCCCACCTATTTTCATTAGCTTCCTCTCACATTTGGGCTCTGCTTCTCTTTTGCCTTCGTGGTCCAAGAAATTCCCCAGCCAGGCGTTTGCTCCTTGCCCAGCCCTGTGCTGTCCTGCTCCACTGCACCACAGATTGACAAGATCACAGAGCAGCAGAGATTGGAAGGGATCTCTGGAGATGACCTAGCTCAACTCCTCTGCTAAAGCAGGGTCACCTAGAGCAGGTTGCACAGCATTGTGACCAGGTGAGTCTTAAATATCTCCAGAGAAGGAGACTCCACAATCTCTCTGGGCAGTCTGTTCCCGTGCTCTGTCACCCTCACAATGAAGAAGTTTTTTTCCCATGTTCAGATCATAGAATACTTGAACAGTTTGGGTTGGAAGGGACCTTAGAGATTGTCTTGTTCCAAACTGCCTTCCATGGGCAGACAGGGTGCCCAAAGCCCCATCCAACCTGGCCTTGAACACTGCTGGGGAGGGGGCAGCCACAGCTTCTCTGGGCAGCCTGTGCCAGGGCCTCGCCGCCCTCACAGTGAAAAAATGCATCCCTATATCTAGTCTAAATCTACTCGCTTCCAGTTCATAGCAATTACCTCTCATCCTATCACTACAAGCCCTTGTAAAAAGGCCCTCTGCAGCTTTCCTATAGGCCCCCTTCAGGTACCAGAAGGCTGCTATAAGGTGCCCTTAGAGCCTTCTCAGAAAAATGTTGCTCTTACAAGAGAAAGAGCAAGGAATTTGAGGGTAACAAAGAGAAGGCACATTCAGAATATAATTTAATTCATAATATACATAGTTCAAGTATATAAAAAACTTCCTGATCTTGTTTAGTCAAAACTCCAAGTTTTTATATAACTTTGGGACAAAGGCTATTGCCCTGCTTATTTATTACGGATGTATGAATATACCATGAAAAAATACACCATGGAAAAAAACAACTTGCCCAGTTTCCTTGAAAGTCCATTCATGATCTAGTGTGTGTGACAGGAGAAAAAATAAACAAGGTTTGCTTGTACCAGCCAGCTACCTATCTCCAAAACACATCTCAAAAAACTGTCTCCAAACACAGACACAAAGGTGTCTGACAGTTAATCTCCTAAATCCACAGTGACCACAGATTTTTACTCTGTTTAGTTAATGGTCTTAGAGCTATGACTTAGATTTTTTTGTTGAGTGACACAGAAAAGCCCATGTGAGACCTCGGTTTCTATACCAGCACTGAGATAAGCCTGCTCTGGATAACCATCCTTGTCTCATGCATGGATCAGCTCTGGCCCCTAGTCTTCTCTAACTCTTTCTGGCAACAAATGGTCTGCAAAAGAGGTCTATGTACAATTATTACTATTTTACTGGGAGGGTAACAGAGCATCATTTAACTCACAGATCTACCGTTCTAGTAATTTCAGGCATACTTACCTCCTCTGCTCCCCGTTCGGTGCCCACAGAGGTGTACTCTGCTACGTCCCAGCTCTGTGAACACAAGTCTTTCTAGAGATGTATGAGCCATCCCGTTTCCTTTTTAAGTGTAACGTGAACCCGTGGACACTGTGCTGGCTGGCTTGCTTTCAATATTTGCTTATCTTTAACTCAGACAGAGATTAGAGAACTAATATAACTGGTGAAAAAGTGAAAGCAGTCCAGATTTTTTTTTATTAGTATTTCAATATTCAGATTGATTTCTGCTTTTTTTTTTTAATCAGGAAGATTTTTGAGGAGGATTAGAAAGGGGCATGATTGAATAAAATCTTTCTCTTTTTACTAGAGTTTGTTTTGTGGTTTGTTTTTTTTCCAAATTCCTTTTCAGCTCCAAGCTATGTGTGACAATAGTCCCAAAGAACAGCCTGAATCCACTACTATGCTGAAGTGGTTAATCACACCGATCCAACCTGGTCTCAGCCATGAGCCCGGAATAAGCTACTTAAGTTAATCATGTGTATGTATTAATGTTAAGTTTCCCTGTAAGGTATTTTATAGCTGAAAAAAAAATAATGCTCCTCACTAAGAGGAACATTTTGTTCCCCAGGTCTGTGTTTTGTATAGGATTACTTTTTAACCTGGATCAATTCCTCAGGTAGTCCCCAAACATGCACAACCAATCAGTCAGGTTGGTCAGCATGTGAATGAGCCAGAGAGGAAACCCTTATGGTGAAAGACTAAGCTTATTGTGGTTTGCTTTCTGATATGAACAGGCACACCTCTACTATTTTGTAACTGCAATTTCTATTCCAAGTGTCTAATAGTAATGAAAAACAACATCTATTGAAACCAAAACTAGACGAGAAAGTACTCCTTCAGATATTCCAGCCCCTAGCACATCACTCTGAAGAATCCAAAGACTAAACAGCTATGGTCCCATGTCAGCTTTGTGAATTAGCTGGAGAGCCAACAAGGTATGAGTTAGATCAAGAAGTGATATTTTCCAGTGACACGAAACAATGTGTAAAGCCATTTGGCCTTTGGACAGATAGTGAGCAGAGAAAGCATATGAATCCTAAGCATATTGTAAAACGTCAGCATCCTAAAGTCAGGATTTGTCTGGGCTTGTCAGTAACACTGAATTGCAGTCTATCTGCAGTTAATTGAACATGGGGTTCATGTGTATTATCTTTTTCAGGATAAATAGTCCATACCAATATTAATAATTAACCTTGGGATCCATATTAACATATATTGTAGGTACCAAGTTCAGTGGGAGACTGGGAAAAGAAACATATGGTTTATTGTACAATTTAAACAAAACCAATGTGCTTGGTGCTGTTAACATCTTATGTCCTTCTCTGGTTGTTTCCTCTCGTACTTCACATCAGTACATTTCTGTACATACTAATCATAGTTCTTTTACAAGCTTTTCAAGATTAGGCTGGACGGGGCTCTGAGCAACCTTATCTATGCTTGCTGCAGGGGGGGTTGAGATAGATAACCTTTAAAGGTCCCCTCCAACCCAATGCATTCTATGATTCCATGATTCTTTTACGGTGGCAGCAAACTGATGAAGCTGTGAAGTTCCCTGTATAGAAAATAGTCAGGTCTTCTGCCTACACTGTAAAATTGAAATGTAAAGTAAAGGCCTATAATTGGCACGTGGAATCCCACAGTACATTTCATATAAGTTACAGCAAACATGTGACAGCAAAAAAGGGCAAATTGAATTAGATCACTTCAACTTTCATTTTAGGAACCTGCACAGGAGCAGATTGTTGCCCACCAACTGAAGGGGAAAAAATGGTCTGTAAGGCATTCCTTTTTGTTATACCTGCCTAGGATACTATTACATACCAATAACATCTTACTGCACAAAATCCATGCCAAAGGCACATGATGTGAGAGTTAGCAGAGAGGCTTCTCAGAGGTCAGTGCTGCCTAAGGGCCACAGTCAGTGAGCGTGGAAGGCTAAAAGCAGCCATTTCTCATGAATATCAAGTCTGCTCTCTCCTACAATGCTTCTGTCACCAGCATACTCTGTCTCCCTCTTTCCTTGACTCAGGGAACGCACAACTGAGTGTGTTTGCCTCGAGTGTCTTCTATCCAAGTTCCCAAGTTCAGGCAAGTGGCAGGGGGAATTTTAGGTTGCCACAACAATTATAAAAAAAATATTAAATTGATTTGGTTTTGGAAGATGAAGTGTTTTTTGGACAGGTTTTTTTGTGTATCTCCACCAACACACTACAGCAGGTTTCCAGCAGAGATGCTTGAACAAGAGCTGTTAATTTGAAGGTGTGTTCTTTGAGAGACAGTTTTCTCCCTGAAGAGCCATAACTTCGTGTTTTGTCCCCAAAGAGGGGAGAGGGAAGAGTTTAGTGCTTTTCACACTGCAGAAAAATGAGCAGGGTGAAACTGTGGCCTGAGAAATTTTGGAAAGAGTTAAAGAGATAGTGTTGAAGCCAAACTACCCCAAATGTATGTTCTGCACAATGGGAATCACACACTTTCATATAACATGAGTGGTATACGAAAAGGAGATATTTCCAGGGCAAAGTGTATAGGCAGTCACGAGGAGGACTGAGATAATTTTCCTCAGCATAGGATCTGGAATGGCAAATCAAATAAGTTTACCATTTGATGAAACAAATTCTGAATTTTCTACTATGATGTGTATTATTTGCACATTTTAACTTGCTTTTTGAAAAGCAAAATAATTAACATAAATATCAGTAACTGAGCTGTGGGCTAGCTGCAAGTGCTTGCTCCTTGACTCATATGCTCCAGAGGGTATGTCAGTGAATATGAATTTCCGTGTTGTTTTAAAATGGATCAAAAAAACCACCCCAACCCCCAACCTAGAAAACAAGCTTGATAATCCTCATATTTTTCAGTCTTTAGAAATAAAATCATTATACAAAACTAAGCTCATAGGGAATGGGATGAATCTTGAGTAACAACTTCATAAGGCAAGTGTGAGACATTGCATGCACAGCTAAAATTTCCAACTAGATATTGTACTACTTACTGTCTTGTCTGTTCCTCGCTAAAAGTTCTGTGTCTTCTCCACAAGCTTCCACCTTCTTGAGAACTATTTAAGGTGTTCTTGGCTTACACTGTCATAATGGTGTTTGCTTAACCCTGTTACACTTCTTCATGTTCAGGGTATTTACAAGCACTTGTCTTTTACAGCTCTGCTCCTCTCCCTTTAGCCTGACTCAACTTCTGGTATATCAGATGACATTCTTGTTTGCCATTTGAATAAAAATCTTTGTCCTTCACTGTGTTTGGAAAGACGTCATAGGTTGCCTTGGGCTCATTTTTCATATATTTGGATGTAACCTGTTCCCACCACAGTCTCCGGTTCATCTTTTATTTAGATTTTTTTTTTCAGAGCTGTAGATTCCCAACACAGCATCTCTCTGATCCTGCAGAGTATGGAGTAGATGGGATCTGGAGGAGTAGACCATTAAATATTCCATTATACTCCACTCAATAGCAGGTTTATCAAGGCATATTGTTATGTAATGTCTCAGTTCCACTTTGAACAAGGTTAAATGCCAAAAGCTGTATTTTGGGAAAAGGAACTCTCAGTGTCTCTGGATTAGAACCAATTAATAGAAAAATCTTTATTTTCTTAGTCTGCCTGCTTTGCAAGTATTCTTCTCACAGTGAGGTGTGGGCTCATGCTCATTTTGGACTTTAAAATCCTCTTTCTTTTTTTCTCAAAATTCTAAAAACTCCCCTGCTTGTTAAACCACTGCAAAGGACAAAGGCTTGTTTTTTCTGTGGAAAGGACACAGGCTTTTTTTCTGTGGAATTTTAGCTGGAATGCCACAAACTATGTGACATAACACACAAAAACCAGAGCTGTAATCTTGTGGCCACTAGCTGTCAAGAAGAATAAAAAAGTATTACCTCATTGTAAACTGCTGAGCATCTATGAATGAGGACAAGGATCTGAATGTTTTTCACCAGTAAGTCTTGCACACTGTGATCCCACTTAGAGTATGATTTGTCCTATGCTATCATGTGGCCAACAGTCCAGCAAAAGCTGCAGCTCAATGCCCATATTGCACGGTAAATTTGAGGTCAAAGATAAATGAGAGAAAAAAAAACCAAACATGATATGAAAATGTAACCCTGCAAGGAAAATTATTGCCTGGAAAGTGCACCAGAGAAAATTACAAACTGCAGAGAGCAGAATTCACTCCGTTGTCCTGGCTCTGAGGATAGGCAGGGAAGAGATTGGAAAGGTGACAAAATCCTTGCTTCTTTTCTTGCTTCTTTATTTTATGACTATCATGCAACTGGTTTTATGGATTACAGCTTATTTATTGTTCTGCTACAGATGATTCACACCTTTTAATGAATATATTCCTTCTTCAGTTTTGCCTAGTTTGTAGATGGATCACATAATGGATCAGAGGCTGATACAGTCATAGGTATGACTTCAAATATCCTCTTCCTTACCCACAAGGAGATTAAGAAAGGTAACACAGCAAATACTGTTCTGCTTAACATACTGCATCTATTTTTATTTTGTTGACACACCATAATACCAGACCCAGTGTACAAGAGACTGAAATATATGAAACTCTTGAATAAATAAGAGCTATTGATCTCATATGCATAAAATCTGGTTCTGGTAAAAGTTTTTTATGAAAAAAAAAAACCCAAGAAAGATGACAAACAGTACCAAGCTAAGAACCAGGCAGTGACATCTACAGGAACAATTTATCTGGGATTTAGATGTAGGTACCTCCTTGCACTCCAACACTTCCACAGGAAGAATAAGGATGTGAGATCACTACTCACCACATCTACTGCCCCACAACCCTCCTTTTTTCTCAGTGTGAAACAGTGGGCACAGTGCACCCAATATGTAGGTAGCATTGTAGAGTGCATACACTGGCAAGTCTATGATCTTATTGGCATCACAGAGTGGTGGGATGTCTCCTATGACTAGAGTGTTGGAATGGAAGGATACAGGCTCTTAGGAAGGACAGGCAGGGCAGACAAGGAGTGGGATGTTTCTCCCTATGTCAGTGACCAGCTGGAGTGCATGGAGCAAAGCCTAAGGATGGATGAAGAACTCAAAAAGAGCTTACGGGTCAGGATTATAGGGAGTCAGGGACAGGGGACATTGTACTGGCCACTACAGGCCGTCTGACCAGGAAGACTGCATGGATGAGGCCATCTATAGACAGATAGGAGCAGCCTCACATTCACAAGCTGTGGTCCTCATGGGGGACTTTAACCATCTCAGTATCTGTTGGAGGGACAGTACAGCAGGGCACAAGCAATCTAGAAGGTTCCTGGAACATATTGATGACAGTTTCCTTCTCCAAGTGATAGAGGAGCCAACAAGGAAAGGTGCCATACTGGACCTCACTCTCACACACAAGTTGGGTCTGGTGAGGAATGTGAGGCTCAAGGGCAGCCTTGGCTGCAGTGGCCATGAAATGGTGGACTTCAAGGGCAGTGAGGAGGCTGCACAGCAGGCTCACTATCCTGGAATACAGAAGAGCAGGCTTTGGTCTCTTCAGGGATCGTCTTGATAGAGTATCATGGGACAAAGCCCTGGAGGGAAGTGCCCAAGAAACCTGGTTAGTATTCAAGGATCACCTCCTCCAAGCTCAGGACCGATGCATCCCAACAAAGAAGATATCAGGCAAAAATGCCAAGAGACCTGCATGGGTGAACATGATGCTCCTGGACCAGCACAAAGAGAAAAAGGATGCTCACAGAAGGTGAAAGCAAGGGCAGGTAGTCTGGGGGTAATACATAAATTGTCTGAGAAGTCAAAGATCAGGTTAGGAAAGCTAAAGCCCTGATAGAATTAAATCCACCAGGGATGCTGAAGGCAAGAAGAAAAACTTCTATAGGTATGTCAGTGATAAAAGGAAGACTAGAGAAAAAGTGGGGCCTCTCTGGAGGATACAGAAGTCCTGGTTACCTGGGATATGGAGAAAGCTGACATGCAATATTTTGTCTCACTCTTCACCAGCAAGTGATCTAGCTGCACTGCCCAAGTTGCAGAAGGCAAAGGCAGGGACTGGGAAAATGAAGAACTGCCCACTATAAGAGAAGATAAAGTTTGAGGCCACATAGGCACATGGAAAGAAAGGATGTGATTGATGACAGCCAACATGGCATCATTAAGGGCAAATCATGCCTGAGAAATGTGGTGACATTCTACAATAGGGTTACGGCTTTAGTGGATAAGGGAGAACAACTGATGTCATCTACCTGGACTCATCCAAAGCATTTGACACTGTCCTGCACAACATCTTTGTCTCTAAATTGGAGAGACAGAGATTTGATTGATAAATCATTCAGTGGATAAGGAATCGGCAGGATGGTCACAGTCAAAGATTTGCAGTCAACAGTTCCATGTCCAAGTGGAGACCAGTGGCATTCCTCAGGCATCAGGATTGGGACTGGCACTGTTCAACCTTTTTGTCAGAGAAATGGAAAGGATCAAGTACACCCTCAGCAAGATTGCTGACAATACCAAGCTGTGTGGTACAGTCGACACACTGGAGGGAAGGGATGCCATCCATGAGACCTTGACAGTCTTGAGAGGTGGGCCTGTGCAAACCACATGAAGTTCAACAAGACCAAGTGCAAGGTCCTGCACATGGGTTGGTGCAATCCCAAGCACAACTACGGGTTGGCAGAGAATGGATTGAGAGCAACTCTGAGGAGAAAGAGTTAGGGGTGTTAATTGCTGTAAAGCTCAAAATGAGTTGTCAAAGTGTAGTTGCAGGCCAGGAAGCCAAGCATATTCTGGGCTGCATCAAAAAAAGCATGACCAGCAGGTGAAGGGAGGTGATTCTACCCCTCTACTCTGCTCTCTTGAGAGCCCTGCTAGAGTACTATGTCCAGCTCTGGGCTCCCCAGTACAGGAAAGCTACCAAGATGCTGGAGCAAGTCCATGAGGATGATCAGAAGGCTATGCAAGAGTTGGGCTTATTCATCCTGGAGAAGAGAAAGCTCTGGGCAGACCTTACCGCAGCTTTCCAGTATCTAAAGAGGGCCTACAGGAAAGCTGGAGCAGGACTGGTTATCAGGCAGTGTAGTGCCAGGACAAGGGTAATAGGTTTAAACTGAAAGACGATAGATTTAGATTAGATATAAGGAAAAATCCTTCCCTGTGAGGGTGGTGAGGCCCTGGCACAGGCTGCCCAGAGAAGCTGTAGCTGCCTCCTCCCTGGCAGCGTTCAAGGCCAGGTTGGATGGGGATTTGAGCAACCTGATCTAGTGGAGGGTGTCCCTGCCCATGGCAGGGGTGTTGGAACTGGATGATTTTTGAGGTCCCTTCCAACCCAAAGTTGCCTGTGATTCTATGATTCTGTGATTTACATAGCTACACAAGCTGTAAATGTGAACCCACTCTGAGTTATACGATACAGATATACAAACCCTCTGGCAAACCCAGTTTCTTTATCAGAGAATATCTAAGGGAAAAGTTACTTGAAACTTTTATTTATCCCTTTTGTCTAGCTCTTTTAGCTTTTGTCAGGACCTGGAATGTGGAGAAGGGACAGAGAAGAAGCAAGGCTTCCAAATGTCTATATCCATTATTCACTCTAAATGAGTTGCAGCAGGCGTATTCTCTTCTACCTCTCTTCTCTTTCTTTTACTGAAGCTAAATGGTAAAGCAAGTGCAAAGCAAATTAATAAGGTGATGGTCCATGTAATTTAAAATCACCCCCTGCCACAGACCTCTAGCCCTTATTTCCATACCTTCTGTTCTTCATAAAATGTCTCTTGAAATAAAATAAAGGAGTATTCTATGATCATGGGGTTTTTTTTAAATTTAGGTGCAATAGTACCTCATAAACGCATCTCTTAACGGCTACCTTTGGTTTTATATTATCTAAGTCAAAGTACATGTTTAAAGGTAAAAAAGCAATAAACTCTTGGAATTCACCTGTGCAGCTGGAAAACGTTAGGTTTTGGTAACCTGTGATAGCACTGCAGATCAGCCATGGCCTCACCTACCACCTGACAAGCACTTTACTGCCAGTCTCCATGGCAGGGCAAGAGTGACAAAGAGCTGAGTTTTCTCCCCAGTTCCTCAGTGTACAGTGGTCACTGGAACAGATGATATACTCTATTTTAAAGCATTTTAAAACACTATCCACTAGCTTGAAAAACATTGTGGACTGCCATGAACCAGCTTGGTGTGATTACACTGTCAAAGCTCAGCACAGCCTTTGACACAGACAAGACAGATGAAGGATTTTATCTAGAAGATACCACGATTACGTTATGTTCCTCCAAGTGCTGACTCAAAAGTTGTGCCCTTGTAAAAGATTGAAAAATACGCTAGTTCTTTAGGCATAAGTTGAATTCACAAGTCAACAGAGGACACAATTTTTCCATAATTCCTCTGGCGACTTCTACAAGAAACTCATGTTCTGGTTAGAGAGCATATAAAACCAGTACAACACTATTGATAAAATCCTTAAGGAGGAAGAGGAAAAATAAACCAATATCTGCTTTTTGTGGAAAGCTCTGCTCCCCATTGTTGTGGTCTTGTGAGAGAAGCCCATGTGCTTTGGGATGGCAGCTGGTGTTATGTCCCTGCCTGCCTCCCACCCATTACCTGGGAAGATGCCATCACATGCCAGAGGTCAGCCTCTTGCAATATGAGTTGCTTTATTGGAGAGATGACTCTGGAGGGCAGAAGCACAGGCACTAGGAGCCTTTCCTAGCAAGACGAAGTGTATTCAAGTAGAACAAATCATAACCTGCAGGCAGCTTGGTCCCCCTTCCAGGTGCTGTTCTCCATGGTGGGAGAGATGGGATCTCAATGAATGATCCTTCCACCTCCCATGAAGGGGCTGGTCCCGTGTGCCTTTTGACCTACATGGTAACTTCTTTCACACAGGCATGTATTACACCTTATCAGAATAATAATATTTGGCAAGACAATGAAATCATCCTAGTTTGAGGTCTCTTTGTCCCAGTTCCATATCAAAGCTCTCCTATCAGCAGCAGACTCATTTCAATATGCCAGTAATATGCTAAGCAGACCTACATATCAGCAAAAGGTTCACCACAGCTGCAGTTACCAGCAAAACAAAAGGTATGTAATGAAGAAATCTATGCAACTGGCTATGCAACCACATAGGATTGCATTAGTCAAAGCAAACCAATGGGAAGGCCTCTGGCAGTGTTACAGCTGTCTCTGCTTTTTAGCTGTGATATGAACCTGACTGGAACTAATAACACTTTTTCCATGCCTCAGGGGGTCCAGAGGTATTAGCCTCTGCCAAGGGGATACACACTGGGCATGTCAAGGGGGAAGGCAGCTCCAAATGTCCACATTTTAATCACAGCATCCTTTAATTTTATGTTTACTGATGGGATTTACCAGAAAGCATCTCAGAAAAGTTATTTCTAAAAAGATTCACTGTTTATTGAGTGCTTAATGCTGTTTGCCTTTGATACAAGTGTTGCAACTGTTCTTACCTTGTTTGTGTCCTAGGAGGTGAAAAGAATGCCAAAGGGATCCTTGTGTGCAAATCAGCCCTTTAAATGGTCAAACCAAGAGCTTCCAGGCAGTTTGTACAATTGTTTCCCATGTGTTTTTACTGGGCTAAGAGAGGTTGTGCATGGTGAGATGGAAGCCCTGTGACAGTCTACCTCAGTCTCTCTGTGACTCCATATAGTCAATAGAAAGGATAAGACATTTTGTCTGTATATCGACATTCTATTATAATAACAAGGTCCAAAAGAGTCATCTTCAGTCTTTGCCTTTGACAAAGTCAAAGCAAGAAGTTAGCAAATGGAGCTCCTCATGCATGTTTGATGAAAAAGAATGAGAAGAAATAGACACTGAGAATAGGGCATTACAAAGAGGTGCATTATGTTTTCTGGTTAATTCTTGTAGAAGGAGCTCAGACTGATCATTTGTTAGTCATCTGAAACTGGGACCTTTCAATTTTTGTCCTTATAAGTAACAGTCACCACTAAAATACAGCAGGGAGGAGTAAATTCCAGAGTCCATGAATGCAGAGTCCATCAATTAATCAGTTAATGTACATATATGTTGCTATATGGGTCTGCGAGAACATGATCAATGTATTTGACTTCTTCTCCCTTAAACTTGTGATGTAAATACCCTTTTTTCCTGTCCAAGTCTCACTTTTTTAGAAGAAGGGAGAAGGAACTTTGCCTGCACTTTCAAGATTTAGACAGTTTATTTCCTTCTACCTCTTTTCTCTCATTCAGCACTAAGGACCTTTGAGTGACCTCATGTCATCTATCACTCTTTTAGAGTATCCTCCATCATGCGTAAGACAAATTCCTTCAAAATACCTGCAAAACAAGGTAATTTTTCTTCTTTAAATTCCTTCTTCAGACAACCCTACGCAACGATACCTATAAACCACTTGCCAGATGATGGACAGTCATCCCAGTGATCATTGTTTCTCACAATGACTAATCGTGTCTCCTTATTTCCTGTGTCCACCTGTTGTTCATTGTCCTGTTTTTAAATTGGAAATGCATTAATCTTCTGTGTGCGCACTCGTTAGCATTCTGGACCTTGCCTAGGTATCTGGGCTTTTAGGCATTGCTTCAGTATAAAGTCATAATGGGTTTTTTAATAATTAATTGATAAAAGAAAGGGAAATAGTAAACATTAATAAAAATGTAAGTTGTGACATCCTTCTTCTATCATACCACAAGCAAAACAAATGCATACACCCAACTGTGCTGGCCACAGGATCTCAAGAGATAGGAACAAGCATTCAGATGGAGACGTAAAATGAAGATAACGTCATGGTGTCACTCATCCTGCTGCTGTGATCAGAACATAAGCAGGTAAAGAAATAAGCCAAAAGAATCCTGATGCATAGACATACGTAGAAAGTTGGGGAGTTTTTTTTATCAAAACCAGCTGCACGTTGTAAAAATGGCCAGCCTTTATTTTTTTCTTGACATTTCCAGGCAGTAGCTGAAAGCTACAGAAAAAAGAGACCAGAGTCAACACAAGCAGGATCCGTCTGACCTAGGTCTCATGACAAAACCTACGTGGATGTTACACTTGGGTTACAAACCTTTGTGAAGATGGGACTACTTTTCTTACATCATTTCAATGACCTCTCTTGACCCGAAGCAATCATTTTCATTGTGCCACTATCTACACTTGTTTTAGTGCATCTCAGATGCTTATGTGCTTTCGGCGCATCTGGCTTGAAAAGTAGCTTATTGCTGCTTATTGCTCAACACTGTCTTCATGAGAAAGTCATTCCTGTGCGTACACTAACCTTTACCCTGATCTAACAATGAGATTGACATAACAAGCAGAGGGGGAAAAAATAAACAATCTATTAATGCATGAATTATTAATCTATAATCTCTTAAACTGCTGTGAACTCATGGAATGAGTTTCGTAACGAGGGCAGAAACAGGGAGCTGCTGCCATAAACCTCTGCCATCTAACACTGCTTCTATCTGAAGATAACAGGGAGAGGGAAAAGTCAGAGGGTAAAGAAAGAATTCTGGAAATTAAGGTAAGAGAGAAGGAATTGAGAAATAGAGGAGGTTTTTTGTATTTTTTTTTTAAACCTGTGTGTTTTTTACTGAGGTGTATACAGAGGCTATTTATTCATCTTAGAAAAAATCAGAAGTAAAATATCCCATTTCCAGGATTCCTTTTCAATAATGAGTGTGCTGCATGAAAAGCAGGAAACTTGCTGAGGGAGCAGTTGCATACTGGTATTTTGTTCCTCCCTCAAACAAGAGCTTTATGAAATTTCCGCTCCTATTTATTTAGAAGAAACTCTTTTACACAGTAACAACATCTTTGCTTAAAGTGACAGTGGGTATCTTTTCTCTCTTCAGGAAATCCTCCAGATTTGATTTCTCTAACCTCAGATTTGATTTCTCTTATGCTTTTGAATGAATGAAGAATAACAACCTATCCTTAAATTTTCTATAGACACAGATAGTCTGAAAAAATATAATTAAATACAGGGAAGATATATTACCTCAGAACATTCATTAGATGTGATGTAGAAACAGACACAAATTCTCCACAAGGATGAAATTATCACCCACAATACTAGAATGTGCCGAGTTGAATGCTGACTTTGTGCTGACACTGCAGGATAGTGAAGTGCTGATGCATGACACCTGACAGCTTTTAGGGAACAAATGCTTCTCAACAGCAACATAAGCCCTGTCAGCACTCGCTGCTTAGCAATACACGTGGTAAGAAGAGTACTGTTTTTATAATTAGGGCTCAAATACCAGAGGTTCCTCATAGGAACACCCTTCTCTAAACTCTTCACCTCTAGAATATGACTGCAATTAAAAAAAAACCATTAAAACCCCTTTATTTGCTGTGTTTGCCTGGAAAACACAGTGTAATCCCTGCAGCATTGTCTGAGTGTTCTCTGTGTATAAAAACTACTATGAAATAGCCATGAGATGGAAACATCCAGTCTACAGGTGCCTCCTGCATGACTCCTGGGGATGCCCTCATGTCACCTGTGGAAAGGAGACAAATGGCACTGAAATAATAGGCTAGAAAACACCCTGTACAGGTGAGCTCTTGTCTGTGCAGAGGAAATCATCACTTTCATTGTCTCTTCCAGCCCTGAAATTCTCCAACATATTGACCAAGAGAATAATGTGAACGTGTTAAAGTGACCAAAATCCACATTTTTCACTAGAACCTTCAATTAGGAACATTTAATCTAAAACTATAATGTTTTAGAATTACTAGACTATTATTAGCATAGTAGAATTAGATTATTTTTTGCTTGAAAATAACATCCACTTTAGCGTCTCTGTAAGTTCTTAGTAATACAGTATACAAAAAAGTATTTGAACAAGTCATACAATTTTAATATAAATACACAAAAAGGAATGAAACATTTTGTTCCCAAAATTTTGAATATCCAGGATCCTGTCATTGATTTTGATAATGGATTCATTTCTCCTTAGGAACATTCAAAAACAGTTTCTGAAAAACCCAAGTAGCAATTCTCATGACGATCACCCGAAGCTTTTCTGAGAGTCAGTTTACTCCACGTGAAGAATAAGCTGCTTCAGCACTGGATGGGTAGCAGGCTGAGGAGGCCTTTCAGCTGTCAGTTCGGTCTCGCAGCCACTCCTTCACTGCTTTATTCAGGAAACACAGTTTGCAGCTGAACACAGGATGCTCAAACATCAGCAATGACAAGTCTGAGATTTATTTCCGACTGCGGAAGCGCACTACCCTTTGCCTTGCCTTGCCCTGCCCTCTGGGAGGAGAAAAGCAGATCAAAGTCCTTCTAGGAACTTCAGGAACACACCATCAGCTTCTTCACCCAAGTGGTTAACCAAATATTTAGGGTCTTGTGAATAGGTCCAAACAGGTTCCCCTTATTTCTCTGAGGCAACTGCTTGCAAAGATAAAAACTACAGCTTCTGTGAACTCGGGGGAGTCAGACAATATGAAGCAACATCCCTTAAACAGGAATTTTAGTATTGAGCCCAAAAGCACTCATTGTCTCAGGGCAGAGTTTTGGTAGCAATTGAGGCTAAAAGTTCGAGGTGTCATTAAGGTTGTTTGAACATTTGGTGTCATGTCATGTCCTGCCTCCCCTGCTTTCTTTCCAGTGTTGCTCAGCTAATGTTTGAGAGCTGCCCCATTCCCCTGCCCCATCTGTCATTCCCAGAAAAGGTTATTGTTTGTTATACCATGATTACCCTTAGGTGGCAGTCCTAGAGCTGAGTTGAAAAAAGTGAAACAAGGGGAACTTGACCATAATAAATCTGTCTTTGGGCTTTTGTTGCTCTGACACTCCTAGTGTGCTTGTTATAAAAAAAGCAGACACACAAAATAAAAAAAAACCAAACCAAAACAAAGACAACAAAACCTATTGGGATCTTGGCATAAGGTCATGCTTACACAGGGAAACAAGTATCTCAAGTGGCTGGTTGCCATCCAGGTGGTGCCACAAACTGCCCTTGCAGAAGCAGCTGGATCACCTGAGACTCCCACTCCTCTGATAACTTATTTTCTAGCTGCCCCACAGCGATTACATGGTAACTGAACAGCATGTACAACCACGTAAAAAGAGATTAGAACATGCTCAGTTTGGAATGCTTCAGCCAGTCACGGAGGAGGTGAAGGAACAGCACAGAAAAGATTGACATGCACCCATGAGAGGTTGAATGATGGCCTGGCTGCAAAACTTCACATGGCCTAAGAACACTTGCCTCACAGACCAGGGCTATTGTGGGAGCCGATGGTCCCTCAATTCCCAAGAACTCTGTCTCTAGTCTCAGGCTCTCCAGTCACAGAATCACAGAATGTTAAGTGTTGGAAGGGACCTCAAAAGCTCATCTAGTCCACCTCACACCAGCCAGAGCAGGAGCAGACAGACTAAATCGCACAGGCGGGTTCTGAATGTCTCCAGAGAAGGAGGCTCCACAGCCCTTAATATTTAACCCATTCACAGGTTACAGGTCACTTCTACATACCTACTGGAATTAACACATTTTCATAATTACAATTCTTATTTTCATGCGTGTTTCAGAAAAAAATTGATTTATGGGTTGTTAATATCTTTCCATGTTCACACAGAGCACTACTGCCAAAGATGACTAGTTCTTATTGCCATAGCATATTAAACATGAGAGAAACGTGTTAGTAGTAAGGTTAATAGTAAGAAACAGGTTATTAGTAAGACTTCTACACCTAAACCTAGGCATCAACATGCAAGAGTAAACAAAAAGAAAGTATCTAAACTCTAGGCACAGTAAATAGATGCCATGGCATGATTCAGTTGCTTAAACAAAGGTATCTAGTGCTATTTGCAACATATTTGACCACCCCTTACATTTGTCCAGAGCAGCATGTCTTAGACATCGCAGGGTGCCTCAAACACCCAAGATCCCCATTTCAGGAGAGCGTCTTAAATGGCACTAACCCTGCACAATGCAGTCAACAATCAGTTCAAATGTCCTTCCAAGATGCCTCATATGCCTAGGGGCTCTATATTATAAAACATAACACACACATACCCCCATCTTCCAAAAAGAAAAACATAAACAAAAAGAAGAATGAGATAAAGGTGAAATAAATGCTATTTTAAAATATGCTTGTATTTTATTTATTCATGGTACAAAAGTAGTATTCTCTTTCTATACCCCAATGTCTTGTGTAGCCTCCAGAGGACACACACCCCTACTTTGGACACCATTATCACAGGCCTCACAGCCAGTGCTAATACCGATACACCTCATAAGTACACACATTCATGTTTCTAAGTGATACACCTAGAGAAGCCAGCTAACTGAAAAGAAGCTTAGTTATCCCTGGTGGAACAGACTGTATCACGTGAAATCACTGAATTCTCTGCTTTGCAAACAGTTGCAGGAGAATTTGCCAAGGCCTAACAGTTATCTGTTGAACAAATTTGGTACGAAACAGAGCGCTGGCCACAGGGGCATCACAAATATATTTACAGAGGTAAACCATGACCAGGCACTCCAATAAAGCAGATTATCTGCTGCTTATTGACAGTTAACTATGGTGCATATCTTGCTACAGTGCTGCTTTGTGATTTAAGCAACTAAGAAAATACTGAATTTTCTAGTAAGATGAAGACTGTAATAGTCAAGGTTACAGACTCATCCGGAGGGCAAAGTTTTGATTGAAGGTCATAGCTACAGGTTTACTCTAATGTTGTGCTTCTCCAGAGCCCCCAAGCATTTATGGAGACATATTTCAAGTCTAGGAACTGTTAAGTTAAGGTCACAGTCAGGAAGCTTCCCATCCAAATTCCAGAGGAAAGTAATAAAAGCATCCTTTAAGGAATCTTCTCTGATGTTAAGACCTGAGAAGCATGGAGGCGTGCCTAAAGAAAGGTGAAGAGGGAAAAGAGAATAGCTTAAAGAACTAAACCAACATTTTAAAAAGCATTTTTCAAATTAGCAGTTTAGTAAGCTTAAAAAGCATAAGAGGTTATATTTCATCTTAATTAAATGGGAGCTTTCAAGACAAAATTCTAAACAACTGCTATTTTAAAATATAAAACAAGTCTTTGAAAAGAGAAAAAAAATAGCCCACCCAGAAACAAGTAACAACACCTCCTCCCAATCCCATAAAACATTATTCCCTTTCATGGTGCCTTCCATTTTAAAGCCTTTGCCAGTAGGAAGAAGAGTAGATGACTATGTTTCACTGACAGTTCTGACATGTTCAGGGCCAGGCAACACTTAAGATAATACATCATTTCAATATACAACTGTTGAATAGAGTTGAGAAGGCAGCTCAGTCACTGGTTACTTTACAGTTTAAATAAAAGGTTATTGCCCTGAGGCTCAAATGTGCTGAATAGTGCTGACAACATTTGCCAGAATAGGAATGTGTTTGCTCAGAATCAGTTTTTCAGTGTAAGAAAGAGAAAGCTTAAGAAACAAAAATCCTATCTGATACTCAGCAGAAACCTTCTAGGGTCTTAAAATGTTACAATGCCCAAAGTGAAACACATGGATAAGATTTATAAAAACACCAACAGCTCAAACACACAAGTTGCTCAGGGCTGTATTTTGAATACATAAAGTTCCAAGTACTTTCACAAAGCAGAATATACCATTTCCAGTGTGGAAGCTGAGGAGATGAGGCACTGGATCGTTACGCCTCAGTATCCGCGTGCTTTGTTCTTTAAATATCAAAGCTGACAGACACCACATATTCTTCACAAGGTTGTAACAACAAGCCCTGAACAGAACTTTAGATTATGAATGATTTCTAAGTACCTTATATGCCCACAATAAGTTATTTAGGAGAAAATATCCTCAGAAAAAAAAAAGAGCCTAATCTACATGTGTAAATGGCTGCAAGCTTCATAAAAGACTTAGAAGTTGTCAGTTACATCAAGCTGGCATGCATTTACATGCACAACCCTTTTAGTATTGATATCCTGTGATTATTCAATGCAGAGAATAAGCAGAAAGTAGCAGGTAACAACAAGAAAATTGAAAGATAATAAAAATGTCACCATGCAATCCCATATGTCTTCCTGTATTAGAAAAAAAGACGTGGATTCTCTTAAATTTTCTTAGACAGAAAAGTATTTTCTGAAATACTCACAGTTTTTTCTTCCGGTGAGAGTACACCACCTACAGCCACTATCTGGTATTGCTTTTCTTTTAGACTGCCCACAAGTCTCCGAAGAAGTTTGAGACTAGTACCATCACTGTTTTGTTTCAGCAGTTTCTGCATTTCGTGGGAAGGACATCCCGGGTCGAACAGAAGCAAACATAAGGTTCTGTTCTTCTTCTCTTCTATTCCGACAATAGTACGACTGTGACCTAATTTCAAATTAGACTGTCAGCATTTTAGAAACACAGAGCATACATACATGTACTTCCTCTTAGCATACTATTTATTTTCTATTATTATTATTCATCAAGAGAGATGTTATTTGAAATTTAATGAGGTAGATACAAGTAAAGAGTAGATGTCAAAAGCTGAGATGTCAATCACACCCAGCTCTTCTATCCAATAGATATACAAATTTCAATATTGCTCTTACTAAATAAGATACAATAGGAAATAAACTCACACCTTCAATTAAATACGGAGAAATGTAAAATGTTGCTCTGAATTGAAGCAGATATAAAAAAAGACAGAGAATAGTAGGAAATTAGCATGCTGTGATACTGACCTTGATGTTGCAAGTAGATAGGTGGTTTGGAAGTACACACTACCTTTGCACCACCTTCATTGTCTGTAGAATAGTAACGTAAAATCCACTCAAATAAACGAGGGTGTGTACCTGTAGGGCCAGTGGGTTTGTGAAAGTCAACGATTTGACACCTACAGAACATGTAGAATGAAAACAACGATAACATTTCAAGCAGGTTGGTTGTTAAAACAGTTTTTTTACCTCTCAGTCCTTTCCTCCTGCACCAAGCATGTTTTGTAAACACTGCAACTCCAGTCTTCAAGTGGTCATTGCCACTTTTTTTAATTACAGGAGAAAGGAACACATAATTACAAAGCAATGTAATACATGCTGTTCAAAACTGGGAAATTTATTCCGTAACAAAGAAAAACTCCACTCTGTTCAGTTGTAGAACAACTTGTGAAGCTTGAAAAAACTGCAATGTCTGATTTTATTTTTTGGGTAAGTGATACATGTACACTAGACAATCCAGTTGACAGCTTTCAGAACAATGCAAGTGAATAGCTGAAATTCAGATTCTTCTTGAGAAGGCACTTCTAGAGAAATTAAGTTTTTAATCAATGTTTGATTTTATGCAGCATAACTCTTCACCAAGTCTCAATGTGCTAAGCAGTTATGCCATTTATGTACCTGCATAAGTAGTTACACAGCTTTATCCTGCACTGAATCAGATCTGCTGGTTAAATTTAAAAATACTAAGGTGGCTTTGCAATTGCACAGCTGGCAATTCTGACCTTTAATGGTACAGCACTCAAATCAGCACTTAAAAATAACAACAAAAAAGCAGTATTTACTTTATCCTGAGACTGGTTAACAGTGAATAGATTTCACATGCTCCTATCCATGCTCTGGAGCCATGTAATTTGTTGTTGAAGTGAGATGCCCCACGAGGATCAAAGCCTTCTCTCCAGGCATCTTCAATCATGGACTGAATCTTTGGTATACTAGGAATTAGCGTAGTATCTGGAACAGAAAAGCTTTTGAATTCTGGTTACAGCTACTGAAACAGCCTATCAAAAATATTCTAATTCTTTTATACGAGGCAGTTAAATGTCACAAAGATGCACCAAAAACCCTAAAGGCAAAACTTCAAGCACGTCATGCCTTGCCCGTATTCACCCCTTTGATTCTTTCCACAGTAAGCTGCAGTGGTATGCCAAGCATTTAATACAGGTATCACTGACCTAGTAAGCCTTGCTGCGTAAATGAAAAGGTAAAACATCAGTCAGTAGGTTGTCATCTGAAATACTTGAAACAAATAGGCAGTGTCTTGTTTAATACCTCTCAAGCAGTCGTTATACGAGCTGTTTTGCAACAGTGAGGAAAGGAGCATTTGGAAGTTCCTGTAACCACAACCCCAGCCTCTGTCACCCAAAGATGAGTGGAAGTGATCTACTCCTGCTGAAAGCCATACACGCCTCACATCTTTGTTTTCATTCTGGTAGTACTTGCATAATGCTTCAATGACTCCTAAAAGAAAACAAAACCTAGAATTTATCTGTAAAATGAACTACAAAGTTTGTCAGAAAAAGATTATTTCTCCAGCTTGGAACTGATACAGATCAGAGAAGTTATTTTAAAAGTTCTAAATCTTACTTTACATCTACTTTAAATCATAAAAGCAGTAGACATCAGGCCCATTTCATTTTGATGGTCTCTGATGAATTTATGGACTATGAAGCTTTCAAAATTCAACCTATTTTTCCACTGCTGCTACACAGTGAGTATTTTAATCTAAACACCTTGGACAACATTACAACCTGTGATATGCAAAGGAACTATTACAATGAAACAAGAAAAGTAATGTCACCAATAAAGCATTCGTATGCCTCTGCCACCTCCAATACAACATCCCCTTAAAAACACGGAAATACTCATGCATATTATATAACCCCTTTATTCCCCCCAAATTATTTTCTTCTGGAGAAACTAAGACAAGGAAAGGAATAGCTTAGAATTTGAGAATTACTAGAAATATTTTTTGAAAATTCACTTTTTCCAATATTCACAGGATATTCAAAAAGAAGAAAAAATTAGTGGGGAGAAGGAAGGGGGGGCAAAAAAAGAAAAAAAAAGTCCTTAGGTTAGAATACAAATTAGAAATCTAGCAAGCTGTACTTTCCTTATTAGTTTAGGACTACAATGGTATAGGTTGATTTAGAAAATAAGGATTAGAACTAGGGTGCAACCAATATTAACTATCTGGTTGTATGCTTTGTTAAAGACAGGTTTGGTCACTACAACTTAGGTGTCCAATTTCAGCATTTTTACCTGAGGTCTTTGTTTTCCCATCATCTACACCAAAAGCTAAACACTCCATCATGTCAGTCTTTCTCTTGTGATATTCAAAAGGCTGCATCCTTCCTCTATCAACTTCCCTTTCCATGTTCTTTAGGAATTGCTGTTTGTAGCCTCCAGAATTATCCAAGCCATACTGTCTCTGTTAGGGATGAAACACTCATTATTGCATTCATTTTTTCTTTAAATTCACCTGGAGTGATTGTTGAGAAGCTGCATGCACAATCGGTAACTCTGAAAACCAGTGAACAGTGAGTGAGGCATAAAACCTTCAGATTTATATTTCAGAGCTGAAGGCCAAGCTTTGCTCCCAAACAGGAATGTGGGAGTAAGAAAGCCACAACTGGAAGAGCAGGCACATTCCTCTGCTGCCTCTTGGGCAGCCAGCCATTGGCACAGAGGTGGGCAATGGCCAGGGGAAGTAGCCTGAGTGGGAAGTGAGGTACAGGACTGTGAGGTGGGAGAAGGAAGCAGAACCTGGCAGTATGGCATGCACAGGGAGCACCCAGCCCCATCCTGAGCCAGCATGATGCAAAGCAGCAGAGCCAGGACGGGGGTTGCTGAGATCTTGCATTAGCACTGCACCACAACCTCAACCCTTTTGACTACACAAGTCTGACCTGATACAGCCATTGCAGGCCTTTTGAGTCGCAAGACATTAAGCTCCTAATGACACAACTGTTCAAAATTTTACCATTTAGAAGTATTACTGTACCTGCAGCTTTTTAAACTCTTCCCTCTCTCGCTTCTCTTCCTCTGATCTCTGCCGTTCGTCTTCTTCAGTTTGGAGCTGTTGAGCCAGTTCTAGGTCCCTTCTGCTTCCACCTATCCAGGAATAACATCTGGAATAACATCTCCTCTTCCAAGGAGAGAGGACTTGATCGGGAGGCTAGCAATGCTTTGACGGATCATTTATTAATTTTTAAAGATTCTTCTCAAAGCAGGAATACATAAAACAACTGGGCATTAACGTTAGGAGATGCATCCCACACTATTCTAAGATATTACCAATGAACACTGAACAGGACTGGTTGCATTCAGTTTACCAAGACTCAGACTCTCTACTTGGACAAAGTTTATGGAAAGTAACAGGAGCAATTACTTTGCAAATAAGACATGTACCTCTACTCTTAAGGAAACAGGCTTTGTTTACCACGTTTCATTTCACTGTTAGCAAGAAGTCCCAGTTTCTTGAACCAAGCACTTACCAACTTCTAGGATCACTGCCAGCAGTCTTACAACAAAGTAACAACAAAAAAAAATTTAGGATCAGAGATGTGGGTATGGAATCTCTTAGGATTTTGTTAGCCATGCTAATAAATCAAACTCATTTTGATTCATTCACTTTACTGCTGTGCTAATTTGTGCTAATGAATCAGCACAAGCCTTTAGATAAAAGAATTGAGGAAAAAACCCTGAAACTCATCACACTGGACATGCATGTCAATCTTCTATAGAGTTAAAAAAATATCTAATATGACTGTCTTTTAAACATTTTTTCTTCTAAGCTTTAGTTTTGGTTAACATACAGTGCATTTGCTTAACATGCCTAGACAATGATTTCCTTTAGCATGTGTAATTAAAAAGAACACTTGGGCGAGGGATAGGGCTCATTGCTAACTATGTTAACCTCATTACTTAAGTGTCCAGTTCTCCTGTTAAATAAGGAAATATTTAGTTTAAATTTTCTCTGTTATTCTATAGTATAACATGCAAATACTCATTAATGCTTTAAAGTATTACGAAGCCTGCATCCCTTCACATACCTTCCACAAAGCTCTGTTCCTCTAAGTGTAAATCCACATGCTCTTCAAGAATCTGGATGTTTGTACAGGTAAGACTGCACATCGGACATTCATACAGCTGCTCACCACTTCCTGAGTCTGAAAAAGAAATGCAGCAACTCCTGTCTCCTGTGAGAATCACCTCCCTAAGCTATATGCCATCTAAAAGAAATACACAGTAACAAATTTTGTGTTGCCATTGAGAACTGGCAAATAAACAGCCGTTACTCTCTTAATCATTTAAGAACTGTTATCTAAATACCTGAGAATTTAAAGACTTGCTTTCCTTCTTTCTATTAGTCAAGTTTTGCCTCAATTAACTTATAGACCTCAACTTGCTATGATAACATTTGTATTAAGAAATTATTTGTCTGAAATACCAAATCATTAATAACACAACGTTCAATGCCAAGACCTGGATTCTTTAAAAATAGGGGTTTTTCTTTAAAATCACAGATTATGCAGTGTGATGCATTAAATGGCTACATTCTGCATCCTCCTCATCGTTTATCAGCATACATAGTTTCTGTGCTGGTTTTGACTGGGATAGAACATTTCCTCGATTGTAGTTAGCATGGGGCAACGGTTTGGATTTGAGCTGGAAAGTGGCAATACAGGGATGTTTTACTCACTGCTGTGTTCACACAGAGCCAAGGCCTTTGCTGATTCTCACCCCACCAGCAAGGAGGCTGGGGGGGCATAAGAAGCTGGGAGGGACACAGCTGGGCCAGCTGACCAAAGGGATATTTCATACTGTACGATGCCATGCTCAGCATGAAGCAGTGAATGAATTCCTTGTTTCTCTTTGCTTGCGTGCATGGCTTTTGCTTTACGTGTTAAACCATGCTTACCTCAACCCACAGATTTTCTCAGTTTTACTTTCTGATTCTCTTCCCCACCCCACTGAGAGGCATTAAGCAAGTGGCTGTGTGATACTTAGTTACCGACTGAGGTTAAGCCAGGACAGCTTGCTACATCAAGAATGCTAGTGTAAAAGAATTATCCCCCAGCAAAGATGTTATTACCAAGTTTCTGAAATAGCTACCAGCAGCTTTGGGCAGTTAGAATAAAATTCTATCCATGCTTAAGACAAAGCAGAGTATTCAAATAAATAACTATTTTCCTCACTCCAACTTTATCCTCCAAAATATCCCTGTGGCCTCAAAATCAGTGTTTGGTACTTCTGAATGCTTTGGAGCTGCATCTTTCCTAAGTCAATACTTCAAACTGAAAACTATTTCTCCCTAACAAGCACGGCAGCCACTTTTTTCTTGTTAAAGTGCACCCTCAGCAAGTTTGCAGATGACACCAAGCTGAGCGGTGGAAAGGAAGCCACCCAGAGGGATCTTGACAGGATGGAAAGGCGGGCCCGGGTGAACCTAATGAGGAACAGGATTCCTCCTGTACTTGGGCAGGAGGAATCCCAGACATATTAGAGACCAGAAGAGCTCCTTGAGAGTAGCCATGGCTTGAAGGACCTGGAGGTTTTGACAAACAAGAAACTTAACATGAGCCAGCAGTGTGCTCTTGCAGCTCAGGCAGCCAGTGGTATCCTGGGCTCCATAAGAGGAGTGGCCAGTAGGGACAGGGAGGCGATTGTGCCTCTCTACTCTGCCCCTGTGAGGCCCCATCTGGAGTACTGTGTCCAGATCTGGGGCCCCCAATACAAGAAAGGTCTGCAACTGTTGGAGAGGGTTCAGAGGAGGGCCACAAGGATGATTAGAGGGCTGGAGCACCTCCCCTATGAAGAGAGGCTGAGGGAGCTGGGCTTCTTCAGCCAGGAGAAGAGAAGGCTGCGAGGGCACCTCATTGCAGCCTGCCAATGCCTGAAGGGAGCATACAAACAGGAGGGGAATCGACTTGTTAAAAGGGTAGACAATGGCAGGCCAAGGGGGAATGGGCTGAAGCTGAAGGAGGGAAGGTTTAGATATTAGGGGGAAGTTCTTTACAGAAAGAGTGGTGAGGTCCTGGAGCAGGCTGCCCAGAGAGTTGGTGGATGTCCCATCCCTGGAAGTGTTCAAGGCCAGGTTGGATGGGGCCCTGGGCAACCTTGTGTAGATCCAGGCCTGAGGTTGGTGGCCCTGCCTGTGGCAGGGGGGTTGGAGCTTTATGATCCTTGGGGTCCCTTCCAACCCTTGCCATTCTATGATTCTGTGAGAAGACCTCCAAGAGATAAAGACACATGACCAAACGTGCCAATTAGGTTACAACCACCTCTCTAAGATACATAAGCTTTAAAACTCATTTTCATTGACACAGATGGTGTACTCCGGGCACACAGGCCATTGCAGGTCTGGCTGCATGAGCGTTTTCAGTGCCGCCCTGTAACACTGCTCAAATGCCGCCCCCAATCGCTACCACGTGCTGTCCCTCCCCAAGTGACACTTCTCCGCCGCCCCCTGTTGGTTCCCCGCCCGGTCTCGGAGCCCACCAGCTGCCCCGGCCGGGATGAGCGCAGAGCGGAGGCAGCGCTGCGGCGGCGCGCCCAGCACGGCGCGGTCACGCCCGGGCGGTCAGTCCCTGGCCGCAGCGCGGTTCTCCGCTCCCCGCCCGGGCAGCCGCGGCCAGCCCCAACCTCCGCAGGGTCCAGGCGCGGCGTCTCCTTCCCCACCTCTCGCCGCCGCTCACCTACGCCCGAGGGACCCAGCAGGTGCCCGTGCCGCTCCCTGACGTGCGCCTCCAGCTCCCGCCCCGCCGCCACGCCGCAGAAGGGGCACTCGGGCAGCCCCACGGCGACCTGGGGTCGGCGGGCGCCCGGCGGCCCCGGCTCCAGGCGGGCAGCTTCGGCGCACCGGCGGCGCTCGTCAGAACCCAGGGAGGCGGCGGCCCCACAGAACGGGCAGCGGGGCCGGTCGCTCAGGTGAGCGCGCCGCGCCGCCGCCTCGGCTGACAGCGCCCGCCCGCAGCCGTCGCACACCAGCATCGCGCCGCCGGCCGCTACCCGCCCCGCACGGGAAACGAAACGGCCGGCCGGCGCCCGCTGCCTGCCGGGAACTGTCGTTTCCTTGCCCTGGGCGGGCGCCCGGCGCGCGCGCAGAGCCCGCTGGGAGCCGGGAGCCCCGCCCCCCGGCTAGCGCGGCGCGCGGCGGGGCGGCGGCCGCCATCTTGAGCCGCGGTCAGGCGCTGCGCTCCGGAGCGGAGCGTTCTCGCTTGGAGGGCGGCGGGCGCCCTGCGTCTCCGCTTCGATGGGTAAGGGCGGAGGGGCGCTTCGAGCCGGTGCGCGGGCATGGGGGAGGGGGACGGAGGCGGAGAGGACGACGGTGGGATTGTGCACCTCCTCCGGTGCGGGGTGCCGCGCCGCTTGCTGCAAGGCTCCCAGCGCAGGCCGGTCTCCTGCCCGCTCGGGAGCGACTGGGGGTAGCGGGGCGTTGCCGCGGGCTGCAGCTCGGTCCGTACCCGGCGGGGTGTTCGGTGCTGGGACGGAGCCGTCTTCCCGCGCTGCTCTCCGCCGCTTCCTCAGAGGGCTGCAGTCCTCCCGCTTCATTGCCGTCCACCCCCGCCTTCAGGGCGACGAGCTTCGCTAAACTCTCTTTGTGCCCGGGGGGGGGTGGAGTGTTCTCTCGGCCAAGCAGCCGGTGAGGGGACTTGGTCCGGCTAGGCTCTGTTCCAGGGTCTCGGCCGGTGCGAAGCCTGAGGGCGCCGCCTGGAAGCCCGTGCGGCCTCCCCCGCCCTGCCAGTCGGGGAGGGGGCGGTGGCCCCGCGAGGTGCGGTGTTTAAGGGAGCCTTATGTAGGCAGGGAGAAAAAAACCTGCTAGTAGGACAGGGCTTAGTCTAGGCACAACAAGTGGGCGAGAGGCAGGATGTGGTGGGTGGAGGGATTTAGTGTGAAAACGAGCGTAGTTTTGTAAAGCAGAAGCTCATACTTCATTGGGTCGACGTGCAGAAGTGTTGAGCCTGTCACAGGCTAGGGACCGCCAGTCTTTTTACCCCTGTGATGCCTATGCCAACACAGTGGTGGTGGGGAGTTAAGCTGTAATTCCTGAACTTTTCTATTTGAAAACACGTTTGACGAGAGCTTCCTCCCAGTTATGTTTCTGTAACTCTTCAGTACAGCTGGTGTAAACTGGGTTACTTTGAATGCATGCTTCTCTTGTTTGGTTCATTGCTTGTCCTGACAGTTTTACTGGCACAATTGAGCTAGCAAAGCATGAATGATTAAGGAAGTGATGTTGTTCTAGGACTAGACAGGTCAGAAGTTTTGTTGGAAACATGGTCTTCTTAAATCGCACCTCAAAAGTTACATGACAGTTACGTAGAAAATTGCTTCAGACGGTGGTGGCACAGTTGGCATGGTCCAGAGATGGCAGTAGTTTACTAAGGCTCTTGTGAAGTAAATGTGTGTGGGTGAGAACAGGCTGACTGACGACTCCTCAGGGTGTCTTGTTGATGTCACCCTAAGTGTGCCTACTGTTCTTTCCCAGCGTTTGTTTATTGCTCAGCAGTCCTTGATAGTGCTGATAGAAAAAAATAAATAGCCTCAGCATGGGCTATGATGGAGAATTGTGTACAGCTCAAGAACTGTAGTTTGGATATTCTTATTTATGTTTTCTTGTTGTGGAAGAAGAATTCCAGACAAGTGAGAATTCATGTAAAGTCTTAAATCATATCTTTGACAGTTATTTCTCTGATGAAGCTACAATTTCAGCTTTAAAAGTTAGCACTGTGCTATTAACAACCTTCTTCAGTCGGTTAGTTTGATCATGTCAGAATCACGTTTTACCACTTTTATCTTTTCACAGCTGATATGCCTGAAATGACAGGCAGATTGTAATCAGTCAGAAAGAGCTTTTAATTAGAATGGTTTAACACTGAAAAGAGTATGCCTGTCTGGGTACTACTGACCCTCGATTCGCTTTTCTGTAGGGTGGGTTTTCTTTTTTCTATACAGTTTAGAAGGAAACACAGCATAACCTCTAGATCCTCTGTTAAGTTTGCAAGGTTTTTATTTAATATCTCACTGCACTAGAGACAATGCAGTAAGATATTAAATGAAGCAGCAATTACTGCAGGTTTTCCTCCTGAATTTGTCCTTATTTTTAATACATTTAATGCTTCCTTTATGTGAGGAGGAAGCAAATTCCTTTACTTGCTGGCAAAAGTAAAATTTAGCAGTGTAATGTAATGCTTTTGCTTTTTGTTTTTCAGCTTGCTCCTAAGACCCACAAGTTCTTTTTGCACTAGCTTGTGCCCTTCAGTGAAGTACCAGGTCCCTGAGGTGATCTGTCGTTTAACCTGCAGTTTAGAAATGCCTGTCAAGGCAAAGATTTTTCTCAGATTTCTACCTTAGAGATTTCTGTTCATGAACTGGGTGTTGCAAGCATTTCCAGGAATGCATAGCTGCTGCTGTAAATACTTTTATAGTACAAGGGATAGCATGTTTGCCTTGCCAGGTTTGGCTTTTTGGAGTAATTTTTCTTTTTTTAATAGACAACATGGCAAGCCCGGGTAAAGATAACTTCAGAATGAAAAGCTATAAGAATAATGCACTTAATCCCCAAGAAATGCGCAGACGGAGAGAGGAGGAAGGAATCCAGCTCCGGAAACAGAAAAGGGAAGAACAGGTGAGTGCTTGGGGAGTTGTTAATTGTTAAGTGCTTGTGAAGCTACCTTCAGATCCGTGAAAGGACTTGAGCAGACTCCTCCTGTGAAGCAGAATCCAGAATCCAGAGTGCCAGGTCGAATGTGTTTTTTTTTTTCCTGTGCAGTCTTGGGGAGCACCAGGTACTTCTCAACGGGATAATAAAAAAAACCCAACAGAAGCTCTCAAAACTCACTAGAGCACAGTGACTAAGGTTTAATCCTTAGTCTAGGTTTAAACGTTTAATTTTTATTCCTAGTAAGGATTAGAAACTTTGCATTCTCTTCCTTCTAACAGTACAACCTTGGCCCAAACTCTGGAAGTGGGTTATTTTCATCGTTGCAGCCATACCTCAAATTGCCAGAGATCTTTCCTCCAGTGTCTTAGTACAGTGGCTATCAATTAATGATCTCTGAACTATCACATATAACATTTGCAGTTGTCCTTATAGAATTTTTACTGATGAGAGTATGTGGAGCATTGCGTCATTTAATGGTTTGTGGTAGGTCTGTTTCCCCAAATGTTTAGTAGTTTCTTGCCAGGAAAGTAAGGAATGTAGTTTGTGTTTCTGCTTGGTCTAAAGTAGCTGAATTTGTCTCCCATAACCTAGAGAGTGTCCCAGGCACTGATCTACAGTCTTCTTCTCTGAGGTGGGAATGCTTGCCCTTCTCCTGGGAAAGTGGTGCTACTGCATGGAAAAAGAATTTAAATTAGTTGGGCCAGAGAGGTAAGAGTAAGAAGCAGTATGATACTGGAGCATTTACCTGTGAATGGGTAACTGCACTGCAGTTCCTGCTGAATCTTTTTGTTTGTGCATTTTGTTGGGAATACTCCCTAGATAAATGATGAAAATAATGTTTCCTCTCTCATACTGGCTGCCATAATAATGAGAATACTGTTACATTCTCCTTAATTTGTTGGATTGGTGGTTTTTGGCTTATTATGAACGAGGGAGAACAAGTTTATCTGGGGAGATGAGACAGCTTTTGCTCCAGAAGAAATAATAACTGTTAGGTAGACTGGGATCCCAAACAAAACCAGTTTATACATTTCAACCAAGAGCTTCATCTATATTGTTGTTCAGTGCTAGAAAGAATGGCCAGTCTTTCCAAAAGAGGAATGTTGTTTCTTCTTCCTTTGTGGTTTTAAGTTGAGTTAAACTCTGGTTATATCCGTGATTCTGCAGTTGTTTTGTGTTCCAGGAGCATGTCAAATCCAGAAGTGTGTTGAACAAGGGAGATAATGCCTTGTTTTAGGTCTGTGATTGAAATATGGGTAGATGTAAACATGGAGTTGCTTTTGCAGTTTTGGGCGTGTACAGTAGCAGAGATATAGGTGTCAAAGGACTGACAGTATTTATTAGGTTTCATTATTATACTTGCAGGTGAAATCTTAGTGGACTGAGATTCTAGCATCTATTTTTAAAGATACCAACACAATATTAGAATTGTTAACTACAGTAGTAATGAGTATTGGATTAAAGATAAAAAATTTGGTTTCTAGAAGAAAACAGGCTAATGTAAGTGTTTTGTCATTTCAGACAATGAAGAGGCACTCATTAAACATGGCTCATTAAATACTACAGAGCAGATAGGTATTTTGAGTGTAGGCAGTGCATGCAACCAATTTTAAAGTTACTTTTTGACATAGAGAATGCTTAACATTACTTGATTTGAAAGTTCACCTTGACATTATACTATTTTTTCTCCAACTATAGTAAAATGATGTTCTGGTTTTAAAATTTCTGCAACTGTATGAAATACAGGTGCTGTTCAATTGACATGCAGAGGAAGTATATAGATCTTAGCCCTCTATGGAAGGGAGGAGTACAGCGTGCTGAAATGCAAAACATCGACTCAGTGTTGATATTAACATAAAGTAAAAAAGTAGCTTGTAGAATACTGTTTCCTGCTTAAAAATAAATTATGACTGTATAATAAACTGTAGAGGACTAGAAAACTAAAGAAAAAGAAGATGAAGGTCTTTTTACTCTGTATGTGGAAAAATGTATGGGTCTCTGCTAATTAAAAAAATTTTCAGTGTCTCTGAAGTCCTGCAGGACAGTTAATCAAGCTACAGATACAGTAGTGTTTTATTCTATTCTTTAAACTTTCATGTAGGCTTCTATGTGCATGGGGTAGTAGGAAGGTGAGTAGTTGTAATGCTTTGATTGGTGATGGTGAAAGCATTTCTTCAAGTGTATGTCATCTGTACCCACTCTATGGTAAGTTCTAATGTCCCCTCCCAAAAATGTCTTTATTTGTTTAGCTGTTTAAGCGCCGAAACGTTTCTCTCCCGGGAAGTGAAGAATCTATGGTAGAAAGTCCGATCCAGGATCCTGATGTCAGCTCTACTGTACCTATTCCAGAGGTAATTACTTTAGAGTGTGTTTAGAGTGTCACCTGTTAATGTGTGTAGTGCTAGGCTTAAATCTTTTTTTAAATCCTTTTGGTTTTAGGAAGAGGTTATTACAGTAGATATGGTGCAGATGATTTTTTCAGATGATCCCGATCAGCAGCTCACAGCAACTCAGAAATTCAGAAAATTGCTGTCTAAAGGTATGTAAATGCTGCCTGATTATTTTTTAATGTTTGTTTCTTTTGTGTTGTTGTTAGGAGTTTGAGTTACAGTCAGTTAACTTTTAGTTTTCTACTTTAAAATAGAGTTTGCTGAAACTTCTAGTTCTGTTTATAGAGAAACCATGCCAAATCTGTTCTGACCTAATGGCTAAATACAGAAAGCTTTGCCATTCTAATGTTAAGTCCTTCAGACTAAGTAACAAAAGCAATGATATTTTGATTGAAGTGTTCAGAGCAGTAACCAACCACACACCAACATCACTTACAGTACTCGCTGCAGTAATTTGTGATTCAGCTTCTGATTCTTGTTCTGTATTTGAGGGGAGGAAAATCATATAGCTGCCAAAAAACATCTGTAAGACCTGCAGTCTTAAATTAGTGCTGGTATTTGTATAGCACTATAGGTAAAGGCATGCTTGGTCATTTAAAATAGTATCTAGTAATTACTCTTGCACTGAGCAGTGTTTTGTAATGAGTTACTCACATGCCAGTGGATAATAGTATGTGTTATGTAATAGTGTGTTTACTAAATTGTAGCACTTTATGGAGATGATCCTGCACTTTTCAACTGTTTAGCTCTTTTATTTAAGATTAAAATGATTGAACACTAGAAGTTATGATAAGAACCAAGAATCATATTGTGTCCTACTGAAAAAGTAATTTATCTGGGTTTTTTGTTAGACTTAAACAAATATGTTTGGTTTTATCCCCTAGAGCCTAATCCACCTATAGATGAAGTAATACAAAAGCCAGGAGTAGTACAGAGATTTGTGAAGTTTCTGGAGAGGAGTGAGAATTACACTCTGCAAGTGAGTTTGGCTGGTAATGATTGAGGGTTTGGAATGGGATTAGAAACTGTCCAAAACAGCTTTGGAAAGCAAGTGAGACTTTTTTTAGATAACCTAATTTAATTATTTTTAACCAACAAAGTGTAAATTTTAGTTGTCTAAAATGTCAGTTATTGCCACTGAAATTGTGACTTTGCTCCTGTGAATTTCATAGTAGTCTTCAGGGTTGTGTATTCAGCTGGTCAAATACTTGGGTGTTAAAAGCAGAATGTGCTCAACAGTTCCCAGAGTGGTATTAAGATGTGAGCAAAATCTGTTTTGTTTGTGTTGAGTGTAATGTTGTACGTTTCAGTTGAAGTCTTAGAAAAGAATAAAAAAATCCCACAGGAAACTGAAAGGCTTATGTAAAACCCGTTTAGAAAAACCTTGAAAAAGACAGAACTACTGATAAGAGTGTCTAGGTCTCTCTACTTGTATTAGCCCATGGAATGGCACTTGGGCCTTGTCTAAACTCATAATGGAAGATTAAACTTAATTAGAGAAGAAAGAAGAGATTTCTACAATTAATAGAGATTTGAAATTTTCTTTACATTTAGCACTGTAAGCCAAAACCTAAAAATAATTTAGACACTGGAGATGCTTATTAAATAGAGATTTTTGGCAATGCCAGTTATTTTATTGTGTAGAAAATACAATGATACTCATAATTGCATTTCAGTGGAAAGGAAAAAAGCTGGGAAAATACCCTCTGCAACTCTCATGTCGCACTGTTTTTCATTACTTTAAGCTTTGCTGGTTTCACATGGTCCTGTTTGTGCTCCTCAACAGTTTGAAGCTGCTTGGGCTTTGACAAACATAGCATCTGGAACTTTTCTACACACCAAAGTTGTAATTGAAACCGGAGCTGTTCCAATTTTTATTAAGTTGCTTAGTTCAGAACATGAAGACGTACAGGAGCAGGTAATTCTTTCCTTGGGGTGTTCTGTAACTACGTAAAATTAATTTATGAATGTCTTTTTTGGGAGGGTGTAGTTAGAGAGGCTGAGAGCCCTGTTTTCCTAGTAGCCCACTGATGTGGCTCCAGGAAAATAAAAATTCACCTTTGGTGAAATTTTTCCCTCATGGTTTGTTTTTTGTTTTGTTGGTTTTTTTAAATCTGATTCTTTCAGGTTTCTTTGAACCTGATTGTTATTTCATCTGTTACACAGAGGCAAATGTAACTACTGAAAAGATTGAGTGTATTCTTTTTATTGAAAAGCATATGAATCCATATATATTTTGATAGTAGAAGACTTTCTTTCCTTGAAAGGGTAATTAAGTGTAGGTGGTTGATTTTGTGCACGTTCACAAAAAAATGCAATATAGAAATCAGTAGTCTTCTGCAGTTTTGTATTTGGAATGATACTGGTTTTTTAATTCCATAATATTTGCTGTAAAATTTATATAGATGATTTGTAAGAGTTGATTTGCAAGCATGTGTAAAGTAACTTGGATGCTTTGCTTTTTAAGGCAGTGTGGGCTCTTGGTAACATTGCCGGTGATAATGCAGAATGCAGAGACTTTGTTTTAAACTGTGGAATATTACCACCCCTCCTGGAGTAAGTATTGTACATGAATGCTATAACTGTAGTTCACAGGTATAGATATCTTTAAGCCTCAACATAAATTTTATTTTAAAAGAACATAAGCTCTTTGGCTAAATTTAAAAATATATTAATTCTATTGCTACGAGAGTAATGTTTTGATTACCTTATCTTTATGCGTATCTTATTATTCCATGACTGGAAGCTTTCCAGTGTTGCAAAAGGAGAGAAGTGTTATTTCCCAGTGTGCTGGTTTTGGTTGGGTAGAGTTGGGTTTTTTCGTGCTAGCTTGTTACGGGGGCTGTGTTTTGGATTTGTTCTGGGAACAGTACTGATAACTTGGGGATGTTTTGGTCCTGCTGAGCAATGCATAGGCAGAGTCAAGGCCTTTTCTGCTGCTCACACCACCCCACCAAGGAGATTGAAGATGTACAAGTTGAGAGGGGACACAGCTGTCCCCAGCTGACTAAAGGGGTATTTCTGTATTGCGCAGAACTCTGTTTTGCCAGAGTGCTGGATAGATAGGGTGAGAGATATGATGTAATGCACACGTGGATTTGTGTGATTCCAACTGGCTGGGCAATAGGCTGGTTTCACCATCTTTGTCTGGTAGCTCTAACCTCCAGTATTATCTATCCATTTGCTTGTTGAGATGAGCTGTCATAGTACTTTCTACATGAGCTTCTACCAGATTTATCTTCACAAGGAATAGTGTTCCAGCATTTACTTTACACTTGCAGTAGGACATACGGTAACTTAAAGCTAAAGGAGGGAAAGTTTAGGTTAGATATTAGGGGGGAAGGTTTTTAGAGAGTGGTGAGGTGCTGGAACGGGCTGCCCAGAGAGGTGGTGGATGCCCCATCCCTGGGGCTGTTCAAGACCAGGTTGGATGGGGCTTTGGGCAACCTTGTGTAGATCCAGGCCTGGAGGTTTGTGGCCCTGCCTGTGGCAGGGGGTTGGAACTCTGTGATCACTAGGGTCCTTTCCAACCCATGCCATTCTATGATTAATTGCAGGGGAAAATTTTACACAACACAGATGTTGTTTGGTGTATTATTGCTTGATAATAAAATGCTTTAGAACATTTGCAAAATAGCTTAAAATAATAGATGAGAATGTGATTGCCTTTTTGGTGATGATGCTTAGTAATTTAATTCACGGAATGTAAACATCCAAGTTAATTCAAGGGAAGGCTGCATCTTCAAGGTCTTTCATAAGACCCTCAGAAAAGATCAGTTGAATGATTTGTCACCCAAGCAGTGCTGTTCTTTATGTGCAAATACTCGATCTGGGAATGACATCTGCATGCAAAATCATCTATTCAGTTTAAGTTGATTCTAAGAAAATATTTGCAGCATCTAAACTTATGAAGAGAAATAAATTTGAAATACTGCCCAATAATAGGGTGTCTTTTCCTGATTTATTGTTGCTGATAAGATATAAAAAGACTTAAACTTTTTAATAAGAAATTATTATTTCTTTCTTTGTTGTCTCTCTTTGACAGACTGTTAACAAATTCAAATCGTCTTACAACAACTAGAAATGCAGTTTGGGCTCTCTCAAATCTCTGTAGGGGAAAGAACCCACCTCCAGACTTCAGTAAGGTATAATAAATTACTCATTTTGAGACATACAAAAGCTTAAGATGATAAATGTTTGTAATGTACTGCAACACACAGATTCTCTAAATTTTACCTCTTTAATGTAATCACACAGTCTTGTTTATCTGTTACATCTGCAGAAAATCCTCTATTTTGATGCCTTTCAGTGATAAATTCTTAGGAACTTGAGATTGTAGCTAATAAGATGAAGAGTCATTTGCTGGTATGAAATTATGTAAAAAATAATACCTTCAGCATTAAACTCCTTGGATGCTGTATTTCCTCTAGACCTGTTTCACAGGATGTATGTTATGATTGAAGCTTTTTAAAAAATACTGGTTTTGTTATTGCAAGTGCATGCTGCACGAGTGAAATTTTTGGTTTCCTGCTCTGTAAGATAGTTAAATCAGACTGTGATGACAGAGTGATTTGCCTGTACGCTCCCCCCTTCACTGCCTCCTCTCCAGTATGTGGTTATAAGGACAGTAAGACTTAGAGGCTAGTAGGAGTATTAGCTCTTTATTTTCAGTATGAAATTAATTTCTGGTAAGGTTAATGACATTAAAAGATGGAACTGAACATTTGGTATTTTCGTATAAGAGGTTAAATGATCATTAAAGATAATCTGGAGAGAATTGCATGCCTTCAAACTTACCTCACGGGGTAGTAATTACTCTTTTATTGCTACTTAATTCTTGGAGAGATGTTAACAAAAAAAGGGCGAATTTCAGATGGAAATTAGTGGATCACCTTATAATTGCTCTGCTTAAGTTCTATCCTTCACTAGTGTTTTTTTCTGGTAGTAAAAAAAAACAGTAAGATTTCTTACTGCTTAAACACTTTTAACTTCAGTGGAAAAGGATCCCTGTAGGCATACAGCTGCTAATAAGAATAGTTCTTTGGTTTTTGATCTTTGCAATAGCACCAGTTGGACACGTAAAGGATGCTGAATTGCCTAGCTGATGTGAGATAAAGAATTAAGTTGTACAAAGAATATGAAATTCCCAAGATGTGCAGCTGAAACTTGTCAGGTTTCAAGTGGTGTTAAGGTGGTCTAGTTCATCTGGCTTTGTCTGTGTGGAACTTGTTGGAGATGAAGGTCAGAGATAACAGTTGCAGTGAGAACTGAAGTCAGCCATTGTATGTTTGATTTGGTTGAGTCCTCTGTGAATTTCTTCGTGGTAAAGTAGTAGTAAGTTGACTATTACAGATAACCCCCAGTACCTCCATAAAGACAGCAATAGCAAAAAATGTTCTTACTTTGAAATTCTAATTCTGTTCCCTGAGTGATTTTTAAATAAAGTATCAGTAATTCCTGTTTATCTGTAAAAGCGGGTGGGCTTTGTCTAAGCTGAACAATTATATACCTGATATAATGCTTCTAACACATCAGCTGTGAATCAGAATTTATCCAATCTGCCAGTTTGAATTTGACATCTAATTTAATCAGTGCTCCACCCAGATTGCGATTCATTAATGAACTCATGTGTTTTGGCAGTAAATAGTTTTGCACCTTTATGCCTTTCCAGATTGCTCTCTGAAGCCTGAAAAATTTGAAACACCTCATTTTCTCTAATATTTTTCTTTAACCTAGGTGGCTCCTTGCTTAAATGTTTTATCAAGACTGCTGTTTAGCAGTGACCCGGATGTATTAGCAGATGCTTGCTGGGCCCTCTCTTACCTTTCAGATGGTCCCAATGATAAAATTCAAGCTGTTATTGATTCTGGAGTGTGTCGAAGATTGGTAGAGCTGCTTATGTAAGTCTTCACCAAATAAATGTCTTATATTGTTAATGAATTTGAATCGAGCTACTTTTTTCTCACCTCACATGAATTTATTTTGTGAGGAGTGAAGAAGATGAATTCAGTCTGAAATGTAAGTTGCTAGGTTGCTTGGTTCCTGGGATATTTACTGACATGGACAGTGAAAAGTTTCTCCAAAGTGTTCCAATTTAATCTTGGATTTAATTTACATGGAGGAATAGAAAGGCAAAGACTGGAGACTTTCGTATTTTGTTTTCTTACCTTCCTAGGAGATGTAGGTGCACTGCAAGACAATTCTTGGACTCATGAAGTTCAGAGACAGGCTTCTGCCACTTCTGAACTGTTCCAGTATATTTGCTTTATGGTTCATTATTTTCCTAGAAAGGGAGACTAAATCCCTGTGTTCACATGAGTTCAGAGTAGGTCAGGGATAGCAGTTCCCAGCACTGACAGCTCAGCACAGTTCCCCATGAAAAGCTCATTTGTATAGCTGTCAGGAGAGGGTGAGATGGCTTTGTCTTCTATAGAAGCTTTAGGACAACAGAGTAGATTTCCTTCCACCACACTTCATGCAGTTGAATATTGAAGTACTGTCTTCTGAGGTTATTGACTTAAAAAGAAGGAAGTTCACTTACAAAGGGGGGCTTCCAAGTTTTAGTGTATACCCCTTTTGTGTATGGAACCTGTATCATTCAATAGCCACAGTATTGTATTCCATGATACTTGAGCTGGATTAAATAAATCTATGGATACATAGATTGCTCCAGATTGTTTTGTTTCAGATATGTCCTTTCCTTAAATTAGCAATTAATTTCTGGTCTTGCACTTGCCAAATGTGGCTGAATAGAGGGAGAGGGGCAGTAGTTTCTGTAACTAAAAATTTAGCTGAATTTCCCTGAAAATGCAAAGTTATGCTTTAGTGCTTGGTAATATCAAGTGATTTAAATGTCTCTCTCCAGGCATAATGATTACAAGGTGGTATCCCCTGCATTAAGAGCGGTTGGAAATATTGTTACTGGGGATGACATCCAAACACAGGTAAGACAAGGTGATTTATTGGCAGGCAGAAATTTTCTGAAAATTAATTGTGACAAAATACATGTCAAAATAGTACAGATACCTGCATGCATCAGTGAAAGAGGTTCTGAACAAACCCATATTATTAATGACAGTTTAGACTCTTTTAAACATTTAAATTATTGTAAGAATGAACATTTTCTTTACAGGACTGCATGTAGTAGATTGTTTCTTTCCTGTATGGTACTTTGAATGTTGCTTCCCATTCACTGTGAAAGTAGCTCTTTTTTGTGCCGCTTTTTTTTCTTCTCCTCAGCGGAGATTTGATTATTTATTATTGTTCCCTTTAAGTTTTCAAATGCAGTTAAAGTTTTCACTTGTAAGTAATGGTTGTACTTGATTTATGCATGAATTTGTATGTGATAGACCAAACTGTATCAGTGAGACTAAAGATTTGGTTTTAAATTTTAGGCAATGGAATTGAGTTTGAACCAATGCAGGAAATACTAAGGCAGGTCCTGCTATAAAGAAGAATATGCCTAAAAAGGCTGGCAGAACTAGTGTAAAGGAAAAATCAGGAAAGAGATTAATTCCATAATTTGCTGTAAGCCCCATAGGACTGGATTTTGCTTGGGAATTAGATAGAAAATATCTGTATCTTAAAGAAATTAACAAATAATTACACACATTGCAAACTTATGTGGCTCAGTTCATGTTCTGACTTTAAGGAGCCTTGTTAAGTCTTGCTGGTGTCATTCTTCTGGTCTGAACCTAATTGAAGGCAGATTCTTTCAAATTGGATTGTCTATTCACACACTACAGCATTGAACGCTTCAATTTTGCAGGATGTTACCTATGATACTTTGTGTAATATGAATGCCTTGAAAAAATCTTCTTTTGAAGTTGTCTGTAAAGTACTTTTATATATATATGTGTGTGTATCTTGCACAAGCCAATATATATAAATGGATATTGCACAACCCAATTTTCAATTCTGAAATTATTTTAGGTGATTCTAAACTGCTCTGCGTTACCCTGTCTCTTGCACTTGCTTAGTAGTCCCAAGGAATCTATTAGAAAAGAAGCATGCTGGACTGTTTCGAATATTACTGCAGGAAACAGAGCTCAGATTCAGGTAAAACCTGTGTATCTGTTAATTGGGTGGTTTTGTTTTCATCTTGCTAGTTCACTTGATTTTCCTTCACAAGCAGAAATAAGTATCTCTGTATTGTTTGTTGTAGTCCTATCTATAGCTTCATCTAAATGTTTTCTTCTAAATTTTGCCGTATTTTTATAAATAATTTCATAAAACAATATTTTAAAAATAGGTGTCATTATTTGTATTAGAGAAACTGATTCAGTTCTCTCAGGGGTTTGTTCGATACTTAACGAAACAAATGAAAGGGTACTTAATAGTCTCCAAGATCTGATGTCAGCAGTTGTTATTTTTCCCTGTGGGAGCATCACCTACTGGTATATTCTCTTTAATTTTGTTCTGTAGTGTAATATACGTGTTAAAGTTCTGTTTGAGCAGTTTTTCTTTTTTTGAAAGTTGAAACAAAATACCTTGCACAAATGAGTCCAGTGAAAAGTGGACAGTTCTACCAGTTTGGAAATGTTTAACATTTTGCATGACTAAAAATCCTGTGTGATGTCACCAGTGCTGAGTTCTATTCTTGCAGAAAATACTAAATCCTGACTATTGCTCCAGGTGTCTGGAGTTACCTGAAAAAGGGGTCTGCTCAACAGGAATGAGAATTCTGAATCAGAGTGCACACTTCAGCATGATTCCCCCTCCGCCCCCTTTCTGCTTCAATCAGGATGAAAATTTACATCTTGCTGTCATCTAATGTCTCCGATTATAGACATAGTCTTTCTGTGGAGACTACAAACCTGAGAAACATGGACAAAGTGAAGGTCTTTTCTTCAGTTCAGAAACTCAGGTTTAGTGTTTATATCATAAGATTTTTAAATCAGTCTGTCCGATAAGCACTGCTCTGATTGACAGAGACATTAACACAGAAGCACTCTGCAGTGTGCTGTTGGAGTAGTTCTCAGATTCAGTTTAGTGTTCCTCATGAGGTGCCTTCAAACATTAGTAGTATTAGTGGGTTTTGTGTATACTAAATCTTTTTTTATTATAAAAAATTATTTAATCTCTTAGGCTGTTATAGATGCAAATATTTTTCCAATATTGATCGAAATTCTTCAAAAAGCTGAATTTCGCACCAGAAAAGAAGCAGCGTGGGCCATCACTAATGCAACATCAGGAGGAACCCCTGAACAGATTAGGTAAGTTTGGATGTTACTGTTTTATCTAAGTATCTTCTTTAAGGATTTTTTATTTCTGCATTTGAACTCTGACAAACATAGCAAAAAAAATCCTGGACACAACTGTAATTCCTCAAAACTCTCTCTGTACAGGGACTAAAAATATAGAAATTCAGAATAACAGTGAAAAATATGCACTAGAGTTAACAAACTGACCAATACTGCCTCATTTCAGTGATATTTCACCTAAAGCTTTATTTACCAGGGTTATTTTCCAGAGGTGATACTATACTTAGTCAAGCCCAACTGGAACCATTAATCAACAGTTCCAGTGTTTGAAAAAGGAAAACTTAAGGAGAGCTGCTGAGAGAGCTCTTCTAGCACATCTGGAGATCTGTTGTGATAAATTCATGCTTATTTATTTTAAAAATAAACAATCCTGGTTTTCTTATAACTGTTAAGTGTTTTCAGAGGTAAGGAAATTCTGCTGGTAGTTCTTTTGCTATCATTCTGATTTTTTGCATAGTGTGACATCTTAAAATTTAGGGTATTCTAAAGAAATTTTAATTCAGGATCTTCAGATAGTAAATGTGCATGTAATACCCTAAAAGTAGCTACAGGTACGTTACCTATGTCATGAAGTTTTAGCCCTTTTGGTGTCCTCAGGGTGCTGCTGTCTAACTGCAGAATAATTTGAAGCCACTAAACAAACTCTATTTCAGCAGCCTTTTGATGGAGGCAAACAGTACTGTGTTCGTCTCGCTTCATTCTCTCGTGCTAGAAACAAGGACACAGGTTTTGACTTCCAAAGGTTCACACACAATTTTGTGCAGAATTGGAAAAGGGAATATGTTACATGGAATTCTGATGGGGCTTCTCTATTTACAGAATGTCTTTCTCTTTATAGTAGGCAATGCTAATATCCTAATGGACTGCTAGTGTGCACTGTGTTAGCGCAGAGCAGTGTCCAGTGTTCTTACCTGTCTCTAATGCTCTAATGTGTTTGCTTAGTATTTTTGCCACTACAAAATTTCAAACGCCTAAGAGAAGACACTGCTAAGATAAACTTTTCTTCTTGTATTCAGTTCAAGATCATAAGTGAACAGGAGTTGCAAAGACTTCAAATTCCACACTCCAGTTAGGAGTATGGATATAGAATTTTCTTCTTAGGATAAATTAATCTGAAATTGAACAAATATTCAAGCTCATCTTTGTGTTGTTGCGTGTTTTAGGGGCAGGGTTTTTTTGTTGTTGCAATTTTAGCCACTTTCTAAAGCAAAGTTAAGAACTAATAGTGACAGACTGATACGTCAAAATAAACATGCTGGATTTTCAGTCTTCCTTTTCTCCCTCACCCCCCTTTTTTTCTGCGGTTTTACAGGTATTTGGTAGCACTAGGTTGTACCAAGCCTCTTTGTGACCTCCTGACTGTGATGGATTCAAAAATAGTACAGGTGGCTCTAAATGGACTTGAAAATATCCTGCGCCTTGGAGAACAAGAGTCTAAGCAAAATGGAATGGGCATTAATCCTTACTGTGCCCTTATAGAGGAAGCATATGGTAAGAAACGACTTCTTGTAAAACTACATACTTGAGCTTCCTCATTTCAGGCTGTAAAACCATTGTGAACCATTGTGAAATCTGTAGGTAAGTTTAGGAGAATTACTTAAAGCACAAGTGGATGTTAAACTATTATAAATTAAGTAATATAAGGTGGTGGTAAAAGTGTTTAAATGCAAAAAAAAAAGGCTAATTATCCACCCTCGTTGATTTAGCCTCTCTGAGGGTTCATATGAGCTCTTCCTTAATCCAATTTCTGTGAAAACGAAATTACCTTAAGTAGATAAAATAGATAAAAAGAAGTTTTTTTAATAGATAAAAAGGAGTTTTGAATTAACCAAACTGACCACCAAGCACTTAATTCTGCCAGCAGAGCAGAGGTTATGTCCTCTAGTGTACAAATTATAAGCCTTTGGAAAGACACATCTTCAGATATTAAAATTAATTTTGAGAAAGGGTACCAGACTGTGCTCAGCAACAGCTCTGTAATAAGGGATGGAATTTAGAATCGGGGAGGACTGAAACAGTAAAAGAGAAGAAATGCAGTAGGGATATTGGAAATTGCTACAGTTTTATGGTATGCTAATTCAATACAGTTTCTATTTCTTTGTGGACTTGGCATATTTCTTTGGAGATACTACATACTCCTTTTCCTCCTGAGTTGAATTGATGTTATTTAGCATAGAGTTAAAAGTAGTTTAGATAGCAGAAAATGCTGAAGAAAATAAAGACTAAGAAATTGGGAGCTTGTGATACTGGGTGAACTGATAGGATTTGAGATTGCATTCTTATTTATCTAAGTCGTACCACTATACTCTTTAAGCTGTTTCCCTTTGACTTTGTCATTCATTGAAGCAGCTAGATTTTGTAAATGTTATCTTTTGAATTTAGGACTTGATAAAATTGAATTTCTTCAGAGACATGAAAACCAAGAGATCTACCAGAAGGCTTTTGAACTCATAGAACATTATTTTGGTGTCGAAGAAGAGGACTCCAGTATTGCACCTCAGGTGGATGAAAGTCAGCAGCAGTTTGTGTTTCAGCAGCAGGAGGCTCCAATGGAGGGATTTCAGCTGTAAGCTACTGAAGTGATGACAAGCATAAAATGTAAACACTTAGGGGTTTGGTTTGGTTTGGTTTTTTCTTTTTTCCCAGAGGTCTTTTCTTTATGGCCAAAGTTAGAGGAGAAGTCGGATATGTTTTGCAGAATTAGGTGAAGCAGCAGCTCGTGCACTTTTGTATATTGTGTTAGATATGACTGTTCCCCTGTTTTGTATTTGTGTTTTTCATTATCTCATGTACAGAAAACAACTGTGAGTAATCTTGTCTCAAGTAAAGCATTAAATGTGATTTAACAAGAACTGTTAAGCTACGACTTGGTAGGATTTTAAGTAGTGGTCCTGAATTTTTCATGTAGTCTCAAACTGCATATCAGCAATACAGTTACTGACAGTTGCAATTTTTGGCAGTAGGCTTGACTTGCCCAGTCTCTATCAAATCTACCTCTTGTATTGAAGCGAAAACGTTGCTTCAGAACTAAGGCATGAAATAAAGATGAGCCTGTAAGAAGCTGAATTGGAATGTGAAAAATATTTATTTAACTTGTGAAAGTTTTTATGCATTACTTACTTTACAATGCATTGTTGGAATTTATTTATAAAATATATTTAAAGACATAATAGACATACCTATATAATGCTAATTACCTAATAAAATATTGACTATACAATAAAGCTTTTTCTGAGCTCTGAGGGAAGAGGACTGTTTCGGAGGAGTAATTCTAATGGGAATCAGCAGAGCGCTCGCTGGTCACTTGATGTTGGCTCTGTAATTAAAGCTGCTAAATGGCATTAAAAGTCAGCCACAAATACAGTACGTAGCAGTGGAAGCAGTTGCTGTAGTTGCCACAGGAATGCTGTGTTTGAGTGACAGGGATCACAAAGCAGATGGTTTACAGCTGTCTCCTGTCAAAATGTGGTACCACCACTTTAGTTTGAGAAATGTTGCAGTGTTTGCCTTTCTGGTGCAGTAGCTTCTTAAAAGTTTAGACAGTAGGTGTTGAGGTTTTTTTGACCAAATATGCTACAGCCACTTGAGTTGTTCTTTAAGTTAACTAACTGTTCTCTTTTGGTAAGACGATAGGAATACTGTGGTGAAGAATGAATAGTGAATTGCTCCTTTCCAGTTGAAGGAAAAGTTTGTTGTACTGTAAATAGCATTAAGTATGTGGACACCAAAACTAACTAGAAGTTATTGTTTAAATATTTAGGCTCTACAATATACAGTGTTTGCTGTTAAACACTAAAAGAAATAGAATTCTGATATTAGCATTAACAACTTTGATTACAGAAAGATGTATGCTCTACTTTGACTTGCATATAGGTAGTGTTTCTGGTGTACTAGTAATATATCTCAGTTGGAGAAGATAATACTTTGGATTTAACTCTGAAGTATGATTATTTTTTATTACCTGTAGTTAATGTATTAACATCCAACTCCTGGGTTAAGCGAAATCCTTGACATACAGCAGCATTTCATGCTTCATAGAAAGCTGCGATTTCAACTTCAAATTACTTACCCCATGGCACTGTGCTTGTCACTAAACAATATTCTAATGCACTGAAAAATACAGGTTAAAGGTGGTATCACTCGCAGTACCATTTTATATTTAGAAATTTTTTTTACATGCAAGTTAAGATTCTAAGATGTTTCACTTTGATGTTACAGCAATATTTACTATATTGTAATTGAATGTGGGACTTAAAGTGGATTAAAGGTCAGTTTTGACTAAGATGTAACTGGGAGAAGAGAAACCTCTTTTTGAGGTCTTTCAGTGGAAGATAAAAGTGTAAGAAGTGTATATAGGAGTGCTGTTACTTTATGAACTCTGAATAATGAGATATTTTAGCAAATGACACTTTAAACCTAGATTTGTACAGCTTACAACAGTTTTGAATAGCGTGATATTGAGTACAGCTGCCAAATTTTCATATAATGTTAGATGATTGTATTTGTGCCCTTTTTACTCATAGTTTTAGGTTTTCGTATACTGACCTTCCTTCTCCCCCTCCCTCCCCAGCTGTTCAGAGTACAGGGTAACAATTACGGAATCTACCAGGATTACTAGTGAATGCTGAATTTCAGTGTTGTTCTAGTGTAAGAAAATTATTCAGGTAACAGGGTATTCCATTGTTTCTAACAACCTTGTTTTGATAACATAACCAGCTGTGCCTGCTTTTTATTTGGAGAACCCTGTAAAAACTGCATCTACAAGCCTCTCGAATTTAAACCAAATCTGAACTATTAAAATCTTGATCAAAAGACTTGAAAATAAAGAGGGGACATTTAAAGTATTATGTTTGTTTTGAAAGAATGTCTTCAGTTTGGTGGATGCATTACTCTGTATATGTGAATGGTTAGTGACTGCACTTTATGCATTCAGACAAACTGTGTTTCATGCCTCTGATGCATTTAAATGTAACAGTTCAAAAGGGAACTAAAATTGATGGACTTTGGCTAATGAAAATCATTGTTTAAACTCAACATTTGGTTTGCCCTGAAATTGTTTTAAAATTGTAATGAATATTCTTTGAAGGATAAAGTTACAGGATAGCCTCTCCTCTTCTATCACTGGCTCACTGGCCGGGCTTATGTCACACTTTATTAAAAGCACATAAATGAACAATATAAAATCAGAGATGATGACTTATGGTCAGCTCTGGTGTAGTCATTTGCAGGTGGGGGCATGAATAAGATGATGTTGCCTAAACATGATGAAAACGGGGGGAGGGAGGAGAAAGAATGGAAAGAAGAAAATGGAGAAGATTCTTTTTTTCTATGTGGACTCTGCAGTGCCCCCTCAGTTACAAAATCTTTTAAAAATACAAGGGTTTGAATTTTGTGGGTTTGGTTTTAATTAAAAGGGTACCATTTGTTCTGCTTAAATGTGACTACTAACTAGCTAATCTATGCAACTATGCAAAGCATATGATATATATATATATATTTTTAGTTCCCTACACTTGATACACTGAATCATTATCTAATTTTGTCATCATTGCACTTTTGTCTGAGGACTGGTCATACAGCTTTTTAATTTTCTAGTACTTGCTTTAAACACTGTTGCTAGCAGCAATCAGAAAGTAGTAATAATGTTGGCACAGAAATAAGTTTAGCTGTAGAACAATTTTGCAACTGGAAAATGTTTATTGTTGGGTCTGTCTTTAAAAATTTAAAAAAAAAAAAACCCACAGAAAAGATGCACTATTGTCTTTCCTAAGTGGTTAGTTCTCAGTTTGGCTTAAATTTATTAAATTGTAGGACTGAGGATTGGGCAGTATGTCTGTCAGTTGGGGTGGGAAGTTTAACTGTGACCTCAAGGGTTCACTGAAATCTGGAATGAGAAATCTCAGTTCCTTCTGGCACGGTATCTTCATCCAGATAGTAATAGTGCATCTTCACATCCAGGCCAAAGGCCCGTTACTGTAACACAACACGTACGAGTAGTATGCAATATTATGGAATGTTACATCTCCAAATATCATACAGAAACCAATAAAACCTATTTTACAGACGTTTCCTGTATTTATTTAGTGGCTTGGTGAGTGTGGCTTCTGAAACTGGAAAACACAAATGCCATTTTGAACACAGCACCAGGGAGAGTGAATTCAAACTGGCTCGTTCGTGCACCCAGCAGAGAACTTTACCTGTTAAATGTGTTTTGTATATAGGTAACCAAGCATATACTTGCACGATACCCACTGTCCTGTCATTACCTGCAGGACTGACTGAGTTCCCATGGAGTTTGTGAGGGTTTGAGAATTTCCCCTTGCTTCTTTGGCCCTCCCCAGTGTTTCAAGATTTGTGATACTCTGGCTGAATACAACTCGTTCTTTAATTAGAAGTGATTTGCCTAAGTCTCCTCGTTTTTGCAGATTTCATACTACTTGGTCTTTGCTGTATTTAACCTTTTGTTTAAAACTTCAACTAGTTTGTAAGGAACTTTGTCTAGCAGAGCTGAAGCTGAAGCCTGAAAGGTTCTAAGGTAGTGAAAGCTTGCTCCTCCATCCCTGATAATCTTGGGAAACCACCTCATCTCCCCTGAAATCAATGACTGCTTTTAATTGTATGCAAACATGCTAACTAATTGCAAGTATATGCAACATGCACATTGAGTGTCTCGGTAACAACAAAAGCGACCTCCTGTTTCTTTTTGTGGTTGTGTAACTTCCCCAGTTGGCCCCAGTCTCTGTGACACTATGGTTACCCAGGCACTGGTGAAATTCACCCGTCACTCCCAGCAGCCGTTAATTTTTCCCCTCCGAGGAGATGGGGTGTTGCTCATGAAGTTACTTGGCCTTTGCCTCTGCTGCTAGCGCAGCCTCTCTCCGCCACTTGGCCTTCTTTGCCAGGTTCCATCTGGTTAAGGACTCGTGACGAGCGGCAGCCTGCGAAGTTAAACGCTGCTTCAGTGTAGCATAGTAGGAGTAAGGATGCACCTCAGCGAAAGCCACCCAAGCCCTGCAAGGGCTAGCAACTACTTAGGTTTTGGGGGTGACAGGGACAGAGGTTAGCTAAATGTAGGATTTTAAGCTGCTGCTGCTGCTGCCTCGCCAAGTTCACCTACTTGCCTGGAATTGCGCCATGCATAAGCGTGCCAGGTGCTAGTTAGTGCTGTACTCACCTTTTTAGCTGAGGCAATCACTGCGAAGCAGGCAACGATCGAGAGTCCAATCATGATGTAACAAGCTTTAACTCGAGCTTTGTTTCTTGCCCTGTCTAACATCTCTGGCCTGTTAAAAGTTATTTTAAATAGGTTAAAGTTACTGAATCATTACAAAACAGTGAAGTATTTCTTTTTCAAAGCATTCCAAATGTGAACATCGCCCTTGAGAAATAAGAAGAGTTAGGTCCTAAAACAAGCACCTTCAGATTGCCATGATAGGTTTTGTACCACCCAAGAACTTTGCATTTTCTGACTGTAACCCGTTTCCAGTGAAAAGCAACATTTAATGAATTTTAAAAATCACCTTAAAATGGAAAAGCTCATGCAAAAAATATTTGCACTTCAATACCTGGGGTAAGAACATCAGAAATCATACCTTAAGCACTCTCTATTTCAACATCGTGAAAACAACAAGGGTTTATTTTAAAGAGATGGAGAGTGTATGTGGTGTCAACCAGATTTGGTGAGAGCAAGTTCCTTTTTCTCAAAATCAGCTTCACAATTAATTATGGTCATATCTGCCCTGTTCAGATAGCATCCTGCATGCTGGAGGCTTGGGACTTCACACGCTTGTAGTGGCTTAAAAACTTACGCTGTTGCGAGTTAAAAGAGTTTTTAGTTCTTCAGAAAAGCAGCAGCTTTATTTAAAGCAGATGGCTGATGCCAACCTTCGCTCTACTACAGCAACATGCACCTAAACAAGAACCATCTATGTGATTATTTTCACTGGCTGTCAAAGGCAAGAGCAACAGGACTGCTGCGAGAAAGGTATTGTACGGTGCAGCAAGCTTCCTTGGCTCAGCATCCTTCAGAGGCTGCGTACCCCCAGGAGGCAGGACCATGGGGAATCTCGCTCTGAATAAAATTGTCTCAAAACCTTCAGCTAAGTCATTTTCTGAGTCAGGTGTTACACTTCCGAGTAATGGTTTAGGGTATTCGTTACCATGCTGGCTGTATGCTAGTTTCCTTTCGTACGTCACATGGGAATGCTTTATACATATAAATACCCACAGAGAATATAAATAATATATAGTTATGGTTTTATACAAATAGATGTAAAAAGGATGGATGCACAAAGAATTGATTTTCTGTTGCGAACCAAGATCTCGCGGTGATCTCTTTCCCCCCGCAGCACCTTGAGCTTTGCTGCCAAGGTGAGCAGTGGGGTGGGGCAGGGCTGGGGTGTTTGCTGTGGGAGTTCTGCAGGTGAGGCGTGCGCGGGGTCTGGGGGCTGCAGAGCTGCCCTCAAAGGGTCAGTGCAGTCTGAGGAGTAGCTGTGCCAAACCACCCCCCTGCCTGCCAGCATGCGCACGTGCTGTACGCGCCACGTGTCTTGGAGATGAAGGGCAGGCAATGCCCTGCAGTTTTCAGCAGCTGCTTTTGTTTTGTACCAGGGTGAGCATCATCTTTAAAACAAACCACACATCAGGTGAGCACATAAAATCATTAATCCACTAATCCGTTTGTAGCCACAAAAGCAAAAACATAAATGTTATTAGTCTGCCTTATTAGCCTAATCGTATCTCACAACGTGCTAATTGGAACTCTTCTGAAGCTAATTTTCACTTTCCCCCTGCTTTCTGCCTCTGCTCTAAGGAAAACAGGCCTGAGTATGTTCTTCCCTAATTGCACATTAGGGCCTTTGCCACTCAGTTCTTAATCAGGACTCTGGGTAAACCTCTGCTGAAGTCAATAACAGCTGTTTCGAACAAACAAACAAACAAACAAACCCAAAACCAAAAAAACCCACCACAACAACTCATAACCTTAAGTAAGGACTGCAGATTTGACCCTTAAGACAAACTATCTTCAGTGGCTAGATTGTGTCCAGCGGGAGCAAGACCTTGCCATTCTTTTTTTGTTAACAGTTGAAGCAGTGACACAGGTCAGCCTCAGTGTCTCACAATTAACCCCTTCTCGTGTATTACGATTTATGATCTGAGAGTTCTAAAATGACATGGCTCACCCAGAAACCACAAAGTGGTGACACACAGCTGGGAGGCCAACTGCTGCACAGAAACAAGCAATCTCTGCACATGTATGTGTACAGACCGGCACACGCATGCCTTCATAAACACCTCCTGATGACCTCAACAGCTTTCAGAGCTGCTGAGACCTGTCGGAACCTCTCTCTAGGGGAACATGGTGGGATCAACAGTGCAAGAGCCATGGGATGCCTTAGAATGCTGCTGTCCAGCTCAGAAAATGCCGGTAAAACTGTTGGAACCAACAGCAACATTTAGAGGACGTACCTGCTGCTTGATGCAGTTCTGCACTCTGCTTAGGCTCAATGCAATTCCCCAGGCAGGGACACACTGTCATGATAAAATGCAGTGTCCTGGAGGGAGACATCAAACACACTGCCAAACTTCAGAAAAGGGCAGCAATTGGCACTGGGTGGTCCAAGTGTTCAGTGACCGACTCCCGTGGAGGTCACTAACTATCAGCAAGTCAGAGAACCTCAGGGTCAGCTGGGTTTGGGTTGGAAGGGACCTTCATAGATCATCTAGTCCAGTGGGTCAGTAAGAATGGGAGGCTAAGACTATGTCAAGTACTCAGTTTTGCTTGACGGGGATGTTTCTCTCATAACATCCTTGCCTATTTTTCCTCAAATTCTATAATAAATTAATTGGGTGTAGTCATTCAACAGCAGTCAGCTCCCTTAGAACTATTTATGGGAGCTATGAATGGAAAATATTATTTACCAATAACATCCTTCCCTGATTGCACATTATGAACAAGCAAAATAAACAAGCCAGTGCGTAGATGTGACCGAAGCTATCTGCTCAGATGGATCCAGTTCTTAATCCCAGGCTCTGGGGACCTCAGTAAGGAACATTTTTTTCATCGTAACCTCTAACCAGGACAGGAAATTCTTTTGCTCTCTAATTTGTTTCCAAGTTTTCAGTGTTGAAAAACCAACTGGTTCAAACTCTGTGGAAAAGCTTTAGCCCAGAATCAGGCCACCACTTTCCCTTCATCTCCACGGTCCCCTCTGACAAGAGCAGTGCACTTACGTGATCCTCGGAGGAATCTCTTCTTCTGTCTTGAAACGTCCCGTCCAGATGAGGATTTTTTTGTCAAACTTCGAAGGTTTGTAGCTTGCAACCACCTTGTGAGCCTGCTCAGCTTAAAGAGTAGGGGAAGAGCACCTTGTCAAACCGTGCACCGAGACCGAACGATGGGTAGTAGTACCAAGGGTGCAAGGGGGAACCTCCGCCCGTTCTGGCCGTTGGGAGAGTAACTCGGGATTACAGCTCCCAGGGCTGCTGCGCTACCTCTGGATACACCTCCCAGAGTTACCTCCACGCCGCCCCTCGAACAGCCCCGCATGCAACGGCAGTCTGGTTCGGCCTCCCCGCACCCGCCGGGTCCGGGCACCCGAGCCAGGGGGGTAAGGCCCGGGGCCACCCGAGCTGCCGTGCCAACGGTCCGGACCCCGCTGGCGGGCAGCCCCCGCCCCGCTCCGTCCGTCGAATCGCCCCGGCAGCCCCCTCCGCAGCCCCCTCCGCAGCCCCGCTCGCCGGCGCGGCGGCAGCGCCCCTTACCGCGGGTGATGCCCGGGCTCCGGGCGGGCTCCCCGCCGGCGGCGGCTCCCCGCGGCGCGGGCAGGCGGAGCGGAGCGGCGGACAGAAGCCGCCCGGGGCGGAGGCGCGCCGGCAGCATGGCGAGGGCAGCGCGGAGCGGCGGGACCCAATGCCTCGGCGGGAGCCTGTGCCGGTGCAGGTCCCAGTGCCGGTCCGCTCCAGCCCCGCCCCGCGGACCCCTCCAGCCGCACCCGGAGGCGAGGCGGGGCGGCCGCCGGAGATGGGGGGGGGGCCGGTCCTCCGGAGGAGCCGTCCAGCTCACCTAGCGCGCTGATGCGCCACGTCTCCAACACAGGCACACCCACGGTTCGAGTCAAAGCTCGGCTGAAGAAACAGGCTCAGGGGTTCAGTCTGGGGCTCCGTGCAGACCTGCCCACACCCCTGTTTCTGGTGTTTTACCGCTTGCTGGAGGCTCACCGTACCGATGAGCGTGTGAACCAGGACAGCCAGCACGGCTTCACCAAGGGATGGTCGTGCCTCACCAATCTGGTGACTTTCTATGATGGAGTGACAGCATCAGTAGATAAAGGGAAGGCGACCGATGTCATCTACCTGGACTTGTGCAAGGCCTTTGACACAGTCCCCCACCACATCCTTATCTCTAAACTGGAGAGATGTCATTTGATGGGTGGACCATCCAGTGGATAAGAAACTGGTTAACAGACCGTAGCCAAAGAGTGGTGGTCAATGGGTCTATGTCCAGGTGGAGGCCGGTGACAAGCGGTGTCCCCCAGGGGTCTGTCTTGGGGCCGGTTCTCTTTAACATCTTTATCAATGACATCAATGATGGAATTGAGTGCACCCTCAGCAAGTTTGTGGATGACACCAAGCTGAGTGGTGTGATCGACACCCTAGAAGGAAAGGAAGCCATCCAGAGGGATCTTGACAGGCTGGAAAAATGGGCCCAGGTGAACCTAATGGGGTTCAACACTGCCAAGTGTAAGGTCTTGCACTTGGGCCGGAAGAATCCCAGACATAGATACAGACTGGGAGAAGAGCTTCTTGAGAGTAGCCCTGCTGAGAAGGACCTGGGTGTCATGGTGGATGAGAAACTTAACATGAGCCAGCAGTGTGCTCTTGCAGCTCAGGCAGCCAGTGGTATCCTGGGCTCCATAAGAGGGGTGGCCAGTAGGGACAGGGAGGTGATTGTGCCTCTCTACTCTGCCTTCGTGAGGCCCCACCTGGAGTACTGTGTCCAGATCTGGGGCCCCCAATACAAGAAAGGTCTGCAACTGTTGGAGAGGGTTCAGAGGAGGGCCATGAGGATGATTAGAGGGCTGGAGCACCTCCCCTATGAAGAGAGGCTGAGGGAGCTGGGCTTCTTCAGCCAGGAAAAGAGAAGGCTGCGGGGGCACCTCATTGCAGCCTGCCAATGCCTGAAGGGAGCATACAAACAGGAGGGGAACCGACTTGTTAAAAGGGTAGACAATGGCAGGCCAAGGGGGAATGGGCTGAAGCTGAAGGAGGGAAGGTTTAGATATTAGGGGGGAAGTTCTTTACAGAGGGAGTGGTAAGGCGCTGGAACAGGCTGCCCAGAGAGGTGGTGGATGCCCCATCCCTGGAGGTGTTCAAGGCCAGGTTGAATGGGGCTTTGGGCAACCTTGTGTAGGCCCAGACCTGGAGGCTGGTGGCCCTGCCTGTGGGAGAGGGTTGAAGCTCTATGATCCTTGGGGTCCCTTCCAACCCAGACCATTCTATGATTCTATGATGATTCTCATTACACTCTTTCACCTTGCTTCAGTTTACAAACCTTTGTTTGTTTCATTTCGTTTCATTTCGTGTCCTGGATAGAGTAAACTTTTATTTAAAAAGCTAAATAAATCAGTAAAAACATACCCCTGGATAAAATTAATTAATTCAGCAAAGCCAGCAGAGAATACATAGCGCTTGCACACGAAGTAAGTACGATAGCAGTGGCAGTTTAACACAGGATCTCAGCAGAAGAGTGTCCGATGTGCTGAGCAGGGGAGGGTTGTGCATCCATCAGCCAGCGCCTGCGGATGAACGGAGGAAGCCCCACTCCCCAGGGAGGGATCACTGCCAGGCAGCAGCTAAAGCCCTGTGCGCAACGTGACAGCACGAACGAGGAGTCTTGAACCATTTGTGGCCAGTTATCTATTTACAGGAGCAGGGCCAGAGGTAAGCAGCTGCTTTTGAAAGCAAATTGGCGAGCAGAGGGAATCAGAGATTTGTCACCAAAGTGAGTCCTAACACCCCTGATACTGATTTGGGGTTTTCGTAATACTGTTTGTACAATGTTTCGTTCCAGAAAGATATTTTTAAAGTATTTTCTTTTCAGTAAGCAGCTCCTTGTTGATGTTTTCTTATTCACACTTGTGCAGTTCTCATCCCACAGCCATGAAAGTAACAAAACATCCTTATTATTGGTAAAATATCAAAGTCATTCCCATCCATCTATCTCTTATTAACTTAAAACCATAAGAATAATAATAAAAAAAAATCAACCTTTTCCCATTTAATTTCCAAACAAAATTTCTGTTTGCGAATGAGCCTTCCTCTAAGCAGAGGAACCCTGCTCCCTGAATCAAAACTCCCCATCGGCTTTCTCATGTTCTTCTAAAAATAGCATCAAAAGGCAGAGCATGTCCCTCTCTGCATGTGCGTGCACATGTGCACGAACCCCTGCCCCAGAGCAGCTCTGCCCTACTTCAGAACTTCGTTGGGGAGGTGAAGAACAGATTTCAACAGAAAGGACCTAGAGGGTCTGGCAGTAGCCCCTTTACTTTTGCCGTCTTCAAGCTCAGAAGGCGGCGTAGCACCCAGCAGTGCTCCTTGTCTCTGGAGACACAGCTGGAAGGGCTGTTCAGCGTTGTACCTTATAAGCAGCACCCCAAACACTGCTGCTAGTTGCCAGTCGTGCTGGTAACCCACACGTGTAGAGTCATTGTGGTTACAACCACCATCAGTGGAGCTGCTGGGAGGAAACTTGTGTAGTTTCCAGCACTCACCAAAGGACTGCTCTAAAGCTTATGACACCTGCACAGACAGAGCTACCTAAATCCTGAGAGAGCTATGCCCTGGAGGAGATGACTTGAAAAACTCAGTGGCTTTCACAGGTCTTCATTCTCCCTAAGGATATTGCACGCTGCATGATAGTGGCTTCAGAGTCCATCGTTTAGCGTTATTAACAACAAAATAATAGTGCTTAAATAGTGTTTGCGTCCTGAGCAGCCTCCTGCTGACCTCAATAAATGGCATTTTCACGCTTGACTTCTCTGGGGACAGCACTGTTTAGGGACGTGTGTCCTCTCTGTTGCTCTCAGAGATGGAAAATGTGTGGGTGGGCACATATGGGCATTAGCATTTTGAGAAGTAGTGCCGGGATCCTTCTGAAGTAAGTGAAGGCATGGAAGACTACATTGAAATTCTGACATCTGTGATATCTTTCCTTAAATATACCCCCACAGAGACCTTCACATCACTGTCACCATACCTGGTTCCTCAAGATTCCCCCGTTGCCCTGTAGAGGGGATTCCCTGGCCGGGTTGGCTTTCTTCCTAAAGGACATTTCTAAGAAGCAGGCTGAGATCTGCAGTGGAAACACACTTCATGGGTGCATGTGCTGGTCAAGGCCAAACCAAAGTTCGTGGGGAGAGGTAAGGAAATGAGGGAAGCAAACTCAATTTTAAATTACAATATGGCTTTAATCATTCCCTTTCACATATCCTTGAGACATGATATGCTCAACAGTTTTGAGAACAATAAACACAGGTACAGTGTTCGAACCAAATCAACCTTTCTCACTATCTGAGTGCTGACAGTCGTTGTGCAGTGTAAGCTTTGTTTCTCTCTTTTGGGGGAGATGCTTCTTGATGCATTGGCAGTCAAACGGCAGGAATTGTAACCCTGTCATACATGCAAACCCTATTCAGGACAGTGTTTGTAACAGCTGATGTGTGAACAGCATCCATCATATATATACATGTGCAGCACCCTTCCTTCTTCCAACCAGAAACAGAACGTAATCAATTACTCAAATGTGTATGTAAATTGCACCCTTGCCTTTCAAAGGACTTTAAAAATGTCTTCACAGAAACATATTGTGTATACACAGTCTACATGTCACAGTAATTTTGGTGCCCATGTCCATTGTAGAGATGTGATTTGTAGCTGCATTTAACAAAATATGAAAAGAAAAATCATACGGACAAGGGTTACAACATATAAATAGAAATGATAGAAAAATAGATATATTGAACACAGCAGTCACACAATATCACTCTGTAACACCAAAGCTATTCAACTCTATTTTGGCCTGCCGCAACATCCAGTCATCCCAGATCTAAACAGAAGCATGGAAAAAACTCAAGGAATTTAGTATTATTTCACAGTAACATGGCACAGAAGTTAGAATAGCAAAGTTTCTATGGCACAGACTTTATGAACAGTGTTTTTCACAGTCCTGGACTGGCAACATAGCTCTGCTGTTCAGGGTTTGGAATATGTGTGGTACCACTGTCCCGATAGAAAAATTCCTCCTTCTCTGAACATGCCTTTTGCCTCTCATGCAGAAGACAAAGCTCAGCTGTGCTGACGGAGCTACAGAGCAGAGGCTCATCCAGTGAGGCTCGTATCGGTTCAGTCTTGTGCTCTCTCAACATATCAGCATGGTGCATTGTCATCTTCTTGTTGAATGGAGTTTTTAAATATGTATCAAAAAAAGCTAAAATTCCCAGGATATGCTCAGGTTGATCCTTGTCACTACATTATCTATGCTAATGAGAGGAATCTGTTAGTTTTATAAGTTTTAACATTCCACGTTTACATTACATCTTCTACTAAGAAGACACTTGAAAACAAACATAGTGAGTCCTCTCTCTCTGTGCACCAGAGGAGGTGCATGAGGTTAATCTGTGTATTTCCTTTGGGTATGGGGGAAAAAAAAATAGATGAACATCTGTATAACTACAGAGCTCCAGAGAAAGTCTTTAACTGTTAGATGGATCTGTCTCTAGTTTGCCATCACCCCAGTAAACACAAGGAACTTTGAAAGTCACTGCAGCACTCGTCTGGAATAAAGTTTGCAATTTTGGGGAGAGAAAAAGAAAAAATAAGACTCACTGATACCAGGATTACTTTGGGATGTTTAGGAGAATGGAAAGCCTATCTTAAAAGCAGGGACTAAAGGACTGGGCTTGTTTATCCTAGCAAACAAAGGCTGGGAGAGGGTTCTGTTTGATCTGTGAAACAGAGCCAGGTGAGAAGAAGAGTTCGTTTAATCCACCGGGCTTCAAAGATGCAAAAAACGGTGAGATAACCCCATCTGTTCCTGCCCACACATCTGAGAGGAATAATACTTTCCTGATGCTTCTGCCTCACTTCGGGGATTGAGAAGGTTGAAGAGGTTCCTGTAGGTCTTTGTGAGTGGGATGGGGAAGGAAAGGAGCTGCTGAAAGGGATGCACCTCATGGTGCCCATGGGAGCAGGAGCTGGACTCTGTGAACTAGGTGAGCCTTGCAAGTCTGGTAATGGATAACTGCCTAAGTAAGTACCGGAGGAGAAGGCATTTTGTGTGTGTCCTGCTCTCTTTGGAGATGCCAAAAGGAAAGAGACGTGAAAGAGAAATGTCTCCCAAAGATGGCTTTTCATCTTTGAGTGTTCAAATGCTGCCCAGTCATATGCTGGAGAGTCTTTTCCTGGTGATAGCCCTCACAGTATTTTTAGGAAGAACTTTGCCTTTTATTAGTCTCTGCCCAGGCACTTGGAAATGGCAGTTTCCATTCACAGAGTTTTTCTCAGATTTACATGAGTCTGAGATAGTAGCTTGGGAGCTGGAAGACTTAGAATCCAAAGAAATCTGACTAACAGCAACGCTGCCTGCGCTCTTGGAGGAATACGTGTAAATCATTTTGAGAAAGGCTGATTTTGTGTTGGTTTCTTGCTTGTAAAGGATGACATAGCACTTTGGGAGAAAAGTGCAGCAGAGGATTCCATAATTGGATATTAAAACGACGATGATTTCCACTGCTGGCAGGTATTTGCCAAATGTAGTTGCGTAGACGGGGATAAATACAATCCACGCTATAAAGTAAATTAGCATGCCAAAGGTGATGAATTTAGCTTCGTTGTAGTTCTCTGGTAGCTTCCTACCTTTAAAGGCAAATATGAAGCAAATGAAGGCCAGGGCAGCGATGTAGCCCAACATAATCCCAAAAGCCACGATAGAGCCCTCATCACACTCCAGAATTATTGCCCTTGGGATCGAGAAATTTTGCTTTACAAAAGGCGTCCTAAATATTAGCCAGAAGGTGCAAATGATGACTTGAATTCCAGTGCAGGTGACCACCATGGGAACAGGTTTATATACACATTTCAGGAAATTCTGCAGCTTGGGATCAAAGCTGAAGGCTAGTAAAATTTTTAGCGACTTTATTAAAATACATGAAACACAGAGTGCAAAACTGATGCCAAAGAGGGCCTGCCTAGTTTTACACTTGAATTCTGTGGGCTCGTCTATGAAGAAGATGGTGCTTAAGAAAATTAAGAAGTGGCTGAAGAGAATAATGTAGCAGACGGTTAGGCCTCCGGACGCCTTTACAACCGGCGTGTTCAAGTATTTAGTAAATATGACACTGATTGACAAAACCAGAATGACCCCAAAAGCAGAGAGGAGGAGGAGGAAAATAGCAAACCAGTCAGCCCAGGCCAGGAAATGGATTGTCTTTCTGTAGCATGTGGTACTGTTGATAGGAGCCCAGTAGGTTTTGTTGTTGCATCGGTAGCAGTAATCCATGTCTGGAAACAGCAATGTAGAAGGAAGATAACTTAGAAACCCAAAGTAAATAAAGCTGGAAGTGGATTATTGAGGCTTGAGATAGAGGAGCAAAGTGGGAAGGGATGCTCAGGGCCACAGACTGAGGTGACTGCTTCCTACTGCTCCTGTTGCCATCCAGGCGGAGGAGCTGCAGGGCAGCGGTGGCAGCAGGACCCGGGGAGGAATAGCCAGGGGGAGGGGTGGGCACACAGGGAAGGATCAGGGACCTGAAATGGCCTTGGTCATCTCTGACTGGTGATACTGGCCAGAGCTCTGGATGGGCAAACTTCAACTGAAATGTGAACAATGAGTTCAGGGTAAATCAATTCTCTTGTGGAAAACGGAATGGTGTTTCTTTTCTTTACCAGGAAAAAACTCCAACATTACAGTCAGCTTTTGAATTAAACCATCACAAATAAAGACTTCTTTAGATTATCCTTTGAAAGGCTAGTTTTGCTTTAAAATTCCCATCTCCACCGATATGGTGAAATATCACGATTATTTGAGTTCAAAAGATAAAATTTAGTTTCCTCCTGCCCCCAAGATATTAAGAGTACATTGTACCACAACTTTCTTAATTCCGTCTCTCTCCTCTATATCTAATTTCCCCTCCTTAAAAATTTTTTTCTCAAATTTATGAATGAACCAGCAGTAAACTATAACCCAAGCACAGCTACAGGCTAGGTGGAGAATGGATGTAGAACAGCCCTGAGGAGAAAGGCTTGGGGGTGTTGATTCCAACTGATATGTTTCTGTGAAAGTACACACCAGATACGATACTAGAAAATATTACTCTACAGTTATATCAAACTTTTTAGTACTCCCTGTATTTTGCTGATAACAAAATACATTGGTCTTGAACTTAGAGTCACAGAATACTGTGTGTTGGAAGGGACCTCAAAGATCACCTAGTTCCAACCCCTCTGCCATGGGCAGGGACACCCTTCCCTAGACCAGGTTGCTCAAAGCCCCATCCAACCTGGCCTTGAACGCCTCCAGAGATGGGGCTTTCACAACCTCTCTGGGCAGCCTGTGCCAGGACCTCAACACCCTCATAATAAAGAATGTCTTCCTTACTGGACTGGATGTATCGCAGTAAGACAAGAAAACAAGGGTCTATTTTAATGAGACTCACTGATAAATCATCCAGACTTTCCATCCTAACAACAGATAATGTTAGTCAGCTGGAAAAATCTAATTGCTAATTTGTCTCTAAAAAGCATTTAAACCAAGTTTTATAGGCCAAACTCTCACATTTGGGAAACGGAGCATAAACAAATAGTTTAATCTCGTTCCAAAGTTATACTTAACGTTGCCAAGACACATTACGCCAAACCAAGCAATTGTATTGATGTCTAAATAAACCTTTATTTGGATGACAATTCCTTACCTGTTTGGTTGCTGTAATGGTTTTCTGGGCAGTAAACGCACTCATAGCAGCATGTGTGTGGACTTTCTGTAACCTTTTTCATCTGCCCTGGCCTGCAGTGCTGGGAACATGTTGACTGAACCTTCTGCAGTGTGCAGAAAACAAAACAAGACAAAAATCAGCTCAGGCACAACTAGTAACTAAGGACTGTTAAAGTAAACCTCCAGTAATTCTGCCATTTGCACGCTCTTTTTGTACCTGACGTGCTTTAAGGGAAACTGATGCTGAAGAAAGGCATTGTAGGCTCTGTGTTTCTTGTATTTTCTCCCCACAGTCAACAAGTGACAGGATGGGGCATTATCTAGCTGATAATTTTCTTTTTTTGGCTCTGAATGCCTATCAGTGGAATTGTCTGTACCTTTAAAAACCAGATCAAAGTGTCTCATCCAGCTTTGAACCTGGAATTTAGACAGCTGAGGATCAGCTCCAAAGAAAGCCCAGAAGCATCTCATGAGGGATTCGAGTGGAGCTCTTCACAAGTGAGATCCTAAAACCCTGCCTGGCTGCTCTGAGCCCCAGGGAGACAGATAACCTCGGGGGAGACACCTCAGCTGGTGCTCTGTGCTGCAGCTCTGACCTTCCTGGCCCTCAGCACCTCATGCCTGGGTCATGCAGCATCACTCTGGGGGTGCAATCAAGGCCTTTCCTCGAGGTCTGAGTTCAGGTCTTCCTCCTAAAGACAATTTATTTGTAAAACAGAGCAACAGTCCTGAGGGACACCGCTATTTTTTGACTCTCTCCAAGCCGGTGCTGATAAAGAGTTGGAGACATTTCCTTGCCATCCTGGGCAGTGCCATGAGGAAGGGCAAGATTTTAGGTTTTCTTCTGCCCTCAGCCTTTTCTGTCAGCTGTGGCCACACACTGAGACTCGAATTCAGCCCACCTAGTAAGCAGACTCTCCCTGTCATATTGGTAGTTAATGCTTCACGGCACAGAGCTGCACAATGGACCAAGACCTCCAGCCATGCACAAATGGCAGATGATCCAGCCGGAATTGACCCAGGCCACCCACTAGTCCTGTCTACACCTGTGCTGGGGCTCCAGGTGGTGCCACCTACCTCAGACTCCTGTAGCTGTGCTGACCTCAGCTCTAACAGGAACATAAAATCAACAAAACTTTCCTTTCCTTTTTCCTTTCCTCTTTCCTTTCCCCTTTCCTTTCCCCTTTCCTTTCCCCTTTCCTTTCCCCTTGCCTTTCCTTTTGCCTTTCCTTTTGCCTTTCCTTTTGCCTTTCCTTTTGCCTTTCCTTTTGCCTTTCCTTTTGCCTTTCCTTTTGCCTTTCCTTTTGCCTTTCCTTTTGCCTTTCCTTTTGCCTTTCCTTTTGCCTTTCCTTTTGCCTTTCCTTTTGCCTTTCCTTTTGCCTTTCCTTTTGCCTTTCCTTTTGCCTTTCCTTTTGCCTTTCCTTTTGCCTTTCCTTTTGCCTTTCCTTTCCTTTCCTTTCCTTTCCTTTCCTTTCCTTTCCTTTCCTTTCCTTTCCTTTCCTTTCCTTTCCTTTCCTTTCCTTTCCTTTCCTTTCCTTTCCTTTCCTTTCCTTTCCTTTCCTTTCCTTTCCTTTCCTTTCCTTTCCACAGATATGCATCTTTATGTACAAAATAAATGGTGGTGGCATGTAAGAGACAGAGCTTTTATACACAGTCATTTCTTATTTTAAAACCCCTTTTCAAGATGCTGGAGTAGCACCCTTAGGACACTCTGATTTACTCATCTTAGGAAACTTTCTAGGAGTATTTGGGAGAAATAGCTCAATTTCCAACCACTGATCCTGCTTCTCTGGATGCATGAAGGTGGTCAAATAAACCCAGAGAGGATTCTCTGTTGTAAAAGGGGAATGTGAAACCGCAAGAGCTGACACATGCTTCACTTGCAAATACTTGTTGCTGCTTAACCTGGCAGGCAGCTAAAACAACGACACAACTGTTCACTCAGATGAGGGAACTGTGTTCACTCATCCCAGGGGGGTAGGGAAGAGAATTACAAATAAAAAGGCAAAATTTGTGTCAAAATAAAGACAGTTTAATTTGACAGAAAAGGAAGATAATAGCAACAACAATAACAATAATAATAACACAGTACAGAACAAGTGATGCACAACACAATTGCTCACTGCCTGCAGATCACCAATGCCCAGCTAGTTCCCAAGCTGCGGTCCTGACCCTGGCCAGCTTCCCCCAAGTTATATACCAAGTATGATGTCATATGGAACAGAATATCCCTTTGGCCAGTTTGGGTCAGCTATCCTGGGGGTTGGACACAGGTCCCTTGCAATCCCTACAATTCTGTGATTCTGTGATCCTGTCCATGTCCCCTCCTAGTACTGAGGGAAGAAGAAAATATATAAAGCAAATTTCACATGTTGTGACAACAAATTATATAGTTACCTTTAAATCCAGAAATTGTTTTTTTTTCTCCTCATCCTCAAAGATGAAGTCATCTTTCTCTGGGTCATATTCTGCCACAGTGGTGATTTCCATGTGGCCATCAATTTCTTTCCAAAGAAGTACATCATAATTGGTGCTCATATCTCCATTGGAGTCAAACGTGATTTCTTTATCATCATCAATGATCGTTACATTTTTAAGTTCTTCAAGGAGCTGAACATAAGTAGAGCGAACAATAACATGCATGATTACCATGCCAGTGTGATCAACTCAATAGTTTAACATCTGTACAATAATATCAAGTTAAAAATAAATGCTGCTTTTTAGGAGTAAAAGAAATCTTAAAACTAAAGTTCATCTTTGTAACTGTTTCATCTGGCATTCTACACAGAATGATGTTATTCAGACAATCCTGTTAAGCTTGAAGACCTACTAATAAAAAAATAATAATTTCTTAACTCTATGCAATATGTACAAATACCCATGTTAGTATTTTTTTTCCCAGCCTTGGAAATTTCAGTATGATCATGGGAAAGAAAAGGTTTTTGCTTGCTAGAACTAATGACCTTTTGGAACTTACTTTCATGTAAAGAAATACTGAATGATGTGGTTACTTTACTGTCAACCTGGACAACAATTGCTTCCAGAGTAACCTCCCACGGCCTGTCTTGAAATACCTTCTCTAACATTGTTTTCAGCTGTGATGCTTACTGATACTGTGTACTGCAAAGTGAGACTCCACAGTTGTATGAACAATAAATGCAGGTCTGCTCAGATGAAGTGATCAACGGCACAGTGGAAATGAAGAGCAAAGCCATACTTGACAGATCCTAGGAAATACTAGAATAAGCAGGCTTCAATAAGGCGGCTGTTTGTCTTAATATTGCACACTGGTCCCTTCAACAAGGTTAAATTTCTCTCCCCCTTATCACAAACACAAACAGACAGATCAAAAAATTGTCTGTGGATCTGGAAAAGGGTAGGTTAAGGCACCTATAACCCACTCCAGGTTCCTGGAGAGACCATGACAGGACTTGCATTAGCTACAGTAATTCTTAACTGAAGCAAAGGCTTTATCCCTTTGCAGGCCTAACAATTTTTGGGATTAAATAACAAGAAAAAGCTCCCAGATTTTGCTGAAAAGATGAATGCAACTGTCCTTCAAACAGCACACTTTTACATGTATCCTTTTGTGATATTTCTAGTAGCTAAAGAACATACTGAGAAGCATACTACAGCAATATACTCTGGCATATATCTGTATATATATATCTGTATATACATCATATCTGGTGTATATAACATCATTTTTTAATGTACAACATCATTTTTCAAGAGTTTGTATACTTGCACTGCATATCTACTCATTTATGAAGAACCGAAGGGTGTTCTAACCAGTATTTCATCTGAGTTAGATGCTGCATAGTCATACAGGAGGTTTTGTACTCTGTATCCTCAGACCAGCAATTTAAACTGCCTTTTCTATGTTTTTCCAATTGCTGTAACAATATAGGAACAACAGAGCTTTTGGAATATGTCTTGAGCTTCAGACAGAGTGGGCTAAAAATTAGCAACTTTTTGATTTAACTGATGGTTGGTTTTTGCCAGGTCTGTAACACCAATGACTCTGTCGTTTGTTTGCATGAGGAGATGTGTGGTATGTATTATTAGCACCCTAAGCTTTATATGTACCTATTTCTGGAGGGTTAAATTTAGTGTAAAGAAAATGCATTATGAAAGGAGCATGGGGAGAATAGCTACCTCTCTTGAGTTTTCTTCATGAGTTCTTGGCCTCTTAACAAGACTTTTAATTTGGGTGGTTTGGGATTTAATTCAGCAACGATATTTGTAGAGCTCTACAAAATTGCATCCCCTGTACAGAAGTCCTGAATTTGTCCTCTTTGCACTTACAAATTCACATAAGAATCTCATTGTTACTGGTAGTTTCATTTTTTTTAAAATCCCATATCTTGGTTTGACCTGCCCTGACCTAGGACAAGAGGTCAGAGCAAGTCAGAACGTTTCAGTGCTTGTTTGACTTTTAGATGAACTTTGTTTAATCCTCTCAGTAAAAGTGTGTAAAAGTGAATAGTCCCAAGCAGATTCTTGGGTAAAAGGTCAGGTCAGGTTTACTTGTCTGATTTTTCTTCTTCCCACAGCAGTAGTAGAGTTTGATAACAAGTGCCTCACCCACCTTAATGATTGTGTCTAATTTCCCTATCGGTTGCATCAGTACAAATCAAGATCAGATAGAATTATAGTCTGTTGCATTTTCACTTTCAAGTAAAGATTCATTATAGGGGGAAATACCTGAATTCAAACAAACCAGAGACAATAGTTGGTCATGGGGGTGGGGGATGGGCTGTTGGGAAACTCGAATCCTTTGGTGAATGCTCCTTTCTTCTAACATCCCCACCTATCAAGAGCATTCACTGCTGTGTATATTTCAGTGGTCTGCAGCAACAGGACCAACCATTAGTAGCTGAGTAGCTGATAAATTAACTGTAGATTAGCTATAAATTTTTATTCATTTTTATTCTGTCCCACATGAGTAGCTAGTAAGACATGATGTTCCAGCAAGGAGCCTACAGACTGGAGCTGTCATCTAAGCTTGTGCCTACTCTTGAAGGCAATGGGGGAAGTAATGAAGGGTAGCTAATGAAGCTCAGCAGCTAAAGATCCCTTCTGCACCTCTGGACTCACATGTTTACAGCCATTGCTACTGTACCTGTGAAGGAGGAGATGGTGGGCACACAGTTGAAATCAATTAGCTATCTGTATGTAAAACACAATAACCATGCTCTGTCTACAGCAGAGCATGTAGCTGTGGCTTGGCATCAGGAGTCTCTGCATATACATGGACCAACAAATGGGAGACAAAACTGGTGTCTAGTTTTCCTGACTGCAGCAGTTAGATTCTGCTGCTCTAGCAATAGAATTTCATTTGGGGTGGGAAAGCAGAGCAAGAATAAAAAGTAATTTAGTAAAAGGACAAAGACAGTAAATCCTGGAATGTGGCAGCAAAAGTGAGATTAAAGTTATGCAGAGAGAATGAGGCCTGAAAGAATTAACAACATACCTCCCAAGGAGTGAAGGCAGAGGGATCCTTGCAGTTTCGGTCTTTGCATTGTCCTTTAATGGCGTGAGCAATGGCATAGACTGCAAGTATTGTACTGTGGATAAACCCTGGTTCTATGTTGGCATTCAAAAAATCATCTCTCCAGATCTGTTGCTTATTCTCAACATTTTGCAGTAGATCATCCTGGGACTGGTTTGAAATGCACGTTTGGAAATCATGGTATTCCAGGTGTGCACAGACAGACAGAAGAGTAATATATTCACGAAGAAACTTGTTGTTGTCAGTGGGCTTATCATGAAGGTTTTTCAAAAAGTCTTGGAATGTGGAGATGTTTTTAAATCCGCTTTTAAAGCCAAATCCAACAATGGTTCCCAGCTTCCTGATGTTAGGAATCGTACTGATTTTGACTGCAGCCGACCAGTTATCACTTGCGATCCAGATTTTTTTTACATTCCTCTCAATTGCCTTCTTAAACAGAATGAGGACATGGAACTGTCTCATAAAGACAACAATAACGTTTACTCTGGTTTCCTTGACAATCTTCTCAATTGTGCGGTCCACTTTGGCGTGGAAGGTGTTGTCAGAGAGATAGGCGGGCAGCATTTCTTTAAAAGCTATGCAAACGTTGTTTGCCATGGCCTGCACCCCAAAGCTCTCCAGAGCAAACCGCCCATTGTCATCATCGGTGGCTATTACTCCAATCCAATTCCACCCACACTCACCGATCAAGTGGGTCATTGCTCTTGTCTGATGAAAATCACTGGGGATAGTCCGGAAGAAAGAAGGAAACCGGATTTTGTCACTGAGGATTTCAGCTGAGGATGCAGGACTGACCTAGGAAGAGTGAACAATTCAATTATGGAGGTAGTCTCCTCCAGAGGACACCAAGAGATCCAAAGCTGCCATGACTGCTCTTTCATCCAGCCTGACCCAGGCTCCCTCCTCCTGCAAGCCAGCATCAACAAGGTGCAGCCAAATGGGGCAGGTTCCTCCACCCTGATATTCTGATGCAGACTCATGCCCGCTACCAGTTCTGCCACTTTCATCCTCATCCACATGATTACTTCAGCAAAGGCAGAGAATAAAACCTTTCAAAAGGGATATGATAATTGTGCTAGTATAAGGATTTTGGTTTACTCCGTTCAGTTACCTTCAACTTGCTATTCAAAACAATATTTAAAACACTGTAAACACAAAATATTATTAATGACTCAAATTGCCAGTACCCTTACACCTTGCAGTATTTTTCTGTCACTAAGCATGTTAGTACGGTTCGCTCACATGTATATTTTTTCTCCAAGATGTAATGACCATATTTTAAAAGGTTCATTAAGTCTGTTGGAAGAACTTCACAGAAAAAACAACAGTATCCAGTACTGCAGAAGGCTTTAATTCTTTTATATAGAAGGTTTATTACCTTTTCTCTTGTGAATGTAGCTAGGAAAATGACTTTGTTTAAATCCCTCTAGTTTTAATTCTTTTCTATTTGTTTGTAGGAGTTTCTTTCCCTGCACTTACATTTCCTACTTTGCTTGACAATTATTAAAAAAAATAAATCTAAGCTTTCCAAGATGAGAGTCACCAGTCTGGAAGGGATGCCAAATCTTACTGATGTCAGAAGATTACAGATGCTATTGATGAGAAAAAATCCGGTGGGTCACCTATTCCATTTCTATGTCCCAGTGCAGATTTGTTTGATCACATGTCCTTTGATTCTGTTCAAGTGTGGCGTTTTAATTGTCATACTTAGAATAGCTCCTGTGGTGGAGCTGGAGGTCATAAAAACTTCCTACTCTTGCGGAGGAGAAGGTTCAGCTCAGATTTTATGTCTTTTCCATGTGTTTGGTTCACTACTTTGTGGTGAGGCAATGAGGTAATTTATATCAAATTGGCAAACCCAACCGGCAACACAGGATGATGTGGAAGTGGGTCTCCTTTTTCCCAACTCTTTTACAACGGTGAAAGTAGAAATGTAAGCACTGGCTTAAGTGCAAACTTGGGACTGCACTAGTCCTAGAGAGGTCAGAAGTAGAGAAGGATGCTTTGGGAAGGAGCAGTGTGGATCTGTAGAATTGTATGCCGTCTTTTCTACTGCTACTTGAAGAGTAACATGAGTAAAACTGTGTCTTAGAGCAATATTCCCCACTTTCCTGTCCATAGTTATGACAGAGTCCAAAATCTAACCTCTCTTGGGCAGGTGAGAATTTCCAAATATCTGAACAAAAGTGGGTTGTTACTGTGGTGGTTGGGGTTTTTTTTTTTGTTTCTCCCCTCCCTGCCCCCAGTTTGATAGTGGGTCCCATCATATTCACCACCAGCCAGAGTAGAGATGACAGATGTAGCTTGGTTGCCTGAACAAAGTCCTTTAGTGTCACCCAAGGTGCACTGGAGTAACTGCCACAGCCATGCAGCACTAATGGTCTGGCCAGGCTGACAGGTGCCCAGCACCATCCTGAAACAGCCCTTGTAGGCACGTGCCTTAGGCATGTAGAATAGCCCTTATTGCCTTTGCTTAGGCAAGGGAATCAACCCCGCCATTTGGAGCTGAAGCCCACCCCTCCTGATGTCCTTAGTTGGAGGCAAACACGTGGCTTTTCCAGTCCCTACGATCAGAGCTGCAACTTTATTCTAAGCATGGAAAATCTGAACCTCTGTCCAAAATGAAATTGTTCCCTCGAACCTACCTGTGGGATTAATTGCAAAGCCAGCAGCCTTGAAACTGCCATCGACTCCTCCGAGTAGCTGGCTCCGGTGACGGCCTTAATTCTCGGGATGTAGTCTGAGTAGTTACACTTGAACTCCACAACATCCTCAGAAGAATTGAATTTGGACAGAAACCTCAGAGCAGACGCCATGGCCTTTGTAACCTCCGCACAGGTGTCGTAGATTTCGTAGCCCAGAGTAACTCCAGGCAGCAGCGTCGAATTGTTGATCATCTCAATAGCGTGAATCATCGCAAGCGTCTGAAGAAAAATTTGAATTTCGAAGCTGTCACGAAATATAGAAGTTTCATTTTAGAAAAACGCTGCTGGGAACAAGGCCAAAGCAAAGCCCCTTTTGAGCACATCCCTTAGAATTTGACAACTACTGTAAAGAAATGAGGGATCATATGGTTTGTGTGATTTGCTCTAGTGTATCGAATACTAGAAATCATACATTTTTGTCTCACCTGAGTGGGAGATTAAGCAAAATAAATACAACATTTAAAATACATGTGAATAGAAATTATTTTCCAAAAAACCCCAGGTACTAACCCCAAAATTTTGAAGTTACATGAAAAATGACAACTGATGACTTCCAGAAGCATTTGTCAAAACTGTTCCAGTTTATTCCGTGCTCCCAATAAGCTTTTAAATGTATTTATTTTCACTAAAGAAATTAAAGCACTGTATCTTTCAGAACAGAGGAAAACATTTCAGAGATCGAAGTCTTCTAGTGGTTGCATCAACATTCCTAGCATCCTCTCTAAATCTGCTGAACTTGCTATGGTTTTTCCCCTTACCTCCAGTGGATATTATAACAGACTCTTAACCAGAACTGTGCTAGCACAAAGTGCCTGCAATATGCAACCATTCCTCCTCTCAGGCAATCTTCTCTGAAGCTTACAGATCTTGCAAAATAAATTACATTCCAAATGGACAATTTATGCCTCCATAGAAAAATAATGGAAGGCTGACAAAATTACCAGCTTCACCATCATTGCGAAATAGATCCCAATGGATATCTGTGTGTTCAGCTGATTATTAGATTCAGATGTGGGATTAAGTTGTGTATAAAATTAAAATGACATTTGAGGATTTGCACCTGTATTGAAATTGAAGAAAATGCATATTTAGAATTTCTGGATTTAGGAAAGTGGTAGTACATAGTTAAAGTTCTTCACCAGGCATCCTTTTCATTCTTTTCAGAAAATCAGTGTTTCAAGAACAGTGGCATTTGGAGCCAGCAAAATAGTATTCTGATGCACAGTCTGAACCTAAATGCATATGTGACATTGTGTCTATGCAGCCTATCCTATAGCATAATACCACAGCTATAATACAAAGTGTAATAACCACAATAACTGTAATAATAATTACAAACTAGTCAGCAAGGTACTATCACACGTTACGACTGATCTGCCCCATGAAGTGGGGGACACGCTCTTAATATATGCTTAGGTACAATGGAACGGTCGGTCTGCCTGTATTCAAATCATCTAGGTTCAACTTCAGATCAAAGAATGGAGAACTTCAGACATGTACCAACAAACTAGTATTTACATGGAAATGAAATGACTGTTCAGCCCAGACCCAAACCTCCAGGGATTTTTGATTATGTTACGCACAGTTTATGTCATGCTTTAGTCTTTTTAAAGACTGGGAAATGCCAGAGAAACAGAATTTGTTGAGCTTAATAGGAGCCATCCATGCCCAAGGTCAGCGATGCCTTCTTTGCTATATATGCAATTCCCAGCACTACTCACCCAGCGCAATTCTGGATGACTGGCTTGATGGGATATTCTTCTGGGCGCAGCATTTCGCTGTGAACTGCAAACAAGCCTCCGATGACAATGTCCCCCGGAGAACTGGCGCCCACAAAATCTTCAGTATTCTGGCAAGAGTAAGCGATATCAGTGCCGATCACAAAGCAGGGGATCAAAAAGCTAACAAATGCCATGCTTCTATTTCACCTGCTCACTCCAGCTCTAAGCCAATTAAGCGAGCTGCGGGGCCAGCGAGGGCTCCTATGTCATCTATAAACAGCAGCAAGGGAAAAGGGCAGCACTCGGCAGTCGGTCACACCTCATAAGGTGCTTGTATTTGCTTCACTGGCTGAGGCTGTTTTATTGAAGGCACTAAAGCAGCGCTGTCACATAAAATGTGAGGGTGCAGGGGTGTGAGAGCGAAGAGGGAGGGAAAAAAGATAAAGGAGTTTAAAAGGAAATATCGGACATAAAATCTGTTCTGCTGTGGCTGAAGTTTATTATACGTTATCTGAAACACAGCAAATATTTTTGGTATAAATTTGGGTTTGTCTTGAATGCCTTCCAACTGAGTGCAGGGTGAGAAGAAGCAAACATGTAATATGGCAGTGATATTGCTGCAACCATATTTTAAGCGTCTGGTCCAGAGAGTGCTGAAAAATGTCCCCCTTGTCACAGTGTGCTTTAGATCCAACTTTGGTCCAGAAAACCCACCCCAAAACTGTCAAAAGACTGCTTTTCTCTTAAAAAATTTCATATAATTTTTAATACCTTTATATAAAACCAGTTTGGATAAGTTAATTATTCATGGCTCTGATGCGAGCACAGCTCCTTAGGGACTTCAGCACGCTTTGGGTCAGGTTCTGCATTTGCAAACCAGGCCATGTCTGCTGCGGGTTCACCTGATAAACACAGAACACTGGGAAAACGTTAATACTAGTCCTAGTTTTTTTGACAGGAGGGAAGCACAGTCTCTTCCTGTTCTGATGGAGGACACCAGCACTTCCTCTTGACTTACAGCAGCCTAAGGGTAGTCAGACTCTTACCCTGAGTTATGAGACATTCACTCGTAAATATTCGTGTACCCATTGCTTTCCATCCAGGTAATGCACCTTAAAGCCTGGCTCTATGGACTCTGCTGTTTCCTTTTCCCTGACTTTGACAAATGATATTTTGAGTCATTAAAGCATAAGATCGGACCTAGTCATTTCCTTAAGCAAGCCATAAGAGCGTTCAGCCATATGCTTCTAGTATAAAATGTATCTTTTAAGAGGCTAACACCAAGTATTGCATTAGGGGTTCAATAGAAACACAGTACTGATAATCCGAAACTTCAAATTTGTTATAATTTATGTTCAGAAGCAGAAAAGAAACTCTAAGCTATTAGTTTCTATAGAAGGGGATATGACCCACTGACAAAAATCCCTACTTGCTCACTTTGGAAAGTGGAAGTTGGCAAAATAATATCACACATAATCGATGGATAATTTCATGTTATTTGTAAAAACATCACAAAATGAAGTGAGCTTCAAATTCAACTACATCGAGTTTACGTCACGGTGTAGCGTATTGTCCAAGGGAAGGGTTTTTATTGTATCTCATAACTGCTGCTAGTGATGGGAAGTGCTTAGAAGGATTACTGAGATAGATGAGCGAAATCTAGTACTGCAGAATTAACTGTGTTTGCAAATACCTGGGTTCATTGACATGTACCAAAAGAAGTTAGTGAATAGTACAAAAAGCTCTTTGCTTAACATTTAGTGATGTTAACATCTAGATGTACTAGATACCATTACTAGTTTTAACATCACTAGACTTTCACAGCATCCTCACAGGAGTATTTCCTGACAGGTAGAATCAAGCGAAAGTTTTGGGGGAATTCCTGAAGTACCTCTAGAAAACAGCCTTCAGTGGGCTGCAAAGACAGAAAAGATGATCTACCAAACCTGGAACTACTCTGAGAGATGCAGAGGAATTCTCAGAGGTTTTTTAGAGGATCTGGTGGGAGACAGTGATACCATGTTACTGTCTCTGTATGCCCCAAAGTGGCCAGCGCCAAAATGTCTACTTCCACTTGGGTTTCAGGTTCCTTTTAAGAAGGACCAGGATAGGTGGGCTTTAGGGGGAGGCTTGTCACGTTCGGCAGTAATCCTGCAGGTGCCTTCTTGTAAACTAACAGTTAATACATTTGTGGCAACAGTGTCACACCTACTGAGAGACTCCACAATCCAAAACGCATGAGAGAAACCCAGGGGACTTTGGATATTCTGTTATTCAAAAGAGCAGGAAACTCCCTTTCCTGAGGACAGGACCTACCCTGACACAAGGGAGAGCATCCTGTGTGGAGAACCCTGCCACATTCCAATAAAAACCTGTCATTTGATGCTTATGTAAAGTAAGAGTGACCACATCTTCTTGGATTGTTCCTGGAGAAGACACAAGACAGGAAGATAAACCCTAATTTTAAAACCTCGGAGTGGTTTACTCCCACTTCTGCTGCTGACTTTCTTGTGCCTGATCTGCACACACTGCCATGACTTCCCAGCCCTAGGAGGTGATTCACAGCCAGGTTTCTGCAAGGGTCCTTCTCTTAAATGAAGTAGTGCTAAAATGCTTTGAAACTCTAGACCTAACCTTCTTTGTATTGTATCTGTGAAACAGAAAGTAATATTGTCTTTCCAAGAAACTTCCCCTTGTGAAATCATTTTATTTTCCATGCTATCACCTTATGGAGCCAATTCCTTTCAATGGGATAGGCTAAATCTACGTGAATAAAGACAGTAGATAGTGCTGAGGTCAATCCATTGAGTAAATACTGGTTAGGATAGCCAGTTTTCCAGACCAATAGAACCATTGTATTTAACCCAGTGATTTCTGATTATTCAGTTTCTTTTAAGGAAGTTTAAACAAGGAAGAGAAGAAAAAAAAGCAGCACATATTGAATTACTTAATTTCAATTACCTTTCTAAAAATACTTTGATTTACTGGGACCCTACATAGCTTAATAATAAATATTAAAATTCAAGAATGGGAAGGAGAATGCACATTGCTTTGATTTGTGGTCTGTTAAGGGGAAAAAAAATTAAAAATTAAAACCACAACAGATGAAATGGAATTTGGACGGAAGCCAAGAGGTCACATTAATTCCTGAAAAACAAGCTAACTCAATTTTCAAGTTCATTGGGTTTGTCCTCTAGAGCATGTCAGCTGAGCTGCATGATAGGGAGGATGAGTCCTGGTTTTCTCTATTGGGTCACAATATTATACTGTGCCCCCGATGTCCTTTGAAAGCTGAATTCTCCCCCGGTACAAATGGCCTTGTTGCAGTACTCCTGGTGGAAAACTGATATGCTGGAAAGTCTTCCTAGAGAAGGGCTGTGTCAGTGTCTTCAACCTCCTGTACAGACTGTCAGGGCAGTCCTGGGAAGCCCAACAGTATTTTTTTCAGAAGATGTTTAAGTCAATAGTCAGTGCTGTGCATGTTCAGTGTGCCTCTGCTGTTTATGCTACAATAGAACTATAAGAAACAGAATCTGAGTTGCAAATGGGGAATACAACTAATTGCTGATAATTTTTTTCTTTAGTTCAGAGCAGGAATAGTTTTTTTCTCTAATATTTTCATATATTTTGATTAAACATCAAGTCAAATATGATTTTGATATTAAAGATTTCTCATCTTGAGAAAAAGTATTTTTATATTTATTTTATTTTATATTAAAGATAAAGATTTCTCATCTTGAGAAAAAGTATTTTTAGACATTCCAAAATTGAATTTCTCTATAAAATAACTGCCTGGGCTTTTGTGGTTTTGGGTGGGTTTTTTGTTTTCTTTTTTTTTTTAATTTTCAAATAATCTATCAAGGGTGCTCATATCCCACCCAGTCAAGAAGACAGTCAGGTGTCAGGGTAGGTGCAGGGCAATTTTTCATTAAAACCAGCATGGAAGGAAGGACCCAGTTGATGGAGATGCTATTTTCAGAAACCTTTATTAGGTTTTATTACTTGCCTTTGTTCCACCTCCTCTTCATTAGAAAACAAGTGAGAAAAATGTCATTCACCTATTGGAAATGAAAATATTTGGGCTCAAACTGCAGTAAAATGGACATTCAGAGTGGAAGAAAACCTCTAGGTTAGATACTTGGGCTTCCTTCTGAGAGGCTGGAGACTCTTCTGGAATGACTGCTTACGATTATAGCGAAACCATCACTGGAAGGGACTCCAGTCTTTCTGCTCCCAGTGCCTTCTACTCATTAGAGTGTCACCGATGATTTATTCCAGAAACCCCTTTTAACCTGAGCATTAGGAACCCTCCTCAGAGGGTTGGTGTAACCAGAAACTGCCTGGGGTGTATTGCCTAGGCTATTTGGTGTCTTCTGGAAATGCCTATCTGCAAAAAAAGTCAGGCTGGAGATCATGTCACATGAAAGTATTGATGGCAAGCAGATATGAAGCCGATACCAAACCTCTTGGCATTATTCATACTGAACACATCTTCAAACAGAATTAGGTTTGCAGTTGTTCTAAATTTAAAAATCTAAGTGGTTACAAGTTTTAGACCTCTCCAATTGACTGTGGGGGATCTAAGAGTCTTAGTTTTGGATATAGACAGTTAAAGGGACAGATAGCTACTTAAATCCAAATAGCCATCTTGGTGGCCTTGCACTTGTTCTCATTGAATCACTTTTGTAATTAGTATTTAGTGATTTTTTTATTATTTTTTTTTAAATCTTATGGTACTTGTTCCACATCAATTCCTTAAAAAACATGGGTACTTTGATTCTGGTATTTTGAGGCTGAAACAGAAATGATAATATTAAACAGAAATAAGAATAAGAGAAATGAGCAAAGATTCCATTTTTTTGGAGCAATCAGATGGACCCTGCTTTTAAGGGAATGCCTTCAACACTTAAAAGGTACAGAAATACTTGATTCTTCTCTGTCCCGAGACTTCAATTACTCTGTGCAAATATCATCATAGGAAATAATGAGAACTTATTTGCTTGCTTTCCTCAGCATACTTTATCACAAACACCTTTGGAAATTAGGGGTTTAAAATCCTTCAGACAGAAGAAAATACCCAAATCCATGTCTTCCATATGTGCTGGCTGACAGGATATAAAACAGGGCTGGTCTTCACTTGCCCTGATTTCATGTAAGTCTTGTTAGCATCTTGAAAACACATATCTGAGCAAGTACATATTTGTTTGCTTTCTCCTTGAACACTGAGCTATTTGACACAGAGAAAGAAAATTTGGGGTTGGACTAGGTGTTCTCCAGATGTCCCTTCCAATCCCAAGTTTTGTGTGATTCTGTGATAATTTCCAGAAATGTTTTTGGGCAGGGCCTGATGTCTCTAGGTCTCAAACTGTAGAACCTGAGTGGGATTTGAGGCTCCTCTCAGTATTGGCTACTGTAAGCAGCACTGAGTTCAGCCAGTTGGTCTTGGAGAACCCTAAAGCCCTTCAGTTCCTATAGGAGGTAAGGTGTTAGGAGCTCCTTACTCAGCTGTAAGGAGCTCTGTAGGCAAGGACCAACACTCCTAAAGGTAGAGAGGTTTTATGCTAGTTAACTCAAGTTTGATGCTTAAATACATTTAACTTTGACTCCAAAAGTTTTTCAACTCCAGCTCTCAACAACTCCAGCTCTCAACTTATTTTGTTATTTTTTTAATAATTTATTCAAGGTTGTCATTGCCATCCTTAATCTGGTCTATTCTAATTTATTTTGTTTTTCTTTTGAGATCTTAAAGATCTCAGCTCACCTTACAAGGTTTAACTGATGGTGTTATAAAAGTAAACATACATCTGCAAAGGGAGTACAAGCAGAACAGGTGACACTCATAAAAATTCCTTTCAGATAAGGGAAAGAACCCCAAACAGCAAATCTGCAGGAGTCACTCTGGAGACTGAATTCAATCTTCAGAGTTAAAGACTGGGGAAGTGGGGGGAGGTGGGGAGAGTTTCCACAAATGAAAAGGATTTGGAATAATTCCTGCTAAAAATGTTAAAATGTTCACTCTTAAAAACTTGTAGAATAAGTATCTACACACTTCCTACAGACTATTGTTCACTCTTGGTTAAGGAGAGCTTACATACACAAAAATACTGCACTTTGGCTAATGAGAAAATAGGAAACAAGACTTTGCTTTAAGTCATTTGTGTTTCCTGACAAGAAATTTTCTTCGAAGGCATACAAGGATAAAAAAACCCCACTAATCTGGGATTACACCCCCAAACACTCTAGTTATCCACATCTTTTAGAAATGCAACACAAAGTAGTGAACAGTGCACAAAACCAAGACTGTTCTTAAGTTTGGTATTAAATCTCTTTGCAATTGCTCAGACTTTAGAGCAATTCATTATTTGGAAGAAGGAACAAGTTATGTCAACAGCTACCCAATGACAGCAAGAATTTAATAGAATAGACTAGAAAAAATAAAAGAGGAAATCACTACATTAATTTTTCAGCATTTTATTTTACATCTACCCGAGGTAAATTTTCAGGTATGAAACTTCCTGCAACTTTCAGATACTGCCATTGTGAGCCATGTTGATGAGATGGCTATTGCCACACTGCAAGATAAAATTTGCTTGATTTCATAGAAAAAACATGAAGATTTATTTGAAAAAGAAAAAAAGCCCAAACATTTTCCTAGAGGTATATTTAGATATCTGTGTTTTTAAAAGGTTACTTCATTTACCAGTGTTTCCTGTTAGATGGAGCCAATTTAAAATCTGAAAGTATAAGCATAAAACCTTGTACTACAACTTACTCTAAAGATTTCACTTGCTTCAGCAGCGAAAGGGTTTTATATCAGCTTTATAAGTGAGAGAGGCAGAGAGACAAAACAACTTCAGGAATTGGAGGCCAGTGTATGTAGTATTTTCCCATCAGAGTTTTTTTTGGCATTTTTTTAAAAATAACAATCAGTATGTTTCCTTTTCACACATCAACTTGTTTACGGACATTTCCATCACTCATTGAGGAAGTCCTGTTTTCACTTAATTCCTAGTGATAAGAAAAATCCTATTTGTGAGGCACCTCAGAAAACAAAAACAAACATTTAAAAGGTCTTCATTTAAAGGGAACTACTGCTGTGATTTCATAACCAATGGTTGCCTATGAACTAATAACAACTTAATATCGAAACTTGTTAAAATCTTTCACCTCCCTCAAATACATTGAAATGCAGGTATTACTTTCTCTAAAACTATAGAGTAAATGTTTTGGTTTACATGGGTACAGAATTCTTTAACATACATTTGCCTAAGAAGTTGTATGTGGGCAGCAGTTTCTTAGATTCATGGAATGGTTTGTGCTGGAAGAAACCTCAAAGACCATCTAGGTCCAACCCCCTTGCCATGGGCAGGGACACCCTCCACTAGACCAGGTTGCCCAAAGCACCATCCAACTCGGCCTTGGACACTGCCAGGGAAGGGGCAGACACAGCTTCTCTGTGCAGTCTGTGCCAGGCCTCATCACCCTCATAGTAAACAGTTTTTTGCTTATGTCCAGTCTAAATCTGCCCTCTTTTAGTTTAATCCCATTACCCTTTATCCTATAGATACAGGCCTTGGTAAAATGTCTTTCTCCATCTTTCTGGTAAGACCCCATTATATACTGAAAGGCTGCAAAGTTGTTCTCATTGTTCTTGAGACAGTGTTTTGGTTTTAAAAGGTAATGTCATTCTTTCCACATAGAAACATTCATAAATCATCAACTGGGAACAATAAAAACATGAAGATTGATAATGATGATGGTAGGTAGCATTCCCATTAGTTCTCATTAGGGTCTGTGAATATATATGTTAATGAAAGGTGGTTCATAATTACATGATTCCAAGAAGTGAGGCAACAAGAAAGGTCTCTGCACAGGTACCACGTCTAGTTCTATCTCATTAGTGAGAAATTAGGAAATAGAAAATGAAATTATTTTCTGAATTACACCAGAGTAATTCAGAGCTTAATTCTACAGAGGTGTTTTGGCTACATGAGACTGATCCATACCCTCTGGGACCGAACCATGAGAGCTTTCCAGATTAACTGTGAGACTATCATGTTTAGGAGTGCACCAACATACTTTCAAATTCAAAACACAATGCAATCTGATAACTACCTAGGTCTTTGTAGACAACATTTTCTAATATATGGCAATGTTACATGTGCATTTCAATATTAAGATATAATTGTTAGGGGAAGACCAAAAGAAAAGAAATGGAAATAGCCCATCTGCAAGAAATACTAGCTTCATATATGCATCAAAATTAAAAGCAAGCAGCTAGAACACGGAAAACAATTACAAAAATTAGTTTGTCATGAGTATGACTGTTAATTTTATTATGGAATCCCTGACACATGATTTGGTAGATGTATGTCAAAGAGTTCCTTACATCTCCCATCCTCTGTTTTTGCCCAGATCATGCATTTTGATCACAGAGTAATGTTCTATGGTCAGTGGTGGATGATCTAAAATATAAAGTTGTAGAGTAGCAGACAATGAGGTGTCAAGCCCATGAGAGTCTTCTTGTATTTAAATATTCCAAGACTGCAATGACACCTTTATTGTTTCTCATGCACAAATAAACCAACTCTAAAACAACAACAAAACCTGAACTATACTCGCAAGTGAATTTTTCTAACTATATTATACAGCCTTTATTTTGATACCTAAATGCCTGACACACTGTTAAATGACAGTCAAAACAAATCCCCTTCCCTACCAGTACTAACACAAAGTGCTTTAAGAATTAAAAGTACTTGTTAATGATGGAACTCCTAACTAGCACAGTCTCTGGAAGGAGGCAGAATGAAGAGATGGATGAATGGGTCAACTTGGTCTAATTTTTTTTCTAGTTGCTGAACAGGCACTAGATATCTCTGAGCCAAACATTGATTGTTGCCTTATCTAGCCTACCTCTTATCAACAACAGCAAAACTCCTTTATAATATGACAAGAAAAAGGAGTACTCATCCTGGGCCTGTTCACCTCTGGACAGTGACTGACATTAATAGGTGGGAAATTCTCTATAAGCAGTTTTGTACAAAAATTCCTGAACCCTTGCCCCCAGAGCTGCCCCAAGTGATGCTTCTCCAGATTTGGTCATCCTGCATTTTCTGACATAGTGACCGCACAGTGAACAGAAAATACAAATTGAAGAGTCATTCAAAATTAAAGGGGATCTCTTCAAAGAAATATTAACTTTTAAAATAATTTTATTTTCTGAGATAAGTAAATTGGATAAGAGGAAAATATGGTGGGTCATGTTCACTAATTGGAAAATTAGATTTTAACACAGATGCACCATCGGTCGCTGGCAATCTCTTCCCTAATCCCTTTTGCACATAAGTACATAACATCCTCTGTGCTTATATTATAGTAAAATCCTTGTTTGAAGACCAATTTGGTCACAGAAATTTTAAAAGCATCTCTTCAAACTGCCTTTCTAGCCCTATATTAAAAGAGGATTTGCAGAACTTGCTGCCTTTTCAGTAGCCATTAATGTGCCTGTTGTGAGCTATATATAGTATCAGAGGAAAAAAAAAACATTCTTAAATGCAAATGTGGGTATTCAACAAAAGTTTCATATGTGAACTGTAGAATCAGATTTGTTTACACAAAATGTTTTGAAGAAATATAATCTCCAGAGTTTCTGATCGATAATTTCATTCCCATGAGAACTTCCCTGTTCTCACCAGGTCTGGCTCTTATTCAGTCTGGTTTATTTATGTTATTTCCCATTTGTAAACACTGCATATCCAAGTGCCTTGTTTTTAATGAAGTGTAGCAATAGCATTTGATAAGAATTTAGATAAAAGAGCAGATAAATCCATGTCTGTTTTCTGCGAGTTTACATGCATGTATAGGAAAACTAAAAATGTACCTAGATAAAGTCCAAAGGCTGGTATTTGTGACCACGTCTTACCCTTTTTTTACCCCAAAATAGAAAGTATTATGGGATCAACAAAATTCTTTATGGGATTCCCCTTACTGTTGAAATAAAAGTATTATAAGATAAATCGTTTTGGAGTCCTGATAAAGAGTAACAGGAGGGTTGCATGGAAAAGTCAGAAAATCTATGCTTATAAAAATTTAAGAACTTCTTTGCTCTGTGTAAGATAATTCTAGTAGCTCTTTTCAAATTAGTATATACTATTACTTGTAATAGTTCAGTAGTTTGAGACTATAAGCATATAGAGTGTACTAGATACTACACACAACAAGAAACAGTTCTTCCCCTAAAGGATTTACAAGCTAACTGACCCCAAGGAACCATTTAACTTTATTTTACAGCTACTATGGGTGACTTTTCCAAGGGCAAACCAGGCATGCTGGAAGCAAGCAATAAGATCAGCCTGACATAGTAGCACCCTTTACCGAGTACCACCATAATAAGCCACCCATCCCTTCAGTACGCCATTAACTCGAGCGCACCTTAGTTCAGATTGCAGGGGGATGTGCTGCTAAATCCTGCACAAATACTCTGTTCGCTTATTCTGTTGATAAGAGACACAGCAAAGACCTTTCTCATGTTTTCAAAACACATGGCAGGTTGAACAGGTGGTGTTGAAGGTGTTCTGGGGGAAGGAAAGGACTAGCTGAGGCTGGCTGGCGCTGAGGAGATACTCACCCTCCCTTGACTCGGTGCATTAAGCAGAGTAGGAAACAAGCAAGCTTGCTTACTTATTCCCAGGGGTTTGGAAAGTACTCTGCCCACCAGGAACCTGACCATGACTGAGCATATCATAGAATCACAGAATCATAGAATGTGTAAGGTTGGAAGGGACCTTTAAAGGTCACCTAGTCCACCCCCACTGCAGTAAGCAGGGACATCTTCACTAGATCAGGTTGCTTAGAGCCCCATCAAGCCTGACCTTCAATATCCCCAGTGATGGGGCCTCCACCATGTCTCTGGGGAACCTGTGCCAATGATCCACCACCTTCATATTGAAGAATTTGTTCCTAATATCCAACCTAAATCTCCCATTTTCTAGTTTAAAACCATTACCCCTTGTCCTCCTGCTACATGCTCTCGTGACCAGTTCTTCCCCAGCTTTCTTATAGGCACCTTTCAGGTATTGGAAGGCTGCTATAAGGTCCCCACAGAGCCTTCTCTTCTCCAAGCTGAGCAAGCCCAACTCTCAGCCTGTCTCATAAAAGACAGGGGGCTCCAGCCCCTGGATCATTTTTGTGGCTTTTCTCTGGGCAGGTCCACCAGGTCCATGTCCTTCTTGTGTTGAGGGCTCCAAAGCTGGACACAGTACTCCAGGTAAGGTCTCACCAGAGCAGAGTAGAAAGGCAGAATCATCTCTCACTATCTGCTGACCACACTTCTTTTGATGCAGCCCAGGACGCAGTTGGCCTTCTGGGATGCAGATGCATATTGGTGGCTCATGTCCAGCTTCTCATACACGAGTACCCCCAAGTGTCTTTCCCCAGAGCTGTTTTCAAGCACATCATCTCCTAACCTGTATGGATAATAGGGATTGTCCCGATTCAGGTGCAGGACCCTGCACTTGGCTTTGTTGAGCCTCATAAGGTTCACATAGGGCCACTTCTCTAGCCTGTCCAAGATCCCTCTGGATAGCATCCCGTCCCTCTGGCACATTAACTTCACCACTCAGCTTGGTGTCACCAGCAGATTTACTGAGGGTGCACTCTATACCACTGTCAATATCATTATTAAAGATATTAAACAGCACTGGTCCAAGCACAGACCCTTGAGGAACTCTGCTTGTCACCATCTTCCATTTGGACTTGGAGCCATTGTCCACCACCCTCTGGATGTGACCATCCACCCAATTCTTTATCCACTGAACAGTCCACCCATCAAATCCACATCTCTCCAACTTAGAGAGAAGGATGTTTGGACCATGTCAAAGGCCTTGCAGAAATCCAGATAGATGACATCTGTAGCTCTTCACTTGTCCACTGATTCAGTTACTCCATTGTAGAAAGCCATTAAATCGGTCAGGCAGGACTTGCCCCTAGTAAAGCCATGCTGGCTGTCTCGAACCACCTCCCTGTCCTCCATGTGCCTCAGCATAGCTTCTAAGACAATCTGTTCCATGATCTTTCCAGGCACAGTGGTGAAGCTGACAGGGCAGTAGTTCCCAGGGTCCTCCTTCCTACCCTTTTTAAAAACGTCCATGGTGTTTCCTCTCTTCCAGTCACTAGAGACTACACCTGACAGCCATGACTTTTCAAATATCATGGAGAGTGGCTTGGCAACTACATCAGCCAATTCCTTCAAGACTCTGGGATGCATCTCATCAGGTCCCATGGACCTGTATATGTTCAGGTTCCTCAGATGGTCACAAACCTTATCTTCACTTACACTTATCTTGTATCTCTTTACCAAGCAACCTGTATCAACACAGATCTTAGCCCTCTGAGAGAAGCATGTGAGGTTTCACACTGTCCCCTCCCCAGGGCACGGCTGGTTTTCTGTACACTATGCCAGGTGTCCCAAGGATCATGTCTTTGGCAGTATCTAACTCAGAAGCTCTGAAAGCAATGCGACCACCTTGTGACTGAAGAGATCTTTGGCAGTAAGCAACATTGCTTCTCTGACACGACCATCAGAGCCCATCTTCATCCCTAGCAGATTCCAGAATCTGATACTGGCAAAACCCTGTGGTTTTACCTAGAGCACAATACTTCTGTGACTGTGTAAATGTGACAAGCTGAACTTTTATCTACTGTTTACTCAGCAAATAAAGACCTAATCGAGAGCCCATTGAAGGCAGTGGGAAGAATGCTATTGCCTCTGGATCAGGCATTGAATTGCTCTGACTTTGCCTGTCTTTAAGTATAATACATATATAAAAAATGCTTTATAAAATATTGTCCAAATATGCTATGCAGAAAAACTTTTAAAATAATAATTCTGTCCCAGATCTTAAAACTAACTGGCTATAATATATCAATTTCTGGCAAGTACCATCATGTCAGTAACAATCAGAGACAAGTGACCATGATCACTTGGTTCCTAACTTTGGAAAACTCCTGCTGAATTACCAGAACTCAGAGACTAGCAAGTGCAGGAATGTCTCTCCATCCAGGAAAGTGAGGTTCAAAGCCTCACCCCTGCATCTCAGGACAGAACATACGCTAGAAACAGGAGTATGTAAAAGTGGGTTTGTTTCCAGGTTAAATGAGGGCCTGAGCAACTTCAAAGTGAAGGCACTGTCTGTCCCTGAGGCCCCTTGTGGACTGTGGCTAGTCAGTCTCAAAAAAAAAAGATTTTCTGGAGTGAAAAACAAAATTATCCAAAGCAACAGCACACCAGAGTCAGATGCACCCAGTCAGAGCATTTAGTCGATTCCTAGCATGCTACACTCCTCTTCACATCTAGGACACATCACATATTGGTAATATTCCATAAAAGGTGGAAAGCTAAGCCTGAGATTAAGGAAAAAAAAAACAAACCCAAGAGGTTAGTTATACATTGTAGAACTGTAAAGTTGCACAGCAACTGTGTGTAAATCTGAAAAGCATCTTTGGGCAGATGAACATCGCTCATGAAACCTGCCCAGGTCCACAGGCAGTGTAGCAGACCTTATTGCTATTGAATTGAAGAAATCTCACATACCTTCTCCAGCCTACTCTGTCCTCCTTCCCTCTCCCTCAGTCCCAGCTGCACCACACATATTCTGGCTTTCATCACACTCCCTGGCTGATTTAACTGATTGAAATGTCAGAAATCTGTTAATTCGATTTTTTTCCCCATCTTGTTTTCTTTTATTTCAGCGAATTAAACTGCCTCACAAACATGTCTGACAAGTGCTGAAGCTGGCCTGTCTTTAGCAGTGGGAGTGTGTGGCCAGGAATGGGAAGGGCCGACACAGAAGGGGACAACAACCTGTTTTCAGCAGTGGTGATACAACTGTGAATACCACAGTTTAGGGAGCTGTGCCCAGCTGTAAAGCCTTTAGGACTCGGTTTTACATAAAGAGAATAGTCCCTTGACTAGTGGTTTGCTTCCATTAACACCTATTAGTTAGCTATTTGCAGATAGGCAAGGTATACTGGAACAAGTGTTGTTAATAGAGCTGTTTGGAGTATCTGCAGAAACTCTCAAAACCACTTCTTCAAGGGTGAACATATTCTCCAAACTCAGCTCTATTCCTGAATCATTCACAGGGAAACTGGAGATGTTTGTATAGTTGCCCAGGAAAAAAAAAAAATCAGAAAAAACAGTCTTTGCTTTTCTTTTCCTGGATGCTGCCCACCAAACCACAGTGCAAATACGTGAATGGTGAAGTGGCTGTTCAATCTGCAAGCTTGTAGGAGCACATACTTATGCGAATACAAACATTTTCTTCCAATTTGACAAAGGAAAAAAGAATACATACCAAAAATTGGCATTTTAAAATCAAGATAAGCCACCTGAGACAACTGTGTAACATCAACTCAAGAGAGAAGCATGCACAGGAGATTTTTTTCTTCCATGTAGCTATGTAAGATCAGACTACGACGCCCCTACCTGCAGTTTACCTCGGCTACCTACCAAGTGTAGAATCTTGCTGTGTTGGTAGAGGATGGAGGTACGTGAACAATGAAGAGGCTAGTGTAACACAAATATATAATGGTGATGCATTTATTATTAAGATTGCTCTTTGGGGAGAAAACAGAAGCCATACAAAACAGATTAGGATGTCGTTTAAAGATCATGAGAAGAGGAAGTAAGTACAATACCCTAATGTACAGAGAGAGACAGACAAACATGTCTGGCTTTATTAGGTGGAGGCGGAGCAAGAAATACATTATTGAACATCACCATCTACTGGATGCAGACATTTGTCCCTTACAAAAGGAACCCTGAGCTTCTGCACTGATTTAACTCAACAGACAAGCCTCTGCTTTTACAGATCTGACACTGCTTAGAGAGTTTCTGTCAGGCCAAGGTTTGTGGACCTTTTCAGCACCAGCTTGGGAAAAGATTTCAGCATCATAAAAAGTAACTCCAAAAGTTCAGGGTAATATAATACAAGCTGTGAAATTTCTAGTTACCTACAATGAGAACTTAAAATAAATAAGGTGGAGGTAGTCAGACATAGGGGCAATAGCATCCTTTGGGTAATGAGTTTGTTTACTAACATGGATATGTTCATGTAGGCACGGACCCACACGAACACAGCACAGAGCTGCACAGCAGCCCTCTGGGTAGCTTGTGCTGACTGCGATTCCACAGTTTTGAACATTATCTGCTCACTCTCTTGGCTGCTCAGATAAAGGTCAAACATATTCGTGTGATTTTACAACACTCAGACTAGCAGCGAGGCTCACAGACCTTGCTGAGGGCAAAAGGCTGGAGATGCCCTCCTGTGATGCAGCCGTGGGCCTGGCCCTGCTGGGCCCCCACGAGTGCTCCTTCCTTTCCCCACCGAGGACACGAGTTCCTGGGCTCTCCTTTAACAGCAGCCCTTTCCTTGCCTGATGCCCCTCTTTGCATCTCTCCCCACCTGCTTTTTTCTTCAAGTGTCTGAGAAGCCACAGTACTGTGTGGCAGCAAGGGATGACACAAATTTCCTCCACTGTGGTAGAAGAGAGATCTAATGGGGAAGTCCTACAGCTTCAAGGGCCTTCCTCTTCTCCTTGGCTTTCTCTAAGGCTTTCTTTGGTTGTGTTCACCCACCCGGTGACTCAAGCCATTAGACCTAAATAAATTCTTTAGAGAAATTATTTAGAAAAAGTTACTGAGATATGAGCATCTTGAGAGGGGTTTAGATGGAAAAAGCTGCAATAAACATGCAAAGGCAAAGAAGTTTTCCTTCTAGTGAGCGATGATCTGAAGCCATCATTGCGATTAGTCATCAGAAGGAATGCCTGAACAACTATTGGAAACAATAGACCCAAAGTTATGGAAGATGCTTCAATGCTTTGACCCTTTAATCCATAGATAGATATTTCTCTAAAGAAATTTGCGTGTTTAAAGAACTTATTTCTGGGTGTATTCTTTCAAAAGGCATTGGCGGTGATGGGGCTAAATGCACAAGGGTTTTTAGCTCAGTTCATTGATTTGGGGGGGCTTGGTTTGGGATGTTTATTGTCAAGAGCAAAATACTCTCAAAAAGTAAACCCTGAGAAAGGAAGTTATCTTGTTTGAATTGTTGGCAATTAAAACTGTTCCTTGTAATGAGTCACAGGAAATCAGAAATGGAGCTTCAGAGAGAGATTCATGCTACTCCAAGGCAGAGAGAATGACAAATGCTGATGATAATGAGAAATTACGATTTCTTTGTGGAATATTGCTACATATCATACAGTACTTTTATTGTACTGTAAGCATATTTGGAAAGAAAGAGGTGTTAGCTTCTACCAAATAGTCCCGACACAACCACTGAATCAGAGCTTCTGTGTAGTTTTTTTGTCTGGGGAGGATCAGAGGTGAAATGGTTTCCAATGCTTCCATAAACATCACAAAGTTACACAGGGACAGATCAATAGCAAATTGCATTTCTATTCCTGCACATGTCTTCCAACCCTTTCTCAGTTCAACACACAGAACCCCTCAAGTAGGCTGTTCTTACTGGCAAGTCACACTGACATAAAAACATTTTGTTTCAATGTGTTGTGTAGGAAAAAATGTAAAAAAAGAAGAAAATTGCAGCAAGATGAGATGGTGTGATACCTGAGTGCTGATATAAAAGATATTTCATATATAAATTATTGAAAAATAATTCTACTGTGCTGCAGAGCACATGTATCTGAACATTTACTTCAGGCTGTGTAACAGAATCTGTTCAATTTTAGTGCAATTACACTATTACAAAATTCACCTAAATCTGAGCAAGACCTCTTAGGCTCTCAGTGCAGATAAGGAAGATAAACAGATTTGTGAGATGATGATTTGTTTCAGTTGCTAATGTGCCTGGTATGAATTAACCCTGATAGACAACCTCCCTTCTCCACTGACTATACAGGGAGGCTGAGGTGACCAGATTAGACTCAGAAAACTAACTCTGAGACAAGATAGACAAGAAGTATCCCATGCTTCAGGGGCAAATGCCATGACTGCAGTTAAATATATATATACACACACATGCACACAAGTGCAATTTTTGAATAGAGAAATAATAAAGATACAGGTATTCGTAGATGTAGAATCATAAAATCATAGCATTATCCATGATGTTGGAAAGGTTATAAAAGACCCTTTAGATCATCAAGTCCAACCATCACACTAACCTGCCATCCACTTCTAAACCATGTCCTTCAGCACCACATCCAACCATCTTTTAAATACCTCCAGTGATGGAGACTCCAGCAGCTCCCTGGGCAACCCGTTCCAATGCCTAACAACCCTCTCTGTGAAGAAGGTTTTCCTAATATCCAATCTAAACCTTCCCTGGTGTAACTTGATGTCAATTCCTCTTGTCCTATCACTTTTCCCGAGGGAGAAAAGGTCAGCTCCCACCTCTCCTCAACCTTCTTTCAGGTAGTTGTAGTGAGCAATTAGATCTCCCCTCAGTCTCCTCTTCTCCAAACAAAAGAACCCCAGTTCCCTCAGCCGCTCCTCATGGCATTTGTTCTCCAGTCCCCTCACCAGCCCCATTGCCCTTCTCTGGACACACTCCAGCACGTCAATGTCTTTTGTGTAGTGAGGGGCTCAAAGCTGGACACAGTACTCAAGAAAATGATATCCCAGGCCAACAGAAACCACCCTGAGCCTCCCTGGCCTCATCTCCAAACATCTGAACAGTACAGGGTGCTGTTTGATTCTAGTGTTAGGCAATATGGAAGGGGTGTTACCTATCCCACGCCTGAGGCGGTGCTTAGCAGAAACCAGCCTCCTAACAGGACTAACACAGGATGGGAGCCATGTCCCCAGATTCCTGGGAATACTGAAACCTACCTCTTCTCAGCTGTGGCAGCAAGTGTTAAAAACACATATGAGAATCAGATTTAGCCTGTGGGAAAGGCTTTTCCTTCTCATGACATTACTAGCTTAAACATTTTTATTTTTTTTTCAAAATGTGAACCATCATGCTCTAAAATGACTGTCTTTGACTCCTGAGACACCTATAGAACATCTACCTATAACCACCTGTAGAATGGGGATATTCTCCCCATCTGCTGCATTATCTGTTAGATGCCGCTGTGCTGATTTGTGCACAGTGCTGGGAGAAAAGCAATCCCAGCTGCAGGAGGGTTATTCCAAGAGTCCATTATTCTAAGCACATGGAGTCTATAGATGGACAATAGCTTGAATAGTTAGATCTTGAAGATTTGTTTCTATCATGGGATCAATTTAGAAAATTCTGGAGTTGGAGCTCAGAGATATTTGATAAAAAGGACTCAGAGCACCTTTACAGCCATGACACTAGCCTTGGAGGAGAGGATAAGAATGCAAAGCAATAATGAAAACAGTATGCTTTGTTTATATGAAATACAACCTTTCTATCAGGATGAATGCTTCTGAGATTACATCAAACAGGAAGAATTAACTCCTTGAGATAAAAAGAGCCAGCTATTTATTTTGTAAGAGATGTTTCCAGTTGCCTCAAATCAACACCTTCAACAGGCAGGCGTGAGGGCTTCTCACATTTATGGTCCAGTAAACAGAAGATGGATTTGTGAAGATTGGCTTATGCTGGAATAGGTACTTCAGAATGCATTAGTGAGGCAAAGGCTCTGGGGAAGTCAGGCAAATAACAAAAATAATAGCAAAGATGACACTAAAGGCAGAGGTGAACTCTGGCTCAATGGGCTGATAAACAGACTTGAAAACAGAAGCAACATGGTACAAAGAGAATGGTAGGAACTGGATGGAAGCAGAAATGGTCTGAAAAAGGTAACAAGGACTGAAATAAATAACTTTGAAGGTGAAGACCAAACCTAGAGAAATTGTTTTAGATCCAAGACTGCAAAGGTATCATTATTTTTGAGGAAGTTACAAGAAACTTGCAAAGTGGCAAAGAAAATAACCTGAGACTGCAAACCTGTGGACAGCTCCCCAGGATTTTTGTCTGGAGACCTGAAAAGATCCTCTGGTCCAACCCCCCAATAGGGTCAGTTACATTTTACTGTATGTTTTTGGTAATGAAATGACAAAGAACTAGGAGAAGACATGGTAACAGTCCTCAAATACTGAAAAAGGGATGAAAAGAGAAGAGGGGCAATCATGTTCTTAGATAAAAGGAAGGAATGGGCAAAAGCTGAATGGAGATTGCTTGACTGTAGTAAAGATTTTTGGGATGATCTGGGTATGATGTGACCCTCCATCACTGGAGATCTTTAAGAGCAAATGAGAGAAACCATTTTGGGAATCATAAAGGTATAATGACACCTGTCTGTAATCCTGCCTGGCTTCCATAAGAGGGGAGGGGATGGACACAATCTTTTCCAGTCTTTCAAGTCTCTTAGTGCTACATTGCATGACCGTGAAAATGAGACCAAATGAGAGAACAAGCAAAAATTTCAGTAACATCTGCAGCATAAAGCAGCAGAGGATAAGATGCTGAACTTGATGTCTGTGCATCCACATTGACAAGCATACCCACAGCACCAGTGTCAATAGGTAGGGATGGCCCATAATGACAAAGTCACAGGCTGGCTCGGCTGAGCAGCAGCCAATGGCACATTAGACCCAGCACACAAATTAGTAGGTTTTAATATACCATAGAAACGTTGATCCTCATGGGCCAAGTTCTGAAGTGCTCAGGTCAGCCAAAAGTCACAGTCAGAGGGTCAAATGTGATTTCACTGTAACCTCAAAACAAAGCCGCAGAAACCAGAAGGCAACCTGTCTCAGTGTGTTGCTCTGAGCACTGATGCACTGTCAAAGTCCTGTATGGACATAGGCATAGGGATATAGTCACATAGATCGTCACATACAAGGTAAGAAGGTGACATGGGAACAGTGAAGAAATGTTTGAATAGAGCAACCAGTAAGGATGGAAATGCATTTTACACAGCTAAGGGAAGAGGTGTAAGAGGAAGCAGCAGAAAGCTTGGGGTAAATTTTTGACTCTGGGACTGTCGCCTAGGTCATTCTCATTTCTGAAGTCTGCCATTCACACTTCCAACACAGTTTAGGCCTTTTTGGCATAAAAGGGCACACCTGAGGTTTTATTGAATGCACATGGAACAGCTGATAGCTGATCTGTTAATGTGTCTGTGCATGAGTGAAGTGGTAACATTCTGCTGCCTGGTACCACTGGTGGGATTGAGGACCCGAGGTGCCACAGAAGATTGGAAGAGAGCAGAAAGCAGAACAGCCCTTCACAAACTTTCTATCAGTGGCAGTCCAGCATTGCTGGAGGGCTGGAAGAATGCCTCTCACACGCATCTGACAAGCCACACTGCAACTTCCCAGCCCTTATCTGGGAGGAGCACAATGCCCCATCTTTTCCTCTAATGAGGATGTACTAAAACAGTGCATGCAGATCATGCTAATTTTGCATCCTACTGACAACATTGGTCCCCGGAAAAAGCAGGAACCGTCTTTCTGTGACTGACCCCTGCCTTCTCTCTGTCGGCATGCTGGAACGGCCCGAAGCGAAGACATGTACTTCAGAAACATGACTTATTTGTACGAAATCAAGATGTTTTGTTCCTACGCTCAGAAAATTGCAGTGGGGAATAACGAAGTACTGACAATAACAGACAGAGCCCGGGGTATTCCCCCTCTTGCCCTTGAGGAGCTTCCGTCAGCCGGGGAGGATAAGAGAGGCCCCGCGGCCCCCTTCACACAGAACAGATGAGGGCAGCCCCCCGCGGCCGCCCCCTTGCCCCCGCTGCGGCCAGGAGCCTACTCTACTCCCTGACACAAGCGAGAGGCACCGCCGGCGAGAGTTAATCATTAAGTCCCCGGCTGATCCGCTCCTGACCGGCTCCCCCGAACCTCCCGGGTCTGCCCTCAGCCGTGCCCCGACCCCTCCCGGCCAAGCGCGACCGCACGGCGGCAGGCGGGGCGGCGGGAGGCTGGGCCGGGGAGACCTCCCCGCTGCCGCCCGGCAGCCACCTCCGGGACTCCACGCAAGGCGGAGTCCCCTCCGTGGGTGCGGGGGAGCTGCCGTGAGGAGGGAGTGGCGCCCGCGGGCCCGGCCGTCTCTGCCCGCAGGGGAGCCATGCAGCCTCCCTGGAAGGCGCCGTAGGCACACCTGTCGCCCGCCGCCCCCGCGTCGCCTCTCCTCCCCTTCACCTGCCCGCGTCGGCGCTTGGCTGACACCGCCGAGCTTCCAGAGTCCCGGACAAGCGTCCGGCGCAGCCCATGCCTGAGCCGGCAGCCCCCGCGCCCTAAGGCCGCCGCCGCCGCCCCCACCCCGCCTCGTCCTGTCCCCTCCCGTCGCCCATGGGCGCCGCCTGCGCCGCAGTGGGACAGACCAGGCGCCGGTGAGGAGCATGGCCAAGGGACCCGCTCCAGAAGACGCCTTCCTGCACCTCCCGGCCGCGCAGGCAGTGTCCGCCGCCGTGGGGGAGGATTGCTACGCGGACTTGGTAGGGCGAGGCTTGCTGCCCTACGCCGAGGAGGGGCTGTGTGCCGCGGCGAGCGCCGAGAGGGGGCTCACGGAGCCGGTGTTGCCCTCCGGCATCAAGTCAGGTAAGAGGTGGGGTGCCGGCAGCGTTTCCTTGTCATCCCGCGGCCAGGGCAGCTGCGGGCAGCCGCCGCAGCCGAAGCGCGGCGGGCGCCCGAATCGTGGCAGCTGCTCGGGATCCGACGGGGACGCGAGGTAAGGCGGGTGCGGCTGCCTGCTCGGGGAGGCCCGGCTCGTCCCGGTCCCCTCACGCGGCGGCGGGCAGGGCGGCCGGTTAACGGGCTCCTGCGGGGCCGCAGCCGCATCGGGAGGAGGCGGCGTGCTACCTGGTCGTAACGATGCCCTTCTTCTTCTTCTTGTCCCCCCCCGTGGCGCTCAGAAACGCAGTTTAACAGCGAAGCCCTCTCCTCGGAAGAAGAGGATGCAGATACTCGCGACGGCGCACTGAAAGCCGCGGACCAGAGCCCGTCTGCGAAGAAGAGCATCACGCAGATCATGAAAGACAAGAAGAAGCAGACGCAGCTCACTCTGCAATGGTAGGGCTTCGGCGGCGAGATCCCCGCTGCCCGTCCTCTCCCCGGGGCTGCGGGGCCGGCGGTGGCGAAGCCTCCGCGCCCGGAGTCGCCTCTGGCCTGGCAGCGCGGCAGGGGCATCCCGCGTCTGCCCTCCCTGCGCTGGGAGGACCGGCAGGACCGAGCCCGTGTGTCCGTCACACCCGCCGGGACGCATCTTTAACGGCTGAGGCGGCAAGGAGGGTTGCGCCTCACAGGTCTTTGAGAAACACTTGGCATTTTTGGGCTTGCGGGGTAGTTTTGGTCAGTTATTGTCAAATAAGCCTCGTCTACAAATCAGAGCATCACATCCATCCCTAAATTTCTGTGGTTTGTTTGGGTTTTTTTAATGATAAGAGGTGTATCGGTTAACAGAAACCTCTGCCAGATCCTCACAGCACATGGCTACCGATGAAACTTCTCGAAAAGATTTAGAAATGAAACGTTACTTTAGAATAACGTTTGTGAATGGGTGTTTGGATTATCCTTTAAGACTGCGACTGTTAGATTTTCACTATCGTATAATGTTTGGGTTTGTTTGTTTGGTTTTTTTTAATATTTTAACAACTGTGGAAGCCCTGACTTTGCTTCATTTTTTTTCTGGGCAAATATAACCGAAGGAGAGATCAAATTCTGCAAGTGTTAATTGAAAAATATTTCTGTTAAAACCCACTTGAATTTAGGGAGGGCTGCTGTTGAATTAAATCAGAACTCAGTTAGCAAATGCAGACTGGAAATCTAGATTTATTTATTTTTTTCCTTCTAACTGAAAAATCGGAGTAATCCAAATCACCGAGTTCCTTAGTCTAGTGTACATCTGACTTTAGAGCATGAATTGTAAGGATTAGAACCTGGTGAGTCGGTGCAAAATTACTCAGCTTGCTGCGTTTGCTGAACAGTATTTCCTTACAGTTTTGTGTAATCTGAGAAAGAAATTTACTGCACATCATCCCAGGAGTAGCAAATAATGCCAATGTGTAAAGAAAAGAAACAGGTCAGCGGTGAAATACTCAGTGGTTACCAAGAGTTTGGTTCAAGTGATGACTGTCAATTTTTTACTTCAGCTTTAAAAATGTTACTTTAATGACCGTCACTAGGCACTTGCATTCTGTGAGCTGGTTGGGAAGCTGCATTAAAACGCACCCCCTTCAGGAAAGGACAGCTCTTTGCTTTTCATATTGGTTTGGTCAAGAAACAGTTTCAGATCCAGCGTAGAAAATTAAAAAGCAAAACTAGAGAAGAGACGTTAGCTTAGATGTGAAAGATACAGTGGGACAGAGAATGCAAGTTCAAGACCCTGCTGTATTCAGAGGACAGACTTAAACTCAAGTCCTTTGTAGTGCTTGAATTCTCACAGCCAGGCTGACTCTTAGGTGATGATATTTTAATTATTTGCATAATGAAGCAAAAAAAGTCCAGGTATTGAAAAAGACTCACTAACAAATGGACCTGTTCCCAGGTTTTTCCATATTCTGCAACCGATCTGAGCACCAAGTGTGAAGTCAGTCCCCAGTGTCTGTCTCGTTCAGTAGAAAGTCTTCTGTGGGCTCTCGTGGTACTATTCAGTAAAATTAAAAAAAAAAAAGAATAATTGAAAGAGAGGGCACTACCAAAACCCAAATAGAAAATGAAATCAGGACATTTGGCATGTTACTTCTTACTCTGGCCATTTCTTTTTCTATGCAGGCTGGAAGAAAACTACATTGTCTGTGAAGGAGTTTGTTTACCCAGGTGTATCCTTTATGCACATTATTTAGACTTCTGCAGAAAAGAGAAGCTGGAACCTGCCTGTGCTGCAACTTTTGGGAAGGTAAAGAGAAATGCCTTCATAATGTGTTAGATTACATCTTTGATAGAATAACTCTTTAGTACACCTGTGTCAAAATTCCTCTCAAATTCACATTTTCTACAGTTAATATACATGGAATTAGACTAACTACACTGCTCCATATGAAGGGATTTCATGGCATCAGCTTTATAAGAAAGAAAGTGAAATTCCCTTTGATGTATTGTTATCTTATTAAAAAAAAGGCATTGTCTCTGAGAGGGGTTTTTTTTTCCTTTTTCTTTTTTGATGTCATTGGTAGGGTTCTTTCCACAAAAACAGGTCTGACATGGAAGACGCTTTTAATTTTGCTAAAGGCAGTGTAAAGTGAGATGTGACACAACAAGCAAAACAAGAAGGAGAATAAAAATTAATAAAACAAAGAGCTCCTGAATGAAAAATTGTTGATTCACCCTCTTTCCTACCCTTCCCTACAATTAATCCTGAAATCATTTAATGAAAGGGAAATGTGAACTCTCCATAGGAAACCAAAAATGCTTCAAGGATCATCTTTTTTTAAACACAATGGAACCATTCATTGTTCATACACAGCAACATGCATTAATTTAATTAAATAATAATAGTAATGGATGTAGAATCCAGTTCATGCAATGTTCACTTGCTGTGTTTTTCCTCTGAGAAAGAGTATGTCTGATTTTCATTGCATACTTTCAGTGTAAGTGAAGAAGGCAACCAATTTCTATTTAAACATTGTTTTGACAGGGATCTATCTATTAGAGAGACCTATTAGAGCTACCTCTATTACTGAACGACTTTTTAACTTAATAAGCATTTTGGCTTAAGCATCATTCTTTACAGTAAAAGCAGGATGATTTTAGGGCACTAATCCCAATCTCAGGAGTCCAGCAACAGAATTTTTTGCTTGACTTGGATTAAGTCACATAACACGAAGCATTTTTGTGCAGTTAACAGAAATTTTCATAGGGTTTCACTGAGCATTGGTATGTTTAAGACTGTCCAGCATTTTTATAGTGGAGGACATGGAAATACCGTGCAGATCAAATTTTTCAAATGAAAAATAAGTTTTAATGGTTTGTCTCTGAAAACAGAATAGCTAAAGGCCAGATCTTCCCCTGGTTCTGTTTAGGAAAAGATACAGTTGTTCTTTAGAGACCCAAATGGGACAGGACTGGGGAGAACAAAACTAGATTTGCTGAAGGTCTAATGGAGAACAGGTGGGAAGCAGTTTATGGGTGGGAAGGCTGGAGGTACCCTGTGAAGCAGACAAGGATGGAAGGGCCCCTGCAGTATAAAACACATTTAGTTGTTTATGTTATAAATATTTATTCGCAGACTGAAGCAGACCACGTATTTGCCGTACATTTCCCCCCCCCATTAACAGATTGCTGAGGAAGCGCACCAGCGTTAGAAATTAACAGAGCTATTTTCTCTTTAGACCATTCGCCAGAAATTCCCTCTTCTTACCACGAGGCGGCTTGGAACCAGGGGCCACTCAAAGTAAGGCACGGTTATCTCTCTACCCACTTGCAGAGTATGTTCTAGGAATGACACGCGTTTCCAGGTCTCCATATTATACCCTAACGTGCGGGGGTGGTCATTCAGAGGATAAACTGCGTGTGGCGACTTTCCTGTACACGGTGAAACCGATGCGGAGTTTGAAACCGAATCAGAGTTGGAGTTTGAAAAACTTTACTGCCGGCACATTTTCTAAAGTTAAAGGGGTTAAGCTTCTAAAACTGGGAGTTACTTTTAGGGAGGCAAGCGTTTGTTGTAAATATATGTCAAAATGTTATATGTCAAAAGCGTTACATAGTACATATATCTGTTCCAGCTGTTCACCTTTCTATAAGCAGTGTGCAATTTAACCGTGATTTTGTTTGCCTTTCACAAATCTAACGGCTTTCATTGTCTTCTCTGCATAACAGTAGGGATTAGCGTAAAGGCACTAGGAGGAAGCATTAGTCTTAAAGTGAGGAGAGGGTATGGGTCTTCTCTTTGGTGTGGGTAATTCATAAAAACTCAGGAAGCTGCACAACCTATAGTGCAGTCACTTCATAAATAGAGTATCCAGTGAATTTGTGCATTTAATCTGTGGAATATTAGGCTGTGGGAATGGGTCACAAATGATTATATATCACCTGTGAAATTTTTACTTGTCCTGTTTCTGGTGTTATACTTGTGGCCATGATGAAGTTACTGTAAAACTGTGGTGAGCAGAGGTAGCAACATATTCCCTTACATCTACCCTCCCTCCCATGTCCTGGTGTTAAGGCTGCTGAGGAAGGATTGATCAATTGTCCCCAGTCTGGTTTTGTTTTTTAATAAGGGAAGGGTGCTTCCTAAGGAACTGAAAAACTCTGTGGTGTATTGATGTAAGGAATGTAGAGGAGTCAAAATAATGTTCTGGATCTTGCCAGTGTCAAGCTGTGAGTTAGGAAATTCGAGGAAACTTCTGTCCCTGTTGGAGGAGTCACAAATGCAACAGTTCTCTGTATTGCCTGAAACGGCGACTGACTCTGAGCTTTTCTGAGTGTTGTGCTTTGAATTATTATTTCAGTATTTAATAATATCCATTTAAAAGTAATATTTACACTCAAATACTGTGCCCATACCATTCTGCATAAAATAGGTCCAGTTAAATAATTTTGTTCTTTTAAAGTAACTCTCCAAAAACGTAATGGTTTTCAATTGCAAATGAAATTTACTCCAGATCTGTTTGTTTCTATTGATTTCACTACAGGTTTTCTTAAAACTGAGACACTGTTTCAAGGAAAACTAGGATAGATGTTGTGTCCAGCTTTCTGTGTATACACAGAAATTAAACATTTATTATTAATGCCTATATTATAGCAGATGCATGCCTTTAAATTTCTGAGCATCCCTAGGATCTTTCTCATCCTTAAAATTAAATTTGTGTTCATATACTTACTAAGATTCATGAACCTGTCCTTGATTTATAGAGGAAAACACAGAGCTGATGGTTTGCTGAAACAAAACTAAACCACCCCAAATAGCAAAGATCAGTTTTGCTAATGAATAAAATAGAAATTAATCATACTGGTAGTAATAGAAGGAACAAACATTATTTTTGTTTGGGAAAATCTTTATTTCAAATCACTTCACCTTGAAAGACAAAGTTACTCATGTCTTTCAGTAATTTATAAGAAAATGCAAAATGAAAGGAGGCTGAAGAGGGAAAAAACCCCTATAAGACTCTGTTTTTGCTAATTTGCTTTGCAATATATTTGGAATCTCTGAAAGATGTACTGTTTACTTCTATCATTTTGGAGTGTTGCTTCATGTTATGCTTCGTTTTCTTTCTGTCTTAGAAATAACCAGTTAATTCTCTGTTTCTCTGGTTCTAATTCCACCTTAGTTTTGTTGCAGGATGCATAAGAGATTTCATTTGTGAATCTTAGGGTTAGTTGCAGTATAAATGAAGCTGGGAAATAATTTAAATTCCACATTTTTGCAAAGGCATTTTATTTCTTGAGTATGTCTCAATTATTTTTAAAATAATCATTAGTGAAGTAATCCAAAGGAAACAAAGCCTGCATAGAATTTTTTCCCTTTTTATAACAGAGTTTTTGCATAGTTTCTATCAGAGTCTTACAAATTTGTAATCCATTGATTTATTTCCAGAGGACATAATCTGTAGTATATAGAGAAAAACTGGAACTGAAGTTCATTTCCCTTTTTGTAGATGACCTACAGATGCTGAACAGAGAGTTTTCATAGGGAGTTACCACTAGAAAGGTTATTTATAGGGGAAAAGAGGGATTTCATACATCATCTGCTGTGGTGAAGTCCAGCTATGGTTACAGGCACAAATTGATGAGGGCATTTGCTGCTGGTGGTATGTTTAAGATTTTAGGAGATTTGTCTTTCACAATCAGTGCAGTAATATTTGACAACCTAGTAACTCATCAATGCCTTGGTTAAGTCTTAGATTCATAACCCAAGGTATTTGAAGACCCACTTTCAAGTTATAATGAATGAGATAATTCAAGGCTAAAAGTCTCCCATTGTATTTTTGATCTGACATATCTAATGAATTGATAAACAAGATCCAATCAAGATCCAAACTTCCAATGTATATCATGTCTGCATAATTTAAAGCACAGTAGGTCAATGTCTATTAAGTAGAGGAGTATGTTTCAAGTCCATTTTTTTGACAAGGGAGTCTAGCTGCAAAATTATATTGGGACATGGGTCATTATATTCTCCTTTTTTCTAGGACATTTAACACTATTAACACAGAAGCACTTTGGTTGTATTATGTGCCACATTTTCAAATGGATTAACTGGTCTTGAACAATTTCCTCAAAGGGGTGAGGCATCAGCAGTTTTGGTTTTTTTGAACACTTGGCATTTGTTTTTCCTTATTTTCTTATTGAATTGGTAAGAGACACTTGTCATTAGCAATTAAATTCTTTTTTTTTAAGGAAAGTAGCATAGTGACATTCTTTTATTTCTGTTGTTGCTCTAAGTATGTCTATGTAATGTTAGTAGGAGCAGTAATAGTACTAACTACACTTAACAGTGATGTTTTGTATGGCAGTATTGCCTAGGAGCTCTGATCATTGTCCAGGACTCTACTGAGCCAGATGCTGCAAAAGAATGAAAGGAAAGAAGATGATTTCTCTACAGTGGAATCACTGTTTTTATTTTGCAAAGAAAAGCTATCTCCCCAGGAATAAAGTGCCTTACCAGACACTGCATGCATACATTGTAACCTATCACTAGAGCCTGGCTGTGGTCAGAAGAAAGAAAAGAAAGTCAGTTCCTTTTTCCATCATCTTCAAGGTGACAAATGTTGGTTTTCTCTCACACTGAAACAAGGCTTTCTACCATTCAACACTCTACCATTCTCATGAGCATAATTATTCCAGGCAGCATTTATCATCTCCAGTTCTGGGCAAAGGAGCAACTTATAAATGGGCCTAATAAGTCCTGGAATTTTCATTATCAGAGTCAGAGTTTCTCTCTGTGTTTTTACATCCAAAAAAGCCATTTGTACAAAAGTTGTCAATACTGAAGTACTCATTTAAACAATTGGCCAAGGAGGCACAACACATTGGACACAGTTTGGTTACCACAGTTCATTTATCTCTCATGCCCATGCCAGTCGCTCCAGATTGCTGGATGTGGGGGAAGTTTTCTATATTGCTGCAGAGTGAGAAAAGACCCATTACAATAAATATAGCAGACTGCTCTTAACTAAGTATTTCTTAAGCAACATTTGTCTGTGCAGCAGGTTCAGAATCCACCTTTTTGCGTAGGTAATGTTGAATGTACTGTGGTCACTGCTAGAATTCAATTATAATCTTCACAGTACATGAATTACCTGGAGCAGATACTTGGGAGAATGTACATACTGCTCAGACCGTACACACAGAAGACTGTTTGAGCTCAAGTTACAATTTAATTTCTTTGTAGACTTTGATCAATGATGAATCTTAGGTTTTATCCATCATGTCTGAAAACTATTATCTTATTTATTAGGAGTGATTTAGTGGGTTAATAAAACTGATATGGCAGCTGGCCCTGTGATAACAAGTTATTGCAAGTCCCTGAACAGCTCAAGCCTATCATTTTCTTATCAGCTATCGTTTGTGTCAGTGTATGCTAAAATCAGGCCTGCTAGTTGCGTAGGAACATATGTTACAATAAACCACTGAAATTAAAAGAGGAAAGCAGTTCAGTTTGTTTTATAAAAGGTGTATTGAGAAAATTTGGAATAAGTTCTTTATGGTGACTGGTTTCATTTTATTAATTATACAATAAAAATATGACATAGCAAAATACATAGAAATATGTATATGAAGAGACAGAAAGAGGGTACTTGAAGTTGTAGGTTGAAGATGTTATCAGCGTGTCTGTGATGGGTATTACTCTCAACAGGAAGCCCAAAATAAGCTGGTCAGTTAATGGCTTCAGCTTGTAAGAGAATAAAAATCTTTGTATCTTCTTTCTATATGAAGTATATCAAATGGATCTATCTGTTTAATTCTCCTAAGCCAAAAATAGTGGTTGAAAACCTTCAGAACATTAACTCTCCTGTGTAGGTGACAGAGCAGTGTATGTGGACCAAAAGATAACAGTGTATCATTATGAAAAGTCCCACTGGCATCCTAAACCACCCTGACCTGTCCACTTTGCTCTGATCAGCCAACTCTGACCTCAGAGAATAAAGAGGGAACTGTTACTGTCCTAAGTCTGAGCCTCTGAGTATTAGCAGGTTGGGTTTTTTTCTCAGAAAAATACGCTTAGAGGGCAAGAAAAGTAATGGTAAAGAAACATGAGAAATTTTTGGCATTCCTATAAGTTGCCAGGTTCCACTGCACTTTAGTGGTACTATGTAGAATCTTTAGTTTCAGGCAAACATTAAAAGCTGTGATGCTTAACAGCAGCCACTTTCTGTCATGTTTCATGGCTATAAAATCCTGAATTCATGTAACACACTGTTCAGTAACAGCATGACTATTTCAGCTGCAATTTTTGAATACATGAGATAAGCAAATACATCACCCTAAGAAATATTTTCTTAAATATATTTTAACCTAATGCCTTTAGTCAGCTTTGTAAAAATTAAGCATTTGAGGATTTTGTTCTTATCTGTGACTGTCCCATACGAGAACAAACAGAAAGATGGTGATTTTTTTTAAATGGACATCACCAGGAACAGTGGAGATGAGCTGAAAACTTCTGTTTATGTGTGCTATGAGCTATCTGCTAAGGGCTTTGTGTCTTAAGACTGTGTTTCTTTAGGCTTTTGAGAAGTTTCAGTGAAATTAGTGCAATGCTTTGCTAAGTGTTACCTCTGTGTTAGGCTTGGCTTACATGCAATGTACTTGAACTACAAGTGTTACTTTAAAGCCTATCAGTTAAACCAGTGTTGTAGTGTTTTCAAGATAAGTTTAGTAAAAGCCAAATGAACCTGAGTATACTGACCATAACACTCTTAGACAAATTTGGTTTAACACAATCAGTTTTAAATGCATTGAGTAGAATTTATAAGACAGGGCCTATCACCTTTGATAGATGAACTCGAGCAAACTTTGCTATGACTGGCAAAGAAAGAACTGCCCTCAGTTTGCTCTCCTGCCCTTCTCCTGAAGGTCATTTCTTTTGTAGCAAAATCAGTGGAAAGCAGTATCTGACACACATCCAATTTTCTTAACACCAACACTTTAGTGCCTTCTGTTAAGGCGTTGTGCTCACCACTGCAGAAACCAAGCAGTAGGCACATTTCCTTCTTCCAGGTCTATTTGGGAACAGTAATCTCCAGGAGAGCAGCAAGGGAGACAAAAGCAAAGTACTTAAATGGCTAAATAATTTGGAATTGGTGAGCTTACCTAAGAGAAGAATGAATGACTGACATGTTAGCATTTTTAGTCATAGGAGGCTGAACACTAATACAGGTGAGTTATTTTCAGCTGACAAGTGCTCTGTGGGATTGTGTAAGTATCACAATGATATGCCTGATAAAATAAACCCAGTAGAACAAACCCAGTACACTTTCAACAAATGAAGTAAAATGAAAGAGGATGTACGTTAGGGAAAAGAGATGCGCCAAGTTTCTAGGAGATCTGCTGTTCCAGCTACATTCTTGAAAGAAAGTGGTTTAAATAGATTCCTATGAGCCAGACTTTGTTGCATGTCAGTAAGAAAAGTTTTCAGAAAGCACTGAAAATCAGCTTGACAGTTTGCTTTACTTGGCACATCACTCATACATGCTTCTCTCTTTCTCCCCCAGGTATCACTATTATGGAATTGGCATTAAAGAAAGCAGTGCTTACTACCACTCCGTGTATTCTGGGAAAGGCTTAACCAGGTACAATAACATAACTTCTTAGATTTAGTCAGTGAAGGTCTAACTTGAACCTTTCCTTAGAAAAGTATTTGTATGACACAAATGTTTGCTGATACCAGAACTCGTATTGCTGCATATCTCAATGTCTGGTATTCCTAGATATAAGAAGCAGTTTGCTGCCTAAAGATATTGATTTCTTTTTAAGAGGTTGATCTAGATCTCTTACTAGATTTCCGGTATGGCCCCACCACAGTCAGCTGTGTCAACTTGTAACAGCAGATGATTTGATCAACTTCATGTGAGGAACCAAAGCACCATTTCCAGCACACTTGTCTCATTTTCTTTGCTTGAGTGTCACCCTCTGAGCTCTTTCCCCAGGACAGTTTCCCATTATGAACCGTCTGGAGAATGGTGTGAAGCTGGCACCTGTGAGCAGGAGGGAGGGGTCGGTGTAGATTAATATTTACAGGTCCTTTGACTGACTAATATCAGTTTAAACCTAACCCAGGAAGCTCTAATTATATTTATTTAAGGGACAGCTAGCAGGATCAATACGTTACGATAGCTGCCTGTTGGTTTGCCAAAGATTAATAGTTCGTAAAACAAATGTCTCTGTTCACATATGGCTTGAATGATGGCTTTCATTGTCTACTGCAGTATGCCTGTGTAAGTGGGGACTCTGAGAAAGGAAAAAACGAGTTTATAATCACACATAGAAAATTCAGCTGCTGGAAGATCTAGGTTATATCCAAAGAGACTTTTTCCAAACAATTGGACAAGTGTAAAAATTGAGGGTAATGTTGCCAATGATGCTTAAAAGGAGGGATCTCTGTGACTTAAGGCATAATGGGCTGGAATACGCCATTTCCTTTTTCAGTATTTATCCAGAGCTGCAGAGGTGCTGCTGGTACACAGCGAGATGAGGTTCTTTGTAATTCAGAATTATCTGGAACAAATTGCTCATTGAATTGACTAAAAGGCTGTTATTTTCATTCAAGTGAATACAATCGCTCCTCAGCTTTGTGCCTGCCAGTGCCCTTTTCATGTAAAGCTCTGTCCTTGTGCTGTTTAGCAGCAATGAGTGCAAAGAAAGAGGAGGTCCTGTGTTTCCAGTTGCATTTCCAACAGTATGCACTCACATAAAGATGGCATAGATACTCTCATAAGATTTTCAGAAGCATTCACTAGAATGACTAAATTAATTATTTAGGAACCTTTTCTTTGAGTTAGAACTTGTGCTCTTATGTTGAATTTTCAGGGTCCAGCAGTCAGATGGCCTCCCAAGCTGATTTAGAACAGAAACTTAAATACTTGTTTTGCACAACCTGGGCCATCACCGAGGTTGGACTTGTCTGTGTGAAGAGGGTGACACAGTAGGGTTAAGAACAAACTTCTGGCTAAGGAAAGAGTCAGGTAGTGTAGGGATTCAAAACTGAGAGTGAATCTCCCAGTTGCTGACTGTTGCATATGATAGTCTGTCATAAAATCTGTCCTTTGTTTGATGTCTGTTCTGGTACGTGAGCTATAAAAATGGTTCCTGGATCAAGCTAGGGGCAGAAATAGGCAGGGAAAATACATGGGTTGATGAAGCAAATGGGTTGATGGGGCACTGCTTCTCAGCTTATTTGCCTAAACATAGGGTTTTACTGTCATTTCAGACCTAATTAGCATTCATGTATTAATATTTAGTTAATTGAGCTGAGCACAGTATGCCTTAAATGCAGGGTTACAGATGCTTGAATCCTTAAATTCTACTGTAAGTTTGACCTCCTAGTTCCTTTAAAAATCAAGCCCCACACCGTGAAAGCAGCAGACCCAATGCCAAAAATTGCTCATACCCATGGTACTGCATGAAGGGTAGCTATAGCTAGCAGTTAAATCTGTGGAGGAACAATGTTAGCAGATGCTGCCCTGTTTTTGCTGTGCATTCTCTGTACAGTTTGCTGCATATCAGGAAATCCATAGTCCATCACAAATGCATCCAGCTATGAAGCCTATTAGCTCCTTGTTGTAGTCAACTGAGTGGTGCCTTCTTTCATACCCGTCTGTTAACAACCAAGGGAACTCTGCAGGTAGCATATGCTGGATCGTCGTGTGATGGGAACTGTCAGGCACCTGTGCCTGGTCTGGGCAGGAGGAATCCCACAAACGCTCAGCCTCTGGTTTTCTTTTCTGCCAGCAGAGCATCTTAACAGCATGAAATCACAATATTGCCTCTGATACTTAGAAGACTTCATGTTGCCCATGGTATCTTATCAGCTGGCAGCCAGCAGAACAGGAAATAACAATAATCAAACAGCATTTATCATTATACTGATTCATTTGAATCTCTATCATTACACATTCTCTAATTTAGTAGTTACAATTTAGAACATGTGCTTTCTGATTTCTGCACTGAAAAGTTGCCTGATAGTCCAATGACTTCATTGGAAATCTCTCAATTGGACTCGTAATAGGACACTCACTATACTGCAGCATGCTTTTGTGGGTTAATGAATCTTTGATCTCAGTAATGCATTTCAGCTGCATCAAATTAGCAGCATGGTGAAAAAGAATGGAAAATAGCTTTGATTTCTTGGTTTTCCTGACACGTGTAAATTCTAGGTATATTTTTCTCCACTCTGAATTTGCTCAGCTCTATCAAAAACCTTATGCATTTCCTGGTAACAACTTCATGGATTTGTGCCTATGCTGCCCTTTTAATATTTATGAAGTTGCAAAGATCCAAAGAAAAAACTGAGACTGTGTTTTATACTTCACCGTTTGGACTATGATATGAATCTTCATGCTTTAGAAGACATTAGTAGGTTTCCTGATATCCCCAGGCACTTCCATGCCTATGGAAGAAGTTAAGAAAAAACCCCATGATTTTTATTATAATTACATTTAGAGAAATGTGATCATTTTTCTAATAGATCTATTTTTTATATATATGTTTTATATGTGTGTATATATATATATAAAAACTCTAAAAATGTTCTGTTTATGAAAAAGTAATCAAATGTTTATTTTTAAAGGTTCTCTGGAAGCAAGTTGAAGAATGAGGTAAGTGCTGTAGTCTGTTTCCTTTCACTTCTGTTATACTCCACATATGTCACTTAGGGTTTTCTTCATATTCTTTTTTTAATTGCAGCAATATTTTATCCATTACTTTTGCAGAAGGGATTTTCTGGAATCTCATTTGTCTGATTGGAAGCCAAAAGACTTTTTTTTTTTTAATTGAACTTAATTTTATCCTCCTTGTTCCAGATTGTCTGTCTTTATTTTTTTTTTCTATTTGTGACATTTTCCTGTGATACATCATTTCGCTGCTCTTGCTTGTTAGGTGGAACAAGCAGCAGCTTCTAGGCACTTCTGATCTTGAATATCTCGATAGAAAAAACTCATAAAGTCTTGTAAATGCCATTTCTCTAATTCTAATGGATATATCTCTTCTGATAAACCTTAGAGATGCATTTGGTTTTTGTTTGGTGGGGTTTTTTTCCCTCACAAGTATTCCACCTTTTCACTACTGTCTACTATGGTATAGTTACTGTCATTCTGGTCACATTTATGCTATAAAATTGTGAATTATTGTATATTAGGGGTTAAGGATTGCTTCCAGGATTGTCCTTTGACATCAAGTTCAACTGGCATGGAATAGTCTGCATTATTAAACTCCCAAACCTACAAAACAGTGTAGGCTCATCTCAGGCACGTTGCTGCAGACAAAGATCCCTAGCACGCAGTAACAGTTGAAGGAATTGTTGGGAAACTGCTAATTGGCATGAGCTGACAGAATGCCAGGGGCCATTCTGCATAGTACAGTTCCGATATTGCTTGGGAATGTTTTCTGACACCATTTAATTTCCCAGACTAAATATACCCTCTGTGATCACTTGCTGATACACAGCAAGTCTTTCTCTTTTTCATTTCCAGATAAGCAACTCCTAGCTGATAGTAGAAATTCTTGTTGGTCCTTGAGAGTGTAGCTTTGCTCTATTGATTTTCATCCCTTTTATTGCCGTTATCTCAAAGCCATCCAGATCTTTCTACATGACCTCTTCATCTTCCTCTTTATTGATGATTTCATTAGCTTATGTCAGACGATTTAATCTATGAAATGTTCGGTGAGATCAGCCCCAAATCTGATCTTTGAGATCTTCAATCCCTTTTCAACCCAGTAGTTTCCCTGTCAACACAATTCGTTAGCGTTTCAGCTGGAGTAATTTTGTATTCTTGTACTAATCCCTGTTCTCACCAGCATAACTAATCATTTCCCATGGTGACACCATGTCAAGTATTTTAGTGAGGTTCAGATAGATTAGATCTGCTGCATTTTCCCTGTTCAGATAATCAGCTATCTTATCAAAAAAGATAGCGCTGTGCCATGGGATATCCCCAACATATTCAAGGATTTATGAGCACTACTACAGCATTCATTCTTCCAGAGTTTTCGGATGGAAAATTTCTGGTTCTGTTGGCATAAATTAATGCACATCTCTGATGTGGCATTCCCAGTCTCATCGGGAATTGAGAGTCCCACAAACCTGTCTTGTTTCAGCCCCGAAGTTCAATACCTTTGTCCTCCTAGAAAAAGAATCCAGAGAAGTCAATGGACATAAGTGAGCAAGGGCACAGAAGTATGAGTCTTTGATTATCTACATCTGTGTTGTCTGCAATTATTCAGGCAGGTCATAAGAGGAAAAAAAAAAGGGCTTCCATGGTCAAAACTGAATTTTCACAATCTCAGCATAATGCAAATTCAGCATCACCCTTTCCATTAAAGGGGACAGGTGATATACATCCTTATTCATTTGCTTGAAAATAGTGCAATTAGGTATTCCAGAAAGATTTACAATGATTGCATAAGGTGTAATTCTCAGTAAGAACATAAAGACATTGAAAAGATGTTAAAGCACTGATTGTCTAAATATACTGAGTAAATGGCATTTGAATGAACACTTATTGAGTGCCAGGGACACTGTTTACTTCTGGTATGTTTTATCACATTTTCTAGTATTCTCTCTGTAGGGGGAGATATCAGCAAATTCTTTTATCTAAACCAGTTAGTGCACCATTAGAGTCTGCATGGTTAATTAGGCAGATAATATTACTGTCATTATCTTAATGTTAAATGGCCATTAGAAACAGATGGCATTAAATTGAAAGGGCAAGTGGCAGTGGGTTAAAATATTAAGCTTAGAACTGAGGCACAGTCATATAAGTCCATTAGCAAGGTAAAAAACATTGCAGATTATCTTCTCTTAAACCTCCCACCACCATCTCTGCCGTCCTTTAAATGAACTAATCCCTTTTAATCAGAGCTTTTAATATATTTCATGGGTAATTGCATAGTAAAATAATTGAGATACTGCTGTTATTAAAAAAAAGCTCCTGATACTGATAGGCAATTATAAAGCTGCAAAAATATCGACATGAAAAAGTACTAACATTTCTAAATTTCTGCAATTTCTTTGACTTAAGGCTTTATATGTATTTGACTAGCAGATAGCACAGGCAAAGTGTGCTTACATAATGTATGCTTTTGTTCCTTGCTGTCTGTTTTGGCAGATATACCACCCTCTAAAAATAGTGATGTATATATAGTAGGTCAGTTACAGTTATAGTTTTCTGAATTCATTATTTGGGAGAATTTTACTTGCAACTAGCCTCCAATTCATGAGTCATCATTTTTAGGAAAATACTCCCTTTGGCACACTTTTACACTGTATACCTACTATTCCCATTTCAGTGAAATCTGACTGTATGCAAAGGTGTGGGAAAAGACAACTTCACGTACAGTTCAAATGCCTCATGCATGGTTACTCATTCCATCCATTAGTATAGAGGGAATTTGGACAGCAGTAGTGGATTTACTGCAGGAATGCACAGAAGGCCTGCTCAAGGCTCTGTACGCTGCCTTGACATAAGATCTGGATGGGTTAAAATGGAACAGATAGTCTTCTCTAGATTGACTGCAGTCCTGTGAGAATAAGTACAATTCAATCAGTAAAGACAGTATTATAATACAGATTTTATTGCTTCTCCAGAGGATGGGCATTTAATCTCCATTATAGCATTTGGGAGCCTAATAAGCATAATGTGGTGTGCATTATAAGTATAAGCATGGAAAAACTGTGTCACAACAGAGAGTTACTGCTCAGCTTTACTGATTTTGTGAGAATATTAGGAGTCTAAACAAGGGCTGATGTATCATATATTGCTTCACAGTCAGTATCCACACATGCAAAGCTGCCTTCATCCTTCAATCTTGTCCCTCCAAAGGCTAACATTTAATAATTATTCAAGATCTTTTCTCAGTTTATAACTAGTACAAGATGTGTCTGTGGTACTTCAGAAGCTAAAGAGACTTAAGAGGTGAACTCTTAAGAGCTGAAAGGAACTCTTGAATGAGCAGAATTTAGCATAATTCAGGAGGAATTTACCTTGTCTCCATGTTTGCATAGACTGTGTCTCAACAAAGTAACTGGAGATCATGAAATGTCTGGGAATATCATTATTGAGATACGAAACGGGGGCTTCATGTCATGTCCTTCACAATCAGAGTGAGCTGTATAATAAAGTTAGTTCAGAAGTGTCTGTAGACCCTACATACCATCAGACCCATAACACCATAAAATATTCTCAAACTTTGTAACAAACTAAAATAGTGGTTACCATGGTAAAACAACATAAACCACTGTTCCAGTGCTCTCAGAGCAGGAGCAGATCAGGGAGAACAATAATGTCTCCGGTACCCTACATCCTTGAGCTAGGAAGATGCATATTAAATAAAATTTAGGATGTCCCTTAGGCCTTTCCTGTAGAGTAGTATTCTACTTCAAGTTTTAAACATAGATTAAATCCAAAGTTTGTAGATTTTCATCAACTAATGTGGCTCAAAGTCTGCACTGCTCTGAAAACTGTATTTGGTGCAGCTTAGATCTAGGCACATATTTCATTACCTTCCTGAGCTGGAATCCAGATCTGGATAAGCATCAGCATTTTTGAAGGATTTTCTGATTGTAAATATTCTGGAATGTTGAAATACTCATGAGGTATTATACAAGATTAGCAAGATTTGTTGGTTTTAGTTGAATCTGTATTAGCTAATTCAATGTTCTTATTTTTTCCCTTCCGTTGCAGGGTGGTTTCACTCGTAAATATTCTCTGAGTTCCAAAACTGGGACCCTCCTCCCAGAGTTTCCTAGTGCTCAACACCTTTTGCTTCAAGGGTGCCTTTCTAAAGACAAGGTAAAATGTGAGCTATTTCTCTTCTGACTTACAGATCAAAAATTGCCACAGAATGATTCTTCATATCTTAGCCTTTGAGGTATTGACATGAAAGAGCCAGAAATGTCCATAATCAAACAGAGGTGACTGATTTATAGAGGGGGCAAACCTTTACTAACACCGATTAACTGGCTTTCCACTGGAAAGGTGGTTGAATTATTTACCTATTAACTGACCTAGTATTTTACAAACTGATGGTATGTAAGACCAGGAGAGCAAAACAAACAAATAACTGAGAGTTGTATTCATTCCAAATGCCTTTGGATTTAAGGTAAATTTTGTTCTGATTAGATCAGAACAAATACTTCACAACAAATAATTAGATAAACTTTACTCTCATTAATTGTTTGAAAAGAGACTTTGAAACTCTTAAGCGTATATGGGGGGTGGGGGGTGGGTTAATTAGTAAAATTGTATTCCTGAAATCAATACTCAGTATTGCTCATCACTTGTGTTGTTTCTGGTCACATTACAAGCTGCTACATCCCTGAACTGTGCTAGAAACCTTTTGGTGTCTTTGTGAACGCTCCAGTTTAGCATCCAGTATGGGTCATGGCTTTGGGCTGTTTTGAGATATGCTGCTTAAAAGCTTTTTGGTTTATGAGTCCTTACTCTTAATTTTGTTCTGTGGCAGTAGTGAAGCCTAGGATTCCTCTTGTGAGGGGATAAGCAAAAGGATACATCCATAGTATGGGGATCTTAGCTGGAAATCTTACATTTCATAAAGAAAGTCCAAGAGCTCTGGTGTACTCTGCAGCAGGCATCACCTGCTGCTATAGTGTCCACCAGTGAATTGACATCTCTCAAATACACAATGTTCTCATAACTTTTAAATCTGGAAAGGATTTGAGGTTCCTTACAGACACAACACAGCAGTGCAAGCAAAATTGAATTTTTCCACTCTGACAATGAAGAAAAAGATGCAACTCATTTTCTCTTCTTTCCTGGGTCAGCAGCACGTAATTTCTCTGATGTTGGGAACATGATGGGAGAGCCCAGCAGGGTTCTGCAGGTGACTCTGTCTGTAGACAGACTTGTGGACTAAGGAAAAGACTGTTGGGAGAAAAGATGAATTTCTGTGTGTCTCCCTTTCTTTCTTACCTTGCTGCTCTTACCTCATTCCTTGTTCTCTTCTTTCCTTTTTACTTTCCTTACTGTCTTTCCTTGCCTTCATCTTTTCTGAGCAAGGGTTTTTGAACCTAAGATATTTATCTACTCTGTTGAAGAGAACCCATTCATGAAGTTTGACTCCTGCATTAAACTCCTAAGAAATCGCACGCAACTGAAATCTCAGGAGAGTCCATAAATGTATCAGTCTGCATGAAAATAGATTTATAATCTCTACATTTTATATTTCTGAAGAAAACTTAGCCAAAGTTGTACTTTCATTAACCCCTTCAAAAAATCTCTTGAAAATTTTCTTCAATCTTACTGTCTGCCATACTTATTTTCAAAGACACATAGTTACAGAAGCAGCTCTGAAATTCATCAAGGTCTGTTCTCATATAAAAACAATATGCTAAACCAATTGAAATAAGGTGAAATAAGTTAACCAGCTCTGTGATTCTGGACCATAACAAAGCTTTTCTAACCTTCTTTCCTTAAAATATTTTAGAAAGGTCTGGTTTTATAATCTGCTACCATTTTTTACAAAGTATTTTTATGTTTCTGCACAGTTATTAAAATAAGAGAGCATTCCAGTCAGATAAATTAGCCTGATGAGATGAAAGGGGGTTCTGCTTTTTAGCGCTCAGTTCGTGTAAGGCAGTGATTAAACTTTGACCAAATGACTGGCGGCTATTTTCTCATTTGTCCAACTAGATGATGTTTCAGAACACTCATAGACGCCTATAGTAGCCTAATGATTAACTTGCACCACTCTTCAGGATTAATCTTAGCTTCAGAAAGGTGAATTTACTTTACCATCTGACTGGCTAACCTAGCTGTTGCCTTACTTTGATATCCACATTTTCACAGTGTATGCAGATATAGATGCTACATTTCTGACTATAGCTTTGAGGCTTAAAGATGTCAGTAACATCTAGAGATGAGTGACCTCTGGATGTACAGAATGCCTGTTTGTAAATATGCATTGTAATACAGTTTATATTTAAATCTTAGCTATAGAGAGTAGAAACCTAGGTCACTATAACAGTAGAGAGCTAAGAAACTCTGTTTACTCTTTCTTTCTCCCAAAATAGGTGGATACTCTTATCATGATGTACAAAACACACTGTCAGTGTGTCCTTGACAATGCAATTAATGGGAACTTTGAAGAGGTAAGGTTGTTTGAACACACATTCTTGTGATATATGCACAGGGAGCCAAGAAAGCATTATTTATGTCAATGAATCTGGTTCGCCCTCCTTTAGATTCAGCATTTCTTATTGCATTTTTGGCAAGGAATGCCTGACCATCTTCTTCCCCTGCTGGAAAATCCCATCATTGTTGACATCTTCTGTGTTTGTGACTCAATACTGTATAAGGTAAGTGTTTAGCTGTGTGGATAATCTCAACCACATTACAGCTTTTCCCTGTGTAACAAGTGTTGAAGTTAGAATGAAGAGAGGATGTCATGACTGCTTTCTGCCTCATCCCTGTGTAAATCAACAAGGATTCTGTTGAAACCAAGAACGTAAAACTGGCACATGTGAGAGCTGAACTCCAGCTTCAGCTCTTCTCACTTGATGTGTGACTTCAGGCAGAAAAATAATGGCGAAATCCTGACCTGCTTGCTTGAATATAGCTAAAAGCAGTGCTTGTGTGCTTCACTGACAAGACTCTCTTAAGTTAGGCTTAGATGAAAACTGAAGTCTTTCTTTTACATAACAAGTTATTGCGATTTCTACCAGAAAAGGGAGTCTGTGGCAGATGTGCAAGGTGATTCCACATGCTCACAGGTTATATCAGGCCATGGTTTCATGTTACAGGGCTGGAACAATACTGGGTTAAGATATTTCTGGCTCTCCTGCCTGCTACAGTTCATTTCTGTTCCTGTGCCAGCAAAGCTGCTGCACTCTGAACTGGTTTGGCCTTAAAAAATAATTAAAGAGCATTTATTTTTCAGTTTTTCTGCCACATGAGTTCTTTGGTCTAGTTCACAGCATCAAACATTTGAAATTATGTAAAAATAAAGAGTTTTGCAAGGTTAGGATTAAGTGATAGACCACTGGGGAGAAACTAAATAATGCACTGAAGTTTCCTGAGTTTTTAATTTGAAAAATCAGATTGGATCATTAAGTAACAGCTGCAAAGTACATTAAATTCCTCTGATAGGACATTGCATATAAATCGAAAACAACTGTTGTTCTCTAACACATTTCACAACCACAGATTGATGGGCAGAAATAACTATTGGGCTAAGAGTAAACACCAAGAATTCAAAACAAGGAACTTGGGACTCTTTAGCACTAAGTGCCTTACTGTCATTGATTTGCCATTCTTTACTGTACAAAAATATGGGGAAAGAATCCAGAAAAGGTGAAAATACGCATTTCTTAGAAGCATATCAAGCTGTAAAGTAAGAAGAGGTGATTTAGTTAACAGAGTGAGGCAAAAGTGATTAGTGTCAAAGATCATAATTACTACCCTGGAGATGAGCCATTAAGCCTCATTTACGTGTAGAGGTTATATTGTACCTTGAGTTTATGATTTTTTTCCTGCTTTCAACATGCTGTGGCAATGGAGCCAATCTTAACTTTGTCTGTAATCAATTTTTGAAGTGACAGAAGAAATATTGCCACTACACTGATTTAGAAATATAATAAGATAGAATTTCTCAGAAGTTCATAAGTTTACTGTTATGCCTCTTCGTCTCTCATTGTTTCTCACTGATGATCATGTTAGATATTCTTGACAGCACAGCTGCCAGAAGGAAGGAGGAATTCTCCTCCATTGTTATCAAACCATTTATGTTAGTAGAGGAAACAGATTTTTGGGGTATAAGCTAACAACTTTGTCCTCTGCAATAATGTTCCCCAGAAGGCATGCCAGATGGTATGGGTTTTTTTTGCCAAAACAGTTCCACACCCCACTTAGCTACAGAGGATTTGTCCTAAACTCTGCACACCTTCAGTGTCACATGCAGTATGGCAGAAAGAAGAGTGAAGTGGCTAACAGCACTCAAGGACTTGGGACATGCCTGAGTATCTGACTCACAGTGATGCTAGAAATGACAAGGTGTTTATGCATCTCGTTTCTACTGATTTCCCTACTGTATGATGCAAGTGAGAACACTTTCTAGGTTTACTGTCATGCTGGCATACATTAAGAATAAATGTCTCGTATGTTCCTATCTAATAGAGCTGTGAGAAATCTGGGTATATGCATATCTGGATAATAGGTTGAATGGCTTTATTCTGTTTAAATGTCCTGTCTTTGCCACTTTGCAATCTAAGTAGACAAGACAGACATGAATGAATAAACAGCCAATGGAAGCTTGATAGAATTTTTGTTACATTTTTGAAGGTCCTTACAGATGTACTCATCCCTGCAACAATGCAAGAAATGCCAGAAAGGTATGTATTTGACACTTAATGCTATGTTCTGTTTCTTAGACATATTCCAGGTAAATAGCAGAAAAATCTATATTCCAGAGACATTTTCTCACAATAATTATACTAATTTTAGAACAGTCAAATACATAGGCAAAATACTATCAGCTCTGAGTTCAGCTAAGAACATCTTTAAAACATGACACACTATTTTAATGTCCCATTTTACTGGCTTGTTGAATATTTTGGAGTAGGTTTTTCTACACCAAAGCCCTAGAAGGACAAAAAAACCCCAAATGTATTCATGTTGTTTAAGGAAAAATAATTGTGACTTTTTTTCTTTCTGAATACTTTCTGGGTTTGTATCCTATGCATTGCCAAATATTTAAGCATTTTCTCAACAGGAAATTAATTAAGAGGGTTATTATAAATTCCCTCTGAATCTTCCCAACTTTCCTTTCCCTTGGAGGGCATCTTGTTTGGGGTTTTATGTCTGACTAAGTCCTTTCCCTTCAGATAGCTCTAATGTCTTAAAGCTGGTGGTTTTCAACCTATTTCAACTGGCAGATGGCTTACAAGTTTTCTAAGAGAAGATACAAATGAATATATAGTTCATATTATCCTTTTGAAAATTGGTCATTTCCTATTTCCTTTTGGTGACACATGAGCAGTAATTCACAGGTATATCCAGGAGTCTGTTAATTGTAGATTGAAAGTAAATTATTTAAACTAATGCAAGACAATTTTTATTTATGTTTATCTAAACCACTTTTTTTTTCTCCCTATAGTTTACTGTCAGATATAAGAAATTTTGCAAAAAACTGGGAACAGTGGGTTGTTTCATCTTTGGAAAATTTACCAGAAAACTTGACAGATAAGAAACTGCCTATTGCAAGAAGATTTGTTTCCTCCCTGAAACGACAGACGTCATTCCTACACCTAGCACAGGTAAACAGAATAAGACTATTCAGCCAAAAAATCATCAGTTACATTCAGTACACCTTGCTGGCTGTGAGGTAGAGTGCATTATTTTTTCCAAGGTTCAACATCAGCCATGGAGGACTTACATCTTGTAGTTTTAACTGTGCAAGGAGGGAGAGACCATAAATAGATCTGACCAAAACTTCTATCTTTTGTAGTAGAAAAGAAAGAAAAGACCACAGTTACAATGAACTACTATCATGGGAACTTTTGGAAACATGACTAAGTGGAATATATGGGTATTTAGTTTAGTTCCAAGTTGGAAAATATCAGGTGACCCTTCTTGCCTAGCAAAGGTCTGCTGTCTTGTCCATGATGTCTTTTAGTGAGCTTATTTCTTTTTGAGGTTTCACTAAAAGGAGAACATGTATCTGAGGTCTCCAAGGCTGTGGTGGCGGGATACAGGGATCTGCAATTAGGAGGCATACCCAGAGACACAATGCTTTTCAGGGAACTTAAGTGCTAACATTTTGGTCTTTGCAGCAGTAGTTCTCATGAATAAGAGTAGATCCACCATATATTCACATTTACTTAGTTTTCTCTTTCATAAACGTTAAGATAGAAATAGCACGTGGGTGACATCAGAAAGATCTGATATGCATTAGAAGAGCATTAGAAGTCTAATGGGAGGGAATCAGTGTCTCATCTCACCTAAAAAACCCAACCATGATAAGAAACTTAACCAGAATATGATTCTTTGAGGAGTTATTCAGGTGATCCCCAAGGGTGGATCGGTTCTGGTTTTGGCTGGGATAATTTTCTTCACTGTAGCTACTATGGGGCTGTGGTTTGGATTTGTGCTGAAAACAGTATAGATCATTCAGGGATATTTTCATTACTGCTGAGCAATGCTTACACAGAGCTAAGGCCTTTGCTACTGCTCACCCCGCCAGCGAGTAGTCTGGGGGTGCACAAGAAGCTGGGAGGGGACACAGCTGGGACAGCTGACCCCAACCGACCACAGGGGTATTCCATACCGTATGATATCGTACTCTGCAGTAAAACTAGGGAGAAGGTTTGGAGTGGGGCAACAGAGGCACCGCTCAGGGACTGGCTGCGCATCAGTCAGTTGGTGGCGAGCAATTGTTTTCATTTGCATCACTTCTCTTTCTTGGGTTGTACTTTTCTCTCTTTTTTTTTTTTTTTTTTTTTTTGCTTTTCCTGTTATTATTAATAAACAGTTTTTATGTCAACTCACAAGTTTTTTTACTTTTACACTTCTGATTCTCTGCTCATCCCACTGGGAGGTGAGGAGTGAGTGAGCAGCTGTGTGGTGCTTAGTTGCCAGCTGGGGTTAAACCACAACAGGGTGTCAACATTTTACCTTGCCTTGTCCTACAGATTGCTCGGCCAGCCCTTTTTGATCAGCATGTGGTGAATTCCATGGTGTCAGATATTGAAAAAGTTGATTTGAACAGTATTGGCTCTCAGGCACTCCTTGCAGTCTCAGGGAGCACGGACTGTGATGGAGAGATCTACAGTGAATGTAAGTCCATGGTGATGTATTTGTATCATTAAAAGTAATTCCCTCTTTGCTTCCATGCCACTCTAGTCTGCTTGGAGGTGGACAGGGAAGAGGCACACGTAAACACTGCATTCTCTAATCTAGCCCAGCGTTAACTTCATTAGCCTTAAGAAAACCAACCAATTACCCTAACGTCAGGAAGAGAAGCTTGTGCTAAGAAGTCATCCCAACTAGATGAGTTTAAATGTTTGCTGAAAAAAAATAATTTACATGTCAGTTACTAAGTATAATAGTATCTCTTTTGAAATTTTGTCCTAATCAAATGGGAATACTAGCACAGATCAGTTACTGAAACATATCTCGTAAATTCCGTATCATTATGGCTTAATTTAATGGATAGGTTAGCTAATCTACTTTTTTTTTTTTTATGAAAAGATTTCTGTCTGAAAGTTGATCTTTAAAAAATAGGTAATTTTCTATGAAGTGTAACAGCTATTGTCACAAACAGACTAGAGCAAAGTACAAATTATGAGGGTGATAATTTTCAAATACATACCTGCTGTTGAAAGAAAGATATAGCTATTTCCTTTATTAAAAAGATAACTTCTGTTGTAGAAGTCATGTTGATCAGAGTTTGGAGTGCTGAAAGGAGAGCAGTAGCAATGTGTTGTCTTCTAAGTGTTGTTACTTCAATTGTGAGCTTTTGCTCTCTTTAATGGTTCCCAATACTATTCACATTTTCACAGAATCACAGGATCACAGAGTTGTAGGGGTTGGAAGGGACTTCGAGAGATCATCGAGTCCAACCCCCCTGCCAAAGCAGGCTCCCTAGCTCATACTACACAGAGTTACATATTTCCTACCTCTTCTGTAATTGTTTTCTATACACTGGTTAAAAAAAGAAAAAGAGAAATAACGGGTCATTCAGGCAATTTTTTGAAAATGAGATATAAGGGAATCCTAAGTATCAAGAATGCTGTGTTACAGATAAAGCCGTACTACTAAACTTAGTAATAGAAGGGTTTTCAAAGCTGAATTTTAAAATGAATGGAAAATGACAGATTTTTTTTTTTTTTGCTTTTATTTTCTTTGTTTTCTTGTAAAACATCTTTGTCTTACAACCTGTATTGTTGTAATGCTTAAGTAATTAAAATATACGTGTGATGGATGTGTGTCTGCTTGCTTTGCTGGGGGATTGCTTACTTCTTCACTGCTCTAATTCTTTGCCTTTCCTTTCCATGCTACAATATTGTCATATGGCTGGTGAGTGGCTTTTTCTCACATTCAGAATAGCGTGCAATGATATGTTCTCCTTTTTACATGGTAGATGACTCTATTACAGTGTTCCAAGAACTGAAGGACCTTCTAAAGAAGAATGCCACTGTGGAATCATTTATTGAGTGGTTGGATACTGTGGTTGAGCAAAGGGTTATCAAGGTACCTTTCAAATGTTCTGCCTGACTCAAGACCAAATCCTACTACCCTTACTCCTTCTACAGACCCTTCCTTACGCAGCCCTTTGGTTTCCCACATGGGGATCTCATCTCTGCTCCCATCTCCTTATTGTAACAGGGGACTTCATTTGGCATGGAAAGTTCCAGTGCTGTTAGTTCCAACTAATCATGTTGAGTACTATTGAACAGTTTTATGTGCGTGGCAAACTAAGAAATATCTTAACTAAAGCACTTAAAATCAGACCTGTCATAAGCTGTAGATGAAAGAAATGGATCCATCTTATCTGTGCAAGCAGAATCATAGGGCTATTGCTCAGTGAGTGAGGAGAACATTTTTTTTTTTCCTTAGAGAAGCAATTATTTCTTTCATGGTATTTGGATGGTATTGTATGTGGTATAAATTAATGTAGCAGGTGGATTCAGAAATAGCAAACCTGGATTTCTACAGACTATGATGGAAAATAACAGCTTTGTAGATTTATTAGATGCTTAACTCAGTCATTGATTAATTTTGATGGGATTTCCTCCCCTTCCCCCACAAATTTACAAGATGCTTAATAATCATTAGTATTTTGTATGTATTTAGTTAAACAGGAATGATTATACTGTAGTTCAGAACAACATTGAATTCTGAGTTATAGCTCAAGTGAGAGATATTTACACAGTTTGTGGCTCGAAACTAACAGAATTAAATGTTACACACTGTTACACAGCTAAACACTGGTCTTCTCACTGGGTCATGTTCTATGTGGGAATGCAATATCTTATCCATTACTTTAGGGACCCTCTTGATATGAAGAGGAAGAGACAGTGTAGTTAGCTTTGGCTGCCTTGCAGAAGAGTGATGACCACTTAGAGAATAACCATGGGCATGTCATTTTTCTCACCTCTTTTCCCAAATTTCAATGGAGACAGTGATGCTTCCTTTCTTTTTAAAGCATTTTGAGTTTCCTAACATTTTCAGTCATAAGTACGCCTCACAGTTGAGGATCTTTGGATGATTCAGGGCAGCAGAGACAATGCAAGTCCTCATTTACACTTACCTAGACACAGAATCCCCACTGAAACTGAACAATCACAATTGAATGATCATGGTCTAAAATTGATTCCGCAGTTTCGGAAGACAGTTCCCGTTAAACAAGCCAAGTAGAAAAGGTGAAGCAGCCTCCCATTCAGTATCTGCAATGTGATATTGTATTATTAAACTTAACTGTTTTCCTGTAATTAGGGGTAAGAAATACCTACAAGTCCTGGTATGCATCTAGGTCAACTAAGCAGAAGCTAATAATTTACAGAAGATGTAATCCGTCCATTGCTGTCTGCCTTCCATTCATGCTAAAGTGTGGTTACTGTCAAACTCACACAACAGCTTCTTTCTGCTTGCTGCTTGAGAAAGCAACAGGGTGTATCTACCACACGAACAAATCCTTGCCAGAGCACAGTGACGGTGTGAAATGAGCAGCACTGAAAGCATCAATGTTCTGATAGCAAACATAACTATTCTGCAAGAGAAAGACTGATCAGTATTATACAGATTACATTACAGTACAAAGACAGATTTCTGATCTCTGCTTATGTGGAATAACATAGTGCCAGAGGGTGGGTTTTTAATTTCTGCCTTGTACACCTGTATATTTACAGAATATTTGGGCACCATTAATTCTAGAATGTGAGCTACTTCATATACCTTCAGGGCACATCAGAGGCCAAGCAGTAAGCAGTGTGCCTTATCTAGCATTGTCAGGGATCTACTCTGGTTGCTCTTCCTTATCACTTTGGGACACACATTGTGAAGACAGCTTGACTCAGGCGGTTTGACTGGCTCTGCCACATCAGCCAGAGTCAAGGACTACTTGAACTCTCAAGCGTATTCTGTTCTTTTTTCTCTTGTGTGAAGAAAACAAGTTAGCATACTTAACAGGATTTTACTATTGTCTTTCAGGCAAGCAAGCAAAATGGGAGGTCATTAAAGAAGAGAGCTCAGGATTTCCTTCTCAAATGGAGTTTTTTTGGTGCTCGAGTGATGCATAACCTAACTCTAAACAACGCATCGAGTTTTGGTACCTGGGCTTTGTGAAAACACTCAGATTTTGTTCATATGTGCTAGCAGTTACCAACTTTCAACCATTTCCTCAGCAGAGGAACCTGTCCTAGCCAAAGGATACTTCGACCAAAGCCACAAATGCTGTGTAACTTTTCTTTCAAACTTAAATTTCACAGTAAATGCAAGCAATGCTTTGTTGGTGACCTGTGTCACATGTACATTTTTCAAAGGTGTTTTTCTTTTGAATTGTTGTTTGGCACTGCTTTGCCATTAAAGAGCTAGAAGCTCTGTTTGTTTTGCTATGGCAGTTGAAGTGTAACTGCATATCTCAGTATAGGAAACAGAAGATTTAAATGACTAGTTTTACATGCAGATCAGTTTGATAAAAAAATTGCTGCTGTATAGAAGTCCTTGTGCATGGTGTGTTTTCATAAAACAAAAGGAATTTGGCAGATCACCACTCATTTAGTTCTAGATTCAGCAGAGTCAATTCAACAGTGTTTGTGGCTTTTAAAAATTAAGGTTCACATGTCCATCTATAGATATGTTTACATTTTTGGGGGACTCTGAAAAGTCTTTTATAAAATAGAACGTGGTAGAGCAAGTATAACTCACTTTAAATCTAGTACATAATTTCCTAAGTTTGGTTGTATGTCCATTGTTATGTAAAAATCAGAGGGTATTTAAAATGGCTGTAAGGAGACATATTTGTTTTGCGATATATCCTTGAAATAAGGTCAAAGACTTCACCAGTTATTGTCTGGTTATTTAGCACAAGGCAAACAGAAATAGAGCGGAGGCATTCTAGAGACTTTGGCCTTATCTAGCTCCACTGTGTGCCCTCTTCAAGTATAAAGCATGTCTCACTTTCATCAGTATTTTTCTTTGATGTAATTAGTGGTCAAATAGCCTACAGGACAGTAAACAATTGAGCTAGGTGGGCCAGTGCAAAGAGAGATTAGAGCTCGAAGTTAGGCACTATTCCTTGTTGGTCTTGCCAGGTCATTTAAAGTCCACAATTATTTGTTTGTTTCACTCGCTTCTTGTAGAGTGGTGAGAGATGGTCACAAAGATAACTCAGCTACTCTCTCTCTTTCTCCTCCAAAAGGTTCTTTTCATTTGATCCGCATGCTACTAGATGAGTACATCCTGCTCGCCATGGAGACACAGTTCAACAATGACAAAGAACAAGAACTCCAGAATCTACTGGACAAATACATGAAGAATTTAGGTAACTAGAGCTTCGTTCTTTTGAATGTAGTACTCTATGCTTCAAAATTAACGTATTTCTTTAAACAGAAGCAGGCTTACTGTCTTCTCCTCAAGGTGTAGTTACATGCAACATTGTCAAATTCACCTGTGAAGTTTGTGACCATTCACTCAGCAATTCATTTCTACCTTCCTACTATAGTTCATTTATAACATTTTGTGGGACTGTGAATACACTGGATCACTAAAGTGATCTTAGATGCTACAAACGTATATGAAGTGTGTAAAAAAGGTCTTAAGTAGCAGAAAGGGCAGGAATTCCTAATCTAGTTTTCCTGCCAAAGCTTAAATATGAATTATACCTTGAACTAGAAATGTATTAAATGCTTACAAAATGGAAATACTACTGCAAGTTTGAACCCTATTTAGCATCTGAGTGAAATATTACTGTGTGAAAGAGAAACAAAATTAATTTAAAACAGTATCCTTAACTTTTTCATCTGCCAAGCCTCTTCAAGATTAGACAGTTTGAAGTCATATGCTCCAAGTCCTTTGCTATAAATGAATGAAGAGTTATTTGGGTCAAATTCTGGTCCAAGTTAATCCCTGCAAAGAGCTTGTCTAGATTCTGCTGAATTATTTGTTACTAACATTAGTACCAGCTATCACTTTATAACTCTTTGCTTGTTGTTTCTCTAAATTGGCACTTTGTTCCAAGACACTTAGAATTTGTCTGATAGTAGATGCAGTGCCTTGTGCTTTAATTCAGCCTTTGTGGAAAAAAAATCTGTCCTATGTAGCAGTTGCCTTATCCTTGGATATTTAGATGAAGTACTTGAAGCCATAAGGTAAAGCCATGTTTTCCACTGAAGAATAACAAAACTTCCACTGATTACGGTGGAAAAAGTCTGCAGAAAACAGAAAAACTCCTGGGTGTAACAAATGCCTTTTCCTAGATATGGGTATGAGAAGCATGCTACAATTCCCATTGTTAATTCTTTGAGATGAAGTGTCGTGAGCCTGATTCACTCTTAGTGCAATTTACTTGACTTCATTGTTGATACTACTTCAAGGGAATAAATCTGATTCGTACCTTCACTATGGTGGCTTCAGTAAGGAGCTCATACTCTGTGATGTTGATTTGTGGTCAGGGAATATGATACAAATAGTTCCACTGAGAAGATCAAGACCGAAGCAGTATTTGTGTTCATTGACTACATGCAAAATGTGGAGGCTTTGCTGGGTTTTAAAATAAGCAACCAAAGATTTACAAACAAATCAGGCATCTCATATGCTACCTATATAGTACTGGTGAACTTTTGTGTGTACATAACCAGCACTCAGAGTTTTCGCTTCCTCTTGCAGATGCAAGCAAAGCCACCTTTACTGCATCACCCAGTTCTTGCTTCCTAGCAAATCGTAACAAAGCTGCTCCTCTGCCCAGCGACACGTCAGTCAAAAATGAGTGTCTAGCTGAGCAAACCTTCGTATCCTTGTCAGCTAGCCAGCCCAGCAGTGTGTCTTCGGGTCTGAACCCCTTTGCTACAGGAGACAGTGAGAATATGCAGCTGACAGGTATGTATCAGTTCTTCTAGTTTCTCCTCCTTACTTGCTTGTTAGTCTTTCAGTCAACAGTAACAGGTTACTGGAGGAGGAGCAATGACCATATGCATTTATAAAGACCTCTAGTAAATAATTTTTCATGAGCTCACCCTCTGTGTTGATTTGCGTAAGGCAGGAATTGTGGAACCCTGTCAGTAACAGATCCTCTTGGACCAATGGTAAAACTCTCCTGTACCTCTTGGATTGGTGAGGTTCTTGTGAGGAGAGAACGAACAGTAACACCTGGAGTACAGGAGGCTTGTAACTGCCTCAATTTCCCACTGCATGTGAGCAGCCTCCAAACTGGAAGGTGGGAAGCTTTTTAGCCTGAAGCTATGGATTAAAGTGTGTTGTGTATGTGGGGGAGGCAACTCATACGCTTTGTAAAGGTTTCAAATGGTAATGATCCCTTCACTAAAGGGTTAGTGTCCTATCAGATCCTGTCTGTTCAGCAGTACTGCAGTATGAGTGCTAATCAGGGCTAATGCTTGTTTATTCCAGGTCAGCTGGAGCTGTCTCAAAGCACTGGTCACCTGATGACTCCACCCATTTCACCAGCCATGGTCAGTAGAGGAAGTGTTATCAACCAGGGGCCAATGGCTGTGAGACCTTCAAGTGTAGGTCCAGTGTTACCTGTACATTCGCAGTGCTCTTCCTACTCAGAACCCCTTTATCAGACTTTGTCACAAACTAACCAAAATTACTATGGAAACAATTCCAATTACCAGGGTATGTTCAGAACTCAGGCCCATCCCACTCCTGGAGTTTACCACCACAGAGCCGAGCACAGCCGATTCAATGCCTTGAGTGAACAGCAGTTCTCCAGAGACTACTTCAGCAACAGTTGTGCTGTGTCTCCGTACAATGCCCGATCCCCTTCCAGCTATGGTCCCTCCTCCATGTCTCAGGACACACACAATATGCAGTTTTTGAATAATGGGAGCTTCAATTTCTTGAGCAACTCGGTGTCTACATGCCCAGGAGCAGCATATCCCACTAATGCTTCCAACGGTATTAATATAATTTTTCTTTTCCCCTTCTGTTTCTCTTTCCTTGCTGGAGTAAAACACTTTTTTCTTTGCTTTTTTCTATGAAAGATGGTTTTCAGCTCTTATTTATATATTCCTGTTTTCCACTTCTCTGATGACAGACAGAGATTGTAAAGCAGTTTAACCAGCTACTTAAGGATTTATTTTCCTCTGGTGAATCCTCAGTTGACCTCAAATGCATCTGCTGCTAATCTTCCTTTGGCACCATCACCATGTCTTGCACAAAGGAAGCAAAACCAGGATGACCTTGTGATTTAACAGTCTCTTGAAAAGCCCCCAAAACACCTACTGTGAAATAGAGCAGGCAAGGTAGCTAGACTTTGGAATCAGCATCATGTGGAAGTATTGCATGTATATGGATTTGTGTATGCAGGAAGTATGTATTACCTTGCATACAGTATGTATTGCCTTGCAGATTTTCTTTCCAGGCATACTTTACATGGTTGTGAGCTTCAGAAGGGAGCGCTGACCTGTGGATAGGAGTCCCCATGGTGACTCAGATGAACACTGATTGCAGGCTGCCATTCGATTCTGAACTTAGAATGGAAGGGCAAGTCTGTACTGAAGGCATGACTGAACTCTTAGGATCTTTCTGCTCCCTTGTAATCACCTCTCTTTTGGGTCAGTCACTGCGTATGTTACTCAGGTTACTAAGCATATGTGTACATACATAAGTAATCTTATTCTCAAGGGACTCAGCTGATAGCAATTGCCTTCTGTCCCAGGTTATCAAGGCTCCTACTCTACCCTATCTCTTCAACAATAGTTTCACTCTGCTTTTTTTTTTCCAATCTCCTGTCAATAGGATATTATGGAAACAATATAAATTATCCAGAATCTCACAGACTTGGAACAATGGTGGATCAGCATGTTTCTGTAATCAGCAGTGTAAGCAGCATCCGATCATTGCCATCATACAGTGATATACATGATCCACTGAACATCTTGGATGACAGTGGAAGAAAGCAAACAGGCTCATACTATACAGAGTCCTCGCCTTCAATTGTCTGTCGGACTCCTATGTGTAAGTATAGCCAGTGACTGAGGGAGACCCATGCACCTTTTAGTATCCTAACAAACGTGGAGCACTAAACTGTAGCTCATGTATATTGTCTATGAAATGCAATATAGAGATAAAATAGCTCAATACTGATGATGTATCATAAGATATGTTTTCCTTAAATTTGCAGGACAGTGGGTTTAATAATGCTTTGATCCTGTAAGGAGGACTATGATGCATTGTCCAGTGAATGACTGGCCTGAATTGCAGAAAAATCCATATTAAGAAACACTTTCCAACTATTTAGTAAGCTAATAACAGACTGGGCTCTTCTAAAAGCTCTTAAGGATCCTCACTGTCAAACAGAACAAATGAACTCTGGGTCAGGGATGTCTAGATAAATACTTTGTGTGGTATAGTCCTTTCCAGTCCTGTGCTTCAACAGCTGTATGTATTAGGCAAAGCCCCACCAACAGTGAATTTTAGGTGACATTACCTAACCCCAAAGGGTATGTTTCTGTATGTGCATTAAACAAATAGCAGCTGAGCTTGGTCTCACATTCTAAAAAGCATTTCATGGAAGATACAAACTAGGGCACCATTTGTTTCTTCCCAAGATTGTTACTACTTGCTACTTAGTTTTTAACCTTGCACAGAACATCAGACATTATTTGCCTCATTAAGGCTCTGCAAGAATTCAGTGCTCAGTTCTTTAAAGGATCCTAATGGGGGAAAAGAGGGGTGGAACCAGCATGGCCACAGAGGGACTTTGCCATCAAGTAACTGCTGTATTGTATGTTGATACCATGCCAGGTAGTGGCAGTGGTATGGCCAGTGAATATGGACCTGAATGGTGCAAGATACAGAAGCATGAGCATAGCACACATAAACAGCTCTTTGCAGTTTTTGTAGAAGATGCCTCATATGCAAGCTGTAAACTTCAGGCCTGTAGATGGATTTTTAGCAGAGTTCACTTATACGTGGGTTTTGACCTATGGCATGGGGAGCCACTGAAGAGAAGTTCTAGAGCTACAGGTAAATTGACTGAAGTGTAGAAACTGAGTAAAGGATAGAAGTGTTGACATTTCTGTCCTTCAGATAGCATGTCTGGTAGAGAACAGTTCCCATCAGCTGAAACTGGATTGTGTTTTTTTGTGAAATTCAATAGGCAGAAGACTTGCAATGATGGTAATCTTTTATTTCCACAGCTTCAAACATGCAAACCACATCTTCTTCCCAATGTATGTATGGAACATCTGGCCAATTCCCTTCTCAGGAAAATCTGGAGTCCCATGGCCCACCAAGCAGAGATATGGTGTCATCTTTACCACCGATCAACACTGTCTTCATGGGAGCAGCTGCTGGTGGAACCTAAACCAGGAGAGACATGTCAGTGCCTTAAGCTTACTTTCCAAATCCAGACAATAAGGCCATGATGCCAATCCCCTTCAAGTTGGTGGAATAGAAAAGTATTAGATATATATATATATATATGTATTAAAGGAACCATTTTAGCAATATTATCAGCCCTACACACACAAACACACACACACACACACTGCTATATTTGGATCCTTCTTGTGAGTCTTTCAGGATTGTTCTCACTATTACAGCTTTTCGGGCAGAAATTCGGGGTGGGTACAGAGAGCCACTGGTTCTTACAAGCAAAACTAAGTTGTAAAGAAATGATTACATCTATTCCTAATTTATTAAAGATGCTATTTTAGTCTTTCACTTTTATCTTTTTGTATAAAAATGTTTATTTAATACCTGTGTTGCTCATTATTTATTAGGATCACAGAGTAATTGTTTACTTTCTCTTATTTGACATATTGTCAAATGTTTGTATCCTACCTCCTATGGAAATGTTTACAAGGTCAATTTTTACTGTTTTAAATGAAACTAAGCCAAATTCTTAATTTTTTTTACTGTTGTGCTCTGGAAAGTCAATTTCAAATGTTTAGTGCCTACTTGTGTAAGTGAAAGTCCTCAGGAAATAAATGAAACTTATTGTGGGGATTTTTTTTTTTTCCTTTTAAAATAAACCACTTTCTCTTAAAAACAACAAAACTTGAAAATATCATAAACTAAATAAATGCAGTGGCCTGCTAGTGGAGCCAGAGAACTGGAACAAATGAAACTGTGCCACAGAACGTTGGGGGATTTCAAAATTAGTTGTGGAGTAAACCAGTAATTTCTACTGGTGGAAAACTACAAAAAAGATGTCCATCAATTTTCATCGGTTTTAAGACAACTGTGTATATTAAGACCAAAAGTAGGAAAGTTAATGAAAAATATTGCAAGCCTGCAGATTAACTCTTATAATAAACCATTATTTTACAAGTGCCATGATATTCCGTATACAAACATGCATTTATGTATGTTTCTGGAGAAAGCAGGTGAAGAATATTCACTAATGGTGTTAAACAGGATGGAGATGAGAACACAAAAAACAAGCTTCTTGCTATACATTCATGAAAGAGCAGATGTTATTACATAAACAGATTGTCCCACTGTCAGCTTCACACTCAGATTTTAATCCGGTCTTCTGAATCGTTTGAGGCTATTTCATATTTCCATTCAGTCCATGGAAGATATGCTGGATACTGTGGAATTAAAAAGTAGGGTATTTTTGGTGGCAGAAGATGATACCATGATGAAGTTTTAGTTTCTAAAACTCTATAACTTCCTGTAGTGTTTCCTATCATGAGAAGTCTTGACTGTAGCAGAAAAGTAATAAGGAGCATTGACTAGGATAGCTCACAAATATTTCCTGATATGAAATACTTAATGCAGGAATGAAACACCATAGTTCGATACTTGAGGAGTAGGAGTCTCCAGCTCAATTGCTTCCTAATTCAGTGTGAAGTCCTAACTTGCAACTGAAGTTTTAGTTTCAACAAAAATTCCCAGTGATGTGTAGTGGTAGTACAGGTTGTTCAAGCAGGTGTTTATGGGACAATGCTTTGCATCAAGTGAAGTACTGCAAAAGAGTACGTTCTTCATGGTAATTCAGAACAGGAAGTATTTTCCCCTAGAATTAGTCCTATGGAAGTCAAGTTCCCTAAGTCACTTCTATGATCAGTGAAGAGAGAGAGAACCCTCCCATTCCAGGTGGAGTAAGATGGGGGAATATGATATTAAGGGATATGTCACTATGGGAGGGGATAGTTCACTATATTTAAATGCTTGGCTCCCTCTGCTGACACATGCCATGGGATAAATAATTACTTTAACATAGAAACATCCAGATTGTTGACTTTATGTGAGAGCAATATGTAGAATTTAGAGGAAGTAGGCAGCTGATAGCAGACAGGGTCTTAGTCCATCAGGCCCTAGATAAAAAGCCCAGTTCATGGTACACAGTGATTCAGGCTTTATATCCATAATTTCTAGTAATTTTCTTTTTTTCTTGTGAACCACTTTGCACTGTGGGTTGTTTTGGGGTTTGTTTTTTTTTGGGGGGGGGAAGGTGCATAAACTACTTTATGGGCAGTTTCTCTGAGATAAGAATATTGTATTATTAAATGTGAAGATTCTCAGGGTGGCTGCAAAACAGAGAGTAACATGAACTACCACACTGTTGTAAATTGCATCTCATTATCAACAGCAAAGAGCAGTAAAATAATATTCTTAATAAGTTAAGAGAAATCTCACATAGTGTTGGACAATGAAACAAACTCCATAATAATTGTAACTGGCAAAACCAAAAAAGAAATTTCCAGTTTAGGACCATTGGTTCAGTCAAATACATGGTTTGATGAATTCAGTAAGTTCTGTCTGTGGGAAATGAAATAACTCCCAGCTTTTGTGGATACTCCATGGGAAGATTTTTACCTTTGGTAGTATAGCAGCATTACAGTAAATAATGTGAAGAATCAATGGAGTCAGCACTCGGTGGTCTTGCATTACTCAGTGCAGTTGCATTTTTGTGGATGCTATAATATGTCAGTTTTAATACATCTGTGCCAGAAAATCTATAATTAAAAAATGGTACATATTGAGTAAAAGCAATGTCAAAGGAATACTGCCTAAGGGGAAAAAAGAAAAAAGAAAAGAAGCTTTTCTGAGAAAGATGAAAGATTAAATCCTTTACATCTATTTGCCAATACCAGCGAATATGAACTGCTAGAAAAGGCAAAAGAGCGGTGGATGAACGGGTCAAATCTGCTGCCATATCTAAAGTAAAACATTCTAATTCAAATTACATCAACCAAGAAGAATCAATATTGGAGAAGAACCAATTCTCTTGCCATTGTTCCCTGTTTAGCGAACAACGGGGCAAGTTGCAGAATTCGTGCTGGAAAAGAAGTGCAGTCCTTCTGTTCTAAAGGAAATTAGGACCATGAGGATATTGCTCCAGGCTGAAAATTGGCACAAGGAAGTTGGCCTTTGTCTATAAAAGTGTAGTGAAAACACAGGGAAATTACTTGTAAGAAGCAAGCCTGCGTAGCATACTGTCATCCCACAATCCAAACGCACCTTACTAATCGGATCAGCAACCTGACAACTATTTCTGTCAATTACGTGGGTCACAGAGAAGACTCTGTGGTTCGTAGTCACAACGAAGGAGACCTGCAGTGCAGCAGGATGAGGAGAACCTCATAAGATAGACTATTAGAAGATGACAGATATGCTGGAATGGCAACAGATGCTTTACATGACACACTGCAGTGCTGTTTCCCTCAGTGTGGAATCATAAGTGAGTGGACTTCGGGCTTACAGAGCAAGTGGTCCAGAGAACAACTACAGACCTACCCTGCTCTGAGAGTAATTAAAGAAAAACTGTAGAAATGCTGTCACCCTTGGAAGAGTAGATATTTGACACTAAAGGAACTAAATCTCTTAGGAACAGAATCAAAGATCAGGTAGAGAATTTACAGAATTTGTAGAAACACAGGAGTAACTATAAAGGCCATTGATGTCATACCTTTGGACAAACGTATATGCCTACAGGTCAGGAGATCCACAGCATGCAATATTACTGTGCCATCAAGATAACATTAAAATTTTTGAGGCTACCAGCCAGTGAAATGGGATTGTTTCTGCATTTAGCAGGGGTTGTTGAGCTTATACAAAACCTACTGCCAGACTAGGTCATGATTCCTTCAAGGTCTAGTCTTATTAGTAGACATAAAGCTGATTTGAAATTTCTATTTGGAATCAAAAGATGAGCCATTTAGGTTAAAGCCAGGTCTAGAAGAAACTAAGACTAATTTGAGGTTTTAGGTAGTGAAGACCACATTGTCAGTCATACTTTTGAGGCTAGGGAATTTAAAGTCATGCTTGGAGTTCAGGCCAACATGAAGCAATGAATCTGAACTAATTATGGATTTAAGGGTCTGTGTTCATTACTGAAATTCAAAAGAGTCACTGACATAGTCGTTAGCTTCAGCCAATAGGTGGAATAAAAGGCTAGGACTAGGGTGGAATAAAAGGCTAGGACTTGGTCGTTAATGGTGTGAGCCAGGATCAGTGCAGATTGAATAGTCATTAACTCTCTGCTGGAAGTGATGCATCCTGCACAGCCGAAGATGAGAATGATGAAGGACTGTAGGTATCTATAGCCTCCAGAGAGTTGCTGCATCATTGCTAATGGCAAGACCTCAAGGAATCAACATTGCTGGGATGGTGAAAGACCAGTAAAGCAGGAGATCCTGCCACAAACTATGCTGTTTCCACTGTCACTAGACATTCGAAGCAATTACAAGGCTCACCAGAATCACCTCCCACCAGGACTTGAGCCTGCCAACAGAGGCATGAGCAGGCAGAACAGGAGACAAGTAGGGCTGGGATCTGAAACGGAGAGAGGTGGAATATCATGCCCATTACATAATTTGAGACAACAAAGTACATAATTAGTGACACCAAATACCATTTCTCTACATTTTGGGCTCTGTTATTTGCACACTTTCCCCCCCCCCCTTTTAACAACGGCTGCATGTTACAATGCTGCTGCATGGGGCAATGGTTACACAATTGGAAACACGTAAAAGATTATATTAGCGGCTGAACTAGGAAAATCTACTTCCCTTCCTTTTGGCTTAGTTGATTATTATCCTTGATCAAATAAAGGGCCACATGTTCGTCCTGCCCTTGTGCCCTGGTTGCTACAGTAAAAAGAGGCATACAGTGAAATCGTACATTTGGAGTTTGATATTATATGCCTTTTTCATTCATGTCATATTTAGTTTTCTCCTATTGCTCAGTTTTGTGCAGAAGCTGACTTTATTGATGAGTCACCTGCTTCGCACCAAAATACACAGACAATTTAGTTAATTGTAACTACATGTTTTAGAAAATCTGCTACGCCAAGAAATACCAACCGTGTATAATACAAGGGTGAAAAATAAAGACCCTTTCTCCAATATAATCTTTACCAAGCTTCATATTTGAAGTATGACCAGCTTTTGAAAACTAACCCAGATATATAGCATCCATGAACAGCATCTTTACTTTGACTTTACGTGTTTTTTCAGAACTAGGTGTGCCACCCACTGACCAATCTGTCTACTGGATCTGTCCTCCTCCAACACTCACAGAGGCTATGAGTTCTGACAGACCCCAGCTTTCAGTTCTTGGTAAGCACTGTAAGTTGAGACACCACATGGGTGATGTCCAGGCAGCACTTTTCCAGCTTCTGGCTCCTGAAAAAAGATCTGATAAATTACTCTAGGTGTAATAGTTCTCCAGTCCCATTTCTGAAACTGTAAAAATATTCACCATTTTATACTTGTTAGCATAGATAACTTTTAAAGAATTTTAGAAGAAAATGTAAAAAGTTATTTACACTATTTAGTTCTAAAATGAAAGGTGAAATCAATTATAAATGAAGACAGTGTAAAAAATTCTAGTGAAAATAATTTTTTTAAGAGTAAAATATTGAGGACAGGGCCGAAATGAACTCAGTCCATTGTACTGGGGATGTGACACTTTCCTTAAATAAATAAATATGAACCAAGCTGCAGATTAAGTTTGATCTCAGTTATTCCAGCTGATCATGGTGTTCGTTCATTTGGAAGAAAATCAGATCTCTCATCCTGCTCCAAAGTTTACATTAAGCCATCAGGAGAAACAAGAGACATATCTATATGGTCACTGTCCTGGTTTCAGCCAGGGGCTTCAGTCAGGAAGGGGCTAACCTGCTGGGCTCGGGACAAGTAACTCAAATTGACCAATAGGATCATTCCATGCCAGTTACATCATGCCGAGTATAAGAAGCAGGGGGTGTTGCAGTGTTGGCGCGCGAACAGCAGGGACCGGGCAGCAGTGTGCTCTCGGCTCGGGGCTTTTTGTTTACTCGCGGCGCGAGCTCGGGTCCTTTGTGTTGCGGCTGGGGTTTGCGCGGGCTGCGGCGCGGTGTCCGTTACGGGGAGTGCGCGATCTGAACTGCTCATCTCGGCAAAAGGTTGTATTGTTCATTGTTATCTGTTCTTCCCCTGTTATTTCCAGTAAAAATACCCTTATCCCAACCTGCGGGCTGTTTTTGGTTTTCTCCCCCCCTCCCCCGCTCCGGGGGATATCTGAACGCGTGGTCCCCGGCTCCGGCGGAACCACAACATATTTTGGCGCCCAACGTGGGGCAATAAAGGTTGGGATAACGGTAGATCTGACTCTGACCCGGTTGCAATTACGGTAAAAGTTGTAAGGATGCTGTTTAAGATGCTGTGGGTATTATTTATAAAGGTGTGGTCCTGGCTGTGGAAAAAAAACCTCAGCAGGCTGTTTGCAGTCCTGGCAGGATGTTGTATCATCTCGGGGCTGCAGCTTCCCTGCTTGTTCCCATACTTTGCTCTAGTGTGCTTTATGACAATGTTTTATGATGCAGTTATATTAGTGACTATGAGTTTAATCTGGAAAGTGTATGAGGTTTTGCGGTCCTGTCTAGTCCCTGGGCTGAGAGGGGCTGGTGGTGGTGGCCATTTTGGTGAGAGCACAGAGGGAGAGAACTACACTGGTTTTTTCCTTTCTGGGCTAAACATAACAGCTCTTATGAGAGTTTTTGAAAACTTTCACCATCACCTTGACATGGAAACTATGGCCACAGTGCTAGAAGTTCTTCTGCACTTGATCCTGCTTTCATCATATATTAAGAGCAGGTTTATGAATACTGCTCAAGAGGTTTCCCAAAGGCAGGATAACCACAAGGGGCAGGACAACCACGAGGGGCAGAACATAGGCCATTACCTAAGTACGGCTCAAACACTGCTTGATATCAGACAGCGCTGTCTGCATTGCCCGTACTGTCAGGGGGGAGGGGAAGAAAACAGATTGTCAGATACTGCAGCAACCCCTGTAATTGGCACTGCAGCTGCGGCAACCCCCGTAATTGGCACTGCAGCTGCGGCAACCCCCGTAGTTGGCACTGCAGCTGCGGCAACCCCCGTAATTGGCACTGCAGCTGCGGCAACCCCTGTAATTGGCACTGCAGCTGCGGCAACCCCCGTAATTGGCACTGCAGCTACTGCAACCCCTGTAACTGGCACTGCAGTTACTGCAATCCCCACAGCAGACACCACTGATGATCAAAAGAAACAATCCCCACCAGTGTCTGTCGCCCCGGTTCAAAAGAGAAAATACACAAAAAAATCAGTTCGTACAACAGCTGATGATGATGATCAACCGGGCTCATCAGGGGGATATCAAGATGAGGCAGAACCAGAGGTTGTCACCCGATCCCTGTCCCTGAGTGAGCTTCGTGAGGTTAGAAAGGATTTTAGCCGCCAACCTAGTGAGCCCATTGTCACCTGGTTGCTTCGGTGCTGGGATCATGGGGCTAATAGCTTGGAGTTAGATGGCAGGGAGGCCAAGCAGTTGGGATCCCTTGCCAGAGAAGGAGGCATTGATAAAGCCCTTGGAAAAAGGTCAGGAATCCTCAGCCTCTGGAAACGGTTACTGTTAAGTGTGAAGGAAAGGTACCCCATAAAAGAATACATTACATGCCGTATGCCCAAGTGCGACAATATGGAAAGAGTTGTCCAGTACCTTAGAGAATTAGCTGTACGGGAGATAATTAGTTATGACTTGAACAATTCACAACTCCCTGCCGATCCTGATGAAGTCCCGTGCACCCCAGGCATGTGGCGAAAGGTTGTACAAAGTGTACCATCAGGGCACGTCAATTCACTGGCAGCAATAGACTGGAGTGATACTGATCTACCAACTGTAGCCAATGTGTCTTATAGGCTCCGCAAATACCAAGACAATATTTCCCTCTCTGTCATCGCAGCGGTAGAGAAACTGGTCCAGCGCCTTGACAACAATGTGTACAGCTCCCGACCCTTGCAGAGCAGTGTGGCAGCTTTTGGAAGAAGGCGTCCATCATCCCGAGAGGGAGAAAACCGAGGGTACTCACCACGAGGTAAACTGTGGTTTTACCTGGTTGACCAAGGGGAGGACATGAGGAAGTGGGATATGCAGCCCACTTCAGCCCTTCGAGCACGAGTGAACGAGCTGCAAGGTAAAACAATCGCACGTCGAGATTTCACCAGGAGGAACGCTGCACCAGTTACCACCGAACAGAACCCTCGACCAAGCAGAAGGCCTATCTACACTCCTGATATGTCTGATCCTCTTGAGGGAACCTCCAAGTCCTTCATGCACTCAATGAACGGCAAGTATGATCAGCAGCAATAGAGGGGCCCTGCCTCCAGCCAGGTGGAGGAGAGGGATAACAGAGTTTACTGGACGGTGTGGATTCGATGGCCTGGCACGTCAGACCCACAAGAGTACAAGGCTCTAGTGGATACTGGTGCCCAGTGTACTTTAATGCCGTCAAATTATAAAGGCACAGAACCTGTTTGCATTTCTGGAGTCACAGGGGGGTCCCAACAATTGACTGTACTAGAGGCTGAGGTAAGCCTGACTGGAAAGGACTGGGAGAGACACCCCATTGTGACTGGCCCAGAAGCTCCATGCATTCTAGGTATAGACTATCTCCGTAGAGGGTATTTCAAAGACCCAAAAGGGTACCGGTGGGCTTTTGGAATAGCTGCTGTGGAGACAGACGAAATTGAACAGTTGTGTAACTTGCCTGGACTCTCAGAGGATCCTTCTGTTGTGGGGTTGTTGAAAGTTGAAGAACAGCAAGTGCCAATTGCTACAACAACAGTACACAGACGACAGTACCGAACCAACCGAGATTCTCTGATCCCCATCCACAACCTGATTCGTCAACTGGAGAGTCAAGGAGTGATAAGCCGGACTCGCTCACCCTTTAATAGTCCCATATGGCCAGTGCGGAAGTCCAATGGAGAGTGGAGGCTGACAGTAGATTATCGTGGCCTAAATGAAGTCACTCCAGGTATGAGTGCTGCTGTGCCGGACATGCTGGAACTCCAATATGAATTGGAATCGAAAGCAGCTAAGTGGTATGCCACGATTGACATTGCCAATGCCTTCTTCTCAATCCCACTGGCGCCAGAGTGCAGGCCACAATTCGCTTTCACCTGGAGAGGTACACAATATACGTGGAATCGTCTGCCCCAGGGGTGGAAACACAGTCCCACCATCTGCCATGGACTAGTCCAGACCACTTTGGAAAAGGGTGAAGCACCAGAGCATTTACAGTACATTGATGACATCATTGTATGGGGCGACACAGCAGAAGAAGTGTTTAAGAAAGGAGAAAAGATAATTCAAATCCTCTTAAAGGCTGGCCTTGCCATAAAACAAAGTAAAGTCAAGGGTCCTGCACAAGAGATCCAGTTTTTAGGAATAAAATGGCAGGATGGACGTCGTCAGATCCCCATGGACATTATCAATAAAATAGCAGCCATGTCTCCACCAAACAATAAAAAGGAAACACAGGCTTTCTTGGGCGTTATAGGTTTTTGGCGAATGCATGTGCCAAACTACAGTTTTATTGTGAGCCCACTCTACCATGTGACTCGAAAGAAGAATGACTTCCAATGGGGCCCTGAGCAGCAGCAAGCCTTTGAGCAGATTAAACGTGAGATAGTCCACGCAGTAGCCCTTGGACCTGTCCGGACAGGGACAGATATTAAAAACGTGCTCTACACTGCAGCGGGGGAGAATGGCCCTACTTGGAGTCTCTGGCAGAAAGCACAAGGGGAGACTCGGGGTCGACCGCTGGGTTTTTGGAGTCGGGGCTACAAAGGATCAGAGGCCAATTACACTCCAACAGAAAAAGAAATATTGGCCGCCTATGAAGGAGTTCGAGCTGCTTCAGAGGTCATTGGAACTGAAGCCCAGCTCCTCCTGGCACCCCGACTGCCAGTGCTGGGCTGGATGTTCAAAGGGAAGGTCCCTTCTACGCATCATGCCACTGATGCTACATGGAGCAAGTGGGTTGCATTAATTACACAGCGAGCTCGAATAGGAAATCCCAATCGCCCCGGAATTGTGGAAGTAATCACAGACTGGCCAGAAGGCAAGGATTTTGGAATGTCACCAGAGGATGAGGAGGTAACACGTGCTGAAGAAGCCCCACCTTACAACACACTGCCAGAAAATGAGAAGCAATATGCTCTCTTCACCGATGGTTCCTGTCGCCTTGTGGGAAAGAATCGCATGTGGAAAGCTGCTGTATGGAGTCCAACAAGACGAGTAGCAGAAGCTACTGAAGGAAAAGGTGAATCAAGCCAGTTCGCTGAGGTTAAGGCTATTCAGTTAGCCCTGGACATTGCTGAAAGAGAGAAGTGGCCAATGCTCTATCTCTACACTGATTCATGGATGGTGGCCAATGCCCTGTGGGGGTGGCTGCAGCAATGGAAGAAGAACAACTGGCAGCGGAGAGGCAAACCCATATGGGCTGTTGATCTATGGCAAGACATTGCTGCTCGGGTAGAGAAGCTTGTCGTAAAGGTACGTCATGTTGATGCCCATGTACCTAAGAGTCGGGCCACAGAAGAACATCAAAACAACCATCAGGTGGATAAGGCCGCTAGGATTGGAGCAGCTCAGGTAGATCTAGACTGGCAACGTAAGGGTGAGCTATTCATAGCTCGATGGGCTCATGATACTTCAGGTCATCAGGGGAGAGATGCGACATATAGATGGGCACGCGATCGAGGGGTGGATTTGACCATGGATGCTATTGCACAAGTCATCCATGAATGTGAGACATGTGCTGTAATTAAACAAGCCAAGCGGTTAAAGCCCCTTTGGTATGGAGGGCGGTGGATGAAATATAAATATGGGGAGGCCTGGCAGATTGATTACATCACTCTCCCACAAACCCGCCAGGGAAAGCATTATGTACTTACAATGGTGGAGGCAACAACTGGCTGGCTAGAGACATACCCTGTGCCCCATGCTACTGCCCGGAATACAATCCTGGGCCTTGAAAGGCAAATCCTGTGGCGACATGGTACCCCTGAAAGAATTGAATCTGACAACGGGACTCACTTCCGGAACACCCTAATAGACACCTGGGCCAAAGAGCATGGCATTGAGTGGGTGTACCATATTCCGTACCATGCACCAGCTTCTGGGAAAATTGAGCGATATAATGGACTTTTAAAAGCTACATTGAAAGCAATGGGGGGTGGAACATTCAAGCATTGGGACACACACCTAGCCGAAGCCACCTGGTTAGTCAACTCCAGAGGATCTACCAATCGGGATGGCCCTGTCCAAACAAAGTTTCCACATACTGTAGAAGGAAATAGAGTCCCAGTAGTGCATCTGAAGAGCATACTGGGAAAGACAGTTTGGGTCATCCCTGCTTCGGGCAAAGGCAAACCCATATCTGGAGTTGTTTTTGCACAAGGACCTGGTTGTACCTGGTGGGTAATGCAGAGAGATGGAGAAGTGCGATGTGTACCTCAACGGGATTTGATTTTGGGGGAGAATAACCAATATAATTACTAAGTAGAAATTGTAGTATAATGACTGTAAAATAACTTGTTGTTGTATATTCATTACTGCCATAATTATAATTGTTATATGTTGTATAAAAGATTTTGTTGGTTTTGGTTATGACGTAAATGGCATGGAATGAGGGGTGGATGATGTCCTGGTTTCAGCCAGGGGCTTCAGTCAGGAAGGGGCTAACCTGCTGGGCTCGGGACAAGTAACTCAAATTGACCAATAGGATCATTCCATGCCAGTTACATCATGCCGAGTATAAGAAGCAGGGGGTGTTGCAGTGTTGGCGCGCGAACAGCAGGGACCGGGCAGCAGTGTGCTCTCGGCTCGGGGCTTTTTGTTTACTCGCGGCGCGAGCTCGGGTCCTTTGTGTTGCGGCTGGGGTTTGCGCGGGCTGCGGCGCGGTGTCCGTTACGGGGAGTGCGCGATCTGAACTGCTCATCTCGGCAAAAGGTTGTATTGTTCATTGTTATCTGTTCTTCCCCTGTTATTTCCAGTAAAAATACCCTTATCCCAACCTGCGGGCTGTTTTTGGTTTTCTCCCCCCCTCCCCCGCTCCGGGGGATATCTGAACGCGTGGTCCCCGGCTCCGGCGGAACCACAACAGTCACCTTGGCCTACTCTGCTTTGTGATGTGGTCTTTATCTTCTGAATATACAGTCTATCCCATGTAACTGCTAGAGTACAACCTGGCTTCACCCTTGAGCCAAGCAGTTCCCACTGCAGGAAAATAGGATCAATCAAAGTTTGTCCACTCTAGGATCCACACCTACTCTACATCATTGCTATGAAACAGATTTCCCTTCCCAGCCCTTCACAGTCTTCCAGAGTGACTTCGCAGGTGTCCTGCTCTCTTCAAGGAGCTGGGAAGGTTTATGTCAGCAATCAAGACATGATCTATCTCTGAGAAGTTATATGCCCCTGATCCCTGAACAGCTGTGACACAAGCAAAGATGAACTATTTAGGCCTGGGACTGTGCCCCTCTCTTATCTACCTCCAGGCAAAAATTACTTTGGCAAGTGGGGGTCCCTGTGGGGTGTTTTTCCTTAGCAAACCCTTTTATTTAGCACTTGTTGCTCAGACAGATTCTTGGAGTTGTTGCTCACATGATTTCCAGATGAAACGTGAGCCTCTCCAGACATCCTGTGGGGATCCTAGATGTCTCACTTGAGGTTGAGAAGTCTGGTTGGCAACAGGACATGGGCAGTTGTGCAGTTAGTAGGTGACAGGCTTTCAGTCCCTTCATGGCTGTTGGCCCTGAAAAGTCTCAGTGCAGTCTGCAAGGACAGGGAAAGATGCTCACCTGCCTGTCTGGGCTACTCTGTGAGCTCCAGTGCCAGGCCAGCAGCTGTTCTGCAGTGATGCAATCGATGAGAGTCAACACCAGTGTCCAAGAACTACTAGTCACTTAGCAGAACAGATTGAACTGGGCATCACACAGCCTTCCAGCTGAAACTGGATGATGTCCATGGAGTGTGTTGTGGAGGAGGTGTGTTTAACCAACATCTGGCTGTGCATTATGTGTTCTGGAGGCTAAGCTGCAGGTGAGCAGCGGGATACGCTAACAAGTGCCTGAGCATTTTTGAAAATGGAGTTTGGAGTTTAGCTTTATTACCACTGATGTGTGCAGGCAGCTTTTGATACACATGAGGATCTAAACCTTAATCCTGTAAGAAACAGCAAATACCTTCTAAAAATACCCAGGAAACTAATTTGCAGAAGACTTACTCCTATAGCACTACTTACCTACCTTCTCCCTTGCACTACTGAGCAGAACAGTGCATGAAAACATGTAAGAAAACCCCATGATACTGTGAGTCCAGTACTTGAAAACACTAGCCTCTGTCCTAAAGGTAAGGCAACACTTCCACATCTGCATGTCATTTCTCAAGTAAGCAAACAGCTCCTCTGAAGCGCTGCGCAGTCAGCAGTTCCTGCTGACTGGCATTAATGAAATGGCTTTGCCAGGTGGGTGCGTGCTGAAGAGCCATGGAGATGCAAACAGAATTCACAGAAGGGGGGTGGGTGGGTGTAGGGGGGGAGGGTGGGCTGCTCTTGCTTCGTGTCACCAGCCTATGGCAGCATCAGGTAGAATGATGTGCTCTTTCACAGCTGCGGTGCATTTCAAGGGTCATTGTTTAGGAAAGGAAATAAACAGAAACGTGACATTTCTTTCCCAGGGGGACAGAAAGGAGTGAAACCCAGCATCGCCGGTAACAGCGGTTCTTGCTGTCAGGTGGGATGGAATGAAACAGAGTTTCTCACCCACCTACAATTGTGCCACATTGACCAGTTTTCTCTCAGCCTGCAGGAATTTTTGGAGAAGTCCTTGTCCCGAGTCAGGTTCGGTGGGGCAGGCTGTGTGCAACACACCTTGGGCAGCCAGCTCTCAACCTACACACACCAATGCAGCCTCAGGAGTCCTGGTGGGCTTTGTGCTGCTTAAGAGCAAAGAGCTGCCTCTCCCAAGCACTGCTTTATCGGCTGTCCCCTAAAAGAGCTTCAGAAGCCACAATGCCAAACAAACTTGGACCGAGATCAAAGCATAGCTCTAAACAATGTGTATGACAGGCAGGATTGGAGCCAATGCTTAGATATGTAGAGCATTTGCTGTCTGATTTAGCATTTGTGTCCATCCTGAATGAAAATTCTCTCTTTTTTTTTCTTTTTTTTTTTTTTTTTTGCAAACTAGAACCAGAGATAAAGTGATTTCTGCTCAATGCAACTGGGAAGATTCCCTGCCACTTGTATCTCTCTCTTCTTTCCTCAGTGCTTTAGGTTTACATGACAAGATGTGAGCGTGTTTCTCTTGTGCACAGGTTGAAAGAGCTCTACCAAGCTGACTGCCAGAAAGAAAATGTATGTGAACACACAAAACTGAGACAAGACGGAGCAAAATTAAAAGATGTTTTTAACTAAGGCGTGCACAAAGACATATGAGCTAGTGATTTAAGTTCAGAGCAGTAAAACCAGGAATCAAGAATCTGGACTTCTGATCAGTTTTGTACATGTAGGACAGGAAACCCCCTTATTTATGTCAGTGCATGTTCAGTGTACATTTGGATCTGTGGAAACTGCAGACCAAACCAACAGAGTGAAACAAGAAAAACGAATCCCACACAACTGGGAGGAAAGACAAGATGCTGTTAATTTGTTTTACTGATGCAGAGAATGATAGCTCCAGTTTTAATACCTATCAGTATTATTATCATCACTGTCTCAGCTAAGATCATCCTTTTTGCATTGACTAAGTTACACTGATAAAAGCCCAGAATTTGGTGTTGGCAAGTGCTAGTGCTCCCTTTGCTGGGAATGCCGGATCATTATTTCCCCAGGAGGGTTTGCTAAGGCTTTCTCCATGCCGACTTTGTGCAACTTGCAGGACTGGGCAAATCCTGAGGGATTTGTCTAAGATTATACAGGCAGCAGTGCTACTGTTCGAGCAGCTTTGAGAACTTCCGAGCCAAGGTGTTGGATGTTGTGGTCAGCAAGAGAGGTAGACAGGTAGGTCATCAGGCACAAATAGCTTCACAAAATCTGCAGGTCTGCCTTAAGCCTTTCTTCTGTTTGCTTCGCCTGGGCATAAAGCTCTATGTGGTTCCCCACATGAGCAAGCCCACTCGTGGGGTTCTATCCCGGTAGAGCTCAGCCTCCATGCCTTTCCTTACTTCTCCCAGAAGGAAGTCCCCAGCAAGGGCTGAGCAATCAGTGAAGAAAGGGAGGTCTCCGCTAAGAAGCCCTCTGCTTTACCCCAGGACCAGGGGACAAGGAGGAGCTGGGAGTGGAAGTCCTACGTGCACCTCCCCTCGCAAGGAGCAAAAGCTCTGTCAGCTTTTGCACGTTGTCTTAGAAAAAGGAAATTATCCTCATTTTCCCTTTCTACCTCCACCATAAGAGGGGCTTTGCAATTAAAAAACATTATGGTGTTTTGTTCCCAGAGAGGAGGGGTGGAGCGGGGGGTGGGGAAATCGCCCATGTACCATAACAGATGGTTTAAGTACGGTGATTACAAAATCCTGAAGTTAAAATAGTTTAATTACAAAGTCAATACTGCCTCCAACCTCTGCTAAGCCTTTAGTGTAAAAACAACAGACGGTATAGTGCAAATGGTAGGACAATATTTAACCAGAACTTTGCATTAGCTACTGCAGTACAGCTCTCCATCAGGCCTTCAGCAAACGGAAGATCAACTGATTTTCCCAGCTTGTATTTGTTAACCATCTCTGCTTCAGTATCAATGGGTGGCTGTGAGAGAGCCACAAACAAACCCGAGGAAACAAACTGCAATACTATACAGCAAGCTGAGGCTGGACAAGGTTGGCTGTAGAGTCCAAAATTGCAAACGTACAACTGAGACAGGTATTACCACCTTGAGAGGAATTAATTCATTTGTACCTCAAGTTCAGCTGGGCTTTGGTACTGAAATGCTCCTCACCTCTCCTGCCCTTTGAAACCGACTCTTTCTTTGTCCAATGTCACATCAAGCGTCCACTTTTTGGGATATGGACCTTTATCCTGAGCAGAGTACAAGAAAATAGGTCAATGATAGTGATTTCAGCTTAGTGCAAATGCAGCTAATCAGAGGCATGCCATGAATGCATCAGTTCAGCTGGGAATTTTGGTTGCCACCATTGCTAGATAAGCACATCTCCAGGAAAGGCATGCTAACATAGCAGTTCCAATGTTTTTCAGGAAACACAACTCTATGGAGGAAAGTGCTCCTGATGATCAAGTATAATTGTGCTATTAAACCAGGCTGCCTGACAATAGCTGTTTCACATGATGTTCGTTCAGGATAACCTTGGTGGGCCAGCTAGAAACTATGGCATCCAAATTCTGCCACCTTCTGCCACACTAAATTTTGATTTCAGTAGGGATTTCATGAGTAGATCAGGCAGAATTTGGTCCTAATGACCATAACCTTGGCTTATCACACTCACAGGAGACTATTCCAATCATTCTTTGTGGGAGCTCTGGTCTCTTGAAGGCAGTGGATTCCACTCCAAGTTCATTGGCAAGGCTTTGGATATGTACTGCTGGCACAAGGACTGTCACTGCTGTCATCACTGTTAGCCGAGCTCTCAAAGCACATGGTGATGCTGGCAGGGGATAGAGCCCTGCTCTGCTGGTGGCTCCTCAGGTGCAGAGAGGAGGAGAAGGAAGGCAAGCTGTCACTGCCCAAGGCTCACCCTCTGGAAGCTTGGAGGTGAAAGGGCAGTGAGGACTTGCTCAAAGTGTCCCTGGGAGCAGGGGATCTGAATTCATCCTGAAATATACCTGTGTGTTAGAAAACAAAATACATTCTTAATAAAGGCGGGCAGGTTCAAAAAACCTAGGCTGTGGGAAGGCTGGTGGGGTAGGCCTGACTATTTTTTCTCCCAACAAACATTTACCCAGGGTCGTCTCATGACCGGTCAACTTCTGTTATCCATTAGAAAGTGATGCTGTTGCATGACATGATCAAACACCAAGTGCAGCAGAAAGGCCATAACTGTATCTAAAAAGCCCTTGCTTTGTCAGAGCCTTTCACTAATGCTGGCAACAAAATTATTGAGGTCTGTAACGAGCTGTTCTCTTGTCAAATGAGCCTTCTTATGAGCAGTGTTAAACTTTATATCTGGTTTTAAATTAAACACTTTGAGTTTATTAATGTTTCCTTTCCTCTCCAAATTTCTTTGTTGAGAAGAGGTACCAGAGGAAATGTACTAGCAACAGTAGGATGTGAAGTATAGTTTAGAATTCATTAAACATATGTTGATGGGGCCATTAGCAGAGTTTATAGATACCACCACCTGGCTCTTATTCCACTTGCCATTACTTTAGTGACAGAAAACATACTGTAAGAGAGGTGGCATGCTACCATTAAATCTTTACTGCTGCATCAGAAGGAGCAGAGTAGCAAATTCATGCCTTATTGCTAAAAAGATTTTCCCATAATGGCTTGCTTATTGAGAGGAATAAACCTGAACAAATAACAGGGCGGGGGGACGGGGCGGGTAAGGGCTAAAGAATAAATACCACCCTAGTTTTGGGTGCAAGAGAGATGGCAAGCGTCTGAGAGGGAAGTGCTTTGTGATTACAAACGCACGGCATCGTGGGTCACCTTTTACTGCTTCGCTTCACGAGAGCAAGCATGCCCCTTAAATCGTCACTGCACCGCGCACTGCACCGCGCCTGCCCGTGTGGGCAGGGGGTGCCGTCAGGAAAACAAAAATCAAATCAAATAGAATAGAATAAAATAAAATAAAATAAAATAAAATAAAATAAAATAAAATAAAATAAAATAAAATAAAATAAAATAAAATAAAATAAAATAAAATAAAGCTAATGACGGACCTTTGGGCCCGGCGATGCCGCCTCGGCCCTGGGGCACCCCCTGGCGGACACAGGGGAGCTGCTTCGGCCTCTCGGGGGAAAGGGATGCGGCCACGCAGGTGCCCCGCGCAACGGGAGAGGGAGGAAGGAAGGAAAAGGGAGGAAAAGGGAGGAAGAGAGGGAGGAAGAGAGGGAGGAAGAGAGGGAGGGAGGGAGGGAGAAAGGAAGGAAAGGAAGGAAAGGAAGGAAAGGAAGGAAAGGAAGGAAAGGAAGGAAAGGAAGGGTAGTTTGTGCACTGTCTGCAGCCATGGGGCAGAGATGGGTGGAACTCACGGTACGGAGGTGTAGAGGGGAAGGGGTCAGAATTTTACCTTGGAGATGGGCAAATGGCGAGAGCATCAATTAAGGTGTATTTGGACATGACTTAAAGGCTTTCCTAAAAAAACCTAGCTTGACTATCCCTGAAACTGAAATTCAGGTAATGTTCCTCGAGTCCCCAGATGGGCAAAGCCTCTGCCCAGCTTCTCCTGCGCCTGCTGGGGCAGCCGGGGGGGAGCCCGGAGCTGGAGCTTCCCGCGGCTCCGGTCCTCCCCGCCCAGCCTCGGGGCGCGCTGCTCACGGATCTCCCCCACAAAAAACCTAACCCCAAACACTGAGGGCAAATAGATCAAGGCGGGGAGAGGGCAAGTACCTTCGTGAATAGAAGTCACAGGCTGTTTGCTGTCCTTTCTCAGAAAGAGGAGAAAGGTGCGTATCCTGCGCCTCGGCCCGCGCCCAGCCAGGGAAGCCCCGGGTTTGATCAGGAGATGGCAGCACGATCCCGGCAAGCTGGGAAAACTCCCCGTTAGCAGCATCCCGGGAGGTTCCGGGAGGCAGAGCACCTCTGTGCCCGCTGCCACAGGCATTTGTACGGGGAACAGGTGTGCGCGCCCACTAAGCATTTGGGCTGAACTGCAAAGAACCCAGTTAAAGATCAAAACTGAAACTGCTGCTGCACATGGCCCGAGTCCTGAAATGCGACGCGGTCAGTGCATCCTTTTCCAAAACGTGGCAACATCCCATAAAATAAAAATAAAAAATAAAAAGAAAGGGCCAGAGTGACCACTGGAGACCTCATTGCTTCAGTGCTGCTCCGGGGTCACATGGAAGCGGGCATGTGTCACCCCCAGAACGGCAAAACTTTGTAACAGAAGGATAAAACTGTGAGAGTCCTCTGCCCTGTTTTGCAGCATTTGTTTTAAATGGGTGGAAAAGAGGATTTAAAAGTCTGCTGGTGCAGTTTTGCTATACTATTTGCTTATTTCATTCAAAATGAAGAAAAAAACAAACCTGAAGAGAACATAAAGTGCCTGTAGCAAGCCTGTTGCTAAGTCGAACCAACCTGAGCTAAGCAAAACTGAAGTCACTACAGGCATGTTGTTTCTGACTTGTTTCTTGATGAACTTTCAGTCAGAAGCTGCAGACAAAGGTATTATTTGCAAGCCATGTATTTTGCTTCTCTCCTGCCCCAGACTCAAGGCTTGGTCAGTCCATGATTGAAGAATTCCCACAGACCTGCAGGTGTTGCCAGGAAAAAAAGCCTTGCAATTCATTAGGTGGTGCTGAAAGACTTTGCTGGAAGCGCTGTCCTGTTGACCCTGTCAGCATTTTCTAGAGCTGGTCCACCTGAGAGCTTAATGAGTGGAGATGCTATTAGGAAAGCTGTCTGGAGTTAGTCTGGCACCAGCTGTGGCACCCTAGCCAGAATCAAGACCTTTTGGTATTCAAGACCTTTTGGTATTCACTGAATATACAAATCAGTGTATGTAGTGTATGTAGCCCCTTTTTTTGCTCTCCAACATATTCATAGATCCATCTCTTTTTTTGACACTTTATTTAGGATTGGAAACATTCAAAGAGCGTAACATATGGAAATGTAGGGTTTAGCCAGATTGTATCAATTGTTGGTATTGGACCATCAGTGGAGCTCAAACACATTTCACTTGGCAGGACAACTGCACAAAAGCATTTGATGTTGAATCAGAAGATATTTTCAAGGTTCGTACACACAAATGGGTTCAAATTCAGGCAAATTAAAGCCCGCTATTAATGAAATATGTTCTCCTTTCCTTTGCACTTGCCAACTATTTAACCTGGTCAGGAAAATAATTCGTGTGGGATTAATTCTGTGGAGCCAACCTCAGATTCCTACTGGGTTTCCTTGAAATGAGGTATCCTTCACTTCCTATCCTGCACGGTTTTGTAATGCAGCTGCACATTGTTGAAAAACTGCCACAATTCATGGCAGGGTGGCTGCACTTCAGCAATGAGAGAAGTTATTTGGAATACATATATCTATATTTGCATGCTTGTGAAGCTTACGTGCCTGGCTTGTTAAGCTCTAGGAAGCTCCTTGATGGACAAGGCCATGATACACAGTGGATGACAGTTAAGCCATGAACCTGGGTAAAGGGAGTCTGACCCTCAGCCCTGTGAACTCCAAAGGAGCTTTAGAGTATTGCTGTAATTCAGAAGACTCCTGTAGAGTGGAGAACCCATAGAAGACAAAGAGGTGGTGAAAAGTCCTCTCCACAGCCAGCGACTCCTGCATGCCATATAGTGTGGGGATCACCCTTTAAAGCCATGTGGCCCTGGGGGTCTCTGCCCTTTACACAGTGTACCAGCGAGAGATAGGACTGAGGAGCTGGCTGAAGGCAGCTTCTGCCACCAGTCCTGCTCCGTGCCTGCGTGTCTGCCTGGGCCAGGCTATGCTGGACTAGTGTAATGGTTGTTCTTCCAAGGTTTTGGGATTGTTTGCATCCTTCTTTCTTCTGCCAGGTGATACAGAGGGAGCATTTGGCCTGGCAGTGCAAATACCTTCTGTTTTGGAGCAGGATGGCAAAAGGAATGGAGAAGCAGAAATTGTGGCTGCTATCTCAGTGCTCCACTACTTTCCCAGGAGCTGAGGGTGTGCCTACACAGGTACCACAGCAGAACCATACTCACTGACTACAAAGGGAAGTCATTCAGAGAAGACTCTGAATGACTTTTACTCCTGCACACGAAGTTGTGATGATTGGCAGAGGGAAGAGCTGGGGCTTGTTCTGATGTGCACTGGATTAACTAAACGCCTGTACCTGCAAACCAAGCTCACAACCCACTTAGACTACTACACAGGAACATGAGCAACAGATTTGCTTAGCAGACACCTAATTAGGAACTGAAAAAAACCCCCTCCTTGCAACATGCAGTGTCTAGCACAGAAATGTGCTCATCTGTGCTCATTCGAACCTTAAGGAAATGTCTTGTTGCCTCCCAGACACACCCGTTCTGTAATAATTTTTGGTATCCTTATGCCCATATGGGTCCTGGGAAAATCATGGAGCCCACATTCTTCCCTTCTTTTTATTTAAGCCCAAATGGTGTGTCCAGGAGCGTTTTTAAAATGACATGATGAAGTCCTCCAAAAGGCCAGAAGGAGGTGGGCACAGATGGCCCGATAGCACTGCTGACCTTAGCCCCTCTCCAGAGCCCTGGATGTGGAACAGACTCTTTTCGCGGCACTGGGTTGGTCCCCGGGCTGGGGGAGCGGCTGTGGAGCCTTGCTAGCCATTGGCACGGAAGCTGGGAATGGAAAACAATTTTGACATTGGCAGCCTGGAGTCCTGCCCTTCTCAAACACATTTGATGTTCATACATGGTCTCTTGGCTGCTGTTGCTGGGGACCATCTGTTGGGATGGCTTCGTGCCTGATCAAATGGTGGTATGCCAGTTTCACTGGGACATGAAATAGATGCCAAACAAAACGCGTCTGGTTTTACTTCTATTACTCTGAATTCAAAGCACATGCTAATACTAATCCCCCTTTTAACACTGTTGTTGTGCCAGTTAAGCCTTCATTTTTTCCCATTATCTGCCAGATCTCTTCCACGTATTTAGGTGCTTAATGAAATCCTGCAGAAATCGTCACCGCTGATTTCACACAAACAGGGCACTGTTTGCAAGGGTTTGGTGAGAGGTGTTAGTGCTAACGACAGAGGTGAATGTGTGAGAGTTTCCTATACACATAACACAGGATCCTTGCAGGAACTGGACTAGGACATTTCTTGAGAAATTGCTCCTGAAAACACATCCAACTATCAGAGAATTTTTTCTTTGATGGGAATGGGACTTGTCAATTTGAAAATACTTTGGTAAACAAGGCATAAGCTGGGTTTAAAAAAAAACAACCCACACCTATGTCAAACGGGCAAAGACTTTGAACATTATGGGGATACTAATGTGAGATGCTCAACAGACATTTCCTTTTCAGTGCGCTAGGAGTTCACCATAGCGCCCGCTCCAGTCTGTAGCAAAATCTTCCGTGCTGTGACTGGCTTTGCCATCTGGGGTTTATATGACTAACTCCTCGTGAATGTTCCACATTGAGAGAAGTGTGTTCCTGACCTCAGCCAAGATGAATATTATTGTCAAAACTGCCATCATTACAGCTACTGTAGGAGTTCATATTCCTCTAGTATCTGTGGGGAAAGTCCATTGCCACAGATGTTCCCTTGGGTGTTGGATTTTCTCCTCTAGTCCCATAGCTGGTCAGGGAAAGCTAAAGGGAGCATCCCCTGATGGGCTTCCCTTTGCTCTTTGATCTCCTTCTGCTGTGCAATGCCAAGAGTTCAGGCACTTGGACACCCCTGTCACCTCCTTCTTCCCTTTGCCGCTGGGGGAGCAAGATGACAAAACCTGGGCACTGGTCTCCCCTGGCCTGACCCTGCTGTCTGCAAGTGGGCAGGATCCAGATCTACTAACAGAGGTTCCTCGTTTTAGGAGGGCTGGTACTTGACTACTCCTTCAAATGTTTATTTCCTCAGTTTAAAAAATGTTGTTTTCTTTTTTTTTTAATTATGCAGCAGATTCCCATTTAATTATTATTTTATAGTCTTAATTAACCATCTTGCTTACATTGCCTTCTTGTATATTCCTAAAGTAAAATGCTACTATGAGAAAAAAAACAACTAAGAAAAGTTGGGACACATGGAAGTTAGTTTTGGTTTGGTGTAGCATTGTGAAAAGAAAAGGAAAAGGAAACAGAAAAGGAAAAAAAAAAGGAAGAAAAGAGAAAAAAAAAGAAAGAACAGAGAAGAAAAATAAAAAAGAAAGGAAAGGAAAGGAAAGGAAAGGAAAGGAAAGGAAAGGAAAGGAAAGGAAAGGAAAGGAAAGGAAAGGAAAGGAAAGGAAAGGAAAGGAAAGGAAAGGAAAGGAAAGGAAAGGAAAGGAAAGGAAAGGAAAGGAAAGGAAAGGAAAGGAAAGGAAAAGGAAAGGAAAGGAAAGGAAAGGAAAGGAAAGGAAAGGAAAGGAAAGGAAAGGAAAGGAAAAAAGAAACCAAAAGAGAAAAAAGGGAAAGAGAAAAAGGAAAGAAAAGAAAAAAGGAAAGAAGAAAGAATTATTTGAATCTCCCAAAGAAATATGGCAGGGCCAGGAGCATAGGCCAGTTGATGGCATGTGGACTGGCCATAAAATTAAAAATAAACTTAAGAGTAAATGTGCAGCTAAATGCAGACTGTGGGGATAGGATGTGAACTTCAGCTATTTCCTGGAGCTAGTGTGGTTCCAAAGTTTAACAGCTTTAGCCTTTGGAGACCCGGAGGCGTGGCATACTTGTTTTCAGTTTCTCCTCCTTTCATCTCCCCTCACTTGGAGCCCTACCACCTCCCAGCTGCCCTGATTGATCCCTCTCTCCCTGCAGAAGGGACACTCCTCTCACCCTCTGACAAACGTCCCACATGGCTCTCGGGGCAGAACATTACACGGTGCTTCCCTTACTGTCCTTCTGTGCTCCAGCAGGATGGGGGCCCAGGTTCCCATGTTGCCCCCCAGTCTCACCAGTCTGCAAAGGGTTAATGGCTACCTGCTGAGTACCATCCAGCGAGATGACAATGCCAGCTGCTCTCTGGGCATGTTGGCTCATGCCTAATAATTAAGCTTTTTCTGATGAGTTTTGGTCTTGAGCTTTCATTTTTTTAATGAGGGGGTTAGGTTGGGGTTTTTTTGTTCACCATAGATGTAGGTTTAATGGAAGAGCTAATAACCTTATCTCACAGTGGGTGCATGATAGAGGCACAGATTTCAGGCATAAATTTGTTATGGGGGGATGTACTGAAAAAACTTTAAAAGTATCTCACTAAACCTCGCTTGAACTGTGTCTTCATTTTGCTTGTGATCCTTGTGCCTGCAAAGACTCAAAGCCAAAATAAATCTGGGAACACGCTTCTGAAGTGTATCTTGACAATCTCTCATTTATGGTAAAACCTTAATGGTGTGCTCATTTGTCCTAATACTGTATGGTAGTTTCCTTTGTTAAAGCAGAAATGCTTGAATGCCTGGAGAAATCATTGAGAATATTTTTCATCATTCAAATTATGCTGTTTGCATAGTGCCTGTCTCCTAACCCAGATCTCCAAGATCCATGCATCTCCTGCTTCTCCCTGTCAGTGACACACAGCAAGGTCCCTCTCCATTAAACCCTTTTCCCCCCTCGCCACCTGCTGAAATCCTCCAATTGCGCAGTCACAGGCAAAACAACAGAAGAGAAGAATAGCAGAAGAAAACTGGTACACATTTTCATGGACAGAAGTCTGTTTACACTTTTGGAATGTATAGGAGGAGAGTGAGCAAGGGTGTGCACACATAAACCTTATTTGTTCTAGTTCTTGATTTTTGACTATAAAAAATGTTGTTGAAGAACAATCATAGAGTCATAGAATCATAGGGGTTGGAAGGGACCTCAAGACATCATTGGGTTCAACCCCCCCTGCCAAAGCAGGCTCCCTAGCTCATACTACACAGATAGGCGTCCAGATGAGTCTTGAATATCTCCGGGGATGGAGACTCCACAGCCTCCCTGCAACTGCAAACACAACAGTGGAGACTTTCTTATAGGATGCCTAAAGGAAAAAAAAACCCAAAACCTCTGCTGTTGGAGGTACTAGAATTAAGGACTTTGGATTTCTATGTGCTCTGATTATCTCTGCTACAACCATGGGTGTGATGAGTTGCACACTGCTGCTATAGTCTTTCAAGGAAAATGCAACACAGGCTTTCACCCATCAGTGCCCTGAAGTGACAACTCAGTTAAAGTTACCTTGATGCACATCCATAGTGACATATGTTCCTTCCATAGTCCTTCGTATCACTCTTCCTCCCACATAAAAAAAACCCTTATTATCAAGAAAGGAATGATAACAGGAAATAAACATTTAGCCATGACCCCTATTTTAAAAATGGTTAAAGGTTCATAGCATGCTCTCCTCCTTAAAGTCTTTCCTGAAATGAATCCTAAGAAAGACCTTTATGCATACCTGCATGAACCAAAGTTACAAATTAGGTGTGCAATTATCATACAGCAGCTAATAAACTGTAGGTAAAAGTTCCCATGGCAGAGCAGGGTGACTTAAAGACCCCATGGAAACCTTAATATACAACATTGTCTATTAGACTATTTATAATTAGTGCCTTATTAAGTTACAGATGAACAAGCTTTTACTATGTGTATGTATCTTCACATCACACACGTGTGATGTTTGTGCATCCTTCTTTCAGACAGAATATGTTAGCAAAGTGCTGATGTTCCTAAATAAATGTTTCTCTGTGCCAAAATTATATGCTACATAATTGTAATTTATAAAAAAAATACAGTGACCATTGAAAAGACTCAATTCTGGGTAGCAACATCTTGCAGAGCTAAAACCTCAGTGGACAAGATCTACAAAGAGGCAGAAGAGGACTTAATATGCTCTTGTAATGCCATTTTATTTTACCATAAAACCTGAAGGTCCCATTAAGAACTGCGGGGATACATAAAAAAATGGGGCCCTCTTTTGGGCACCATTTTTTTGGGTGGATGGCTAGCAATCTGCCTCCATACCGATTTTCCATGCACTATAATGTCCAATAGTATTTTATTACAAATGTGGTAAATAACATGCTGTCACAGCAGACACTAGAAAATCCCCAAGATTGATAAGCATATATGGTACTTCACAGAATCACAGAATGTTAGGGGTTGGAAGAGGCCTCGAAAGACTATTAGTCCAACTCCCCTGCCAGAGGGATGTGGAGGTTGTTTGTAGTGCCAGTATTTGTAAGTGTACCTAAGAATTCAACTTACCTGAAGAGTTTTCTGGTTCCCCTGAAATAATTTCTTCTCTGTGGTGTAAGTCAGAAAAGTCAGAGGCTCACACAACAAACTTGGTAGAGGAAAACACTGGATTTTGGTTTCCCCTTTTCTTTTTCTCTGGCAACGAAGACTTAAATGCAGACAGATTTTTCCATAGGGTGCCTTTATTTTTGCATAACTTCTTCAAGCTGCTACACTACCACTGAGCCCTTCACGTCCATTGCTGCTTTGAGCTTACAAAACTGTCAGTCCTGCAAATGATCTCCCAAACTGAAGCCTGTTAGGGGAAAATCCCTCAATGTGCTTAAGACCATATGGTAGCAAGTGAGGCAGTTCTCAAAACAAAGAGGCTAGAAGTAATCCTATATTTGGGCTACTGATCAGAGTTTCATCACATGAAGTAACCCTTCATCAGTACAATCAGTCTTCAAAATGTTTCAACAGCTGGGACTAGTTGTCACTTCCAGAAGAACATTATCACCTGTTGAGGAAATAGGACATTTGGGGACATGCTTCGCTAGCAATTTAGGGAAAGCTTTCTTCCCAGAACTGAAGGGGGGCAGGGAGGGCAAGAGATGAGGGAGGGAGAAGGGAGGGGAGGGTGCAGAAGCAGTGTGATTTTTTGAGCTGTATCATCCAATGTGCAAAACCTAGAAGAAAAAAAAGAAGGGATTTTGTAAGTGAATTGTTTGAGGAAGCGACCTTTTCTGTTACAGTGTGTTCATGAGCTGCCTGTGAAAGTAGCAGCTTTGCTGGGCATGTTAATAACACTTTGTACGTTGCAACTGTTTCACAGGTCACCAGTGAAAATGGAGTTCATTAAAAGACAATTTAAGTTCTACAGGCTGAGTTATTCTGGGGAAAATCCAATGTAAGCCAATGACTTCATGCTATCACTTAAAAAAATAAAATTGCCTGAACAAACTTCACTCTGCTTCATTGTATGCAGTCTGAAGGACATTGAGAGATGGGCTTAAAGTACATTTAAAGGGACATTTAAAATACTCAGTTTTGTACATAGCCTTCAATGCATGACCTTTGTCATAGTATACTGCAAATTACAGTTGCCCAGCACAGGATTCATCCCATTCATGATCAAGAAGTCTTAATTATTTAGCCTCTGTAGGCATCTTAGTGGATAGAAAGCTGCCTGGTGGAGAAGAACCTGGGGGTGTTGGTTGACTGCAGACTGAATATGAATCAGCAGTGTGCCCAGGCGGCCAGGAAGGCCGATGACATCTTGGTTTGTATCAGAAATAACATGGCCAGCAGGTCCAGGGGAGTGATTGTGCCCCTGTACTTGGCATTGGTGAGGCCGCACCTCAAGTACTGTGTTCAGTTTTGGGGCCCTCACTACAAGAAAGACATTGAGGTCCTGAAGGGGTTTGTGAGCAAACCTTATGAGGAGCAGCTGAGGGAACTGGGGTTGTTTAGCCTAGAGAAGAGGAAGCTGAGGGGAGACTTTATGACTCCCTACACTTTTCTGGAAGGAGGTTGTAGAGAGATGGGTGTTGGTCTCTTCACCCAATGGACTCAAGCTGCACCAGGGCAAATTCAGATTAGACCTTAAGAAAAAACTCTTCACCAAAAGGGGTGTTGGGCATTGGAACAGGCTGCCCAGGGAGGTGGTTGAGTCACTGACCTGGATGTATTTAAAAGATGGGTAGATGAGGTGCTCAGGGATATGGTTTTGTAGAGGGCAGGTATGGTTGGACTCGATGATCTCAAAGGACTTTTCCAACCTAGTGATTCTGTGAACTTACTCTCTTCCTCCATAGAGCAATTCATCTGACCTATTTTGGACAAACACTCAGGGTCATATGTGTCTCTTGATTTAGAGACCTCCATTTCACATGAAATGGCTGAGTCGGTACTTTCACCTTCCATGATCAACTCCCTCTTTTTTCTTTTTTTCTCCCCAAGATCTTCCAAGTTCCTTGCCCAAAAAACCCTGGAATTCCCTGAGCATTATTTCTGAGAATTTAGGGCTATCTGTGAAGTTTTAAGGTTCAGTGAAGAAGTTAAACAGGAAGATACCAGCTTTGAACAAGAAAGTTGATTACATGATCTAATGATGTTTCCTGAACACTAATATGCTCGCTGTCATTTATTCTCAAATCTGATTTATTTGCCATAGCTTACTTTTTTGTAAATGCAAGATGGGATCAACAGTCACCTCCAGATCTACGTCCAAGTGCACTATGTAGGGCTTCACACACTAAAAATAGACTGAATTTCTGAATTCCTTCAACTGAAGTAACTCCAGAGTTTGTTTACTTCTTCAAATGAGTTAAACCAAACTTTTTTAGCCTTACTATTGGTTAGCTTTATTCTCCCCCACCCCCCAGCCTTGTTTAACCATTGAACTGTGGTAATGTGACAACTGTATTACAGGGTTTTGTTTAATTTTTTCAGGGACTATTCAGGACAAGAGGAAGAATGCCTTGTCATGGTACATTAATTTTGGGTGTGTAGCATCTACTTCTTGCTCTGCCAGAGACTGCCTGAAGTCCCTCAAAGGCATCTGTGATAAACTGCTAACCTGTAGTCCCCAGCTGGGACTTTGTCTCCTCTGTGCTCCCTTGGTCCCAGGAAAGGGACGTCCCCCAAGGGCGAGCCCAGCCTGCGGCTCAGTTGGCATATCTGGATCCTGTCTGTGGCAGGCTGACTCTCCCCATGGAGGATGCCCCTCTCTCAGTCTCTGCATGACTGAGCTTCACAGAACCATGGAATCACAGAATCGTAGGGGTTGGAAGGGACCTCAAGAGATGATTGAGTCCAACCCCCTGCCTAAGCATGTGTGTGTAGGGATCCTCCTCTTCCAGTTAGCCAGGAGGCTCACAGATGCAAAGGCTGCCTTTTCCTGCCAGGCTTATTCTTTGCACGTGTAACTTGTCTCTGCTCGTGGTACACCTGTGTTATAGTACTCGCTGCTTTTTTGTATTGTGTGCTATTGTCTATTGGCACTTATATGAAGTCTGCGCAGCTTCTCCCTTCCACTCATTCACCTCTCACACCAAGAGGTAGGTACTGTTACTTTATTTCACGTATTTCTCCTCCACCCGATCTATTTTTTGGGCAGGAAAATGTGGACCACGCGGTTCTGCATCGAAGCTGTATTCTGATCCCAACCTCGCTTGCCTCCAGCTCATGTCTCCCAGCCCGAGCAGCGCTGCGGGCCCTGGAGCGGTGCGTGCTGGCTCTGCCATCGGGCATTGCAGGCATTACTCTCATTGGTGGTAAATATCTGGGAAATCTCTCTGTATTTTTGGCACCGTAAATCATATGCTCAGCTATAATTTAGAGATAAATTACGGTACTTTGAGCTGCCATTAGTTTCAAATTAGCAGTGTCATTTAGATTTCTTTTTGTATAAATATTATTAAAGCTACAGATTCCAAAACTTAGGACGTATATTAGCAGAGTGTGCTCACTAATCCCAGGAAGATCATGCCTCTTGTTCCACGGGATTTAGGCTTGTCTCCGATTCAAACAGATTTGTGGTGTGAAATGTTAAACAGTGCTGCTGGTGACTAGTTTCTCACAAAGGCCAACGCCAGTACCTCGTTTTTCTTGTCCTCACACACTCTCAATTGCACTGAAACTGCTCCTTTGAAAACAAAGCAACAAGTGAAAAAAGCCTCGGTGTTTTTTTCCACGGTGAGCTGCCAGGAGTTGGCCAAATAAAAACCTGGATGGAGAAATGAAGACTTGTTCTGTTCTTACCCCTCACTGTACCGAAAGGGGCTCATGACCTGCAGTGTTCTTGGGTGGATTCAGACATAATCCAGATAGTTGTGCCCTTCACCCCGAGCTGCCTCTGAGGCAGGGCTAGAGCAGTGCCAAGTGACAGGATGCTGACAGTGCTTTCTGATGGCCACCGTCAAAAAAATATTTAATTTATATGCTTTGCCATATGTGTACAGCAAGTTCCTTTGGCCCCTGTGAAGACTCTGTGAGGGAGAGCCAAGTCATGTCCCTTGGCTTTGCTCATCCTTGGCAGACGTTCAAGCTTTCAGCTTGCCTTGGAGTAGATGACATTCACTTACAGCTATCCTTTGTAAATGTTCAGCCTTCAGAAGACCGTCATCTCTACTACATTATATTGGCCCTGTCTGAAGTTGCTGGGTTTGAGGCCTGAGCACTTTTCATCCTTATAGAGAGTGTCAGGCATAACAGGGGATGTCCGTGGGATCTGTGGTGCATCAGATTGAATAGAAAGCTTTTTTTCATAAGGCAACTTTTCTGATTTTTTTTATTTTCTTAAGAACAAGGGGGACAACTTAATGCTTTAGCAAAGAATTAGTAACATTGATTTGTGCTGGATAACATCCTCCTTCAAGACGTAAGTGATTGAATGTTGACAGTCATTCATCTCAGGTAGAGCCAGCCAGATATATCAGCAGATGTATCCCTGTTAGCGCTAAACTGAGACGGAGGCAACAGATGCTACCTCTCAGCAGGGCTTATTAGACCATGCTCAACAGCATGTTGACATAGTTACATGGTATCCCAACTTCTTCTGGCCTGCAACTGCTTAGCTTATCGCAAAGGCAAAGGAGCAGGCAACTGCACAAAGCCTGGCAGACATGCCTTCCCGGTAACACACTGGGTTCGTGGAAGACTTTTAAAGGCATCAGGCAATGCTGAAAGCTCTGTTGTCCTCTGCACTTAGGAAGAGTGTTCCCCTTGTTTAGCACAGTGATCCCAATGCTGTGGATTTCAAGCAACCTGTGTAGCAGGCCACATATTTGTACAGGCTGTTGGGATTGCACATGTGCACTGAGTATGGACTGAGTACCTGTGCTGGACATCAGATCTCCTATGTAGAGAGGTAGCCGTACCATTCAAGCAGCAAAGAACATCTATCAGAAGCAGACTGAATAAAAGCTGCACTTTTGTCTACCACCTCCCTTCCTGCTCCCCCCGGGCAGTACCTCAGGCTTGTTATGCGCCACTTTATGCCGGTGCTTACACTAATAGTGCTTTGCATATGTAGGCAGCATACAGTGTCTGGTGGGTGCCTGCTGTAGTTTTCAATACACAAATGATAAATTGTTGCTTCAATATTTAATTCAAAGGGATTTTTAGAATTTATTATTTTAGCCAAATTTATTTTGCTTTTTTTTTATCTTGCAGGAGTGCCCAAAGAGCTGTCTCACATTGAACTGTTCAATGAGATTATGACAGATAATCTGAGAACTAAATAAAGATGTTGTGTATGTTTCACCTGGTAATGATCGATAATGTTAATTAACGTCTTCAGCATTTTATGGAATGGCAGTGTAAGTAATTCAGAATACAAAGAAGGTAGTTCCAGTACTCTTTTGGAGACTTGATCGTATTCAGCAATCTGTACATCACATTTTTTAAAAGCCTAGGTTTTATGGCTTCAGAACAAATCTGCCAAGATTGAACCTGTGTTGCTGTGTTTAAAATTATGGCCAGCTCACCACAATCACATGCTCTAACAGAACCGGTCTTAACTGGAAACACTCTGGGATGCAAATGGTGGCCATGCAATGGTGACTGTCACACCAAGTGCCTTAGGTGACACTGGCCTGTAAACAGGGATAGAGAAGATGAAGGAAAAATCACTTAAAATTACCTGTCTTCTTCCAACCTTTTCTGGGCTGATTTTGAGTGGTGACTGGTTCTGTTTGAAATACACCATTTGCAGAGTCTGCCTGTGAAGGTTATTCCAGAGACTTAACAGACAGATGCACTTTTCCGTAAAGTTTATTTTTTCCAGTCTAGTCTTTCCCCTGTGCTAATTTTTTTCAGTTACTCCAAGGCTCTAGTAAGCTGCCAGAGAAAATAACAGCTGAAGTCCTGCAAGATGGAGAACGAAGAACTAAAGGAGGTGGGGAGAGCTAATGCTGTAGAAGGACTAAGTAAAGGAAAGATTTTTTTTTGTTTGGTGAAGCCAGCAGCCAAATGTGCTGTACTAATCATTCTGTCACCTTTTCTCTGTGAGTCACAAGTTGTTTTCTTTCTAGAGCTTTGTGTACCTCAACAGTGAGAACAAGCAGAAGGTCTGGGATAATTTGACTCATGGAGTTATAGGTATTTTCATACAGGATGTCCCTGTGTCAGTGGGCATCCAGGCAATCAAGACCCAGCTGCAGTTAGCTACCAAGTCAAGCTTTTTGACAGAAATGATTGCTCTACCAGTTGTTGTATCTGCAGGAACAAGTAGCCAAGACTTGGACCACCTCATCATGCCTTGCTTGCCTGAACACTAGTCTCAGAAACTAGCTTATTCTTTCAAGGTTTATTTCTTTCCTGGATGCAGGTCATTTCACAATAGTTTGTTTGGTTTTGAGTGTTTGAACTTTTACAATAGTAGGAGGAAAGGCAGGGAAAATGGTTTTGTTACATACTACAATATCACAAACCACCTGAATGAACTCGATGCACAAGAAGATGCTAGATTGGCTATGCTCACTCCTGGAGGTCAGGTGCAATCACTTAAAGGCACATCTTTAGAGACACGGTCTTTGGGTTTAGCCCACCCACCAAATCCCATCTGTTTGATATATTTTAAGACACATCTGATGACTTCCAAAATACATGGTCAGGGCAAAAGCCTAACTGTTGAGATAGCAAATGTAGCTTTCCTCAAACTTATTAAAACGCGGCGTCTAAAGGCAGATGAAGTGACAGTGACCTGAAATAACAGGAAGCTGGCCTCAGTTACATATCTGGCAGGGGCTGAGGGTGATGGAAGCTTATGAGCTGTATCCAAAATCATGAAATATAGCCCTGCCCCTGAATGAACTGGAAGACATATTTCAGCATACAGCAAGTCAAGGTTCAAGCACCACTGGCCTTTGGGACTTTGTTCAGATCCAAATGCAGAAGCTTTGGATTAATCTTTTGACTCTACTGCTGAATTTCACTGGCACCCGAAGTCTTCCCATCCATTCAGTTGTGGGCTTTCCCCAGGACATTCACCAGCATTCATACTGCCCTTGTGAAAAATGAGTATGAAAAATGAGAGAGAAAAGTAAACTCTTCCAACTCAAACCCTCTCCTGGGAGTTTGGAAGGGAGTGCTGGGGAGTCCAGAATTTTGCAACCTTTTTTTTTTATTTGCTGGGGAGCATAAAATCTTTTTTGAAATCTGTTCTGGAAAATGGTTTGCAAGAGGTGAAGGGAAATTGCTAGGAAAAAAAAAAAGGTGTAAAAAAAAACCAGAGGCAGATAAGAAAAAGTTGCTTGAATCTAGGAACCTCTGCATTCTTCCATCAGAGAGGGAAAGGACAAATTAATGCTTTTTATGGAAAAAAGGGTGTCATGATGCTTTTTGGGGCATGAGCATTTCAAAGGTTCATGAAGTATAACTGCAGATCCCTGCACCCAAGTCATTCACAGTGGCAGCAGTAATGGGGCTTTGTCTCTCTGCGCCCAGCACTATCTCCCAGTTTCCTAGTGGGTAATGATGACTTTCCAGAGGGATCATCAAGGGAGGCAGTATGCCATAAAGGTCTGTTCATTTTCATAGGCCATATAATTTCCATATTATAAATTGTGCCTAAGCTTGATGGGGGAAAATGTAAACACATACAAATGCAGTCTGACAGGCACATTGAATCAAAAAGTGTCTGCTCAAAATTCACAGTTCTTCTAATTGAACATTCGTGTAAACTTCTGGCTGGGCCTCTCTGCATTCAGACACATCACATGCACCACAAATGCATGGATTTGTGATGTGCTGAGGCCAGTTGAGATGCTGGGTCTCCTTCAGAAGGAAAGTTTTGTTGTCCCTGATCACCTGTCTGTATATCCCGTCCCACTCTGTGTATTGGTTCAGCAAGCCACATCACTGACTGTTTGCTCTTCTCCACTGCCAGCTTACAGTGAGAGCAACCAGCAGAAGTGGCTCAGCCTGGCCATGCAGGAGCTGGGCACTGGTAACCGAGGAGAGGACGTGTAACTGGGACCAGAGACAAAGAGAGATGGCCTCTTTCTACATCAGCAGCTCACAGCATAAGTGAAACTGCACCCCAGAGCTACCTAGTTTAACATGATAAGGGGGACCACTCACTTTGTGCTTAGAAATTGAAGGTTCCTGATGGGACTGAGCTGTTACTACTCTCAGCAGTGGTGTTCATGTCAGGGTGTTCAGTTGAAACTATTAATGACCACTGCTTTTGGTATTATTTAGAGGATCACTTAGCACTAACTAGTTTTGTTAAAATCTTTGCTTTGGTGGGCCAGAACTGTATCTCACAACTTTTGAGAATGGTCTGAAGTGATTTTAGAGTTTATGCTCAAAAGGTTTCATCCTACCCCAGTCGCTCATTGTGGAGGCACAGTGGCACTCACAAAGGGAGGAGGTTTCACAGTCCTTCCCAGATCACTGCTTAAATCCTTTGGGCTTTTGTGGTGACACACAACATTTGGGTAAGAAACAAGTTATAGAACACCAGAGAACAATGAGCCAGAAAGGGCTCCCTGCTATGTAAGGACTATTTCTAGTCTTCCCTCCTATAGCACTGCTTAGAGAGGAGTATGGGGATTATTTTCACTGGCAGTTATAAAGATTTCTTCTGTGGTCATTGGTAGGGAGTCAACACAGTGTCCGAAGATCACCGCAGCCAAACCTGGTAGGTTTGTTGGCTCTCTCAGTTTATGGGCAATGTCCCAAATTCACCCATTGAAGGACTACTGGACAGAATGAAAAATTTGATCTTTCCAGGACCAGGGGCCTCAGCCCCACAGAGGACCACCTTAGAAACATTTTCCCTCCAGCAGCTGTGTGCTTTTGGCTAGTATCTGCTGGTGGCACAGCTGGAGGTGGGTATTGCATCCTCAATAAGATTTGCCACATTTGCATTTGGTGCACACTCATATTTTAGGCATAACCAGAGCCAGTGCATGAAGGTGTGAGAGATTTACAGACCACACTGAAAATTTTAGCCTGCCTATTTTATAAAACAGAAAATAATGGTTGCATGGCACCATTTGCATAAGCATCAAAACACCCCCCCAAAACCAACCAAACATACCCAAAAAACTGACAAACAAACCCAACAAATTTCTGATGTCCAAGACAACCAGGTATTGTGCTTCAAGAAAGCACAAAAGGTCTTTCAAGTCTTTCTTCATGCAAAGATTATTCCAAGTGGGACTGTATTGTTAATTGCATGTACTATGTGTACGTAGAGATGTGGAATTACATACAATTTCTGTCTGGCTGTGTTTTGATACATGAGACACAGATTCAAATTTCAGCCTTCAACTTGCAATCTTTCCTAACAGTCATCTGAAAATTGTAAAAGCATTGAACCTGCCCACCTTTGAACCACTGACGTTATTGTGGTGATTCATGTTTTCCCTTGAAAGTGCTGAAAGAAGATCACGCAGCAGGGGAAAGATAAAGCTCAGTATTTTTCCTGCCAGTCTTCACAGCACTCACATATTTGTTTCTGTATTGGTAGTGATTCATATCAGAAATGCCTTTGTCCGTTTCTCTCTTTCTGCTACAATAGCCCAAGTAATTAACTAAGTGAAGAGGCTGTCAATTAAACACTGATACTAATCTCGGCATAAAAGCTCCCTTAAGAAACACTGAGTTGGAACATATTTTACAGCCTCACCACTGCCTTCTTTCAGCTCACTTCTCGGACAATTAAGTGCTCCAAATGTTTGTATGTCATCCGGGCAACATTAGTAGCATGAGCGACCCCTGCTATAGATACGGTCCCTGCAAAGAATGCCTGGGGAATACAATGCCCATTGTGCCAGCAAGGCTGATTTTGTCAAGCAAGGGACATTATATAGTTAATTAATGCCAAGATCTTTAATGATAAGATAGTCAAGGACAATTACGAAGATGACTATAAGTGTCCTTGGTAACAAGAATGCAATACTGATTTTAGCTTACTTTCACTAAGTGTGGCTTAAAGGTCAGTTTCTCTGAAGTGTGAATACTTAAGCATTCTTTGGATAAATGTCATTATACATTAATCTCAGGAGGAAAACACGTTTTTTTTCTCATCTATCTGCACGGCGAATGAAAATTAATGTGAAACTCTTGCTAGAGAAATTAAGGCAACATATTTCAATGAGAAACATCTAGCCAGTGTTGCCTCCCCAGCAACAGCTCTGGGTCCGTGCTCTGAGATGAAGTCAGTGGAAAGATTCGCTCTGACTTCAGCCCATCTGGTTCAGGACCGTGGCCATGCAGGTGGTAGAAGAACAGGCCCTCCTCCTCCAGCCCACCCGTGCTTAAGAAGCTGCTCTTGTTTCTTACCTGCCCAGTGTTGCGTCCAGCCTTATTGTGTCTCACTCATGCACCAAACTCAACATCAAATGGCGTTTGGCGTAAGATCCCTCTGTGACCTGGGTAGGCTCATGGAAGACGAGTAATTGACACTGGTGGCATAGATCACACCTTGAATGCTGAAATCAAGAGACTGATTAATTTGTCCATCAGCACCAGGGAAGGGCATGCTGCAAGAGGACATTTCAGGCTTCTACAGACATTGTCAATGCAGGGCACTTTATGATTTAAAGTTTTATGTAATTACATTGAAGATGCATCTACTGCTGCATGTATGTTTAGGGACAAACAAATTCTACTGCTTCTTTCCATAATCCCTTCAACTTTTAATGGCCACATTATGATGCTAGTAGCAAAGCTCTTACAGCTTTTGTAAAAGGAATAGGCAAGAGAGTTTTCTTACCACAGAATTCCTCACAGGCTAATTCAGTACTGGACTTCTCTCTGATGGGCAAAGTATTAATCACTGACTTAAAAATGAAATGTAAAGAAAGCTCATTTGTCAAGGGGAGAATACGTGATCTAATGTTCATTTGTGGGGTGGAAGAAGACTAGCGCAGAGACTGGCATACCTGAAGCTTGGATCTTTCAAAAGCTTATAGCAGTTGCTAGCACACTTGGAAATCAATTTGAAAGCCACCAATGGGCTCTGTACAGAAGTATGCCACTTCCCCTATGTGACTGCCTCCTTTTCCCATGTTTTCCTTTCACTCTCTCATACAGCAGATACACTTCATATCTCTCTGTCAAGTCCTAAGCTGCTGGACAGTGAGACCTGACATGAACAAGTGGTTTATCTGAACCAAGGGTCCAGAGAGCATCCCCTTTGCAGCTGTGCCACAATGTGCACCACTGAGAAGAGACTCAAAGAGGGAAAATTAATAATGTTTCAGCTCACTGGCACAGGGGCCAAATTCTCTGCTAGTTTACTTCAGTGCTTGAGCATGTTTCTGAGATGGGACTTAGCGAACAACATGCCAGCTTGGAAGCACAGCCACTTGCCCCCTTCCCACCAGAAGCTGTGTGTACACTATTAGCATCAGAGCCCACCCTTCAGTTTACTCTGCACGCCTGGAAAATTGAGATGTTTGTTTGTATGTGAGAAATATACAGAAATTTTGAAGCACCAGCAGTAGAAAAAAAAATTTGCATGGGTGCCTTTTTTGCTGCACAGAAAAAAAACCGATTGCAGGAAGGTGAAAGAAGAGTAGCAAATAAAAAGTTCTGGATTTGCACACTTCATGTTCAGCACCGAAGCTATTCTGCCATCAAGGATGTACTGATAGAAGCAGCAGCTGCTCAGCAAGTCAGTTTTTCTTAACTACCTTATAATTTCTTTACCATCAGTCAGTCAATCAATCAATCAATCAATCACACTACAGCTAAATTGCAAACGAATTGCCATTCTGATTGTCCATTGGCACACAACAGTTTTATTCAGCAGGCTGACTTCCTGACAAACTGGTGGATTGCTTTTGCTGGCTTCGAAACGGGAACACTCAGCTTTCCTGATGCTGACAGATTCCATCTGGTCCCCTTTAATTAACATCTAATATGTAAACCATCTAATACATGTAACACTGCATAACAAGGGATTAAGAAATAAAAGGTAACCCTTCATCATAAAGCTGTGTCATCTCTTAGGATCTCATTACAAATGGTAAACAGTACCAAAACGAAACGGGAACCACTCACTGGTAGAAGCAGCAGCTTGTAGGTACTCTCACGGTGGTGAGTATAAACATGTATGAACATAGAGATGAAATGAAGCAGGAGGTGTAACAGCTCCCATAAGGGCATTCACACAGGTAATGCCGCAGCTCAGACATCAGCTGATTTAATGCATTACAAAGAAGAATGGGATCTACTAATTTCTCTTCGCAATTATTGCTGGCTAGATAAGAAGCACTGTTTCTGTAAGATTCTGGTGCAATCCATTAAACCCATTAAAAGTGCTAATTAGCTCATGTTCTACAAATGAAAGTGTCCAGGCTGTACTCTGCTGTTTAATACCTGCCAGCAGCCAAAAGCTGTGGAAGAAAATATACAAAGAACACCTTCTAGGAAACCCCTGTAACCAAATTAAGATGTCAAAAGTAAGGGAGATAAAATGGTCCTTTGCATCACAGCAGCTGATGAACAGGCATGAAATTTATGTGGCTGGGGGACAGGGCTTGCCACCATTCATGGCTAGCCGAGTTATGTGAAAGGTCAAGGCTGCTATGTTTTCATGATAACATCTAAGCAGAACACAAGCATTTGGAGAGTCTCATCCACACATCTACCCAGTGAGTTAGATTAAACTCATGCAGAACAGCTGCAGCAAGGCTTGCAATGCTCAACAAAGGGCAGGAAGATTAGAGACCTCGATAATAAGACATGAAAGACCCTAATGGCAAGAGGAGAAGGGGAACTGTGCTCACTAAGCCACAGCAATGACAAAATCATTATTTGAAGCCTCTTGACTGAGGCGGGAGGGAGAGAGGAACAGGGGGACAGTGTGAGATCAACATCTCCTGGCAAAGTTGGCCTTTGGTTTTCTGCAGAATGTGAGCTACAGTCCTGTGGTATGAGCTCTTGAGCTAATAATATTAAGTTGTGCCAGTTGTATTCCATTTGCTCAAAATGGATCTGTGAGGCCAGGCCCCAAAAGCATGCTTGATGAAATGGCTCTGTACTGTGGGCTGAGCAGGTTTCCAATGGGACTGAAGAAAGAACTCTTCTCATTTCATTAAGGCATATACATCTTTGCATTTCCCTCTTCCCTGCTTCCAGTTTCTGGAGCTGTGGGAACAAACACCTTGCTGCAGTCCCCACACAAGGGGCCCATAATTCATAGCATCTTCAGTAGGGCCTGGTCAAAAGCAAGAAGTGAGGAACAAGGATCTGTAAGTAGTAGGATCTGTCCCATCCAGGAGTGATTTTTCAATCAGTGACTGTTGTCATCAAAGTGGGGGAAGAAAAGAGATTGCACAGGGGTCAGTGCAAATCCACAAGCTTGCTTTAGCATGTACCTTGCATCTCTCTTTCTTAGAGCTTGTGTACCTAAGGCTTTGAGTATTTTAGAAGCAAAGAAAATAAAGTTCATGAAGATCACAGAGAGATGGCAATGAAGGTCCTTAGAAGAAACATGCTGATGCTGCCAACTACCCCAAAGTGCAGAAATCTGCACTTGTGCTAAACTTAAAGAATCGAGTAGGAGCCACTCAACAAAAGTTCTCAAAAGTAAAAAAGTTTCTCATCTTTGTTTTCTTTTCCATCCACCTCTCTTTTCTGTTTACATCACTAATGTTTTTAAATGCTGGAGAAGTGTAACTTTGACAGACCTGTCTTCATGGTGTACTTGTCCTGTCCTGGTAAGTTTTACATTGTTGCAAAGTCAGGGCCTCAACACTCCTTAATAACACACACATTAATATTGTGACAAGATGCAAGTTTCACTTGCCTGAACTATGTCCTGTTCAGGCATTATATACATGGCGATCTGTAATTTAGTACTGTTTTGAGGAAAGAACTAAAGGCAAAGCAAGGTAACCTCAAGTTCTGGTCTTTCTTATGTTTTTCCTAAGATAGGTGGGGTTTCTGCTCACGATGTTCATTTGCTAAACATAAATTGCTTTCAAATCCTATTGTTTCCTCTGAATGCTTTTGGAGAGAACGAGCCTTCTACTCAGTTAATTCATGTGCTGAGATTTGACCCATAGTAGTTTTAAGATCAGTATTGGATTTCCTAACCCTTTTCCTTCCTTCCTTCCTTCCTTCCTTCCTTCCTTCCTTCCTTCCTTCCTTCCTTCCTTCCTTCCTTCCTTCCTTCCTTCCTTCCTTCCTTCCTTCCTTCCTTCCTTCCTTCCTTCCTTCCTTCCTTCCTTCCTTCCTTCCTTCCTTCCTTCCTTCCTTCCTTCCTTCCTTCCTTCCTTCCTTCCTTCCTTCCTTCCTTCCTTCCTTCCTTCCTTCCTTCCTTCCTTCCTTCCTTCCTTCCTTCCTTCCTTCCTTCCTTCCTTCCTTCCTTCCTTCCTTCCTTCCTTCCTTCCTTCCTTCCTTCCTTCCTTCCTTCCTTCCTTCCTTCCTTCCTTCCTTCCTTCCTTCCTTCCTTCCTTCCTTCCTTCCTTCCTTCCTTCCTTCCTTCCTTCCTTCCTTCCTTCCTTCCTCCCTTCCTCCCTTCCTCCCTTCCTCCCTTCCTCCCTTCCTCCCTTCCTCCCTTCCTCCCTTCCTCCCTTCCTCCCTTCCTCCCTTCCTCCCTTCCTCCCTTCCTCCCTTCCTCCCTTCCTCCCTTCCTCCCTTCCTCCCTTCCTCCCTTCCTCCCTTCCTCCCTTCCTCCCTTCCTCCCTTCCTCCCTTCCTCTCTTTCTCCCTTCCTCTCTCTCTTTCTCCCTTCCTCTCTCTCTTTCTCCCTTCCTCTCTCTCTTTCTCTCTCTCTCTCTTTCCTGCCACAGGCTAAATGCATTAGATGGTACACAGCCATTCAGAAGCAATTAAATCTTCCTTTTCAGAAGACACTATCTAGCTAGAGTTTCACTCTTATCTCCATTTCCAATCAGAGGAGGAAGTCCCACTACAGGGATCCTGCCTTGAAGCCTTCCATCACTATCTGGCTCTGCAGGAGAACACGACCTCCTCTCCGCACCCATGACATCCAAAGACCCCGCTAAGGCAAGCATGGATTATCTGCCTGACCTCTGTATTTGCTCGCTTGGGAGTGGCCAGCCTGCAGCAAGGAAGCTGAAACGCAGATATGCTGTGGCAGAGCCTTGCTCCAGACAGCAACCCAGATTTCTGGGGTTGAAGCTGTGCTTTTTAGGGGAGGAACCTTACACTTGTGCTGTTCAATGGAGGATACACTTCATTAAGGTCAGGAAGTAGAAGTTAAAGGAGGACTTTCATACTGATGAATCAAAGTAATCAGCATGATACCATAGATGAGACAGTCTTTTGACTGTGATATTTGCCATCGCTTTTACTGTTGCCTCACAGGTTTGGGTTATTTCTTCTTCCCTCAGTATTCCTTGGCCTCACATACTCTTTAACCTCTTGAACCATTTCAGTTTTAGATGTGAGTAGCTGATCCTGCAGGGCTCAGAGCTGCTGATGCTAACTGTTCCTCCGCATCCCTACAGACTGCCCTTGTGAGGCATGCCTGGGAGGCAGCTCTCAGGGACCAATCAGTGAGATCAGAGCCAAACTAGTAGTGCAGCAGTGTAGCAGACAGACAAATGTGCAAGCATCAGTCTGTAGGTTCTCAAGCCCTTGTTTGCTCCTACATTCGTAACTGTTGCAGCAGAGCAGCTCCTCCGTGCAGGTCCCAGGGGCTGGGGGAAGCAGAAAGGAAAGAGTTTGAGAAAGTAACATCTGTAGTGGGAGTAGGGGCTGGTGGAGATGGCCAACCCAAACCTACCAGCAGGAACAGATGAGCACCAGCAATTTAAGCAGGTAATCCCATGAGCAGCAGAAGTCATGCTGAGAGGTTTTCTCTGACTACCTTGCATGGATTTTCTGCTCTTTAGTAATCTGGTTGAGCTCAAATTGCAATATTTCTCTTTGGGGAAAGTACTAATCTTGGTGTGTTTGCCACAACTATCTGATAGCTTTCTCAAGACTTAGGAGTTCCATATCATGGAGGTCTCTATTCTTCATTCAGATGTTTTTTTTTAAATGGACATCTGCATGTAAACATCCACACATAAAGACTGGGAAGAGTTTCCTTACAGAAATCCTCTGTTTTAGTAAAACAGGTTGAAAATGGTTTGACAGTGGCTATAATGTAAACAAGAAAATAGTTTTGGGGAAAGATCTCACTCAATCTTAAATTTTTGGCTACTTATTTTCATATTCATTTAACCATCTCTTCTTTTTTTTCGGAAGTTTGGGCATGAAAATTAATAACTCTCCACAGACAGTGACAAACACCAAAAGGAGCCAGTCAATCTCATATCTACAAGCAATTGAGCTCAAAGCATATACTTTGCACATCTTGGTAATATCATGTCAGTGGAAGGGGAAAAGCTGTGGTCATACATCAGTGAAGATTTTAAAAATTATTAAACAAAACTGAAGAGCAATTTTCAGGGCTAAGTGTTTTGGGTTTGGTTTTTTTTTCCTAACTTTCCTTCTTAGAAGAACAGATGCAGGGAGACTCAGGCACTGGAGAAGAGGGCATGACAAGAAGCAGCCTGGCATTTCCCCAGCTCCCTTTGATTGTCCTTCTGTCTCTAAACCCAAACCACTGAAGCTTCTTGGAAAAAGACTTTGGAATCTTATTGCTCACAGAGTTTTTATAATTAAACCTGTTTTAATAATTAGGCTCACCCTCACTGGAGCCAAAGGAATTATAGAAAAAGATTCTTTACATTGTATGCAGTTAAACTCCAGCTGCTCCAGTGATAATTTTTCTCTGAACCCAGTGAGAAGCTCCCCAAGGCTGAGCAAAACCAGCCCCTTTGCAAGCAGCCAACTCAGGATCACCCTCACTTAAAACCCTGAAAAGGTACTGACCAAATTTACAAACCACTCTCTAGTCTCCTCCACTCTCCTCGGAATGAAGAAATACTGTTTAGCTGCTCTGAGATTGACAGCCTTGTTCAGACACTCTGCACCCTACAAAGAATGCTCCAGAGAATGCTGCCATCGAAGTCTGCAGTGTATTTTGTGGAGCCATTACATTATAGGCTCCACGTTGTTTGTTGTATCTAGTTACACTATGCTACAAAAAAAAAAAAGCCTCTCCTTTTTGTTACATGCATTTGCCACCTCATTTTACCTTCATAAAGAAATGTTTAGGTTTCTATCCTTTTGGATGTGAACTGAATAATGGCAGTTTTTGTTTATGAACATATATTTTGAATTTCAGCGATAGAACACAAGGACAGACCCAATGAACAGCTCTATTATACTTAAGAAATTGAGTTTCTATTCATAAAGAGCTGAGTAGCTCCTGTTAGATGGTTTCCCTTACAAAAAACACTGAATACCTCCAAATGAGGCTGACTATATCAAAACACTAAAACATGAATAGGATTTCTTCTCAAAGGAAAGACTGAATCAAAGTACAACTATATTGATATATCTTCTAATACAGCTATTTATTTACCATCTAAGAAGTACCTTTACCTTGGCTTAGAATCACTCTGATTCCTGCTACAATGTTTCTGTCATAAATATGCACCTTATTATGCAGAGGAAGCCTCAGTGAACAGCATAAAGGACACATTTACACACTAATTCCCCTGAACAGTATATGATGTTTGCCACAAAATAAAATACTTGCCTTTTTTTTTTTTCAGCTTTAGAACATCTTAACTTTGCATTCATACTTAGCAATATCTGCTATTGCTTTTAATACATATTAACACGAAAGTAATAATAATACATAATATTTTTTCAATTATTATGAGTTATTCAGGAAGAGGGGACTTAATTCCCTGTTTCACTGACAAAAACAGTCTCTTGAGTGGCAAGCCTTAACTAAAACAATAGAAAATTAAAGGAAATACTTCACTTTGTATAGAAGTTACATGTGAGCTTATCAAATTGTGCATCAGGTAACAAAATACAGTCTTAGCAGAAATTTTCAGAGACAGGCATTTTTCAGGGATGCAAGCACATATACCAGGCAATATGTATAGTGGCCTGTTTTCCCAAGGAGAATTTTGTGATTTGTAAGGGATGTGCAAAATATTACCATTGATCTATTAGTAATTAATCTCCTTTCTGATTACTTGGAAGTATAAGGCTGGCTCAGCAGCTGTAGCAAACTTTTGCTGAAGATCAAGACGATGAAGCACAGGCACCCCTCATTCAGCTCTACTGCATGAGAGTCTCCCTAAGACCAAAAAAGCAGCATCCAGGCCTGGCAGGAACATAGATGGTGGCTATTCTGCTGTATTTTCAAAAAAATGAGGACACACTAACACATTCACTCACTAAAAACTGATAAAGCACATATCAGCAAACAGGTTCCCTACTTCAGTTTTAAGTGAAAAGGAATAGTGGATCCATCATTACAAGGTGAGTGTAGGACCAGGGGAAGGAAAGAAGAATGTTTTTCATTCCCAGCCTGTAGTGCAAAAGGCAAGGCTCAGCCACAAACTTTTTTTGAAAGCTTCTGTCTAAAATGTTTTAGTCCAAGGAGATTGTTGGCTTAAAAGTTCTTTTTTGTTGCTGGTGCTGGTGTTTTAAAAGATCTAAAACTCTTAAACACAATGGCCATGTGCTTCAACAGCAAAGGCACTTAGGAACAGCAGTATGTCTGCTAATGGAAGCACTGTTCAGAGGGAGAACTCTGCTCCTTAGTTCTCCTCCATAGCCAGCATTTGCTAGAGGGGAAGAGACATCCGACCTTTGGCTTAAACGTTAGATTACTTTTAGCAAGTGAAAGTCAAAAGTGCTTTCTCTGTTGCTTTTTAGTTAATGGCATCTGCTCTGTTATGAAAGAGGCTGTTTGTTGTTATTTCTACTCTAAAATAGGTATTTTGGTCACAAAACCGAATCTTCTGTTACAGTGGGAGCATCCCACATGGAATCTCTGCATCCACTTGTTTCACTTCATTTCTCAACATTAAAAGAGTTAGCTTTGATTACGAAAATTATATAGAGCAATTTATTTGTGGTGAAGGCTTATAAGCTGTTGTTATAGAGTGGCTGTGATCAGTTAGAGACATATAGGAGGGAGGCTATTACCCATGGTTGAGAAGTTGTGAGAAATTGCCAGTGACCAGTAAACCCTTGCTATGCCCCTCAGGGATTTTGCTCAAGGCCCTTGTAGACTTATTACCCATTGCTTCATGGGGCAATTTTTTTCCTGTGTTTCTCCCTCCTTGGAGGCAAAGGCAGAGCAGGATGGGAGAAGTAGCTTTTGACTGTGTAAGACCTTATTTTAGGTCCTTTACGAGCCACAGAATTCTTATGCATTCTCACAGAAGTAGAATGAGGTCGCCCTACAATAGGCTCTCAGCCATTGGAGTCTGGGTGTGGAGTTCATGTGCCCCTGGAGACCCAGGGAGTTTGATGCCTGAGAACAGGAACAAGCCACACTGATGAACAAATCTGCCTCTGAATTTCCGCTGTCTTACTCAGTTTAAGTGTATTCCCACAGCCCTGAGTTTCATGGCCCTACATCTCCTCTCATAAGGTGCGTCTTCCTGGGTGGGAGCTGGCAAACTGCTCTCCTAAATAACAGTGCAATGAACCCAGGAGTGGGAGGCCCTTGGGAAGGTCCAACCACTCAGTGCCATGTTTGCAGGCTCTGCTGGAGTGCACCTGGCCATTACTGTCCCTGAGGGGCTCAAGCAGCAACTCAAAGAGTTGGAAAGACCAAGATCATGAAGACAGGAGAGTGACTCCATAACCAGGTAAGTGCATTCACTTGAGATCAAAGTAGGAGAGAACAGACATGTTCTGCCCTCTGATTCCTACCAAGAGCACTCTTGATGAAAAATGGATATGCACTTCAAGGCCAAGGGCCAGATCACAGCACCTTCTGCTCTCCCTATGGAGGGACTCCCTCACCAAACTACATAGCAAGGTCTTATTTTCTCACTGGCTGACCTCATTAACCTGACCATCTTTGCTGAACAGCGGCAGAGCCACAGTGCAGATGCAGAGGGTCCTTCCGACCCCTCAGTCTCACTGAGGTGAGGCTTAATGTCTTACTGTTTCTTCTTTCTGGGTCATTTTTGTGGACCTGAACTTGAATATTCATGTGCCTCAGTTTTCCCTCTCCCATTGCAAAAATAAACACGTTAATGTTACAGCTGCACCATGGGAATCACGAAAACAGCAGGTTAGTTACAACATATCCTCTCAGCACAGAAAGCAGCTGTCAGCACGCTTCAGCTGAGTACATGAGCATCAGGTCAGAAGACTTTTAAATGGTAAAATAGGCAGCTCCAACAAGGCCGTGGAAAACGACTGCCACACAGACCAAATGTTCACAGAAAGACAGATTTTTGCTATCAAATCCTTTAACAAATTCAAGTTTCACAAAGTGCAATAAGAATGCATTATTTCTTTTAGCACCTTTGAATTTTTCAGTTCATAACAAACTTGTCATCGATGATTTTATTTGGAGAGTGTGTGATCCAAAACAAAAACTAGTTTGAATAGAACATTTAATTTTGATTCTTTGATAATTTAATTTCTAATCAATCCAAGATGAGTGAAAAGATGGCTTTTAGCAGTCTGAAACAAAGTCAAATCACTTTAAACACTGGATTTATGGGTTGATTAACCATTAGTTAAGGTAGACAATTTCATCTAGTTAATGTATTCTCCTAATATTAAACTATGCTGAAACATCCAGCCAATTGCAGGCTTAAGATGCATATAGCATGAAGTAAACACTGCTTATTACGTGCTACCCAATGTGAAGCAGTGCTTTTTTGCATAGATTTTACAACCCTGGATGCAGCCATTGACTCAACTGGTGGATGTGGGTTATTCTCAGCATTCCCCAAGTCAGCTTCAGCAAGCAGCCCCAAAGGTGGTTGCACTCTTTGTTAGCCTGCCGCTGGGATTTCTGCAGAGGGTAACCTAGCAAATCAATAATTCATGCACCCAAAAATGAAGATGTGTTCAAAGAGTTAAAAACAACAGTGGTAATCAGCATTTCAGTCTCCTCTTGCTAAACCCACAGTTTATTTAATAACCCATGAAGAAAAGAAGCTACTTGCCAACAGAAGTTCTCTGACAGGAAATGTAATGTAAGTTAAGTAAAAGTCATCCACTGTGTCCCTCCTTGATTCTGTATTTCCACAGCCAAGGTGAGACCCGAGCTAGTGCCATACTTGCTCTCTTGTTCCTCAGCTAGTTCCAGTGTCATATAAACCATTGTGAGAATTTGTCCCTTATCACTATTTGTAACTGTTTCAAAGCAGTCATGTTCTCATTAGGTATCCCACAAGCATCTCAAAACCTTTAAAAATTGTCTGTTTCAGGAGATCACAAAAATCCACTGACATGCTACAGACCAGAAGCAGTGGGATTCAAATGCTTTCTACAAGGCTACATCTGTCCCAGTACTGTATTGCTCCAGTATCTTCAGGCTTCCATTACATCAAAGATGCTGTTTAGTTCAGTCTGCTGAAATTCATCAAGCAGGATGATCACAGGTGAATTGGGAACATTTATTTGAACGGTTTAGAAAGCTAAAGCAATGTGCACAGCCTGGTGCCACGGGACTACTCAGCTAAATTAACCCTAAAGGAAAACAGGAGGTGCTATGAGAGGTGTGATCCTTAATGCATGTCACTTCCATGCTAACTTTACTTGAAATACTTCAAGACTTTGGCATAGAAATTAATGATGGCAGGCTGACTGTGACCAGGTCCTGAATATTTCTGTGTTTGGCTATGAGGTTAATTCACAGGAGCAGTAAATGCCAGCTCTCCACCGCTCAGGAAGAAGCCACACATACTCTCCCCAGTGCATGTTAGTTAAATAGGCTTGAAAGGTAGGAGATTAATGATTATTTTTTTTCTTTCTCTATTGATGTACTGCACATCACGTAAATGATCCCACTTTTGGGACAACACCACCATCTCGTCATCCAACACCAAGGTCTGCATCTGTACCTCTTTCCCCTCTTGAAAGGGGACTCCCTCTTCCTACCCATTCCCTGGAGCAAGGATCCAAGTCACTTCCTTACCACCAAGTAATCATATAGACAAGGGGATTTTGGCATTGGTCTGTTTACTTCTTTCTTTCTCAACAGTGCACTGGGAGGATTAGTGTGAATTTAAACCACAAGTGTGAAGTGACAAAATGGGTCTCCTGCTTTCAGGGTCATAGCTCAGGTTCAGCGCACACAATGCAGTCCCTTGGGTATGTTTTTGTTTTCATTTTCTTTTTTTTCTCCTCATTTAGAGACAGCTCAAGAATTTTAAAGAATACATAGAATGTCAAAATGGGCACTTCTAATCCTTCCCATACAAGGGAAATGGTGTTTCTGCAGATCCCTTTCCTTCTCTGCTTGGATTAGCCACAGACCAACAAAAGCAGCAGACTGTCATTAAGGCTGGGTGATTAAAACAGGGCTCAGTGACATACAAGACAGTCCAGGTGAGTTAAATGTTTTGTCTATTGATGCCTTGCCAGTGATAGCACTGTGTTTTCAAAGGCAGCGTGTCACCCAGCCATGCCTCAGAGGGCTCTGATACTAGTTCTATGGAGGAGTTTAATGTTAAAGTAAGTTCATACTGACAAAGACACTAGGCATTTCACAAGACCCTTCTTCTCCTGTAGGACAATATGTGAGAATTTCATACCCACTAAGCCCTTTTCAAAGCAGTGCCCAACTCGAGCAGGACCCTTGGGAGCCTTGTTGTGTCTGGCTTCTTGTCACCTCTCGCTGCAGAAGCACAAAATCCCAGCTAGCAACCATTTTGCCCCTCCTGTATCTTGTGCTTAGCTGGGAACTGGGTGTAAGCAGCATCAGTTGCTACAGTAGCAAACACCACTTAGGGCCACCATGACAAGCAGAAGCCAGTCCTGAATTTTCATTTTGCATTTATGTTACAAGGAGCTGACTGACTCTTGTGTTCTCATGCAAATATCATGGCACATTTTGATATTAAGGAAATTTTAATTAGCAGACAGCTTCATGCAATTGACCCCCACCTTGCAGGTATCCCGAAGCTTTTTCATAGAGGGGACAGGGCATGTGGGTTTGATCCAGCAAAGGGAATGTATGTGCCATTACTTCCAGGAGCTTGGAGTGGCTGCACTGCCTGAGGGTGATAATCATCAAAGCTGTTCTGGAGTCAGAGAAATTAAACTGTCCTGTAACTGAGAGACGTGCCAACTCATTGGCATGTCTACAAGTTAGTGTCAAAACACAAAAGCATTTTTCATCCCAGTAATATACTCTGTATGAGTTCAGAAGCAGGGAACATTGCTGAAAAATTGTTTTGATGAACTCAGAGGGGTCTGTGGAAGTGCTGGACCAGCAGAGCACTTGCTGTTCACCTGGTACGGGTATGCAGTCTCCTGGTGACACCAAACAGAAAAGCTTTCAGCTTAGTTACTATAAATCAACATCCCAGAAGTGCTGCTGCACGAAGACATCACAGAAATTAAATTAGCAGGGCACCTAAGAAATTCATTTTACTTAATACATCATTTTAATCCTTTTTTGGTTTTATTGTTAATAAGACAATGCCAAGTTTCAGTGGTTCCATTCCTTTGGCACACAATAACCAGTTTTAGGGCAATTACACCGAAGCTTAACTTAGCCAGCCACATCTCACTTGGGTATATGCTTCCTTTACCTTTGCTATCATGACCAAAAAAGAATTGGACTTTTAAAAAGATGTTTAATAAAAACATTATTTTTTCCAATGGAAAACAACAACAAAATGCAGAATCAGTTGTCTGGCAAAATACTTTTTAATATTAGAATACAGAGGCTGGAAAAGAGAAAGTGAGATTTTACATACAGGATTAAATACACAGAAAAACTAAACACATATACATACTGTGTGTATATTCACACAAGTTAAATGAAATTGCAATTACTTCAGAGGCAAAAACAAATGCCCAAAAAATTGTACTTTGTCCATTTTCTAGCTAAAACTAGTAACTATATCCCTATCGAAGCTTAGAAATTAATAAGCACATAAGTAACTAATCAGGTATGCTATCTATAATCTGAATGAAAAATCAGCAGGTTTTTTCCTTATTTCTCATGAAGATGCTGAAACTGTGCCTGATGTTAAGCTTTTGCCATTTTACTAGCTGCATGTGTGCGAAGTATTACGATAAGCAGTAGAACAAGTCATGGTTAAGTTAAGGAACCTATGGCAGTAAAATATGGAAGTGAGAGAGAGGGCACACAAACATACCTTTTGAAATCTGGAACTAATTGATTTCTAAGATTTCTCCACACACAGTGTCTTCCAAATGCAGAGAACAACTGCACCGTCAGCACATTAGGGTCCATGCTCAGCAACTTGCCCCTGCAATGAGCTGGTCCCTGTGCACCAATGTTTAGGGAGGTGCTGGGAAGGTGCAAGTCTTGACTCTATCATACCAGTCGCCAAACAAGCCTCACATACTGTCTTCTGTCTGGGCATAAAAAGGGCTCCTAATGAACATGCACCAAGCCTACCTTTGCATGAAGGTCTACCTTGCTCAAGGCACTTAGGTCAGCTTACTCGCCCAAATACAGTGAGTGCAGACAGGTTAGTAAGGCATTGAAAATGCTATTGAAAAGGCTGGAAGGCATATGAATTTGGGGTTAAAACTCTGAGCTGTCACATAGCATGTTTGGTTTCACTTCTTACCATGGACTGAGTTGTTTGATGCTGTGATGTTATTTTCCTATGCCTCTACCTATAAAGCAGAAGTAGCATCCACAGTCCTTACTCTCATCAGCTTTAGGCAGGACCTTTGCAGGGGCAGGAACAATTTCGTGTGAGTATTTAAATACATGCTTGACTTACTCCAAATGGAAAGGGCAGATTTATCATAGGCAAGGCTGGGGAAGGGGTGGAGGAAGTGGGAGGAGGAGAGGGATGAGTCCCCTCTTCTTGTGTGGGGTGCAATAAATGATCCAAGACCCAGCTCACACAAAGCAGGGCAATAATTTATCTGCACTTGACTATCACTTTCAGACTTACATCTACCCCTGAACTTTAGGGTCTGCTATTTATCAGCAGTAAATCAGTGATAACATGAACCAGGAAGATTTCTACCTCGATGGGCACAAGTCGATGGATTGCAAATGCAAACCACAATTCTCTGTATTCCATTGAACTGCAACCATGATTCAGGAAGTTGCAGGCTCACTGCTGTTGCTTTTCTTTCTCCACCCCCCTTTATTTTTTTTACAAAAGCACATTTCCAATGGCAGTTTGCGAACAGCTTTCTGACAAGCTATCTCTTGCAGTTCGTCCTCTAGTGTGTTCAAGACATATTTGTTTTGAGGGATTTTAAACTGTAAAGAGGTATGAACACTAGCCATCCACTTAATCTCAGCTGTCAGAGACAGGTTACCAGGCAAGATGGATCTCGGTCTCTGACCCAGGAAGACTGGCTGTACTTGCAGCTGTATTGAAAAGAACGGAGACATGAAACAACTTCTGTAAGTTGCATGGCACAGCACACTGTAGTCAAAGGGATAAAAAGGGAAAAAGAGAATTTATCCAGTGGCTAATATTTGAGGGAGCAGGGAGCAAGCAAAACAGCCACAGCACAGGACAAGGGTAAGTGAAAAGCCATTGCTTCCTTCAGGATGCACAGTAATGTTCGCTGTGGGGGAAGGAACCAAATTCTTCTTTTTATAATCAGCATAATCCACCAGAAATAATGCATAATTCCTTGTAACTGAACGGCTGTCTCACAGATGGATGGTGTAATGTGTCCCCTGCTTCCCTCACTCCCCCCCTTCCTTTCTTTCCCTCGCTGGAAGTTCCTGTAATTGTCACTTTGTAATGTATATACCAGCACATGGACATGCAGAATGAGCGCTGCGTGCTCATTTCGCACTATAAATGATGTGTACTGCCTTGTGTCACAAACAGTAAATCCTTTATACCACAAGCCTGCTCATTTTCACACCATTCACTTGTTCAGTAACAGTTGTCCAGATTTTTTAATTCAGCTCCTTACTCTAATCCAGCAACTGCTGGTCTTAGACAGGTGCAGGGATCAAACAGGCTCAATAAACTAAAACATCTGGCCTGGAAATGATAATAGGCCCTTTTACTCTCCAAAGCAGAGGAGGAATGCAGAGTTTTCAAATGTTAAATCATGCAATTAGCCCTGTTATTTTAAATTTTTTTTAATAAATTAAACAATAGTGTTTTCTATTCAGAGTTTCATTCATTGCTTAGGTCCCTGCTCCCCTCTGCAGTGCAGGAGATGACAGGCCAAAGAGGGCAAATCATCATCTGCAAAAAAAAGCAAAAAAAGCACACCACACCATCACCCCCCTCCACAGTAGTAGAGCTCGGTCATGTCAAGAGGCCCAGACACACATTAAGCCAAAATCTAATTCTGCAGAAAATTTTGGGAGTGCCTATGGCCTAGAGAATGGAAAATCCTTCTACAAACACAGTTTTGTGAAGCCAAGTCATCCCCAGCCGTGTGACAGTTGGTAGCAGGATAGAGCTGGTTGTAGATCATTACCCCAATATCTGTAAGACAACAGTTGTCCTCACACTCTCCTCCAGTGCCGAGACTACTATCAGAGCCAGACAAAACATTTCAAACTCTGAAGGTTTTTTCAGAGTATTTCTGGTGAAGATTTGGAGCAGCTCTCTCCACACTTGTGCCTGGGTTTCGTTGTCCAGAGTTGGGATGCTCATTGTGCCATCCTCAAGGCATTGCTCCCAGCTATCATCCCTTGCCTTGTCTTGCATGTGTCTGTCACAGTGCCCCTCAGACCAAAATAAAGACCCTCTGCAGAAAAAATTTGTCAGAATCTTTTATGCCTACAACTAAGGGGATGTTGTCTTCTGGCAGATCAAGTATGTGGCCAAGTAGGAGGGACAGATATGCTTCTATGCCTGTATTAGAAAATTGACTAAATAAAATCCTTTACAAATGTTTCAAACAGGCTTTACCTTGACTACTGGCAGTCATTAAATCTCATGAGAAGAGTTGGTATTTTTATCCAGCGTCTTTGCCAAACTACAGTCTTGGTAACTCTGCACTGACCAAGTTTTCCTTTACACTTGGAGCTGAATGTGGCATGCTTCTTTTGAGTAAACAGGAATGTTCGTCTTGGGCCAGAGAAATCTGGGACCGAGTCCTGGGTCCCACTCCAGCCTTTGCCTCAGGTTTCCTGTGAGGACTGAATGCTGGACTTTCAGAAGTGCTGCGAGCCTGGTTACACTTAGCACATCTGGGACCAAGCTTCCAAAGGTATGTTCAATCCAGCCCCAGAAACCTCTTTTCACAACCTGACTTCAACTCTGAATGGGTCTCTTGAAAACACTGTCTTGGCTTTTGCTTCCAGAAAAACTGGAACTGCAACAGCAACAAAGCATACTGGCTTTATGTCATCTGCAGTGCCAGTACCTTCTATCTCAGCTGAAACCAGGACAATGAGGCACTGGTCTATAAGGGACCAATGTCATGAAAAGAAAAAAAAGTGTTCCTCCTCTCTTCTGCAGGAACAGATGGTACAAAGTTCCTACTCTGCTGGATGGGGAGGTGCAGCCTGTGGGCCAAAAACTGAAGGCGTCTCACAGGCCTAGGCCATGGTCTGCATTTTATTGCATGTCTTTGCTCAAAGGTCATGAGCCTTCAGCTGAAAACACCCTACTGGACTTGGAGTAGTGCTAACGAGCACACAGGTTTCTGTCAGTCAGGCTTGCAGCTGATCTGAGGTCTCATGCTGGAGTTGATAAAAGGGACTCATGAGCTGGATAAGGAAGGACTCTGGGAAACTCCTTAGTTTTCCTGAATTCTAGCAGAAGGATTTCTTTAAGGGCACAAAACTATGAGGACAGGGATCTCTAAATGCATGCTAAGTCATCCTTCATGTATGTTAATGGCATCTGTGTGATGTAAATGGGGGAGAGAAACTGGCTTGGAGTTAAGTCAGCACCTGCCTCAAAAAGCAGTGTCATTATGTCATACTTAGAGTAGACACAACAAGAGACTTTAGCTCAGACCAGGGCTCTTAAATGCTGAGTTCTTCTTGTGAGGTGAACCTTGGACTACACAATGAAGTTCACTGGGGAGAGAGAGGTACCATGCAAATCAGAAAGGTTCTCTGTGCTACCAAGGGCATCTTCCTCACCTTGTTGTGATGACTGGATCAGATCCAGAACCAGCTGCTGCACTCAGCAGCTGAAGGAGCTTGGGTTGACCTGTAAAGGGCAGGATTGCCACAGGCATGTCTCCATCCAGACCATCAGCAGAAGAGGGCATGCAGACATCAACCAATTTAACCTTGTACTCCTTCCTTTAGGAATCAAAGACTGTTGGATCGAAAGCTTGTGACCTTAAAAAAGACTCTGGAAAGAGATTTCTTTGCACAAGACAGATGGCATGTTCCTGTGCTTTCTTTGCTAGTCCTGGAAGCCAAGAAAATCCTTATAATCCTTGAAGGAATGATGCAATTAAAAGCAATTTTTTATTGCTACATATACATCCAATCTCTCAAAACATTATAAATATAGGTTTGTCCATTAGAGTTTTAAAAGTTTCTCAAATTGTGTTCACATTTACACCTGTGATGATTTTTAAAATTTTTTTTCACATACATATGATGAGGAGTTATGCACAGCTTTTATGTTATGATTTTGTAGTGTTTTAGCTTCCCAGGTAAGCCAACATTTTTTAACTTGTGACAAATTCACCAAGTCATTTACTTTTACTGCTACAGGGAAAAGAAATTCCTCAATGCATCCTTTTTTGGTCTCCAAGATTAATCTGCAAGTCATATGTCTACTTCAAATAGGTTCAATGTTCAAAACCAATGGCCTATGGCCAAACCTAAATTCTTTGTGAAGGAAGTTTATACCTCAGGGATTTTAGCATTGGAGATAATGTCAAAGAAAAGTTCAGTAGGACAGTATAGAAGAAGTCTGTGCAATAAACAGGTAAAAATAATTTCTTTTCAATGTAAGTGAGGAAGTAGATGTTCCGCTTCTCTATCTGGTTACATTAAAGTCTCAGGGTCAAGAAAATCTATCAATGCTGTAAGAAAGTGTGTTCAAGCACTCTGAAGGAGGGGAGAGAGAAGGAATCTTTGAAAAAGGGCTTGATTCATTAATACATGGCTCCTAGAGATACCTACCAACACCAGCCCATAATTCTGTAATTTGCCATATGAACACAGCCTATGCACTGAGGGGTTATTTGATTTGACTTGACTGGAAAACAAAACCACTCACCATAAATTGCAAGATAAAGACCATATTTATTATTGACTACTAATTAGTGGTATAAAATGAAGCAAGCTAGAAATGCTTTACCATAGAAGAAGAGCCGATTCTGTGTACATTCCATAAATTCTCTATTCTCTTTTACACATTTGGTATTCTGTTTTCTTTAGTCATATCACCATGTTCTTACAAGTGTTCAGTTCAAATGCTCGTTTCTAGTACAGTAAATCCATCCTATATATCTGTTATAAATAGGGTACTGCACATACAGCAAGTGCAGCCCCCACTATACACCCTTGTGTGATGACTCTAAATAGCACACATATTCTCACGCTATATTTAGTGCTACATCCACGGTAACATATCATCACATCATTATATACAAAATGGCTTCATAAAAACAAACATTGGAGCAGAGAAATGGGTTTCTTCAGCTTGCATTGAAGCCTGCCAAGCCACAGAGTCCTCCTGAAAGTTTAATTTTATTTAGTTTCATTCCATTTACATTAATTTTTCAAGTCCTAGTTTATGAAACTCCCAAGCAAATACAGATGACAACAATTCTTTACTAACAAATATGTCCTACTAGATATTTTAAGCACTCAGATTGCCAATCTGTACCCAGAGCTTCAAAATATTCCAAATCTTTTAGGAACACATGCATATATGGACAAATATTCAAAAGCATTAGGAGAATCAGGTCATAAGCCACAGGAAAAACATGGAATCATTTTCAAAGATCTGGGTCCAGTGGCAGATCAGGGTCATTTGGAGATATGCTCTTGATTTCCTATTGAAACTGTCTCTTTGGGTAACTTCACCCATGGAACAATGAAGCTCCTGGTCTCTTCCTACCTTATTTGCCATTTTTCTTTTCTCCTTTTATGATTGTCCTTTCTGTTTCTTTCCACTCTTTCTATCATAGTTTGTAGTATTTAGTTTGTGATAAAAAAACCCTTAAAAATTAGATTGATGACATTTCTCCAGACAGTACTTCTACATTGGAATCTAGCAACATGAATGAGTTTTTCAGATAATTTTTACCAATGCAAATAGTCATCTGTTTTGAACTTTGGACTATGTGAATCAGCATATTGGTAACTTTGTCAACTTGCACCTCTAGTAGTTGCTGGCATAAAGATGTAGTTGTAAATAAAAATGGAGTAATAATATCCTTTCACCTCACACTGCTGTTTGAGAGGTCACTGCCCTGAAAGCAACAGTCAGAAAAAAAATTTTCTCCTTGCTACTACCTGCAGTCCTTCATCTTTATAGCCATAATATTACCTCTTGTCCCATTACCAGTGTTTTCTTAACTATTGTGGAAGACTAGTTGAAAGCCTCAAATTTCCTGATATTATTGCTGGAATTTCTTGTCTTTGGTTATTGCAAGATTATTTTTAAAAAGCTTTCAGCTGCTCCAAAAGCAACTTAGACTGGGCTTAAACTCATTCCTTCTGGTAGTTAATTCCACTCAGAGACTTTATCCAGTCATGCTTTTTTCCTTAGCTGCAAGGAGTTTTATTGGGCATCATTAGCTCTGTTGGCTCACAAGAAGCCCTGATCCAGCTGAGACAGTTTCTAAAATACTCAAAAGATTTTTCATGGAGACTGAGATGAGTGCTTTAAATTGGCCTCAGAAACAAGGGAGCAAGTAGTTCTGTGGAACAATCACATAGTACAGTTTCTCCAAGGTGCCCAGCTGCTGACTGCTGTGCAGAGCATTAATTAGAAAAAATTCTCAAGTAACTCTCAAAGTAATCCTCCCCAAACCTAAAATCAGGTAAAGAAGAAATTAGAAAACAAAGTCAGGAAGAAATGTAGTGAGCAAATATGAGGAATATGCTGTCTCATGTGGTGCACAACTGAATCATGATAATTTCCATAAACTCTTTTAAATTGAACGGGCCTCAAGATGTTCTTTTTCCATCGTGATTGAAAAAGTTTTCACAATCCTAAATTAAAAGAAAGCAAAGAAAACAAGAGCTTCATAAGTAAAATCCTGGAGTTCTTTTAACCTTTTGTCTTAGAAGAGACAATCACCAGCAGCAGGCAAGTAAGACAGGTGCTGCCCTGCCAGACCATCGCTCAGCCCACTATCCATGACATATCTTATGTGCTCAGAGTTGGGCACCAGACTTCTGCAGAGGACAGCAGAGGAGCCCAGATAAAACCAGTACCAAGCCACTCTGGGGTAGAAATCTCCTCTCACATCCATCTTCTGACCTAGAGCTGGTAGCTGCATCGCTGGCTACAGCCATGAGTTCAGTCAAGCAGATCCAGACCACAAAGCTGGTTTAGTGCATCGGGAAAAGGCAATAGAGGGAAGCTCGACTGCTGGTCTCTATACCAGTGTACATGTAGAACAAATCTTACTGGCTAAGGCCTTATTTCAAAGCTTCCTGTAGACACAGCCAGACCAGTCTAAGATATTACCGCACCCTTGGTAATTTGTTGCCCTGTCCACTCCTGAGCACGTCTTGTGAAAAACCTCTCCTCTGCTTCTGACTGATCTGAACACATTCAGTGAGGATGTAATTAGCTCTCACTGGTGCCCTCCTTTGCAGGCAGAAGCTTGGGGTGTATGCAGTTCGCATGCAATTTGGACAAGGCTGTGACTTTAAAAAATTAAAATCACATCTAACAGAGGAAGGGCTGTAAGAGTACTGAGATTTTCACAGCATTTTTCAGATGCATCTGAATGCACTTTACCAATAAAGATCTGCTGAACTATATCTGCTTCTTTCCTAAGTATATGCTGTCAGACATCGGTATCCTGGTTCACTGGTTACCCTTGATCCTAAAAGAGTCTTATTCATGCATAACATGCTTTCAGAACACGGGAACAGATTTTTTTTTTTATCAGAAAGTATCCTCACACCCCTCTTATTTTATTTTTAGAACAGGGGAAATACACTATAAGCAACACACAGCAAACTATGGGATGAGTTCTGAGATTGCTTGTTGTCCCTGCTAAATTCTTCTTACATACAAGACTGGAAATTGAAAGTCAAAACTGAGAAGACTTCAGTAGCTGGAATCACGTGAAGAATCTCGTCCCTTCAATTTAATATCTGTTATCAATTTGTCAGGACAAAATTTAGTGTGGACATCAAAGATGTAAACTTGTACTCAGATCTCACCCTTTAAAAACAGGACTACCTGGCCACTTGCTCTCATGTATTGGTAGGGCATAATGGGACTTCATTTCAGGATCCCAGTGGACTGGATTATGAATGAGCTGTGCCTGACCAGCAAGGACCCAGAGTGAGAAGAGAGGCCTCAGCATTACCCCACAGCTCTGGGAAGCATACGTAAGAGTATGTGCAGAGAGGGGCTTCTCAAAGGCTCGTGTTCAGCTGTAGCAATTCATCACAGTTCCTCCTTTGCATGTGCATGCATGTACCTTATTCCTGGACAGCAAAGCATCTTTTGCAGTCTGACAATGTTAACTTTTAGCTAACAGTGCTGAGAGGGAAAAGGCAGGTTTCAGTTGCCTAGATACAGGTGGTATGTGAATCTGGCATGTACTACTAGAGGTATCAAAGACTTCTGCATGGGAACAGCAGATTAAACACAGAATCAAGTCTGGGCATCTTCCAGTGCCTAAAGGACTCTCGATGCTCTTGTTCAGGTACCTGAGCTTACGGGATTCTGACCAGGAACCCCAGCCAAAATATTTTCTCAGGTGGAAAATTGAAATTCAGACTTTTTTTTCACTTGCCTGTTTTCTTTAACATGACGACAGGCTGGATGGGGAGGAAAAACTGTCAGTACCATATGGAGAGACAGGCTGTATCATCCTGGTGTAGATGTCAGAAGATCCAGCCACGAGAAGCAAAGTTTCACCAAACCAGCTTTTGTTATCTTATCAGGTTAACTTTTCACTCCAAGACTGAAAGTACAGAAGGGTTTTACTTTGCACTTGCTATCACTACCCATTAGGGCAGTATTCTCAATGCAGCTAATAACTGGTCTTCAAGCCTTGACCACAACACAGGTCACAAAGTACAGGTACATGCTTTGTGCTCTGTGACTTTGAGACCAAAGGGATGCATTCATATTGCCTGTGGAGGTACTTGGGTTCAAAAGGACTCTTTCAGCTGCCAACTGTCTAAGGCTTCCAGATACAGGATGAACAAAGAAGCAGATGTGAAACATAACTACACATGTAGACTTGATACATAATTCACCCATATGCACTTAAAATACAGCCACTACCTCCCATAGAGTCCCACCTCCCTGCCACAGGCAGGGCCACCAACCTCCAGGCATGATCTAGACAAAGTTGCCCAGGGCCCCATCCAACCTGGCCTTGAACACCTCCAGGTATGGGGCATCCACCACCTCTCTGGGCAGCCCCTTCCAGCACCTTACCGCTCTCTCTGTAAAGAACTTCCTCCTAACATCTAATCTAAACCTTCCCTCCTTTAGCTTCAATCCATCTCCCCTTGTCCTGCCATTATCTACCCTTTTGAAAAGTTGATTCCCCTCTTGTTTATATGCTCCCTTGAGGTACTGGCAGGCTGCAATGAGGTTCCACCACAGCCTTCTATAGGCTGAACAAGCCCAGCTCACCCAGCCTCTCTTCATAGGGGACGTGCTCCAGCCCTCTAATCATCTTTGTGGCCCTCCTTTGAACCCGCTCCAACAGTATGGTTGTCTCTTCTTGACAGGAGGCGCACCACTGACCATTGCAATCTCTGTGTTAGGATGTCTGTGGGTAGCTGTGGCAATATTGGTAGTCACTCTACCTCTCTATGCCTCGGTTGCCCTATCTGCATAGCTCCTACCCAATCTGCTTGGAGCTGCAAATATGAGATGTGATTAATTAGAGACAGAACGTATTATAGATCTTCAGACATGAGGGAGTCCAACAGGACCATTATTATTACCACAGAGTCAACATTTCATATTCAGTGATGAAAGCCTCTCAGAGGAGTAATGCAAACCTATTGCTGGAATTAACACTCCCGCTCAAATTTGATAGCGCCCTTTATACAGGATTTTCATTTGTATTCACAGAAAAACATAAATAAGTGCTCAGGCTGGCCAATCTATTTCCTCTGTAACTGGCAGCATTCATAGTCACTTTATTGTATGAAATAATGTCTTGTTTTTTCCTCCCTTTATCTTGCTTGTGCCTGACCTTCCATTAAAAGTTGCTTGGAAACTGCTTAGAGAATAGTCAGTAGTGCTTCTTATTGATATCTTCCTTTTGTGATTTCTTTGCTATTCTATCTTTTTTTTATTCCTTTCTAGAAGCTTTTTAAGCTAGAAGAAGATGAAAAGAAACCAGAGAATCAAAGCCTAATATTTTCTTTTAAAAAGGAACAGGAAAACCAGCCTCCCTATATACATTGACATATTAAAGAAGAAAGAAATGCTCTTCTAACAAATGCCCCAGCAGGTCTTTAACGTGTGTGTTATTAGCAAGTGCTTTACACATTCTCTTTAGCACCTTGGTAATTAAAACCAGGATATATAAAATAAGTTGTGTCCTTAAATACACCTTGCTATTGTCATTGAATAGAAATGGTGGAAAATGCACACCACTGTGACACCCATTTTACCAGAGATGCTTTGTAAGGGTGGATTGAGCTGTCTTCTTTTACAAGAAGCTGGAGAAGTGGCTCAGAGGATTAGCAATGATCATGGTAGATAGTGGGAATTTAAGCATCAGGTTTAGGGAAGGAGTTATTTCCTTCTCCTCTGCTCTTGTGAGGCCACATGCGGACTTGTATAGGACTTCCAGGGTATGGGGGCTCCCCAGGAACCAGGAGCAGAGTGGGTGTCTCCCAGGGTGGCAGAGCAGGACCTGGTAGCCAGAGCTATCCCACCACCCCAGCCAGGAGCAGGGTAGCCAGGGGCAGCCAGGGGCAGCCCCAGCCCTGGGTATTAAGCACCTCACTGGGGACAGACTGTCCCCAGAATGGGATGTCATCCCTGGCTGTGGTGCCCCCACAGTGCTGTCCATTTGTCTGTGCCCACAGTTTCCAGCAGGATACTGGTCCTGAGCCCTAGCAGCTCAACTTCCGAGAGAGAGGATACTTTCAGGCTCCTGGCATCTCTGTCCTGTTTTCCACCTGCCTGATGGTATACAAGCGATATGGTCAGTCTGGAGCAAGCCCTGCAAATGACTTTCAGAATCGTTAGGGGTGTGGAGTATCCAATATGAAAAGAAAGACTCAGGAAGATGTTTTTTTCTGGCCTGCAGAAGACAAAGCAACAAGGGGAATCTAATAACAGTCTTCTACCAAGATATCTACAAGGGATTACAGAGATGGTAGAGTCACAGATATAAATGAAGGGGGAAGAGGCAATAGTCCCAAGCTGCAGCAGTAGAAGTGTCGACTGGACATGAGGAAAGCATCTGTTCTAACAAGCACTGAAACACATGTCCAGAAAAGCTGGTGTATCTCCATCTTTGGAAACTGGGCTTGATAAAGCCCTGAGCAACCTGTTCTAACTTTGAAGTTAGCCCTTTCTTGAGCTGGGGACTAGGCTAGATAACCTTTAGCCAACCTAAATTTATTACATGAAACTATGATTTTACAGTCTCAGAGAAATACACCTACTATGATAAATTAAATACAGTCAGACATGTGAGTAGATGGTCTTTGGTGGAAAGGTTGTCCACATGTACATGCAGAGTTACAAATCTGGAGACTCATTTGAGAGGAAGAGATTTAATTCACTAACAGTGGATCTCACTGTGCTTTGCATGAGCTTTCAGCCTTTGGCTTTTGGACACATGCTTGTCCAATACTTCCACAGTGGGACCCTAAAATGTCTCCATACAGACGCAAAGTTCTAAATAATGTTTCTTCCACAAATGTTTGGTCTTTATTCACACTGAACTACATCATTGCCCTAACACAAGCTACCATTAGGACTTGTGACTTGTGGGCAGTAGCTAGAAAGAAGACATAATAAAGCTTGTATCTGACTTTATTAACACCCTTGGCAAAATGCTATTTTTTGGCTTAACCAGATTTCTGCTGCTCTCCCTAAACCTCCCTGTAAAAATGATCCATAGGTTGGCTACAAAGGAAAAAAACAATTAAATACCTAAGCTTTATAAATACAGAGGAAGCACATATTCTCGAAGGTCTGTTAGAGTTTTCTCTGTGAAAAGTAACAGTAATATAACTATGGTAAATATAATTTCAAGGTGTGTTCTTCAAAACCATGACATCTTAAAATGTTATTTATCATGTCCGTATTTCTTAATTTCTGGTTTTAATCCATAAATTAAGACATTTATAAGGAATAGATGCAAAGTATGGAATGTGTGTAGACTATTTTTTTCACACACTTTTATCTCTTGTAACTGCAAATGCTGCTTTCCTGAAGGTTTGTGACCTATATACACTTTTTAATATGATTTAATATGCAGAAATAAGATGGTAAATTTGACCAGGAAACAGCCTTTCTTGGAGGAGTCTGCAAATATCTCTTTGATCTATGTAGAGCTGAAGTTCGCAGATAATTATTTCTTCTTCTTTTTCCCAAATTTAACGCATTGAGTCCTTTGTTAAGTGTTTCTGAGCATGGTTCTTTGCTAATCACAGCCTGATCAGCTTGCAAGCAAAAGGTCACATCAATTTACAGATGTCAACATGCAGCTCTTATCTATTTCGATCCAGAAATTCCAGGAAATTATCACATGGAGTTCCCTGCGTGCCCTTCCAGAGCACTATCTTTCAGGCTAATCTTTAAGATAGTGGTTGGGGTCAGATCTACACATATTAAAGTGTTTATTTCCCAGGAGAGAAATACCCCAGCCCCTTGACCCCGAGAAATTTATGTCTCACTTTCTAAGTTACTCTAAGTTTTGCTCCTATTTTCTTCAGGTTTCCTTAGGGCTGCCTGAGTTACATCATAATTATTTCAATAAATGGGCACATTTCTGGCAAAATTTCTTCTTTTCAAAAACACAGTCCAACTCTGACTTGAGCCTGAAGACAGATTTCAACTCAAAATGAACTGCAGTGAAAAAAGCAGACAGTTGTGCTTTATTATTTTTATGTGTTTGCAGAATACCCTTTCACCTGTATAATACCTTTAAGTATTATTTTTTGGATATACTTCCTCCGAAGGGGTAATGTACGAATCCCAGATCCACTTCTTCATATGCAGTTGGCAGGATACTTTGTAATGAGGTTTTGGGGCAGGAGGTGGGTTGTGACAACAAAGCAAGGATCTGTTACAAGTTAAGGGTGCTCACTGTTAGGAGATTTGCAGACTTGCAGATTTTTCTTAGTTTGGAAATTAATTTTGGTTTATTTTTACTGCCTTATATATTCATTTTATGTCATTTGTAAACACATCAACCCCTTGGTTCACCACAGTGACTACGCTCGGGTCACCACTGAGACACAGAGATGCCTGCCCAGAGACTCTGTCAGGGCAGACAACTGAACTGGAGAAACAGGACCTGTGGCAGTAGAAGCCACTGACCATGTCCCTTCAGGGACAAAGTCTAACAAGAAAACACTGGAAAAATTTACTCAGCTGGGCAGATTTTGCTCTGCAAGGCATGGGGTTTGTGTGTCACCACATAGACACCTCTTCCTAGTTGGTCTTTCTCCAGACCACAAGCACACCACCTCTCTTCCCTGGTCCTTTTCACCCAGGTACCTTTGCCACATGCAGCCTCAGCTGTGGGCCATCCATCAGGTCAGGGCACTGGTTCCACTGCTGTGAACCATGCAGAAGGCTTTGTGTAGCAGCTCTGTGGCTTGTTTCCCCCCAGCCCTACATGTCAACCCCTATAGTCTTACTCCTGCTCTTTCCCCAACCCTTTACCTTTTACCAGGACCATCCCATTGTCCTCATCACAAGCACAGCTTCAGAGCCTTTCCATGGACATGGACGTGTTTGTATGTGTGTGCAGCAGTGGCCACATCTGAGGATTCTGATTCTGTGATCCCTCATTTAGGTGGTTCCCCAACTTGCTCGTACACTAGCATACGTGTCTCAAGGAGAGCAGGAGAAGAGCTTGGCTTGTGTTGTCAGCCAGCGTTTTGATGGCTTCTTTGATTTCAGAGTATGAGAGAGCGAGAAGTGTCCAGTAGTGGTCTCAATCCACGCTTATTTAAGACTCTCTTTTTGCCACACACTGAAGCCGAATTAACCTACTGCTCTTGGTTTATCCATATCCTCTGCATACCCTACCCATATCGCACTCATTCTCTGGTTTGCAGATGCATGTACCTGTGTGAATTGGAGATGTGTTTCAGACCAGGTCCAGTTCAGGTGTATGCTGGTTCATGCTGGCTAAGCCCACAAAGGCCTCATCAACCCAGGAGAACAAGCTACATCCTCCAGGCCATTTTTTTCTTGGCTTGTACAAGGTTCTTTGAACTCCAAATTTAGGTATCTCTCCTAATTAATGATCATTTCACACTGTCTTCAAAAGCCACTGGATTTTGATTAGCCAGCAAATAAAGATGGCTTCATTTTCTCCTCCGGGCACATATTTTCCCTGTCTCCTTAGCAGTTAATTGAGTAAACGAATAATAGTCCATGCACTTTAACAGGCTGCGTAGGAAAGGCAATACCAGCCTGGTCACCAAGAGAACTCCAGTGACATTAAGTACTTAGCAAATCTGATTCCCCAAAGGGAGAGAGAAGCTGCATCAGTGAGCTCTGTTAGATGGAGCCCTGATGGCTCCTGTGCGGCTGGTGTCTTGAAAGCACAGCATGAAGCCTTTCTTTGTCGTGGATCCTTCTGCTTGCTCCTCCACCCAGACCTCATTGTGGAAACTATTATAACAGGGAAAGAGAAAACATGTTCATGTTTGTCCTCAGCCAAATGTGGAAATATTTTTTAGAGATGTCTACATCAAATCCACTGAAATTGACGACGTAGGTCTATCACAACTTAAAGACAGAAATCTGCGAACAAATGAGATGTCCTTCTTTTTATTTATTATTACCCCTAAGCTGTGCATTTCAACAACACTGCAGGGCAAAACCCGGGAAAGAAGTCCCCCAAAAGTTTTGCTATTCTCAGCAAATCAGATAGGTGATGTACATGTGGAAAGAGTGAACGAATATGCCAACATCCTCACTGCACAAACCAGGTAAAACACAACATGTTAAATCAAATAGGCATTATTTTTTCCTGTAGAGAAGACATCAAGAACAGGGAGTGCTGGATATCCTCTGGATCATCTCGATATATGCTATTGGCCCTTGTTATAATACTGTTATCATAGAAAACTTTCTGTTGTGCTTTCCAGTGAGGTGCTAAGAGGAACAAGCTGAAGAAAAGAAAGCTTTCAGCAAGTGCTGCTTTTGAATTCTCCTGGCCTTGGAGTGTATTAAGGTATTGTATGTATTAAGTGTAAACAGATCCACCTACATATAACCAAATTGACATCAAGAGGTGCTGAACTTGCTTCCACAGCACTTAAAGCAGCCCTTCAGCTTTTATATGGATGAAAGGTGGTTTTATCACTAGCTTCAGGCAAGACCTGAATACCAAACTCTTTGAACACAGCAAAGCCTGTGCAGTGATTCAACAGGCAAAAAATATTTTTAAACACATTCTGGAATCCTTTTTATTGTTCAGCTCTGTTTATTGGATTGTAATGGAAAATGCCTAGATTTTTTTGTGGGAAGTCAACAATTAGGAGATGCTTTGTTGCTAGTGACAGTTGCACATCTTTTCAAATATATTAAAATACCACAAACAAAAGTCTGTGACACCTCTTTGGGAAGCTTAATGATCTTGTATTATTTCCATGAACAGGTGCCACATTACAATCAGCCTCCTTTCTTGCTCAGGAACATGAGTGAATGCCTGACACTTCTGTTGCCAGATGAAGGACTGTTGGCTGGCTCCATGAGAAGCCATGAATCTACCTCTTCCCAGCATAAAATGATGTACTACATCTGATAACACTCACAGAGAAAATTACCAAAAATTATTATTTAAGTTTAAATATTTGAATACAAAACCATTTAGGAAATAAAGTTTGGACATATGCATTCTGATGGACCAAGGTGTTAGGGTCTACTTTGTGACTGCTACGGGAATCAGAATAGTGCTACCCCCAGGGTAGAGAACAAAGTCTGTGACATTCACTCTCATACAAAGAAGAGAATTGACCTTTTGTGTGTAGAGCACACACTTAGCTTTTGCCACATGTAGATATATAAACTGCTAGACTATATTCACAGACGTTTTGTGTCCATTCCCTCGCTTTCTGTCTTAAGCAGAAACACTAACTTTTCCTACACAACAACACATTGGTACAGGATCACAGATAAAACCATGGTGAAATGGTGTTTTGGAACAGGGGTTAAAAATCCCAGAAACAGGATTAAGAAGCTCAAGCTACAGAAGCTTTACTCTGCCTCGTGACAGCTGCAGAACCTCCTCCTCTCCTCCTAAGATGTGTTCACTTACCACCAATAGCCACCACAAGACATGGCTAATTAACACCTGCGAGCACATCATGGGCATAGCCATGAACATCTTCCATTCCCACAGACTCCTGTCTGTACATAGGTGGTCACAGAAACCAACTCTTAGGTTTTCCTCACTTCTGAGCAAGGATTCCTACAGCATAATTTATTTCTCTGCTCTATAACAGTGTAAAACATGTTAGTATTTGTGGCCATTCAAGGTATTGGCATTTAAAGTATAATACTGGTCTGGCATCATTGGTATGCTTCTTACACTATTTTTCCTCAAACCCGGAGACGTAGTGGAGGCCCCATCCCTGGAGATATTCAAGGTCAGGCTTGATGGGGCTCTGAGCAACCTGATCTAGTGAAGATGTCCCTGCTTACTGCAGTGGGTGAGGACTAGATGACCTCCAAAGGTCTCTTCCAACTTTACACATTTTATGATTCTACAAAAAGACATGATTGTAAAAGGAAACTGGAGGGTGACTCCTAAGCCTTCTTTTGCAAATTTTTGTTCAGAAGTTTTCCCATGATGGACATAGCCAAGAAAATATGGAAGACACAATTAAACAAAATGTTTACCTCCTAGTATTACTGTCAATCTTGATTTCTTACATGCTTAGCTGGTTCAATGTAGAAATGCTGAAAACTATTCACAGGCTGAAGCAAGGCCACTGTGCTGCTGTTCTACAGCCCAAATCCTACAAGAGTCCCTTTGTGTTCGCAGGCTACTTTAGTCATACAACTTGTCACACAGAAATCAAGTCAAGTAACCCTAAAACTGATGGCAAGAGGAATGGGTAAAATGTAAAAATTATCCTGAATGATAGAAACTTTAGCCAAGACCTTACCTGACACAGCAGTCATAGCTGAAAAGTAGCTCTATTTTTAAGTAGGTGTCTTCTGCTCATCTTAATGAAATAAGCATGTTTTTAAGTGTAGCCTTGTTCAAGACCTTGGATTATCAACCATTCAGGAGAAAGATAGGCTTCATTTTGTTTTGTGTTCAGCACTAATTACATTACTAACCCCAGAAATTCAAACATAATGATATCCTGCACCCAACAGAGAACAGCTGGGAAAGGTTTCAGCACAAACCACACTTCTCTTCAACAAACTCAGCACAATTACCCCAACTGCCACTTTTCTGATATATAATTAATTCAGCACCACAAGTTACACAGTACTGAAAGGTCCTGGGTTTTCATATGGCATTGCTTTTATTTATGACCCCATAACTCTGCTGTGTTTAGAAGCCAAGATTGAGACAGAGGCGTCATGCCTGGTCACTGGTGGTTGAACTTGATGAGAAGAGGAAGCATAGGGAAGGGAAGCAGAGGCTCCAGAAAGTTAAATGACTTCTTGAAGGACAAACAGGTCTCCAGAGGCACAGGTACATCACAAAACAAGAATAAAATCAACAGCACCTGACATCTTGCCATACTCTAAATCCACAAAGCAATACCACCTTTCTGAGACAAATGTAATCCCAGACCATCAGCATTTTCATAATTTTTAATAACTTCAAGGTCTCACTTTCCAATTATTTCAGAGCATGCTGTCGCAGGCCAAGAGTTCTGTTTAAAGACAAAATGCACACTTATTAGCTCTTTGAGCCCCATACTATCTCTGAATTGTTTGATCTCACCTGCAGAAATTCCATAATCACTGCTGTCTTCAGCAACTAACAATTTTTTTCCAAAAAATTACTTCAGTGGATTGTTCCTTATTTCCACATTATGGCAGATCTGATGAAGACAGCTGTAGGTGCTATTAGATCAGTGTGAGAAGGACCATCTTATTTTCCCCAAGGCAATCTCTGTCTGACCTTTAGCTGATATACCCAACACATTGACTCACCAAAGGCCAGGGAAGTTCTTGCTGTGCTACTTACTGCTGCTGGAGTGGTCCCTTGCTTGGATTCAAATTATTTGCCACTGTGGCTCATGGACAGCAAATAGATGACCACCTTGGCAATGGCATCATTGCCTCAAGATTTGGAGGTGATATTTTCTCAAGTTTATTAACAATATTGATTTCCATCTGGGGAAGAAATGAAGGAAGCAAAACTGTGACATGGCAAGAAACACCTTCTGTGTTGAAGAGTTGTCTTTACTTATTCTTACTACAAGTGGGCACAGAGCCCTTTCCCATTTGTTTTGTCCTAGATTCATCATGTCTCACCTGTGTTGACTGCTTGGGGAGGTTAACTCTGGGCTGGACAGAACCAGGACACCCCTGCAGAGCTCTTCTGCAGTCCCATTGTTTCTCCTCTCCACTGTGAGACCACACTCTAACACCCAGAAAGTTGCTCTGTCCCTGTCCTCCAGAGCTGCTCTGTCCTTGTCCCCTGGAGCTGCCTTGGGAGCTGGGAGCAGCTGTTGGGCCAGCAAATACCTCTCAGAGCTCTGAACACCTCCTCCAGGGCCACAGCCATCCTGGCCAGGTGCCAGGAGCTGCTGTCACCACTAGGCCCAGAGGAGAGGAGGCACGTTCCCCACTCGGCGTGCCGCCCAGTGCTGCGCTGGGTGGGACGAGCAGGAGGGGGACATTCAAGGGGAAGGAGCTGGCCCACAATTCTGCCAGTGGTGCAGCAGCCTTCCCTCCCCAGAGATTCTCCTCCCACTTCACTTTTATTCTCAATCCGTTTGCTGACATGGGTCATTTCAAGGAGCCTGAAATACAACTACTCCCTTTAAAAAAAAATAAAAATTGCAAATAACAGCACTAGCAAATTGGGGGTTTTTCTTGAAAACCATAGTTGGATGTCAGCTTTAGCATCATTGAAAGCTAGATAGGGAAGTGGCCTAAAGTTCAACAGAGCATTCCGAGATCTGGCCTTTCAAATCTGTGTACTTGTGTGCATACATAGCCCTCCAACAAAGGATCTCCTCCCTTGGCATCCCTAGAGTTAAATCATAGAATTCCCTAACATCCAAAGAAAATTCATACCAGAGAGTTGTCAATCACCACCTAGCCTTCCCCTGAAGCAGTAAGGAACAGAATAAGGGGGGCTGGGACTGGACAGAACAAATTGGATGATCAGCCTCTAAGATGAGCTTCAACTTCTCACACTTTATTCTCACCCTTTTTTCATTTTTTCCCCCCAAAACCAAAACAGGAGTTTGCATCCTTTGTTATCATCAGGTTCAAATTTCAAATCCTCACCAGAGGAAGAAAAAGCCTTTTCTCCTGTTTTCAGCAGGAAATCACTTGGATGTGTTTTCTTACAAATTCAGATACCTTCCTGCACCTGTTGATACTACCACCTAAAGCCTTTTAAGGGTTAATGTATGTGTATATTCTGTGTCATGGAAAACAAGCATTAGGAAACTACAATTTTGTCTGGATTGTCCAAACTGCCTCAAAATGTAGGAATGGGCTGATAGAAGTTTCTTAGGCAGAAGATCTCAAATCACATATGCCCATACTCTTACTGCTGTTGTTGCTGCTGGCAGGTGGAAAAGGGGTTTTGAGTCTACAGTGCTGGCAGTTGTTAAGAAGGCTGACAGAAGAAGAGGAAAAGAACTTGAAGAATAGCTGAAAGGAGCTCAAGGGGTATGCATACCAACAGACTTGCCAAAGAACACGGCGCAGCACTACCAGTAGCTCTCCAGCCCCAGTAGATGCTTATGAGCTTATTTCGAAAAACGTGCTGAATAGGAAGTACTGATTGGGACTGGGACCTTATCACTAAGGTGTCCAGTCTGTATTGAAGAAACACTGGGTGGTGACTACTCCAAGGCACTAACTCCTGTCGTTCTGATTAACAGCTCCTTCACTATAGCATGTTCTTATGCAGAGACATTTTTTCATTACTGTGGTAGTGGTGTGCTCAGGAACTGCAGAAAACAAAATTGGGTTGGGAAATCCCTACAAGGTTTGCTTGGAGTTGGCTGGAAGTTTTTTCTGATGAGAAGACACCACCCTTTAGAGGAAAAGATATCACCCATACGAGATCCAGGGTGAAAAACCCATACCATAGAGTGTGCTTGGGAAGATAAATCACATGCAGGAACTGGAGCAGCTGACTTTACAAAACCTGGAGAGAATTATCTTTGGAGTCTCACTCATCCAGTCAGCCAACTCAAGATCTAATCTGTGGCTCACAGAAAAGAAACATGTAACCTCATTATTTCACAAAGCAAAGAAATTTGATTTTCAGCCTACTCAGCGTTGCCAGCTCAGTATTTCCCTTGGGAAACAATATTCCTAATATTCAGAAGCACAGCTGTAAGAAGGTACAACCCATTTTCACATGAATCTAAAATCAAAAGTAAGAAAGCAAGGTGATACGTGCTTACAGGCAGCTCTGATCAGCATCCCCTCTGCAACCTTCTCTTACAGACAAATGGGCAATAGCATCAATTGTACATCCTACCAAGACATCAAAAGGAACATAAAAGTAGCTCATAAGCTAAAAGACTGAGGGAAAACAGTCTCTGTTAAAATATACCTCATGAATAATTAACAAAAACCCAAAGCAATGCCACACTGGGTTTCCACTTTGCTGTGGTGTAGTCACACAGCTAAGACAGGACAAGAGATTTTGCTCTGGAGGAAGGGTACAGGGGGGTTGAAAAGGATGCCTGACTAGTTTCTTCTCCAGTCAGTGCTTGTATTGCATTTCCACACTGGGAGCTCACGTGCCAGGAGCTCAGTGACCAGTCCATCAGGGATCACCTTAGCAATTGTGCCCAGCACCTGCAGTTATGGAGCTGGGAGAGGACGATGGCTCTGTGTTACAGCAAGTGCCACTCCCCAGACCTTGGTCGCTGTGGGCATGGATCCTGGGGTAGAGAGGGAACAGCACATGTCTGGGGAAGGAGCTGAGGGGAAGGAGTAGGACTGCACAGGATGTTGCAGTTTGTGTTGCAGCTTCTCTGAATTTTGTAACTGTTTCCCTGAAGGTGGATGAAACCTGCATGCTGGGGGTGGCTGGAGCAGGGTAACTAGGTTTGGGGAAAAGGGGAGTGCCAAAGTGTTTTGTCTAATGCAGTCTTTAGGACTGCGACGTGTACGCTGGCTGAACATCTGGGGCGCACACTGGAAGGAGGAAAACATGTCACTGAATTAGTGCTGTGGGCAGTTATATGCCAGAGGTGTGACCAAGGAGCTGGGAGGTGACAAAGGATAGTGACAGCTGAGCACAGGATTGCCCATTCAGTGTGGAGAGCCCCAGTCCCTACTGGCTTGGCTCACCCCTGGCATGCCAGGGCAGAGGTGCTGCACAAAACCCCCAGCACCCCCTTGCTAGCTTTTCTTCGCCCTTCCACACAGGGAAAGGCCTATACCTGGGGGCCAGCCCTGGCTCTCACAGCCACATGCCCGCTGGCACCAGCGCAGGCAGAGTTTCCACCGCGCCAGCCTGGGCGCTGCCCAGGGTCTGCGGCGTAGCTGGCCCCCCGCTGCTGCGGCTCGCTGCCTGCTGCTCAGCTGTCCCATGCAGCAGCCCTGGGGCTTGGGTTACAGGACAGTTTCTAACTTTGTGCCTGTCCCAAGGCATCAGGGCAGAGGCACATGATTTGTAATTTATGAGGACACCCATAGAGCTGTCACTTTCAAGGCAGGTGTTGAGAAACTGGCAAGCGGCCCGAGCAAAGAAAAAGACTGACCTCACCCCGAAATAATGGTGGCCAACATGGTCACAGGACAGAGAGCATTGACATAAGTGAGCTTTAAAAATAACTAGGTCATCCTGCTAGACTAGCTCACTGTCTTATACAAAGAAGCCATGAGGTACCAATTTATAGTAAAAGTAGGAGTGTAAACAGCTATTCAAGGGGTTGACGAATGTGTAGCATTTTGAGTCATCATTTTATTTAGCTTTTTTAATTCTCAAACCCAAATCAAATTTTAAGTCACACCGCTAGACATAGCATCAGAATGAGTGTCAGTCTTTCAATATCCACACACGGCGGTGCCACCAGACACTGGGTGGCCGTGACCGTGGAGCAATCGTTACTCTGTGCTGCTGCTGCAGCCACTGCACCTCGAATCTGAGTAATGGCAAAAGTATAAAATGGCTGTTGGACTAAATGATCATTATAGGTCTCTTCCAGATGAACTATCCCAGTCTGAAAATGAAGCAAAGGCCACAAACATATAAACATTTTGCTACAGAGGACAGCTGCTGAGTATGTGTGAATACAGTCTGGCCTTAGGAAAAAAAGAGAGGAATTCTAAAGAGGAAGCACCTATTTCTCTACCCAATCCAAACTTTGGAAACAATCTTGGAGGAGGCTGTTCTCCATTCAGATCTGAGATGAGGCTGAACGCTTTTAAAAAAATGCTGGTTTGCAAAACGTGCTTCGAACCTCCTAAGAGGAGAGAAACAGAATTTGGATTAGCCAGAAACCTAATAGTTTCAATAGTTAGGAGAGTTAGTAGAGGCCAATAGTGACTTAGATTGACATTCACATCCATAGTATACTTACTCCTGGATTTATGGCACCCGTTTCATTCCATACACATCTGAAGAGCACTTACTGCGGCTCCTGCTCTCTTCAGCTCGGTCTGTCATTGGAGAGAGAGAAAGGATGATGTCCCTATAGAAATCTCTTTAAAAATAATGCTTTCAGACCACCTCAATGGTGCAAAAGGAAAGAACAAGAGTAGGGAATGGCTAAAATACGCCCCTCAGCAAGAGTCTACAGCACCCCTGCCTTTAGCAGAACTGCTTTTCTCAACCAGCAATCCAGAAACAAATAATACCAGCATGGAAAATACTTGGTTTTGCTTTGACCAAGAGTGCCTTTGAGTCAGCTGTTAATGTTTTGTCACATGGTGACCGTTCCTCATCTGAGTAACTAGTGAACTACCATAAAAAGTCTAGCATCGCTGGCATTAAGCTGTTTGTCAGGCTTGTAAAGCAGTTGCCTAAATCAAGACATCAAGTTACCAAAGGTCAATAGATCACTATTTCACGCTTGATTATTTCCATGCTCTCTCTAAAAAGTACTTGCTAATTTTCAGTTTCTCAGCTAACCCTTAATGGCGTCAAAAATAGCTTGTTCCAATAAGGCACCTATAAGGCACCCGTTCTGCTGCTTCCCTTGTTTGCTTTTACATCCCCAGTTTATCACTCCAGGAAAGAGCAACATTGTGTCCCATGTACCACAATCCAACATATTTAATTTTTCCATTGCAACTTGCATTATGAGCTTTCCACAACCTTTGCACCTGTGGAAAGCTTCAGTACCTCAGTCCCAAAGGCATCACAGCGAATAGCAAAAACAGTTAAAACAAACCAGAAGAATAACAACTAGTGTGTGTTTTAATGCCTTCCCTATCCCCCCCCCCCCCCCCCCTCCTAAAAACAGAAAAGAAAATCCTGTTTCTGGGACCCATTTTGTAAAAGAGATGGAAAAGAGGCTCCAAGCAGTTTGCCACGTTTCATGGCAAATTGTAATTGACAGGCCAATTAAAGAAGAAATGACCCCAATAAAGCAGATTCTGTGAGCCCAAACATCTTATCAAAGTGACAGGCCACCTAATTAGCTTCACATGGAATTAGGAGCTTGCTCCCTGTTTCTTTTCCAGTAATATGGCCATCCTAATTATCCATATCCTATTTCATTCATTTTGGCTGTAAACTCTTTTCCAATACAATAGATGCCTTATTAATAAGTGTACTACTGACGAGGTTTGAGACAGCCACGGTGCCCATGCAGTTGTTCTAAGTTGGTGCAAGCCTCTTCAAGTGTTTTCTTCTCTGCAACATAACTGAGAAATATATTGTCCAGCCTAATGGCTATAATTTCTGGATAGGTAACTAGGAAAAAATTGACCCTGGAGAAATGTCATTCCTGGGCATGTCAAAGAGCTATTATAGGCTGCCACAGGGCAACAGTGAAGTCTACAAGGTTGCGATCATTTAAGCTGTAATGTATCTTTAATTCACCTGTTTGTCAGTCAGTGGGTACTTTGCATAGTACCTGTCACAGAAATACTTTTTAAAAAAACCCCAAAAAAACCCAAAATGAAGACTCTAAACACACACAAAAAAACCCCAAATTAAAACCTATCTTTGCCCATTTTTCAGTTGCCTGCTCTGTGTGTGTGTTACGTTCAGAAAAGGGACTCTAAGCTGGGTTTTGATAGGTCAGCTGAAACAACTCTTAGTAATTGTTTTTGACCCTGCGGCGAGTAACAGAATGAAACAAGGCATATTAAAGATAAGATCTCATCTCTCTCTCCAGATTTTTGACACGGTTAGTGGTGATGACAGTCTACACACAGTAGGATGAAACCCTGCTCATAATACCCCTCGGTCCAAGGCTCTATGATAATCTTTTATCAAGTATAAATGACTTCCCCAGATGATATTCAACTGCCTGTTACTTAAATTCACCTGTTCTGGTATTACCAATTCAAATATTAGATAAAATAAATCTGAATATTAAATTGCAATATTTCGCTTACAACTGGATATGCAATTTTTCCCTGCATGTGCACCTAAAAGCCCTACATCCTTAGGTAAGGTGGAAAGACAAGTCTCCTTGACTTTCTCTAGACTTGTGTTGCTAGATAACTTGGAAAAAGGCAAACCTAACTAGTCAGAATTTTGAAAACAGGGAAAAATTTACAACAGCATATTAGTGAAAACATAAAAAGGAGGACTCATTTAAGTACTTCTCACAGTACTGATCCGTAGCCAGGAAGACCATTTGCAGATATCTCTTGGGAAAGTGGGCATACTGCGTCCCTCCAGGTTCAGCTCTGTAATTTACCTGTTGAGTAATTAAACAAAGCAGGACTGAAGTCAGGGCTGCACCTAAGTCCTTCTTTATCACATGGCCAGACAGAGGGGTGGCAGGGGTGTGATGTTTGGTTTGGACTGGTTTCTTGAACAGACAGAAATATGTTCTGGGCAAATTCACCAAAGCAGCATACAAATAATAGCTTATTTTTTGCTAAAGTTGATCAGTTGTGAGTCAACAGCAAACCACCCAGGCAGGTGAGAGTTTCACATGTTGGAGCTTTGTACCAGACTAGCTAAACATAAATAACCTCCAAACAATAGCCAGAGTTGCTGGGAAGCTACTTGAAGCTTTACAGTTATCCTCATTATGTTACAGGTTGAGTAGGTTACGTGTTTGGAGGTAACCTACCATCAGACATCTTGATTAGATATTTCCAGGCTGACATCACCCAAACATTTCACTTCTTGATAATTAATTCCATGCCACACATATACAGTTGCAGTCACATAAAAGCTTTCATTACGATCCTGACACCCTTGTTAAGATTGTACGAAATTTTGCATGAAAGGAGGGATTCCACCTCTTTGTGTTTTTAGCAATACTATACATTCCCTACTCAAAAGGGTAAGGGCTTTAATTCTGGAAGGGAGCAGTATTTTCAAGCACAGATGTTCACAGACGTAAGATGTTGTTTGGTGGAAATATTAATGTAGTTTAAAGACTATGTCAGGCAGAAGAACGGCCGAATTATTTTACAGCTGTAGGCCATTTTTTAACTATATTCTTATATAATGTGGGTATATTGATTAAAGCTTGCTACACACAGTAGCCCATACTTATGCTTCTCTTCCTTGTCTAACTGGCTGAGCTCAGTGGACAGAGGAGAACAGTACTGCTTCTGATTTAAAGGACATTTCCTTTCTTGTTCTTAAACATCTTTCTGTGCTATAATTGCTGTTAATGACCCAGTAACACTGTTTTTGACCCCAGTGCAGGTTGCAAGTGTGGTCCTTGGCACCACAGCTATAAATGCCTCCAGCTTCCCCAGCACAGCCTGCAGTGCTCTCGGTTTGCACTTACAATTTCCCAGCATACCCAGTTCCCTGTTTGCTCTTGTAGTCACTGAAGCGGCTTAGGTATTAGGGAACAACCTTATGGAAGTGCATTTCATCATGAAAATCCTTGCTGGCTTTTTTCCCTACTTTATCTTTTTTTTTCCCTAATCATTGCAATCAGGGATATTTCCAGCTCTGATATTATTAGGAGAAGGCTACAACATAAATATCAAAGGTGCTGTACACCAAACTAGGTCCAGACTACCATGCCAGCAGTCTTCCAGCCAGCTGGGTGGCCAAGGAGATAATAAATCTGATCCATGTAAAGCAGTTGGCCTGGAATGCCTCATTACCCAGAGACGAGTATGGGATCCAATTGACTAAATCGTCATGGCATCCCAGAAGACAGCACTTCTCCCTAGGCTTCACTCAGCAATGTCTGCAGTTGTTCTTGGCTGCATCAATGTTGTCTTTTATTCCCCACTCCATCTCCTGTTCCTCCATCACTCTGAAGTAAAATTTCATTTTGCCAGGGGAACTCCTTTGTCCTGTCTCCTTTCTAAGGCTACTCTGTCCCTTTCAGCATATTCAGGGTCCTCTGTGTCCAGAGCCTCAGGGTGGTCCTCAGTAACCTGAGTTAGTTTCACACTGTTGCAGTGGATGTTCATACTGAGCTTGACACAAAGTTACTCTGGTTCCAGGAAACTAATAACCTATACTTCCAATTATTAAAGGTGCCTAATTATACTGAACTCAAAATTGGAATTCTGACCAGGAAGACCATACAGAAGTGTGTCTACTAAATTTTCCCAATACATAAAGTGTTCAGATGTTCATTGTTCAGTTGTTCATAGATGTTCAAATGTTCAAAGTGTTCAGATGGTGCAGTGCTCAGTGTCCAACACACAAACAATTTGGAATTTGTCTCAGAAACCTGCAGTATATGCTCATCTGCAGGTGTTTTCCTTCATTAAAATATCCTCCCTTTCATCAGATATGAAAAACTGTCCTTCCACAGACACAGATATGCTGTCCTTCCACAGACAGCTCTGCCCAACATGCTGCTACCCTGTTAACACCTGCTATATTCCTACAGACTGTGTAAGGGTAAAATGTTACCAACCCTAATGCAACAAACTTCTACTATCAAATCTCATTTTATTAAGGAACCATTAAAAAAAAAAGCTGTTTTGTTTTCTGTGGGAATCAAATTACAGTCAGAGACCCATTCATGGCATTGGGTAGAAGAAAACAGCGACATGCTACCTCAGAAAGCCAACAGCTTAAAGCACTGCTAGAAACACTCGATTTGGAAACGAGATTTCTCAAATTTCAAGAAATGCCTTCAGAAAGAAATCACTGCTCTTATTTGTAAATAACTGAACTGATTTAAAGAAAAGAACCACACGTCTCCGGGAAGCAAGGCCTGGGAGGACAAAGTGGAATGGATATCTCTCAGCGGAGATCTTGTAGGCTCATATTTCACAACCCTGTCTGTCCCCATTAGTTCCAGTTGCTAGAGGGTTTGAATGGGCTTCCCATTAAATGTTGCATTTAGCTCCCTCCCCCACACCTTTTACGCAACCCTGCTCCTGGGAGGACAACTTGGGCTGAAGCAAATAGGACTTGTGTACGAAATTGTGTTTTGATACAGATTTTTTGCAAGCTAAAATGAGAAGTAGTAAAGATGCCACTAACTGAGAGCATCCGTAAGCTAAACACACAAAGATGTTGACTGAACTTCATTTGAGGTATTAATATGAGAGCTTTTTGGAAATGGGAGCATGCTATAGATGTGAGATAACATGGATTGGAATTATTTATTATTTCTTTAAATTAAAGTATAACTGGCCTTTTTATTTGGCGAGATACATTTTTAACATTTTGTGCACAAAGCTGCAAGTTCCCGGGCAATGTGTACTAAACTTTTCATTCCTAGAAGCATTAAACTAAGTGTCTAGGTCCCTACCTACTCAAGAAAGCCCTTCCTTAAGTGCAACTGAATACAGAGATACTTTAGCATGTGGTTAGATGGTTTTCTCAATTGCAATCCATCTATTTAATTCTAAAAAAGCTGTTATTCAAAGTTGGTTTTGTGCAGAAGCAATTAGCTGTCATTGTTTCCTGTGACCTAAAAAGTAGAAAAGGCAGGCTTTCGTTTGCTCAATGCAAGAGAGTGGGCCAAAGCTGTTGATGACAGGCAGGTTGGCATTATCTTGGCAGGGGATGAACTGTCCTGGTCCAGCAATTCACTGCAAGACTCACTTGAAAATCTATGGTGTGAAGGAGGCCAGCCTTGGGAGCTGTCACCAGTGTGGAAAATGAGTTGGCAGTCTCAAACCAGGTGGTTTGGAATGGCAAAACATCTCCAGCACTAATCGATACCCTTGATGGCAGAAGGGTATTGGAAAGAGTATCTTATCGGAAAGGGGAAGCACAAAGGAAAAGATCTCTGGAGCAAGTCATGCAAACAGGTCAGTGCAGTAGGAACCAGTGACAGTGACACGACTGCATCTTTTAGACACACACAGTATGGAAAGAAAACCTGAGATGCTTTTCTAGACAAAGTAAGAATTTGCACAAAGAGAGTGACAGAGCGCAGGCAGCGTGGAGATATCAAACAATCCCTAACTAATTCTGAGATACAGTTGCAAAAAAAAAAAGAATGGTCCTGTATTCCTGTGAGATAAGCAGAGATCTAGCAACTTGATATCTTGCCCTGGTGTCACCTAGAAAATCTTCAACACAGATTAAGGCAAAATTTTGGGACTAACCCTCTCCCCCACTGAGAGTCTTGTCACTGAAACCACAGGTACAGCCAAAGTCTAATTCACAGTCAATTTTTCTTTAATTCACCAGATGGCAAAGAGGAGGAAGGAGGACGAAGCAGCCAATTCCCCACCATTAGGAAAAACTGGCCACAAGAACAAAATTTTTATGGCTGCTTATGTGGGGACAGCCAAAAGATGGAACACACCATCTATTAGATAACCTCCAGCTCCTCTCATCTAGCTGAAGCATGTTACCGCACCATCTCACGCACATTCCCAGCCACCAATAATTCATTATTTGCAGACCTGCCCCCTTTCCCTAAAAATGACAGATGCCGGTGCTCTAACATGGGCCTACCCAGATGCATCTTTCCACTGTCCCAGCCTCTGCCTGGCCGTCCCTGCAGGAGGCTGGCTGGCATGGTGAGTTAAGCCTAAGATTCTCAGGATTCCCCACAACATAACAGCAATGCTTCAGAGAGTTTCTACAGCTTGTTATGGAGGATGCCATGCATGGTTACTAGAGGGTATATTTTCATTTAGTCTGAATGCTTGGCACCCTCGGACCGTAAACAGAAGCCTAGGTAGAAATAGATGGAATTACTTACTTACACTCTCAGTGATGAAAATGATTAGTCAATTAACTTTACTAATATACAGCATCTTTTGAGAAGATAAGATGTCAACAAGCAAAACTAGCCTCCAGATCATGTCAAAAAGAACAAGCCTGCTGGCATTTAGGCTGATTTACAGTGAACTATGACAAGTATGCAAATTATGAGAATTCCCTTTTATGTTTACATTTGTGCATTTTTCTTTGGCTGATTCTGATGATAGGCAGATTAGTGTGGCTACTTAAAATTTGATCTCATTGACAGGGGAGCATTCAGCCTGGAGAGACATCCTGCAGCCCCAGCTTCCTGTACAACAACAGGCTGAGGGCACCGTGTTGGTAAATAGCTTCAAGGGGAAAATGGCAGCTAAAATTAGCCACGATGACATTACAGGGATCACTAAAAAAAAAAAGCCCAGATGAAAAAAGTTTCTAACATGAGACAGGTTCAATTAGTTATTCGGTTCATTTAAGTAGTCCAGCTGGACAATTATAGACAGCTACCGATTCCATTACATAACCATGAAGCAATGTCCTCATGAACTTCTTTCTATTCATGCACCACTGTATCCATCCAGGATCTTTAAATCTTTCAGTTCGCTTGTCAAACCCAGGCCTCCCCTTGCACAGGACAGTTCCTGGGCTATAATCTAGCTTGTATTACCCACACTACATAATATAATTTGTTAGTGTCTCAAACTGTGTAGGTACTTAATGCTTTCTCCAACTGGGCGGCCAGCTCAAGTACTGAATGTGGTATGATCAAGGCTGGCCTGGACCTGAGGTTGCCATTCATTCTATGCAAATGCAACTTCATCCTCTAACTGTGCATTTCTACCCTCCTGGATGGCTTTACTCTCCCTCTGCTAATCTGCCGTGCTCATTTGGCCAGAGGAAGTGGAGCTCTACATCTCACAGTCAAGCAACAGGCTTCCCTCAAACACATCTAACTGAGTGAAACTGATTAAAGAATGAATTTTACAAAAGGTCCTTGGGTCAAAACTGCCCCGAACTCTCAGTTTAACAAACTTCTCGTGAACAGTCCTGCCACAGTAACCCTGTGAACTCTCCATGGCTTTGATTTCAGTGGGCAGTTTTGGTGAAGAGTAAAACCAAGTATTATGCACTCAAGAGAGCACACTTTAGAAAATTCCTGTGAAAATTTATTTCTGTCTGTGATGAGAGTCACTCGATACAATTTGGACTCTTGAGGATATTGAGGATCCTTTCAAATAACCAAGATGGCTCTCTGCAAGGAATGGCCAACAATACAGTTGGGAATATAAGGATCAACATGACTGTGTTTGTCTATGTGACCATATAAACCCAAAACTGCCTGCATCTTCCTGGCCATTTCTCTGCACCTGGACATCTTGTTTGGACTAGCACTAGCAGATGTAGTCTAGCATCAGCAGCAAGAAGACACTTCTGACAATGAGTAGCCCACATTTTCAGTCCATTTTCTTGTAAGGACCTTGCTTTGCACGTGTCAGAACAAGTTGAGGCAACATTCAGACCATAAAAAATACACAATATTAAGGATCATCTAATACTGAAATGAGGATTACTATCTATGTAAAGAGTTTCTGTGTGCGGGCACACTCATAGTGGATAGAAATATGTTTATACATATTTCAGCTTCAGCTGTAGGGGTTCACCTTTTAAATTTTTTGCACCCCCAAATTCAAACCCAAGCTGTAGATCAAAATGTCCCTGACACAATAAGGTACTTGGTGGACACAAAGCAGACCCACTTTTAGAACTTTTCAGGTTGTACTTCACTGAATGCTCTGTGTATTACCAATTTTCTCGTTTCTGGTGTTTGTCTCTAGCATGTTTTGCTGTAAGGGATGTTTCAATATTATTAGCCATGAGCCAGCAGTGTGCCCTGGTGGCTAAGAGAGCCAATGGGATCCTGGGGTGCATCCAGAGGAGTGTAGCCAGCAGGTCAAAGGAGGTGATCCTCCCCGTCTACTCTGCCCTGGTCAGGCCCCACCTGGAGTATTGTGTCCAGTTCTGGGCTCCTTGGTTTAAAAAGGATAGGGATCTCCTGGAGAGAGTCCAAAGAAGGGCTACGAAGATGATTAGGGGGCCTGGAGCATCTCCCCTATGAGGAAAGGCTGAGTAAGTTGAGACTCTTCAGCCTTGAGAAGAGAAGACTAAGGGGGGACCTAATTAAAGTCTATAATTATCTGAAGCAGGGGATGCAGGGGGAATCAGCCAGCCCCTTTTCAGTGGTCTGTGGGGACAGGACAAGGGGCAATGGCTGCAAGTTGGAGCACAGGAATTTCTGCACCAACATGCGGAAGAACTTTTTCACAGTGAGGGTGACAGAGCACTGGGACAAGCTGCCCAGGGAGGTGGTGGAGTCTCCTTCTCTGGAGATATTCAAGACCCGTCTGGACGTCTATCTGATATGTCCCAGGGAGCTGCTTTGGCAGGGGGGTTGGACCCGATAATCTCTCGAGGTCCCTTCCAACCCCTACAATTCTATGATTCTACTAAGACTTTTTTTTTCATGCATATTGGTAATTCTCTCTCCACCCCAAAAATTTTTAAAATTGAAATTAAAGTTTGCATGTCTATTATTTTAATATAGGTATGCAGTTCTTTACTATACATATATGCAAATTACCTGTTGATTTGAAAATTCATTACATTAGCTGGAAAAATTACATTTTCCATTGCAAGGCTGTATGAATTATCTGGAAGACTCTCTCTTTCCTAAAATCAAGTATCACTGTGTTAACCTCTTGCTGCTAAGTTCCAGAAAAGGTGAAAGACTGTTCAAAGGGCAACTTACCCCAGCACAGGCATAAAAGTCAGCTCCAGTTTAATTTTTTGCAGCAAACATAATCCTCTAAGGTGACCTACAAAGCTGTGTGGTCACCAGCATTCCCAGCCACCAGTGAGGGCTCATGGAGAAGCAGACCCCACATAATCACAAGCGAGTTCTCAGCATAGCTCTTCCATTCCCAGCCCATCCCCATGTCCAGCGAGATGACACAGGCTTCTCCTTTGGCCCTGTCTGACAAGTGGACATGAAACCCGATGGCAGTCCCACTAGCTTGTGACACAGTTTCCACCCAGGGGAGTTTCCAGTCCTTGCAGCCCCACATCACCGAGAGGTAGCTGGGCTCTGGGATTTTTCCAGGCACTAAGCCAGAGGAAGGATGGATGGGATATCCCCATCCAGATTTGACTCACTGGAGGTAGATTTCAACCCAAGGATGAGGCCATGAGTCCCCAAAGACACAGGTGACTGTCACATGTTCTCTTCTTTGCTGGACAGACTGCCTCAAAGCATCGGGCACTGCCTGAGCCTTTGTAGCCACATACGGTCAGCAGTCACAGGTCACCCCATGACAACAAAGCCTTTGCTGGTGGCCTCAGACCCTTCATTTTAGTCCCTTATTCAAGGTCAGAAAGTTTATATATGTTCTTCTTGGCCATGGGTTCCTCCCATTTAACAGAGAAATAATGCCAATACCATTGCCAATGCCAATGCCAATGCTAATGCTAATGCCGTGAATGGAGGAAAAGAAAAACACCTGTCTGTAGCCAAGCAATGATTACAATGTGATCATCAACAACTCTTGACTACAGCATGTTCTGAGCAGCCCAGATTAATTGGATCCAATTCTAGCCTGAACTTCTCTCACGCATCTGTAAAAATGTTAGAAGGGGATTCAAAGGGCAGCCAACCTTGGTGCGAGCAGAACAGTCAAATGCAGTTTACTTCTCTTCACTGGGCATTACCTACAAGGCTACCTAGTCACTGGCATCCTCAGGCATCCGCTGTGAAAAACCCCTACATATCTCAACACTCTGAAGGTTTGAATTCACATCAAAACATTGAGCGGGTCCAGAAGCATAACGATGATGCAAAAAAAAAAGCCTCATCTGAGTGAATCCCGAGTGTTAGCTAAACACTGTCAAAGTTTCTTCAGGGTACAGGAGGATTTAGACAGCAGCTTCCAGAAAAGGGAAGGGGGAGAAGCAAGGTAATGGCGTCTGTCTTTGCCTTCTTATATGGCTGCCACATGCTCCAACCAGTGATGTACTCTCTAACACTGTGCAGGAGGTACCGCACTTCTGTTGGCCCCCTGAAAGCTGCTTAAAGGTCTAAGAGTCTGGGTGAAAGCCTGGAGACTTCAGAATATGAAGCTGTTTTCTTTGCCATTTTTTTCTGTGGATGGCTGTGCAAAAATGAAAAATCTTTGGAAAAATTAAAAGGAAATATGTTCCACATATAAAGAAGAGATACTTTTTCTTAGAATGAACAGTAGGAGAACCTCTAGAGTATTTTCTTAAAGCTGCTGATCATCAAGTAATCAATTTTCCCTCTATAAAAATGAAGCTTTTCACATGATGCTACTTCACTGGAAAATTTGCAGCTTTGTGTCATTAATATACCTCTATTCCTTAGCTCAGACAACTTACTATTGTGTAGTGTTAGCAGTACAAAAATGTCTCCACATATCTGTTCACGAAGGAAAGCTGAATATTAGCTATTATCTCTATTTTTATTATTCAAACCCAAAGAACACATATATAAACACAATGTCTTTGGAAGAAATGATGTAGCTAGACGAGCTGACAAAAGACATTACTTTTCTTGCAAAGTTTGTATCTCTCATATTCTTAAACCAACCAGGATTGTACACTAGTAATTCCACTATTTAGACTAGAAATAGACACCTGTTTTTCTAACTAAACAGTGTCATTCACACTCTTCAAGTTAAGAAAATTTTGGTTTGTTTACAAACAGCCCGCATGGACATTTCAAACTTTGCTTACTAGAAAATAAACAGCTACAAGGAAATTTGAAAAACACTGGGGAGGAGCATTGCTCCAGAAACTTTGCTTATCTAGCTCTAAATAGAAGCCAGCAGAAATTACCCAGAGAATAAAAAAAATACACAAAACAAACTGCTGAGCAAATAAGCTGTTTTAAGCACTTGTTTTAACCATGTCATGGTTCTGTTGGTCACATAATGCTAGAACATACCTTATAGAAGAGGGAGATATGCCTAACTTTATTAACCAGAGACCTTCTCAGAAGTTGAGATGAAAGAGGCATCAAAGATTGTTCCTACTTTGGAAGCAAAAAAGCGTTGTTGGGATAATACAATTTACATATCACCCTCATTTTCATAATAGAAAGGAAGAAAACAAGAGTAATGTCACTGATTCTGAGAACTCCTAGGCATTATCTCCTGCCATGAATATCTACACAAGTCACTTGGAGGCACATCTCTGCAGGTTTCTGCATTCCTGCCAAACCACTAGTACATGTCCAGTGTAAGAGAAATACTGTGAAATAAAAATGTGAGCTCATCATATGAGCACATTTATCCTGCTGGGCCCTGAGAACAGTAACATGGGATGGGACTAAAGGCTGGGGAAGTACCTATCATTGATTACTACTTCAAAATGAATCGTCCTAAGTTGGGTGTCTGACTTCATCTTATTTTTATCTTGCAGATGGTGCAACACAGTTATCAGATGACCAGCATTTCGTTAAGCAATCCAAATCCTTAGCCAATGTCCTTTGTTTAAGGTGTCCACCAGTGCCATTCTGTGAGTCAACATTTATTGTAACACAACTTGCATGTAAAAGCTCATCTGATAGGTCATATCTGTCACATGTATCAGTAGTAGCTACTGATGATACCACATACACCTCAGGGCTTTGTGCTAAGGATGCAGTTAGGGCGTATGCTATTCAGTCCCACAGAGAGAACCCATTTTCCTCATCACTCAGCCTGGGAACTGTGCTCTCAACTTTCAAACATTTTTTAGAGATATTGTGTCACATGCTCCAGTCATAGCCTGGTTTCTGTATGATCAGCCAAGATCTCAAATACGCTGACTACTGTTCTACAGCAGCAGTCAAACCTGGACCCATAGACTCCAGTCCCTAAGGACCCATACATTCTAATGTCTGTTAGGGGTTCAAGCATGTCTAAATCCAGGTTGCAGAAGCAACAAACTCCTAACTTTTGAACTAAAACATTCATAGCTTTATTAAAAAGCCAGTTTTCATCCTCCCCATGGATAAGTCACATGCAAAGAGGAATTAAGTCAAAATATTCAAGAGTTAGTAAGGCATTTCTGTCTTAAAATCGCTTTGGGGGAAGCCTATTGGTAGATACTCCAGGACTCAGACGTGGATTCAGTAAGAATTTCAGCAATCACAGGAGCAAGATCTTCCACAGGACCCAGTCTGTGCAACCTCCCTTGATAACCCACCAAACAACACAAAGTTTAACAGTCTTCTGCCCCAAGTTCACAGCACATTTTGTGTGCTCCTGGCCATGCAGCAGTGTGGGTGCACGTGTGGGTGCATACATAAAACTTTCGAGATATAAAAACAAAACCCTCCCACTGCACATATCATCCTGGGGGGAAGGGTGAGGCAATACATGTGGGGTAAGTGTTAATTGCATTGCATGAAGCAATACTGTAAGACGTTTGTCCAGTCTAATGATGAATGTGGTAACTGAATATATGGGGAGCAGAACAGAATTTTAGCATAATATCTCTGAACTGGAATTCGTGTCATCAAACTCTGTAAAACATGTCTAGACTTGCCTGCTGCTGCTAAGAATAGCACCAATCTGGACATAAAGCAAACTATATTAAATTCTGTGTATACTGTGGTTGAGGTCATGTCAATGGCTGTTCATTTTAAAAGGCAAAGCATGACACGCAATCTCACTCCTTATAATTCCAGCTCCACAGAATATCATCCCTGAGGAACAGTTTGCTGAATGAGGGCTTGGCATGACTACTGCACAAAAAGAGCGAGTTTCAGAAGCTTAAGATACACGCTCCCATAAAACTGTAACTTTGCAGGACAGCAACAGGCACCTCTCCTCTTACACAGGCAGCTGCTCCAGAAATACTCACTTGTTTACTGTCGGCAGCGCATGCACAAGGAGAGCACGCCTCCACTCCTGCGCTGCAATTCAAAGGCACACGTAACGAGGCAGTGCATGCCTGCTGAATCCTCCTGTCAGCAAATCTTCTCGGTTTTCACGTCTTCTTTGCTACTTTGCAAACTCTCAGCTATTTTTTCCCAAGCTGTATCATGGGCACTCTTAGACATTATTGACATTCTCCCCCCTGCCCGTCATACACCTTGTTTCCAAGTATGGTCACTATGAGGGGACTGTCGCTTGGAGCCTTTGTGGAAAATTAATGGCAGACAGGAAAGGGCAAAAAAGACAGGACAGATGGCTCTGTCACCACCACCAGCCTGATGCCTTTGCAAATGCCACTCTGTTCCACAGACTTACTCTGAAGTTGATCCGCTTGCACCCTTGGCAGCTGTCTTTCTTCTTTTTCGTAAGATTTTTCCTTGTCCTTTGACTTACCGGGCTCATCCACATGGCAAATCCAAAAGGTCAGTTTTTAAATTAGTGACTGGGTGCTGATGGTCTGAAATACTGTTTAACTATAAGAATTTTGGCATCTTGCTAGAAGTGGTGTTGAAGAGCGTTGTTAATAGGGCTTGTTTACTTGCTGGTTAAAATCCAAATCGGGTCAGCTGAGACCTGAAGGGGCAATGAGTAAACTTCTAATTTAGTAGGTGAATGGAGTGATGTCACCTCACTTTATTCTTTAAACAGCATTCTGTCTAGTTTCACTTTCACAGTGAAACACATACCCGTAGTATATTGGGTGCACATTGGAAGCAAAAAGAGATGGGTCTCCTCATGTGAACAGTGCCAGACAAACTGGGGTTTGGTTTGTGCTTGCACTTCTGTAAAGATATGATTAGGATTTTATGCGTTTAAAACATGATGGACTTCAATAGGGTGAATAAATAGCGATGTGACACTGCACCAGGCGATTAGAGTCTGCAGAGAGAAAGATGATACCCTGTTCTCTGAAGGAGCAGGGCTATAGCCTCTCCTTATGTAGTTTCAGCCTATACAATTGTAATATTGTATGGAGAAAGTTCTGTGTTGCACACGTCCCAAGGCTGTTTGCTGCTAGAAAAGAACAGTTCATGTCAGGCATATTTGCTTGTAAAGCCTAGCATGCTTCTAACACTTTGTTGATTAGATGCAAGTTTAAATGTTTTTCATTTTTGTTGCTTCTGATACTGTAGGAGAACATTTCCAGGGTTGGGCAAAATTGAAAAACTGGAGAATTAGACTGACAACCCGAAGAGCCAGTGCTCTGGTGTTATTTGGAGTGGAGCCACTTGTCTGCATGTGGAAACACATCACTGCCCAAAGTCTGCAGACAGTATTCAACTGTGGACATTGAAGAAATATCTGAGATCTTGCACATTCCTGGGACCATTAATGAGAATTCTGAGACAGAAGTCATCAGTACAGTACATCAATCGTGAGGGATTCTTGCCATTCCTGTACCTCACTCCAGAGGAGGGGTACAGGCTGTTTTCTTACGGCTAGGTATAGACCTTGCTTGATGTCAACCTTTCCCATGATGGTTTTGCACTGGACACCGACGCTACCAAGCAGTGGAATGTACTCTGCTGGATGCATAGCTACAGATTGCCTTCAGGAAGACTGGTGACATCCCATCTTCTGAAGAGGAAAGAGCTTTTTCTATTTGGTAAGGCTGGGCTTTTTTGTCATCATAGCACTTCATCAGCAAGTCAGTGATGGCATTTCTTATGCAGGAGCCTGCTATTCCACATGCTCAAGCAGGTTAATTTTATTTTCCTGATCAAACTCATCTTCAGGCCTGATTCAATGAAAATTTTACAAAGTGAATGTTTTAATCCAAAATGAAGCTTCACTCTGGGAAAAAAAATACTCATTCTGTAGTGATGGGTTACAACTATGCCTGGATATAAAATAGGAAAAGAATTTACACAATCTGTCTGGAAAATAGACTTGAAATAACTGAGCTTGCTATGTTGTAGTACTGAGGCTACCTAAACCCAGCTTTGTGACATTAATCCACATGTCAGAGAAGACCACTTTGTGATAGTCTGCAGCAGGAGTAAACTCTGGATTTATAGAAACAGAGGCTGAGCATCATACGTATCAGCTGGATTTCAGGAATATCCAAGATTTATCACTCTTCCTATCATAAAGCTGTCATTGATAAATTTTCTAGATTAATCTGAATTGTTCTGTATTCCTTCTGATTCTTTGAGCAGGAAGAACTCGTAGTTCAGTTACACCATTTCTAGCAGACCTCAATTCTGCTTCATGTTCAGAGAGATTAGAATTGGAGTGAATTTTATCATTAGGATTTACAAAGCAAGATGGTATGCAATGACAATATGAGGTTAAACAGGGAAAGGCATAGGTCACTGTATGCCAACGTATCTACTTAACAAAATAGTGGCCTTACCTTGTCCAGGCTTCACTGATATCTCAGTGCTCAATGCCATGAACAATAAACACCCTGCTCTGTTGCAAAGCCTACTATAGACGTCATTATTGAATCTGTTGCGAACTTCTACACTCCATAAATACACTTAGGGTCATCATCTTTGCCTTTTCCAAGATTAACCAGAATATATATTTGCCTCCCTTCCTCTCCCTTCTCATTTCTCTTGAAACATCCCCTAACACATTACCCCTACTTCTCCTTTTCAACGGGTCAGGTATTCTGTCCTTAACTCATCTTTCTCAGTCTGGGTCTAGATATGACATTTCTACTCATCCTCGCAGGATATAAATAATGAAGTGTTGGCAATTGAAGACAAGCACAGGACTTTTGTTTTTGTAGATGGAAGCTTTTGTTCATGTTTCCACCTGCTTGATATCACTTAGACATATCAAAATGCATCAGATAATTTCCTACTATTACATTTCCTTGTCAACAAATGCTATAATCCCTAAGGGAAAGTTATGTCATGATGAATGGGAGGGAAGACTCCCCCGTAATCTCTATGGGAGGACAGATACTGTGCCATTCCTTAGCTTCTCTTCCACATCCCAGAAGCATGGACCTTGACCATGTTCAGGTTTTGTTCTGTGTCCCCTCTTTATATGGCAATAGGTATATGTCACCACCAGGAGACCCCACTAGGACAGTTGCAGAGGGAGTTTAGGAATATCAGGTTCTTAGGCAATCCACAAAGGCTAACATGAGGTTACTTTTTCCAGGCTGCAAGCCTGAGTCAGGTGCCTGGTGGAGGGTAACTAAATAACATCTGCCAGCTTACAGCGTATGCCTGAAAAACAAAGGTGTTGTTAGAGTAAGCCTGGAGTTATGTGCGTAAACATGGACTGTAGCTCCTCTCCTTGGCAGTAAGCCTCGGTGTTGTGAAGAGTCTGCATGAGGCTTAATGAAAAAGCAAGGTAAATAAAAATATACTTGTGGTTTTAATTGTTTCATTTACCAGATAGATGAGGAAATAATATTTTTCCAGGAAGAGCTTCACATTGGAAGTCAAGGCTACACCCAAAGACAATGTGTGGTGGATAAGCACTGGATCAAGACTGACTGTTTTCAGAGCAAACAAACCCGCTGCAAATGGGGCGATGAAGCCCTCACACCATTTTACAGGTTCAGGTGGGAAGAAAAGATGTGCTCCCTGGACTGCAGACCAGAAAGGAGAGTGCTGTCTGGACATACAGCCACAGTGGACCAGGAAGGGCTCCAGAAACAGCTGTGGGAAGACATGCTGGCTCTCTCAGTCACGTCTTCTATTTTCTCCTGTTCTCCTGCCCTACTCATCCTTCTGGAAGAGCAACACAAGTGCTGCCAGTGTCAGCAAGAGAAAATGAAAGATTAATAAGTGGATAGTCTCTCCATCTTTATTGCCCAAAAATGTACGAGCAACACTGATGAGCTACTGCTAGCTGCATCTTGTTAGGAGAGAGACGGATCACACCATCCCTTTCTTCTGCTAACAGAAAGTCTGTATTGATTCAGTCCTCTGTCTTTCACTGAATGCAGAAGTCAGGTGGATCAGAAGTGATGGGGAGGCACAGACAGTCATGTTGCAGTGACAATGGATGCATTGTGCTCTTGGATGCAGTGTGCTCTTGCAGCTCGCAAGGCCAATGGTATCCTGGGCTCCATCAGAAGAGGGGTGGCCAGCAGGGACAGGGAGGTGATTGTCCCTCTCTACTCTGTCCTCGTGAGGCCCCACCTGGAGTACTGTGTCCAGATCTGGGGCCCCCAATACAAGAAAGATGTGGAACTGTTGGAGAGGGTTCAGAGGAGGGCCACAAGGATGATTAGAGGGCTGGAGCACCTGACCCACAAAGAGAGGCTGAGGGAGCTGGGCTTGTTCAGCCTGGAGAAGAGAAGGCTGCGGGGGGACCTCATTGCAGCCTTCCAGTACCTGAAGGGACCATACAAACAGGAGGGGAATCAACTTTTTAAAAGGGCAGATAATGGCAGGACAAGGGGGAATGGTTTAAAGCTGAAGGAGGGAAGGTTTAGATTGAATATTAGGGGGAAGTTTTTTACGGAAAGAGTGGTGAGGTGCTGGAACAGGCTGCCCAGAGAGGTGGTGGATGCCCCATCCCTGGAAGTGTTCAAGGCCAGGTTGGATGGGACCCTGGGCAACCTTGTGTAGCTCCAGGCCTGAGGTTGGTGGCCCTGCCTGTGGCAGGGGGGTTGGAGCTTTATGATCCTTGGGGTCCCTTCAAACCCTTGCCATTTTATGATTCTATGATTCTATGATTTTCAGTGTCTACCTGACACACAACTGGCTCATACTCATTGTAGTCTGGGGAGTGCCAAAAGACAAGGGCTACTCAAAATACTGCCTCCCAATCATCTCATCAGATACACTGTGTTGCCGCAAAGCGCTGGAAATAAGAAGATCATGTGCAGTGACTCAGAAGTCATATTCAGGGTAAGCAAGAGATGAGGGGGGGAAGAATGGGGATGTTGCATGGGACTGGCAGAGAAAATGTTAGAAGTCAGGGCAATATGAATGTGACATATGCAAGGTCTTAGTAATACGGGATGCTTAGAATAGACTAGATGCCTAGGAGGACACAAGCAAGGTGTTGGATAACAAGTTATTAAATGTCAGATGAATGAAGTGTGTTCTACACTGGGTCAGGTGAGTACTAATTAATTATGCCCATGTCAGGAAAATGGATAAGCACTTACAGTTGCTCTTGAAAAGCGATTACATGACGTTGAACAAGGTGCCTGTATCACCCAGATGTTTTGGGTCAGATACACGGTTTGCATGATGTGATGGTTGCAATAACTTTGTGAGGCGTGTTTAGTTCCTTATAAACAACAAACACGGAAAACCATGGAGGTTATTATTGAACTTGTATTGAACTGAAATGTGGTCAGAATGTGGAGTTGAGCAGCTTCTGTAATAGAGGAAATGTGCCCAAAAGGCAAAGCTTATGTAAAATGTGGCATAGGTAGGTGGGAAAGTATGGGCTGGAAAGCCAGAGGGCTCTGCCGTTCACACTGGCAATAGATCAGAAGCAGGTCCTCTTCATTAGAGGTATGACTGTCACTTAAGAGAAAAGGGGTAAAGAAACAAAGTCTCCCCTAAGACAAAACATAGACAAGGACCTGCTTACCCCCAGGCTAGCCACCATGCTTACCAGTATTCGGAACATATTGCTTCTTCATTCATCCTTACCTGTTCTCTAGAATCAAAGATGCTTTGCTCCAATATTCCTTCAAAAAACATTAATTACGCTCATAGAGAATCCACATCTCTCACCCTACAGGCTGGTTCTTGCTTTCTAAAATAAATTAATCAAAGGACCAGGCTGCTGAGCATATTTTCTTCTTCAGTTTGGAAATACTTTTTAGCTATTTGTCTCTGAAGTTGATTTTTGGAAGAGCTCAAGAAACAGAAAAGTGACATTAACCTTTCGCACAGGTCGATACCCTAGAAGGAAAGGAAGCCATCCAGAGGGATCTTGACAGGCTGGAAAGATGGGCCCGAGTGAACCTAATGAGGTTCAACACTGCCAAGTGTAAGGTCTTGCACTTGGGCTGGAAGAATCCCAGACATAGATACAGACTGGGAGAAGAGCTCCTTGAGAGTAGCCCTGCTGAGAAGGACTTGGGGATTCTGGTGGATGAGAAACTTAACATGAGCCAACAGTGTGCTCTTGCAGCTCGCAAGGCCAATGGTATCCTGGACTCCATCAGAAGAGGGGTGGCCAGTAGGAACAGGGAGGTGATTGTCCCTCTCTACTCTGTCCTCGTGAGGCCCCACCTGGAGTACTGTGTCCAGATCTGGGGCCCTCAATACAAGACAGATGTGGAACTGTTGGAGAGGGTTCAGAGGAGGGCCACAAGGATGATTAGAGGACTGGAGCACCTGACCCACAAAGAGAGGCTGAGGGAGCTGGGCTTGTTTAGCCTGGAGAAGAGAAGGCTGCGGGGGGACCTCATTGCAGCCTTCCAGTACCTGAAGGGAGCTTATAAGCAGGAGGGAATTCAACTTCTGAAAAGGATAGACAATGGCAGGACAAGGGGGAATGGATTAAAACTAAAGGATGGAAGGTTTAGATTGAATATTAGGGGGAAGATTTTACAGATAGAATGGTGAGGTCCTGGAACAGGCTGCCCAGAGAGGTGGTGGATGCCCCATCCCTGGAAGTGTTCAAGGCCAGGTTGGATGGGACCCTGGGCAACCTTGTGTAAATCCAGGCCTGAGGTTGGTGGCCCTGCCTGTGGCAGGGGGGTTGGAGCTCTGTGATCCTTGGGGTCCCGTCCAATTCATGCCATTCTATGATTCTATGATTTCAGGGTGGCAGAGTGGAAAATGGAGTAGAAGGGATCACCAACAATTCTGTCCATGGAGAGGAAGTACCTCTCGTCAACCTGAACTGACCACCTCTTGGGAATAAGTCCTTGTCAACTGAGCAAGGTGAAGGATGGGTCAAGCTGCTCCAGCCTGCACAAGATTCAGGAACTGAACTGTGATAATGATTCACAGCAGACTGCGAGATGTGATATTAAATCTCTTGCTTTTCGTTTGTTCATTCCACCAGCTCCCTTTGTTATGAAGGGTGAAGGGAAGGGTTGTTTTTCAGGGAAAGGTGCTGTTAATGGTGTGTTTACGGGAACAAATGTAGAGAACAAGCACATGTTTGGAGCATTGTCGCCACAATAACTCTAATACACTGTGAAAGTTAAGCTCTATCAAACCAAAGGAAATAATTCTTCCATATTTCCAAGGTCTCTGGGAGTTCAGAGTATCACTTAGTCACCATCAGCTTTTATTATTTGATCCGACCCTTAAAACATTGGCAGTTGCAATTAGTCAATACATGTATCCAGAAAAACAAGCATCAATAATGTCAGCCAAAAGAGATATGTGAGTAGCTTCTGTATATAGATGACATTTGTTACTACTGTGGAGACTGAGATGAATAGCGGTGTGTGACCAGGCTCAGACCGCAAGCTCTTCAAGTCTGCACAAGAGCTCCTTCATGACAGTTTGGCCATCTATATTGATACACATTTTTAAACTGTTTCAGAAAGCCACAATCAGCATGCAACTTAATTCACTGACAGTAGTGTCAGTCTCCATTAACTCTTGCTATAGCAAGCACTCTGTCAAAAAGAAGTAGTGGGCAACTCGGAGCCAGCAGGAAACAGCACTTGGGCCAACACTGCTCAGGTAAACTGGCAGTAGCAGGCAGGGAAGATGAGACCCAAAAGCAATAAGGGTGGACTGAAGAAAAAAAAGAATAACAGAAAGCTTTCCTACTCAATATACATTTGTAATTATATAGCAGCTCAACTCAAACAGGTAATGTAGATGCTTGAGTATTTTAGGTGGAATCAATCTTCTGACTACCCTCAGACGCTCATGACCTCTCTCTGTCCTTGTTCTCCCATAGTCTTAAATCAAATGAATATTATCTTTCCTTGATTGTGTTCACAGATAGGCACGTACAGACTAACTCCTTAATGCTATGTCTTCTCTTTCATCAAGTGGAATGACAATAATGACGAAATTAAGTAGAAAGTTTGCTTATCAAAAGCAGAACTAGGGGATTCTGAGAAAGCTGTTGAACTGATGAATTAATGAACAATTAAAAATCAAAAGCTACTTTCCAGGCGAGAGGAATGTGTAATAATTTCTTGTAATAACTTACAATTTAAAAAAATCAGAAGCCATTGAGTGATGCTTCAAAGGGCAACATTTAAATTTATGTTAATAAGCAAAGATATCACTTTTCTTGCAGAGAGGGTCAAATGGTCAGGGTCAGGAAAACAGAAGCAATAATGTTCACTTCAATAGATTCAAAGAAAAGAACATTAAAACGTGGACCCTGCATCTTTTAAACAGAGTTGTTACTGCTGAAGATGGATTTTTACACGCTTTTTGAAACTCTAGATTCTGCTATTAAAATTTTTCATATAACTTGACTGAAAGATATCACGCAAGAGATTTAAATCCTAAGAGCTGACATCTCACTAATGAGGATGCATGTATAATCATGAACCAGGTCTAACTCCAGCAGCTCCTCTAACCCTGCTCCCCTCAGTGACAGCCCCCTTGCCAGTTAGACAGGTTGGCTCTGCCTTGTCTGGAATTTTCTTGATCTTCTCTCCTGAGTGGCAGCTGCTGGCACCCTGCGGGCACAGGGAATTCTGGCATACTGTGGGTCCGGCACAGCAGACGCCTGAGCACAGCAGAAAAGCCAGCTGAGAACCTGCTAACTGAGGGCGAAGGGCACAGAAAAGGGAAAGAAAAAAGGAGGATGCTGCTGCACCAGATCTGAAGATCTAGTGGGTTTTTAGTTAGTTTCTGCCTAAAAGGTAACCAGCTCCATGTGCCATTTTCTGCCTGCTGTGTACTGACTGACCTGGAGCCAGCTGCCAGCCAGCACCAGGGTAGCTCTCCCTCACTGTTCTGTCAGCCCAAAGAAGGGCTGGGAACACTCTCCTAAGGTGTCTGACGTGGATCTGTCTCAGTATCCTCCCATCCAAAGAGTAGCACACACTTGAGTTGTCATCTGGAGTTTCTCTACCTCTGCAGTGTGGCTCGTACCCACAAAGAGCAATCAGCCCAGTATCAATTTCCTCTGTCTTCAAAGCTTTTGTTAGACTGGAAGCATTTAAAATGCCAGACTGTTAATAATGGCAGGTATTTGCAAAAGGGCAACAAGCACATTTCTTACCGCTCCCTTGTTTAGTAAGTGTATTTCTTATTAACTTCAAGTATCTTGCTTTGTGCTATAACTGAAGACCTCTTGGAAATGTCTGTCAGAGCAACGTGTCTCAGACCGTCTCCTTAGCAGAGTTTTCTACAATTAATTTACTACTCCAGCCTGCACTATCCACTACACTTTTCTAAGGGTAAAACTTTAGCCTTGTTTTTAACATACACATCTTTAAGCAGCTTGGGTGTTAGTTCCCTTTGAAGTTAGTTATTTTATTTTGCATCCCCATCTTTTCAGTATCCCAGAGAGCTCTCTCTTCACCTCTGTGCTGTGTGAGGAGGAGCCCATCCGGGTAGACAGGTATTTCATACCAACCCAGGGTGCTGTGCACAGTGTCCATGTCCAGGAAGACAGTTCCAGCCAGGTGTACTCCTCCTCATAAGAACAACTGGCAGAGACCACTATGCAGCGCTCTGCTCATCAAAAGGATGTTAACACCTACATTTTTATGCACATTTGTAGTTTTTTCCTTAGGAAGAATGCTTCAACAGAACAAGAGAGATGATCCTGTAAATGTGGGGAGTTTGTTTGAGTTAAGAATCTCAGTTCTACTTCCTGTTGAGCCTTTCTGGTGTTGCAGAGGAGGCCAGGGCTTTTCAGGAACCTGGAAGAAGGTAGCAGTGAGGATGACTGTGTTGTGAAGTGTAGGCCATGTAATTTAATACATCCGCTTTGCAGTCAATATTGTGCAAGCATTCCTTAGGAAAAGGAAATTAAATGAAAGGGAGAAGAGAGGAGAGGAGAGGAGAGGAGAGGAGAGGAGAGGAGAGGAGAGGAGAGGAGAGGAGAGGAGAGGAGAGGAGAGGAGAGGAGAGGAGAGGAGAGGAGAGGAGAGGAGAGGAGAGGAGAGGAGAGGAGAGGAGAGGAGAGGAGAGGAGAGGAGAGGAGAGGAGAGGAGAGGAGAGGAGAGGAGAGGAGAGGAGAGGAGAGGAGAGGAGAGGAGAGGAGAGGAGAGGAGAGGAGAGGAGAGGAGAAAGGAAGGTATATTAAATTCATTTGTTAAAAGGTTTTAAAGGCTGACTTGAGTGGGTCATGGTGCAGTACAAGGGCTTACTACCAAACTGAAAGGATAAGTTTATGGGGCATTGCCATCAGACTCCTTGGTTCTGCCACTGCTGGGCAAAACAGAGGCTGGTTATAATGAGGAATGGTACAGTGCCTTTGTGAAATGCATGTTCTCTTCTTTAAGTCTCTATAATAAAATACAACATCAATCACTACAATAGCCTGGTCACTCAGACTGACATTCCCTAGTTGATTTCTTTAATATATCTCAACATGCAGAAAAGGCTTAGGAAGGGATTTGCAGGACAGCTAATGGTCTTCCATGAATGGATTCAAGGAAGGCATCTCAGGCTATGGGGAAGTATGACAAAGCCCAGAGAGCTGTGTTGGACCTTGCTGGACTGGCTGCCATGGCTAGTGTCACTGGCCAGGCAGATGGAGGTAGGTGTGATAGGAGCAGAAACAAGTGTAATGTCATCCATACATGCACAAACATTTTGACTGACTTGTTTTTGGCAAATGGAAACTTCTGATTACTGAGCAACCTGAAATGTTTACTTGCTAACCAAGTACTCTGCTGCTGTTTTAATTGGAAATAAACTTTTCCAATTAAAGTACAACCCTGTGGAAACCAGATGTCCTGGTTCGTCTTTCTCAGGTCAGAAGAAGTCAGTCGTTCATCATACGACTAGATCATGACAGGGTGAGAAGCCAGGGCTATGGATTTCTACCATGAAAAAACTAATGGCATAATCTTATCTTTAACAATCATTATAGGAAGTCTTTGGTCAGAAGGAAGCCAGAAAATCCTGCTAAGTCCTCTCCATGAAGTAGATCAGCTGCTATCCAAATTATAGGACTCCAAACTGATGAATTACACATGGCGCTGACATTAAATCTTGGTGCCTCTAGCTCTTTTTTTGTTTTTAAATATGTCTACCCTCTGTTGGAGAGTCAGCATGTGTTGTCACAGCTCGGCTGCCTAATTTTAACCACTAATGGGGCTCGCTTATCCCCGAGATCCAGATTCGGGCCAGAAATAGGAAGCCTAGTGATGGTCATGTGTTTGACAAGGAGCTGGGCAGTGGGCCAAAACACATTTGAGCTGGATGGAATTTCTTGCCCCTGTGAAAATGCAGCGCTAAATCTTCCTCCCCCACTCTCCTCTTTACACACAAGTGGATCCCTCTAGTACAGTGAACTGTCACCCGAAACTAACAAGGAGGATGTGTCTCCCGGCAATCCGAGCTTCGGTCAAAAGTTCACCACTTGCCAGCCCCCCTATGCCAACTTGGACCAAGATTTCTGGAATGGTTAGAAAAATATTTTAATGTAATTCACCTTGCTATGCTATTTCATTAATAACCTCTAAAAATGCAAAGAGTGCGGCCTTAAAATTCCTTGACATCCTCAGCATATGACTAATAATAATGAAACTTTCTCGCTGTCAGTGGAGCCACTCCGTGAACGCTCTGTTTTCCCTGGAGTTTCATGGAGCCTTTAGCAAATGCAGTACATTTGCCATGTCCATTTTTTACAGCCGAGTAACCGCTGTTCAGCCAAGCTCCCCTGAGCTAGCTCTTTGTCCACCCCAACCGAACTGCCCTTTCCTTTCTCCCTGCACGCTGCTATTTTTCTCACAAGAATATTTTGCCCGGGCATAATTTGGACGTGCGTGAAATACCCTTGTACACATTACGTCTTTCTTATTTTCTCTATATTTGTTTTGAATCCAGTTTCTCCGTGTCTTCCAAAGTATGTCATCCATGTGAAGCATGGAGTTGTTACCAGCCCAGGGCTGTGCATGCTCCATAGCGCGCTGAGTGAAAAGGGCTCAGCTCTCGGATGGGGGCAGAGCGTGTCTGACATGCCATTATATAACATGAAACCAATGTATACAAGAACATCTTCAAAAGTACATTTTACAGAGATCCCTTTTTCTATGTCTCGCTTCAAGCATTTCTTTCTAAAATAGCCTTTTGGGAGTCAGTGGACAAGACTCTTCTCACTGGGGGTGAGTCCAGGGATACAGGATTGCTTTCTGCTTTATGTCTGCGTTCAGGCTGCTCAAACTAGGAGTTTATAAATCACTGTGTGGTATCTAGGATTAAATTAATTCTAGTTTAATTTTTTGCTCTATATTTTTCCCCAATGGCAAAGCAAAAGGTCAAAAGTGTTTCATTCTCAAAACCTCCCAAACTATTATAGAATCTTGAAGACTGGAAAAGACTTCAAAGATCATGAAGTCCAACCCTCGGACTAGTAATGAAACAAAAATTCTCTTACCTTCAGGTTTTTTAAAGCGTGTGAGAAGGATGCTTTTCTTTAAAAAGCACAAGGTCTGATTATGGCTCGTAGAGTGTACTCATCCATCCTCAACAGTTCTGTCTCCACTGCACACCCAAATCTAGAGGGGTCATGTTCCACAGCTCCCAGTTGACACACAAGTACCTGTAGATGCTGTGCTAGATTACTGGAACAGATCTTTTACCCAAACAAAACCTTCTTTGGACCCAGAGAGTTTGCAGAAAAGTAATTATTCTTTGGAGTTGGTGATTGTCCCACCAAGAGAAGCACTTGAGATCAAATCAAGAGTGGTTCCAAAAACCATGAGAGGTTATAATCCGAACATGTTCTCTACATCAAGTTTAGCCAGAGGAACAGTTCTCCGAGGGCCACCCCACACAGTGCCCAACTGCTCAGCTGCCCTAATTTCAGTCATAGGGCTTGTTCATATCACACTCAACCTGAGGGAAGCGGGCAGATCCAGAAAAGCGTAGAAAGATTAAAAGCTATTTTTATAACCTGATGACCCTCCATTGCATTAATTCTAAATTATCCCTTACCTAATTAATCCCTTTTTTCATAGCCCTGCCCTCAGCCTGCCTCAATTAACAGCTCTTTTTTAGACGAAGGTTCTGCCATATGCACCGAGAATTTATTTCCAAGAACTTTACTCACTAGCAGATGTAATGTTCTAGCGCAGGTGAAGTTGGCCAGTGAAAGAGTTTTCCAGAAGTGAAAAGGAGATGGAATATTTTTTCCAAAATCTTTCCTTATTCACTCAGTATTTTCCTATTTGTTCAGAAATTTGGCCCAGGGAAAAACTGTAACTTTCCAACCTGCTCTAGAGGTAAGCAAAGACTGGGGAAAAAGAAACAAAAATTTCTCGAGGAGTTTTAGAGACATTTTAAAGTCCAGAATATTCATAGATGGCCGTAAATATTCCCAGCCTTGGTTGTCTTGGAATTTTGAAATAATACAGACAGCTAGCAGTGGGTTTGGGAGTGCACTTTTTGTGGCGTGGACATTTGATTTGTTTTTTAGAAACCAGGGAGAAACTAGATTTCCTCTAAGGTACAGACAGTTGTTACACATAGAAACAAACAGTCCTTTGGGCTTTTTTTCCCCTTAGGTTTGGCCAATATCTCCAATCACCATATATAACCCCCTGGTACCTGATGCAGGAGCAGTTGTAGTCCAAGACGGGGGAGAATGTTGCCTTGCAGGGGATCTTTGGGAACAGGCACTTTCCATGACCTCCAGGAGAGAAAGAAGGACCTGCTTCTGGCATCTTCTGCTTTCAGAGAAACATCATATACTGGGTTGGCCTCATGCTTTACATTGAGGCAGTTCTTCAACTGAGGACTCGGGGTGATAGGGTTTTTTAAGAAAAGCATCCTTCTCACAGTTTGAGTGAAAAATTTGTGGTTGCTGACAATTTTCATCTCCAGACTTTCATCACGATTGCCAGAGGATGAAAAAGAATGTGTGTGTGTGTGTGTGTGTGTGTGTGTGTGTATACTTATCTGTATATAGTTATATATACACATATGTGTGTGCACGTGTGTTTGTATATGCATATGTGCATGTACTTGTTAACCACTTTTACTGTCTTCTTCATGATAAACTTTCCACCTGTGTTAGTGTGTCAGAATATGTTTATCTGGCAGTACATTGCACATGACTGATATGCCAGTGGTGTACCTTTCTAAGCAGTCACAAACCCGATTTACCCAGGAGAGACACATGTGGATGTATTGTATGTAAACTGAACGAGGGAAAGCAGTCAATACACATGAATTAATCAATAAAACAGTTTTTGGAGAGAGGTGTGTGTATATAACATGCATTCTTGTCGGCTCTTCTTGCTGCACAGTGCCAACAGTGTGCTTCTGAAAAACTTCTGTTCTGAAAACCAAACCTGTTCCCCCATTGCTTTTCTTCTCCCTTCCTCACCAACAGCAAACAATATTCTCGCTTCCCCAACGGTTGCTCACTGTAGGCCAGCAAGCCTGTGAAGCTGGAAAGGTCAGTGCAGGTAGGAACGAGCTGTCAGAAGCATTTTTCACACATCAACAAGACCTGCCCTGAGTAGGTTTACACAGCATAGTGTTAAAGAAGGTTGTAGCAGCCAGCTGGCCGTCCACAACAGGAATGCTACTTATACTGACAGGGCTGAGGGTACAAGTTTCTAGGAAAATGTCCCAATCCAAAATGTCCCAATCCCAGCCCTTCAAGCCTACAGAAGTGAGGGGCACCTGCTGAAGGCACAAATGAAAAGGCGTCGTGCCCCAAAAACTGAAAGAACCACACTGGGGTCTCCAGGGACTGACACTTCAGCTGACTCAAGCAAAAAGGGTGGAAAGGATGTCTCTAGAGGAAGAGGGGGCATAGAGTGAAAGTGCCCCACCCTCCCCACAACAGAGGGACCAGCACCAGAAAATGACATCAGGGAAAGCCTTTTGAAAATATCAACTACAGCAGAACAAAAAGGTGACCAACTGTAGCATTTATTGGATAGCTGAACCCTAAGTAACCTGTGCTAGGCTTTTTAAAGATGCAATGTTCCAAAGGCAGGGAGATTTCCAGTTCTCCTTGAGAATTTAAAAAAAAAAATAATAAAATGGAGAAAAATACAGAATCATTTGCTTTGGTTTAGGCCAGGTGTTTCCAAAAAAGAAAGCAGCAAGCTGGAAATGTTATGGATCCCTACAAGATTTTGGGAGGTGAATCTGAGCTGTGAATCTGCTGCATATTAACATTGAGGTTGCCCAAGCCTGGTAAGCCAAAGTGCTTATTCCTGTCCTCAGTTAAGGAGTTGCCCCTGTCATATCTTTTAGAACTGAAGGTTTGACTTCTAGATATTTGTTGCTCAGCCTTCCCTCTCCATGAAATTCCTTTAAAAATTGTCTCTACTGAGGTAGCTGATAACTGTATGAAATTTGTATGATAGGCGAATAGGTAAGTGGATGGATGGATGGATGGATAGATAGATAGATCGATAGATCAATAGATCAATAGATAGATAGATAGATAATCTTGGTATGAACAGTGTACCAGACATGTAAACTACAACTTCCAAAGCATTTAGGGCTCTTCACTGTAAAAGGCACTGTATATATTTTGTGCATGGTTTCGTGTATTACTTTTTTACCTGAAAAACAAAAGGATTGACTCTTTGTGTTGATAAAGAAACTTGAGTCCAACTTACATTTAGGACAAACGAGGAGTACAGAGGAACACAGTTGAAGAAAAAAAATTGTTTGTTTAGAAATAATTGTCTCTTTACTAAGTTAATGAGGAAGATAGAGCATTTTTTTCCACTTGGTGTTTCCTGTGTGTGTGGAATCAGTATTTTAGCATGTGCTCTCCCAGACACAGAAGAAAATACGGTTCTAAAGCGTGTGTAACTACTTGGATGAAAACATGCAGCCTCAGGATGCCCTGAATACATTTTGGAAAGTTCATTTTACCCTTGTGCCAGCTTTCTCTCATCTATGTAAAAGCTGTGAGACAGCATCACTGATTTAGGAGATTAACACTGATACAATTCATGGAGCGAGAGTCATCTTGCTTTTCTCAAATAACAGAAGCATACAGAAGGTTGCCACGGGGCAGTCGTTTTTAGGATGCTTCTGGGACTGAAGGAAGGATGTGCATTTTCCAGGGAGCTGCAGGAGGGATCCCAGGGCTGGGCAAACTGGAGAACAGTGAACTGACATACGCTACGGTCTATTTCTACAGTGTGACTGGTGTTTGGCATTGCGTAAAAGTAACATGAAAAAGACTGGTGGCCCACCTCTGAAGCTCCTGAAGAGCAAGACACACACCCCAAACTGTCTGCAAGCAGAAAAGCAGCAGACCCATAACTCTGCACATTGGACTATGGGATGAGAGAAATCATACAGGCAAAGAGGTGATATGACATCTTCTCCAGCTGTCTTCCAGCAGTGTAACAGCACTTGTGGGTTAGTGAAGCAGGGCACCTGGGTGTGTTTGGCTGAGTAATGGAAGTTCACCTTCCCCGTGAGAAGATCCTCACCTGGAAAAGAGCACAGCTCCCACTGATCTGTGTGCGGATTCCCCTGGAGCATGGCTGCAAGCTGTGCTCCATACGGGAAGGGGCAGCAGGAGGGTGTCCCGTGCTGCAGGAATGTGAGGACTGTGGAGTTTGCATGGTGCTGGAAGGCGAGAGACTGAAGTATGGCTTGGCACGCGCCGGCTGGAAAGACACAGCATACTGAAAGACATGCTTCTGTCCTCGGTTGTGCAGGAGGCTGGGACACAGCACAGGGTGTGTGGGAGAGGAAGGAGCCATAAGGGATTCCTGAGGATCCCATTCTTCCTCTGGAGCGTGAAGTTGATGGCAGGCTTTCCCCAACAGCTTTTTCTTGCCTGCTTCTGATTTCCCTGGAGATCACCCTCAGCCCCTGCTTCAGCTGCCTTGTGAGCGGCTACCAGCCTGCCCCAGGAAGGTGCATGAGGGCTCCTGGAGAGGCAGCAGCATCCCTGCACAGCAAAACCAGTAAAGCCAGGTCCTGATCTATTCCCAGGTCAGGAGTAGAGGAGCAGATCAGGACCAGAGTCACACATTCTGGTAAAATTGTTCCCATGATCAGCAATAGGCAGCATAACAAAAAATAATGCCTTAATGGCATACAAGCCAGTGTTTTTTTAATGCAATGTTTGTATTACTTCAACTGTCAGAGACACAGATATAGCTTTGAGCTATCTTCCCATCCCACCCTGCCTCTGCCCAGCTCTTCAGCTTTCATATTCTCCTCCACAACAAAGCATCCGCCCATTTGGTGTGTGAACTGTCTGAGTTAAAAATCAGTTTCTGAAAACTGTTATTCAAAATATTATGCCAAATTCTGAGCCTAAATGAAGTTCTGGCTATTCATTTCTTGTGAAGCAGTAACTACAAGTTTTTGTCACCCTGTGTGCTTGGTTGTTACAGAACTTCAATAGGAAGGTAAAGATAATTTTTAAAGTTTTCCTCAGTTGGGATATTCCTTTACCTTGATATATAAACTGGACTGTATTTCAAAACCTTGATCTGTTAGGATGGTATTTTCATCAATTTAACTCAGTAGACCAGAAGTTTTTTAATGCCTTCATGAAAGAAGAAAGCATTATCATGGGAGAAGCATGAAATGGCTTGCTTTCTCCAAATTGATGGCTCTTGCCTCCTCTGCCAGCTCACTACCTGACTTATATGTACATGTAAACCACTTTGAATTCAGGAAAGTGCCTGCCTCGGCATGAGAAAAGATCCTTCTTTAAAATGTACAACTGCCTTGTTGGAGATCCCAGCACATGATCCCTGGTATGCACTTCAACTTCATGATTTCTCCTTGAAGGTGCACCTATTGCCTGGGATTTCATAATTTCCACCCTATTCTAGTATTTTTGTGTCCAAGCAGGGGCATGGGACACAGATTACATGTCCTTGATAGAGTCTGGGGCATTGTTATTTATTGCAAATAATTCATCTGCATACTATTTTCATATCCTTCCTTATTATTTGAGATAAATCTACACATGTACTCATATGAAATTAAGGCAGAGTTTCCAGCTGGGCCACAATGTGGTTATGTATACACTGGTTTCCAGTGGACAGGGCTACAACAAAGAGGCATCATTATGAAAAAAAGGATAATTACCTTTTTCTTTTGTCCCTTCCTCCCACACACAGTGCATACCTGCAGTGGCAGCACCTGCCTTTATTCTTTTCTTCCTCTCTTCCTCTCTCTTGTTTGTTTTTCCAGCTTCATTTCTTAAGATGGGGTTGGCATTTGCAAACATCAGGACTAAGTTCTCTAAGTATGGTCATAAAAATTTTAAATGTAGGCTCTGTTCAGTTTCAGAAAGTCAGGATATTTTCCAGCCCTTGAAATCGCATCTATTTCCACTCAACCCAGGAGCTACGTTATTTGGGGCAATTCCAGGTGATGAGAACACAATTCCCTGTACCATGGCTCCACCTCCAGTATTTTGCTATGAATTTTCTTTTGACTTTATTTTACACTTATTTTGCTTAAAATATACTCTGTTAACATTTTCTAATGACATTTTCTCCAGGATTAGCCAAGTGCACACTGAATAAAGCAGAAAAGAACCAGTGAACCCCTCTGGTATGATATAATATTGCCCGCTCTGAGCAATAAAAGTTTCCACTCAAGGAAGGCTTAATCATGGAGGAAAATGAGAGCCTTCCTTTTCCTCACCACAGCGTCATATTGTCAGTTGCATACAAAAGTCTGTGCGTCCAGAAAAGCATGTGCCTTACCTGTTTGTGCTCGACTGGAAACCCCATCATCTTGTCGTTTCCTTGCGACCAAGGCACGGGCTGTCAAGCTGCAGTCTTTCTCTGCCACCTACCTCCCTCTGCCTGAAATATTACCTACAAAAGTGGAAGCAAAGATGCTTCTAAACTGAAACCTTTTCTAGAAGTCAAGGCCCTCTCGTGCAAAGGCTTTCCCTTTCGAAGCAGAGCCCACCAACCCACCTCCGTGTGCCATCAGAATCTGGATATTGCAGAGGATCTACGTGTCCCAGTTACATCAAGAGTTCAGTGCACACATTAGACTAAGGCTGGTGCTTAAGCAGCTTCAGCAGAGCTCAGACACATCCTGTTTCTACTTTCACATCACAGCAATAAAAAAACCCCACAGAAAAGTAAAACAAAACAGGAAAAACCTTATTTTTATGCTTAGGGCTGATTGCTAGCCAACATTTTGACTGAAATTGCTTCTCTACCCTGAGCACAGCTGAGGAAATCTGTCTTACATAGCTTCTATACAAACACCAAAATATCTGTAGAGCGTCTTGGGGAATGAATTTCAGAACAAGCCAGATTCACCTTCCGGTGGTTCAGTGCCAAAGGAGGGAAAAGAGGTGCCTGGTGATTCAGCTCATATCCCAGAGTGCACCAGAAAGCTGCTGGCTCTACCTCTGAGAACAGAACGAAGCCTATCCCTGTGCTGATATGAGAAGCAACTTTCACGCGCTTTCAGATTGCAAAATTAAGCCCTAAATTCAATGAGTTCAGTGTGTTCTCACACATGTTAATATATTCCCTCATGACAGCTCCAGATTTCCCTTCCAGCCCTGCATAATGATCTCTTCATCTGCCGCAATCAGTAGAGGAGAGACAGGTGATGCCTCCGACCCGTAAGGGCTGGGTAGGACGGGTGAGTGACACACGCCAGATGCTGTGCCCCGAGCCAGGCTGCAGCTCCCCTGTAAATACATCATGGAGTAAAAATCACCACGTACATTCCAGCTGCTGCAGAGCCTGTCACTGGAGTAGACGTGTTGTCACATATACAAACATACACCAAATAGTATCTGTATGTGTGATTAATTAGCAGCTAACGGTTAATTCTTCGAGCCATGAGGGGGAAAAAAAAAAAGGAAAAGGAAGAGGAAAAAAACCCAAACCACTCCATCAAAGGTAGATTAAAATTAGCTGTGCAAGGTCTCTGAGGTTGACAATTAAAACCAAAATAAAACCGGGTTCCTCAGAACAGTGAAGGAGACAAGGATGTCAGTGATGTGTCCTTCTGCTGTTTTACTGTGCTGATTTTTCTTCTTAATTTCGGTTCATTCAGTGCCCAATGAAAACTAGCAAGCCAGCAGCTATTGAGCCTAAAGTCTTCTGCATCAACACAGACCCAGATTATGAACCTCAAAAACATCCCTGGGAACACCATGGTAACTGTTGTCAAGCCCTAAAAAAAAAAAGAAAGCTTTTAGGGAGATGGAGAACAAAGACCTGCAAGGTACGAAAGAAGAACAGTGTTATTGATCTTAATTCATTCTGGCCAAATTTGACCCCTGTAAACCCACAAGCAGGGAAGGCCTTCAACTGAAAGTTAAGTCTGTGCTGAATTCTATGGCTAGACTGAGACATTGGAGAATAAAACAGAGAGCAGAAATAAGAAGCCTGATAAAACCAAAGTTATCTCACAGAGGAGGCACCACACAACAGGAACGATGCACACAGCAAACAGACAAAGTTACAGGAAACTGAAGTCAGGAGAAAATCTTTAGCATTTTGGAGCATGAGTACTGACTGCTATGTAGGAGTGTAGTATATGAACACTGTGCTCATGTTAGCTGTAGGGTATTCATATAAGCTAGTCTGTGAACTATGCAAGGTGTTCTTTGGTGGCTTGACAGTTGATATAAAATCACACCAATAAATTCTGCAGGTAACATAGCAAGAGGAAGAGACTGGTGTGTAAGGTGGGAAGTGGGACCTTTGGAAAGACCTGCCTCTGTTGCTTAGTCTCTTGACACATCTAGGACCGAGGAAGGCAGGTGGTGAAAAAGGTCCTGACAAAAATGACCCTCACAGGAATCGTGAGCAGATGTCATAGCCTTACATGAGATCACCAAAGTCTAGGTCTCAGAAGAAACACCAGGAACGTTCCTGTGCCATCAGCTCCTCAACACCAAACAACCCATAGCTTTTACAAACTTGTAAAAGTGATTCTGAAAATACTGAGGTGATCACAGTCGGAACGCACGTCAGCATGATGCATCTTTAAAATGGTGTCATGGCAAAAAAAAACCAACCCAGCAACCCTACACATCAGTTGCTAAGAAGGTATTTTACTTCATTTATACCTTCAGCAGGAGAGGTGCTAGAATAACAAGTTCTCCTGTCAGTATTTTTAAAACAATGTTGAAAAATTGCACGGGTTAAAAAGGTACACAAATCTGAGGGCTGCAGAAAAATTAAGGAGCAGCAACTATTTTGGCAGGAAGGTTAAAAAAAAAAGATTATTATGAGGATGAAAAGAAGTTTCATAAGAGAAAATATTACATATGAAAGGACTGTTTAGCTAAGTGAAGTAAGGCATTACATGAACCAACAGCTGGAAGCTGAAGCCAGACCAACTCAAGCTGGAAGTGGGAAACACTGACGGCAGCTAAGCACAGCAGCAAATGGCTGCAGCAAGAGCTGGACGCCCCATCTCACTCATGGCAACTTCCAGTCAGGAAAGTGCCTTTCTGGAAACAGCCAAAGCTTTCCTGAGCTTCTAAGAAAGTGTATTATCAACAGCAGGGAATATAAATAGATGTGGGTAGATCAAAAAAGAACCCCCAAGACACCCCTTTGGGGAACAAATGCTTAATCCTTTTATTGAACTTGATGATCACTGCCCAAACTTTTGCACGCTGGGTGCTGTCAGGCTGGCGTTGAAGGTAGTATTCCCAGGGAAAGTGAGCAACAAGTGTGGACAGCGCTATCAACTTTCCTTAACTTTTTTGCCCCAGTCTTTCTGAATATTGGGGTTTTGTATATCTGCTTGCCTGCACAGGGTGCCGTTCCCAGTAATACCCAACTCTTCTTTCATGAAAGGTTCCAGTTTAATTAGAAATAACTTTAGACTACTTTATAAGTGTTTCCCTAGGCAAGTTGTAACTTTCTGCGTCTTGCTGTCTACCAGAACCCATGGTTCTTTTTTCCTAACAATAAGATTTTCTTCTTGCATTACTGCTGTGAAACGTTACCGGTGTATGACTGTAGGAGTAGGCCCATGCCAATGTTTTAATGGTACATGTCCAATTCCAAGCCCATGTCCTTCCTAAAAGTGTGGTATCCTTCACTGCTGTCATTATTTTCTCCCTGAGATATCTCAGCTGGTTTTTTCCAAGCCTTTGTAGTTCCTTGGGTGACTCAACCCACCTAAAATTCTTTACTTAGGACCAAGAAAAACTATTTTTATATAATTGTAAGTACTCAGTGAGATCATCAGTGAATACAGTTCCCGACCAATGGTTTCTAGGATAATTTCCTATACCAGGATTGATTTCACAAAATGCACTGAGAAGGCAAAGCAATGCCAGCACTTTTGCACGAATGTTTGTGTTGCTCTGTATTAAGGCACCAAAGTTTGTTCATGTCTTACATTGGGCAGTTTTACAGTCAAACAGCTCTTTATAAAAGAAACTGAATTCAATCCAAGCCACGTCAGACCAGAGTCCTCTAACATATATTTAAGCGTGAGGTAAAAAACCCTAAATTCAGCCCTCAAGGAGAGATTCTCCAGGGGACACAACCTAGACCATTGCAGCACACGTTTGCTATTACACTTGGGGGTTCCTTCACAAGAAGAAGCAGCTCAGTCTTGGCAAGTGGCAGGGCCTGCCTTTGCTGTTGCACAAAGTCATCAGTGAAGAGCTCAGGGGAACAGTATGGAGATGTGCTGTGTCTTTGGAGTAAGTGTTCAAATCAGACTCGCCTTCTGAGAAACAGGCTTTGGTTTTGTATGTCACTCAGTGCACTGTTACCTTTGGAACAGGCACAGATCTCTGCACGATGGGAAAACTCCTTACCTCTCAGGAGCAGGGACACAGAGGAGAAGTGAGATCCCGTTGTCCCAAGCGAGGTCCCTCAGTCTCTCCCTGCGAGGGGCAGAGCAGCCTTCCTTAGCTGACTGCCTTATTTTGGATGCCAGGCACAGAGCGAGTTCTTCCCTGCAGCATGGCTATATGCTTGTTGCTCAGGAGAAAATAAAATGGTAAGAGCACGAGATACATTTATTTTTCACAGGCCCAGTACCGGCAGCTCTTCCCCTTGCTCGCTTCATGAGCACTGACACCAAGTTTGCCCTGAGGAGCACAGGAGGGGTGCTGGGGCTGAACCTCGCAGCCACGGTGCCCCAGCCTGCATCACAGCGCAAAAACCAAATTCACCCAGCTAGGAGAGGGAGAAGACACAAATGCTTTAAATATGAAGTTTAAACCTTGCACTTGGCGCAGAAAAAAATCAAAACTTACACTCATTAGTCACTGAAATAGGATTTTGGTGAAGAACAGGCATTCGGGACAAGTCCTAGAACTGAGAATAAAAATTAATTCGGAGGGGGAGGGGCCGGATAAAATAGAGACAAATATCAATCTTTAAATGTAAAGACTTTCTGCTAAAGTTCAATTAGATATTTCCAGGTCTTCACACTTCACAGCGTTTGCCCTTTCCCGGTTTCCCGGCCCTGGTTCGGTAAACAGTCGGCACTTGGAAACCCGACTCGCAGCCTTTCTCTCGCGCTTCCCGTAGGTTTTGCCTCTAGGATAAACGCCGAAAACATGACTTAAAACGTGTCTCCACAGCAGCTGTGACCTGGATGCCCGGAGCTCGCCCCCCGCCCCCCTCTGTCCCCGTGCCTCGCCGGTTGAGACGCGCGCACCTTGGTGCGGTCGCTCCCGGCAGGAGCGAAGCCAGGGATCAAACCCAAGGAGCGAACCCAGGGAGCAAACCCAGGGTATCGTCATGGTTATTTGTTCGTTTCACGTGCCGTTCCCCCCGGCGTTGTTGTAGTTTCTGTTAAAGGCAAAACCCCTCTCCCTTCCCGGGATTTGTAACTACTCCGAATTTCTGGGGAGCTGCCTCCTCAGGAGCAGTGATTTTCCCTCTTTTATTCCTTTACATTTCTCTAACTTTGGCAAAGGCATTTTCCGGAGGACGTCGGACTCGGTGGGATTTGGGGAGGGATGGGGGGCTTACCCTGATCCCTGCCTTTTCCCTGTCCGCAGCGGGCAACGGGGCCCGACGAGGAGGAGGGTTCGGCGGGGCTGTCCTGACTGGAGGGCGCGGAGGGACCCGGCACCAGCGGCGGGGCAGCAGCGGCACGGTAAGCACATGAGATGCAATAGGTGAAATGAAACGCAGCGGGAGAGGGGCTGCCCCCATGAGCAAACACACACGCACCCCCTCCCCTCGCCGCCCCTCCGCTCCCCCGCGCCCCGCGGCTGCCGGCGGGTCCCTGCGGAGCTGCCCCTGCGCCTCCCGCCCCGCTGCTCCCGGACCGTCCCGGGGGGTTCCTCCCCCCGCCTGCCATCCTCCGGAGCCGAAACTCCTTCGGCGGCCGCGGAGCCCCTCCGACTTCGGCACATTTGCTGAAGGGAGCCGCGCTATAAGGAGGGAGGAAGGGCAGGGAGGGGGGTGTCATCTCAGCCCAGCGCGGTCTCATGCCCCCTCACTCCTCCCACCAATGAGTGGTGCCTCTTAACCCCCGGGAACCTCCCTCCCGCGAAGCACTGCTCCGCTTTGCAGAACACGAGTTGATGAGAAAAAAAATAATTGCCGGCCGCGGCCAGCCATGAGCTGTTTGGATGTTATGTACCAAGTCTACGGTCCTCCCCAGCCCTACTTCGCAGCAGCCTACAGCCCCTACCACCAGGTACGTGCGGGGGGCAGCGGTGAAGAGGCAGAGGGGTGGGAGGGGTGTCTTCTGGAGGATGGCCGTCTGGGGCCTTTCCAAAAGGAAAAAGGGAAAAGGAGAAGGGGAGGGGAAAGGGTGTGTGTGGGGGGAAGATCTGGGAGCCTGCGATGGTGAGCGGAGCAGAACCGCATCCCACCTTGGCGCGGGGCTCGGCAGGGTACGTACCGCGGCGGCGACCAGTGGGCTGCGGGCTGCCTTGGGAGCGAGAGCGTGGTTTAACTCCGAGCTGGCTTTTAAGGCATTTTTCCCCTTTTCTTTTTTCCTTATTCTTTCTTTTTTTTTTTTTCTTTTTTTTTAACTTTTTGCCTTTGCTGGGACCGGCTCCATCCGAGCGCGGCGGCTCCGGGCACCGGTGCCCGCGGCTTGCAGGGGTCCCGCCGGGAACGGCGAGGGAGGGCTGCCCGGGGCATCGCTCACCCCTTGCGCGCCGGCATCCCGGACGCTGCCGCAGGAGCCACTTCGGGGCAGATATTTTACCAGCCGCCTTGCAGGGGTGCTCCGGAGTTAACTCTCTGGAAATGGGGGAGGCGAGAGTGCCGGGACGCCGCAGGGTTTCCCCGTTTTGGCATGTGGGGGGAGGAAGTCCCGGCCCCGTGGGGAAAAAGGCTGCCGTGTGTCAGGGCTGCGGGGATGCCCCCCGTTCCCGGAGCCCGCGGGGCGGCGGGACCCCGGCCGATGCCGTCGGGGTCCCGGCGGCGGGGTTCGCCTGCGAGACTCGCGGGTATTTCGTGGCCGAGAGCCGCGTCTGGTGGCCGCGCTGCGGGTAGATCCGTTCGGGCTGTCGAGGGGACTTATTGATCCCCGAGTTTCGATAAAAGGATCCCGCTGGCGGCGAGGATGTTTGGCGTCACGCACAGCCCGCCGTGCGCGGGGAGCTGCTCGTCCCGGGGCATGCACTGTCCCGCGTGGGTCGGGGCTCCCTTCCCCGGGCGGCACCTGCTGCACACCGCTTTCTCTATCACGTTCTGGGGGGGCGGGGGGTAGTTGTTGGATTTTTTTTCCTCCCTCTTATTCCTGCCAGAAATTAATTCCTGCATCCCCCAGCAAAACGAAAACGGGGATGGAGAGAGAGAGCGGTACCCCGGCCCGGGGCAGGTTGCAGCCCCCGCCGATGCAGGTCCGGTACCGGGGCGAGCGGCCCCGCTCCGCGCAGCCCCCGCGGCTCCGCGCAGCCCCCGGAGCGTTGGCCTGTGTGCCACCTCCAGCGCCTGGCAGCGGGGCCGAAATACCTGTTACAAATAGCAAATGATGTCTTCTCCCACCTTGCCTTCTCCTCCCACCCCAACCCCCATCGCACACGGCTTCATGACATTATTTAGGGGGATGATCATTACCTCAATGGCCGTGCCGGGTGCCAAGTGGAAAGGCGGCCGTCACGAAGGGGTGACATTATTAAATATCTCGTGTGTCTTGGCCCAAGGCTCTGTCCCGTCCCCCCGGTGCTTTTCCCGCCGCCCGCCCCACGTCTCTGCCCGCAGCGGCCGAGCCCGAGCTCCGCGGCCCGTCGCTTACTTCTGAGGAACTCCCAGCAGCTGCAGACACGCTAATGCGGATAAAGAGAAGATGGGAAACATCCAGAAAACTTCCCAATGCCAGCTCCTTTCCCAGCCAGCGGAATCCAGTAAAATCAGAATCACCTTGTAGGAAATACCCGCAGTTTCCTGCTGGCCGGGAAAAGGCTTTTTATTTCAAATGTGTTGTGCTTTCTTTTTCCCTTCCCCTTCCTCGCCGCCGTGGGTTACAGGACACTCTTTGGGGCAGACCTTGTGTGCCGGGGACCGAGGGACTGTCGCCTTCTCCCCCACTCCCGCTGCCAGCACTGCCCCGTGGGTGCGTGGCCGCCGCCTGCCCCCCACGTTTCAGCCCCTGGCAACCCCAGGAGCCGACATGGAAAGTGCCTTCTTGTACGGGACTCCGTGCTGGGGACCCACGCGGGTAACCCCCTGCCCGGGTGCGCCTGCCCTGCGCGGAGGCTGTCTTGCTCCATCCCGGTCGGCATTTCTGAGTTGTGAGCCCCCAGCCCTAGTTTCAGTCCCCCGGCTGCCTCCCCGAGGTGGGGCAGAAATGTAGCCACGGCGCGGGGGTGATGCTGGGAGGGGGCGGCGGGCACCCGAGGACCAGACTTTTGCATCCTCTCGGAAAGATTGCGGGCGCGGGCTCGGTGGGGCATCCCGGTTGGCACAGGGAGGGCCAGCGCACCTTGCCACGCGGTGTGACAGGCTCTACACTCTTCCCTTCCTTCCTTCCCTTCAGAAACTCGCCTTTTACGCCAAAATGCAAGAAGCCCCGGAGAGCGGCAGCAGCGCCGGCGCCAGCAGCTCCTTCTCCAGCCACCCCGCGGCCAGCATCAAGGAGGAGGACTGCAGCCCCGAGAAGGAGCGACCCCCCGAGGCCGAGTACATAAACTCCCGCTGCGTCCTCTTCACCTACTTCCAGGGGGACATTAGCGCCGTGGTGGACGAGCACTTCAGCCGGGCGCTCAGCCAGCCCAGCAGCTTCTCGCTCGGCAGCGCCAAGGCGGTCCGCAACGCCGGCTCCTGGCGGGGTGAGCAGCGCGGCGAGGGGGGGCGTGGAGGGTGCTCGTGTCCCCCCTCGGGAACTGTCTTCCCCGGCCGGCAGTGCCTGGGAGCCGGCAGCGCCGGAGCGGGAGCGGCGGGAGGCTTAGCTCTTTAAAGAGAAAAAGACCCCCGCTTCCCTCTTTCCCCGCTTCTGTCGGTGCCGCGCGGCCCACTGCCCGTGCCAAAGGAAGCGGTCGGGGGAACCGAATCGCCTTTACACCGCAGCACGTTTACCTGGCGGGGGCTGCACCCAGACAAGCCGCGGAGGGAGCCCCTCACCGTGGCCGCGGCAAGCGCCTCTCTCGCTGACCCTGACGGGGCAGCTCCAGGTTTAGCGCGGTGGTAACGCGGTGGTAACGTGGGAGCGAAGCAAAAAAGCGAATCTCACCAGCTTCCCACAGCTAAGACCCGTTTGTGTGTGTCCCTGTAACTCACCCTGCATGTGTCGCCACCCTGCTTGCTCCTGGAACGGAGACAAGGACCCTAAATCTCTGAAAACGAGGGCTTTCAGACCGGTTCATGGTGGTGGCCCTGCGCTGGCAAGGCAGAGGAGCAGCTCTCCTTAGCCATGCCCAATTCACCCTGGACAGGCCTGTGGAGCTACCTAGGTCAGAGAGGAATTACCTTACCCACCCTCTGCCCACCAGAGAGTTAGGGCAGATACTTCTTTTGGGGCAATTTTGGGGTCCCTCCCTCATGGGGACACCCACTCAGCCAAGAGCAGGGGTCTCCTAGCCCCTCAAAAAATTGCCATCAGTAGTTTCTAAAAATGAAATAGTAATTTAAATATCCCATGGGGGAGAGATATCCAGCACTGGAGTTGGTACCAGGAGAGGAGAGTTCTTTGCTCATCATGAACCGCTTCCCCTTCTCCTGAGTAATGCCACGGTGCAAGAGCTGACACACCTCCCTGGCAAACATACATCAGGAGCACGTTTTCCTTTGTCTCAGAAACAGTGTGCATTCCCAGTTAATAATGCACAGCACCTGTGCTATTAATAATCACTAGTCCAACTTGCACATTGTTTACTGGGCAAAGAAAAATCAGGGTCCTTGTCCTATGCCCTTCCAATTTCCAAAGATCTGCAGAGTGCTTCCCGAGTATGTTAAGGACACACCCAAGAAACAGGTGTAAGGAATTGCCCCCCAGATATTTAGAAAATTCAAGCTGGCCCTTAGTCACATCTCACACTGTTCCTGCCCGCTGAGGCAGCAGCTACCTCCCTGGCAGGGCCAGGCATCCTCCGAGGTGCTAGGTGTAAACGCTTAAACAGGGAGGTGACTGTAAAAACAAACGAAAAAATCCCACCCTGGAAATCACTGCGGTGCATAGTAGCTTTCACTCAGTTTCCCTTACTGAGGAAAAGAGATATTTCCCCCACCTCAGGCAATGGCCTTTTCCCCAAATACATACAAAGAGGAACCTGGAGCAAATAGTTCCAGTTTCACAGATAAGCCCCAGGCTAGGTGTGTTGGATGTTTAACTGGAGAGGAATCTTTACTCCCTAGGAGAAATTTCTCATATTTTGCAGTTTTGGAGGGGATGAAGGGAATGAAAGGGCTGGTTTGGGGGGATCTGGGGAGGGGCAGAGCCCTAGGGAAAGGAGGTCAGAGCTTTCTGGGTGTGCTTATGCTTCCTTTTTCCCTATCCCTTCACCTAGATGGTTCCTTCCCAATGAGCCAGCGCAGCTTCCCACCATCCTTTTGGAACAGCACATACCAGCCCTCCTCAGTCCCAGCCACCCTGAGCAGCCCCCTGGCAGCTGCTGCCCACAGTGAGCTGCCCTTCGCCACCGCAGACCCCTACGCACCCCCCTCTCTGCACGGCCACCTGCACCAGGGTGGCCCCGAGCCCTGGCACCATGCCCACCACCACCACCATCACCACCATCACCCCTACATCGGGACACAGAGCACTGCCTACCCCCGCCCTGCCGCCATGCACGAGGTCTATGGGCCCCACTTCGACCCCCGCTACGGCTCACTCCTGGTTCCCACAGCATCCGTCCGCCCCCACCGCCTCACTCCTGCCTCCGTGTCCACGCCGGTCAGCCCCCCCTGTGAACTGGGCAAGACTGAGGCAGGCACTGCCGCAGCCTGGACGACACCAGGACCCTTCCCTAATGCAGCGGGAGACATGGCACAGAGCCTTGGCCTCAATGTGGATGCAGGTAAAGAGCTGCCTTCAGTCCCTCCAGGTCCCCTGACTGAGCTGCACCCCTATTCCCTACTTCCCTCCATCCATCCCTACCAGTAGGGAAGGACCCTCCACCCATGTCAGAGCAGCTGGGGTGCTGCTGTGGGGGAATAAACTGGAGTTGGAAGCCCCATGAGAGACATTTGATCTCTGCCCTGGGTGCCCTTCTTGGGGCTTTCAGGACAGGTGAGTGAGGAAGGGGAGAGGGAGGGTGGAACAGTGCAACACATCAGCCCCCAAAACATCCTTTGAATTTCTGGATTCTGCAAACTTACCCTGAGGGTACAGGATGCATTGAGGTTCTCTTGTCCTGGCCCTGGCTCTGCTCTTGCCTTGAGCAGTGAGAGCCATAAGAAGGATGGAGCTGCCTCAAAGGTCACCACTGGCTCGCTCCCTGGGCTGCTCTGAGGGGACGAGTGTGGGCAGCCACAGCACAGTGGGTCTGCACAGGCTCATGAACTACCTTCTCTCCTTACTTATTTTTCCCTCCTGGATTTTGAGAGGAAAGTACAATCACATTTACCAAACCAAAAGGGTGGTGGCTTTCTCATGGTGGTGGCACCCTGTGTCTGGAGGTGCCTGGGAGTAAGGTTGTGTGACCACAGTGGTGACAAAAAGGTGGCTCAGTCATAGTCAGCAGTGCCAGTTCCCAAGTCAGTGGTTGTGGGTGCAGTGAACACCTGCTCTGGAGACAGTTCTTTGTGCTGAAGTTGGGTTGTCGCTGGTGCAGGTGGCTCCATACAGTGGCCTCACTTCAGGCAGGAGGAACATGTGTCTGTCTCCAGTCTAGCGTGGGCTCTTGTCACGTCATGGCATCCCAGGGCTCTGTGGAGCCCATGCCTTAGACTGGTTCTCTGACCTTAGCTGGCAGAAATGTAGTTGGTCTCTCTCTGTCCTTAAATGCCTGTACCTATTTTTCTTCTTCCCTTTTTTTTTTTTTTCTTCTCTCCGTTCCCAGGTTTGCAGCCTCAGGATAAAAGCAAGGATCTATACTGGTTTTAGAGCTGTCCTTCACTCTTCTTCCCCTGGCTCTCCCCTGTAGATCTCTACCTGTTAGACATGGTGGCATTCAGAGCTGAAATCGGGTCAGTTTGTAACGGCTTCTGATCTTGGTTTGCAGCTCGCCGTTACTCCTTCTGTGGTGGATCCCTTCTGAGCTGATGTGCTGACTCAGACTCTCAGAGTCCCCCTTGCCCTTTTCCAAGCCCACCATGGCCCTGCAGCTCGGGGAAAGACAACGGGACTTAAAAGGACCTGGCGTTGCAAGGACGGTACTTTAGCCTTGTTTCAGAGAGGAAAATCCTTCTGTTGCAAGAGGAGAGCCAAAGACACTGAACTTCTATTTAAGCAGACTCCACACCGAGAACTGCGGTCAGACTACTCTAAGAGAGTCCAATGACATCACGGATGGTGATGTAAAACCACTGGCCTTCGTACAGGGAGCAGAGGAAATCGTGGTTGTTTTTTGGGGGGTTTTTTTTAGTGGTGTGAATATTTTTTTTATGGCAGTGAGAATTCCCTCTCGACTGCAGCCGTCGGCAAGCTACGTCGCCGTTCTGAACTGGATTTTTACTTCACATTCTCGAAAGGTGAAAAAGGAGAAGAAACTGCAACTCACACGACCATTTTCGGACTATCAGGGAACTGCTCAGATTTTTTTGTCAGCTTTCTGGTTGTGAGTGGCAAGCGCCTGGCCAGGGCCACCTGCCCCGGGCGTACAGAGCCGCAGCTGTTCCTCACGCAACTGCTCAAAGCCCAGAAAGAGGAAAACCAAGGTGGCACTTCTCAGAGTCTGGCACAACATTTGCATTGGATATATGTAACGGTTGTTTGGCTGCATTTTTTCAGGTTTATTTTGGTTTTGGGTTGTTGTTTTTTTTTACAAGAAACATTTTCTGGTGACCATAAACACCCCCCCCCTCTTCAAGCAGGGGGAGGAAGGAGACCTGCAAAGAATGGCTTGCCCTCAACCCAACAGCCTTTAAAAGGGAGCTTCAGAAGGAAAGGCAGTGATGGACAATAGGTCTGAGTCGCCTCTAACATTTCTCTTTGTCTACTTGTTGCTGTCATTTTTGTCACTTTACTAGTTGTTTTGTTTTGGGGTTTTTTTTTTGGAAGGGGGAATAAGATATCTATTTAACTATAGGAAAGCTGCATTAAAGGTACCTCCTCCTTTTGCCCTGTGTGCTTTTATGAAGAATTAAAGCTAAATAAGAGAAATGAGGCAATCTAGAAACTTCGGGATGAAATGGGAGAAATTCCTGATGTGTGGATGAAGTGAGTTATTTTATTATTTTTTATTAAAGATAAATAGAAATCCTAGCAGTCAAAAATATTGTCTTAGTGAGTACAAAATATGTTGGTAAATACGAACAATAAGGAAACATGAGGCTGCTCTGGTGCTGCAGTGTGGTGTGTCTGTGAGATGGGATAAAGTAAAGGGGGCTGCTCCATAACAACAGATGTTTCTTCATGAAGCTGACAGAAGAGGGGATTGTGGCATTCAGCGTTGCAGTGGTAAATTAAAATGTTGTTAGAGGGTGATGAATAATTAATGAAACATTGCACAAACAGATATTTCCCCCTATACTTAAAGGCTGACTTTTTAATAGGCAAAAGATCCTATCCCAACACTACTGTGTTTTGGGGTTTTTTTTCTGTTTTTCTCTCAGTGTAATGTCTTTGAAGGCTGACAAAAGTTCAGTTCATGTAAAAGGAATGCCCTAACATTACTCCTCTGACATGAGAAGTACTAGAAAATGAACTTTTGAGCTGTGTTGAGAGGTTTTACCTTCCAACACTCTCACATAACCCGGCGTAAAGTTCACCCCGTGTCAGACATGGAGGTATGAATAACCCAAACTTGCTTCTCCTAGGTTTCAGCTTGGGAATAATTCCATTTCTAGGAAAGAATAGGGATCCTAATAGCAAGAGAATGATAAAGCAGTGTGAGTAAATACTGTGAGGAGCTGGCAAGGAGCAAAGTGTGCAGAGCATCCTTGGCAAAGAATAGGAGATGACTTGCTGTGATTCCTTCAGCCAGACATACCCCTGAGCGTTTCCCCCTCAGCCTCCACTTAGCCAGAGCCCAGACAAGCTGGGAAGGGCAAGGGAGGGACTCCAGAATTTATTTTACCAGTTAAACCAAAAAATGTTGGGGGGGTGAGGGAGGGCTATCAAGAAAGAAGGCAGCAGCACTTTGCAAAGGAAAAGTAACTAAAAATGGCATTTAGTTTTATTGCTGCAGAGGCTTGGAGATAACAGGATAATACTGTGAGTGTTTGCCTCTAAGTATTTTTAGGCTGTTTTTAAAGTAGGGCTCTTTAAATATATTAATCTGTCTCCATCATTGCTTGTGCTTCACCACAATAATTTCTTTTCTTTCTTTCTTTTTTCCCCTTCTTCTCTGTAATTCATAATGGGGAGGGGATGGGCAATACAGTGCAAATCCACTTGGAAATATTTGTGTAAGCATGAAAAGACCGTTTACTTCATTGGGATTTACAGTTCATTTTGACTGTGAATGTTTCCAAGCATGAGCATTTGCACAAGGAATATATGAATATTGGTCTCAACAGTTGTTCTCCAGATATGCTGCCATATTGTTGTGCTGTGAAAGCATCCAAGCCCCAAACATAAGGTTGTGGCTCAAAGTGTTAGGTGTGCAAGCAGCTTCTTAAAAATGTTCCCACTCTGGATGGACTGAGGTCTGAAAGTGCACGTGGCCTGCTTTAGCTAGTCCTTGCAGAGTTCTGCACAGTCTGCATTGCTCCGACTTCAGGGGGGCTGCTCACAGCACCTACATTTAAGGCTTGGCAGTGAGTCTCTGCAGGACCGGGCCATGGCTCCTTGTATGGTAACAGCACAAAAAAACCCCGTGCTATTTCACAGGTCTGTTTTATGCCTCTTTGCATCATAGGTTGCTACTTGCAATGCTCGCAGGAATTGTGGAAATACAATAGAAACCCTTCTTACAGTGTTACGCCTGTCTTATCTGTCACGTGTCTGTCACAGGCAGAAAGAGCAGGGCTGTGAGACCCCACTCCAGCAGCCTGAGGAGCAAATCCTCCTGCTGCCCCTTTCCAAGTGTCGAACAGAGATCAACACCGGCTTGTGCTCTCTACCTACACACCTGACAAACAGACTAGCCCGGCCAGGACAGACAAACACACAGAGCCCCCCAATGGGTTTGTGCCAAGTCCAGGGGAAGCAGCAGAGGGTCAGGATCTGCTGCAGAGAATGGCAGTGCTGAGCGCAGAGAGAGCACCCGCTGCTACCCAGCAAGGGCCGTCTGTAAGCTTCTCTGGGCAGACGGACTCACCACAGACACCCATTTCCCATTCTGAAAAGAACTGGAAGCCAGTTAAGCGCCAAGGAATACTGTTTTAATGGCCTCTGAGCTCAAACGTGAGCTCCTTCAAGGGAAGGATGGGAGTGAGGACAGGGCGTAGTGTTTGTGACTGCAGCCTCCCTGTTATTTTAATGAGGGTTTTGCTTCACCGTAGCTGCAGTTGTAAGAAGGCAGCACAAAGCTCCTAGACACATATATATGTGCCCCTGCACTTGCAGACTAATGCTGGAGAACTCTAGGGTGACACTGATTACTTCCCACCTCCTTTTCCAGTGGGTTTTCCATAAAGGCCAACAGAAGAGGAGGAGGAGGAGGGGAGGAGAGAGGGTGAAAGAGATTCTGAGTAATCCACTGTGCCTCTCCTGGACTGTGTGCTGCCCGTCTCCGGGGAAATGGATCTGCCCTGTCTCCTCCTTGGGTCAGGAGGGCCTGCCGTCCATTCTTGCCTTCCCTTTGAAGTCCTATTTAGGTTCATGCCAAGCTCTAGCAAGGGCTTAACCGTTGGTCCCTTCCTAGAACGGAGGAAAATGCTGCTGGTGGCTTTAGATGCATCAGGGTTCTCTGACCGGCAGTTCTCCTGCATCTTTTTCTGGGCAAGCCTTGTAATTAACATGCCCTTTTGATTATGGAAGGGTGAGCCAGCTCCTCTGGGGAAATGTGGTGTCCTGGCTGGCTTCCCTGGCCTGCCACCCAGGGGAGCAGTTGCAGCAGGGGAAGGAGAGAGACTTGTGCTGTCATTATTTGCAGGAGTGAAGTATTGATCTTTGTAGGCTAGGCAAGTTTGCATCAGGAAATGGGAACAGCACACAGTTAAATGAAAAAGAAGGGAGGGGAACACCTTGGGAACTGTTTTGTTAATTTATTTCCTAGCATGGTAAGACTGTTCTCTAAAGTAACTGTACTGACAGGCTAGCAGGGTACCCCTGTCTAGTCCATCCCTAACCACACAGGAGGGGTTACCTTTGCAGTGCACCTTCTCCTGCCTCCTTAGCCATCGAAAATCTGTCAGTAATAAGCACCAAACCTGTGAGCACAAATTGCAGTGGAGAGACACTGGGGTGTCATGTCCCACTCCTGCCCCTGCCCTCTCTGCACAAGGTCCTGTGGCAGTAGGAGACGGTGCTGGAGGAGCCCTTGCAGTGTGCCAGGGTGCTGGGATGCATGTCCTGGGCCTCACTCTCATGTGTGGGCACCTGCCTTTGCCATGCTTGGCTGCAGCCCATACAACGACAGGCTGACTGCAGACAGGAGTGTTTCTTTAGGGATGTGTCAGTTGCTTATTTACGTCATGGTCAACATAGGGTAAACACCAAACAGGAGAGCTTCCCCTTTAGGAGATGTAATACCACGTTGGATATTAGTGAGGGTGTCAGTCTCTCCACTGCATGGCACATTCCCTCCTGCCCCACCTGGCCCAGGTATGGCTGCATGATGCCCTCCTCATTCATCACCCCTCCTCCCCCAGACTTCACTTCTCTCATCGGCTTCTGGCCTCAGCCCTGACTCTGCATCTCATCCCCTCTCTATTCTCCTGCCTCATCCAGTCCCTTCTTTCCTGCCCTTAATAATACTCTGGCTCTCTGCTGCAGCAACAGGGAGCAAAAGAACGGCATTAGGAGGAGCACAGACGTTCCTATCAATGCTGTTTGCATGGACTCGAAGCATCAGTATTTCCACAACACACAGAAACTGGACAAACACAGACCCTCTCCAGTAGAGTCAGCACATGGTCCTCAATCATGCACTATACCCCCGTGGTAGGAACCGAGCCCTAATCCCCAATGCCATGTGACAACCCCTTTTTTTCCACAAGCTGAGTCCTAAAGGGCTGCGACAGCCCTGGTTGCACAGAGACACAAATGATTATTCTCTCTTGACGGACCTGCACAGCTCCCTCCTTGTATTTAACTTCAGTCCCAGTGAGCTGGATCAGGAAAGAGACACTTGATAGCCGCTGTTTCCGTGGTTGAAATATTTGTGAAGTTAGCGCATAATCTGAAAGCAGAAGCTAATAAATTATAGGGTGCTAATTGGGGCCGGAGTGGAGCCGTCAATCATATTATCCTAAACACACAGAGACCCTCATAACCTAAAAAGGCAAGAGAGCCTCCAGGAACAGCTCCCAGTTGTCACTAGCCATGACCTCCACTTCAGTGAGAGCACAGGGAGCCAAGGCAGAGAGATTTTCCTGCTAAGAAAATGAGAATCCCGTGTTTAAGAGGGCAGTTCTTATTTCGTTTTGTTTGCCCTCTTGGGGAGTGCATTTCCCAAGGCACTTTCTTGTTTTGCTTTGCCACTGAACTTGATGCTCTTGCAATTTTTTTTTAAAATGTGTAAATCAGCTAAGAATTTGTAATTTTTATATTTGCAAAGTCCTTAGAATAACCGTCATAGGTCTTTAGTTACAAGCCAGCCTTTTCACGTGTAAGCCTGTCTTCTTACTGCTCACGTTTCTTGCTTTGCCTCCCGTGCCCCAGAAACATGCTGCAGGAGTCAGAGCCAAAGCACAACTGTGCAAACATGGCAGCAGTAGGGCACTTGCAGCTCAGGGCACTTGCAGCTCTGGTCACTTTGTCACCAGCTTTTCTTACATTACTGCCACCAAGATCAAGCATTTTACTCATCATAGAAAATGAAGTTGGATCAAAGAATGCTGAAGAAGTTTTTAGCCACACTTTCCCCCAGAAATTATTTCTTTTTGGGGACAGGTAGGCATTTCAGAAACCATTCCCTAGAGAAAAGATCTGAAAAAAATTAGGAGCAGTCCAAACGGGTGTGGAAAACCTGACAGGAGTGGGAAAGCTTGGTTTTGGTGGCAGTATGACTAATGCATGCAGGCCTGACATCTGAGTTACAGGAAGGTCAAACCCTTTTCCTTGTGATGCCTCACCAGGCCCTTAGTAACCACCTAACCTTGCTGCTGAGAGACCACATGATTAAGTGTACTAAGACCACTAAAGGTACTTCCAAATGTGTCATTTTTCCCTAATTTCTGATGCCTGTATTATTTAATTCCAACCTTGAATACTGGCAAGAAGTAGGACTGATGAATAGTCTCTTCTCAGCTTGCATCTGTGAAGAGAAATGACAGTGTATAACCTGGTCATGCTGCTACTAAAGCCAAGAGCTTTCTCTGAGTGGGGTAGGCAACAGGATGTGTTTGAGAACTGACTGGTTTATCATGGCCACTAATTTTGCTTTGGTAGATTCATGGAGAGGATAACTCCTTGTGCATTAAGCAATTAAAAAATTATGGTGTGACACCTCTATTAAGAAAACAAAGATTATGTCAGCAAACCGAGGAAAGCACAAAGCTGGCAAGGTCCTACTTGAAGAGCACAAGGCTACACTGTGTTAGTGGGCTTCTGTCCTTGGGGATGTGGTGATGTCACACTGAAGAAGCACAAAGATGTGAGAGATTATATTCTCATAGAAGGTTAACTCTGTGAATTGCAGAGTTCCGCCTCTCCTGTTTCTCTGTAAGAGAAAACTAAATATATTTGTGACTGGAAATTACTGAGAACTTGCACATGATCAGAACTCCTGGAAAAGTGTGAAAATTGGATCCATGAAGAGAAATATGCCAAGACATTAATGAGAGTTGTGAGATTTTGGTTCTACACAACGATGCTGGAAGTGCACTGAGTTTCCTGTGGGGTGGATGAAGAGACAACTATAGCTGCTTGCTGTGCTGCACAGGACAGCAAAGGCATTTCAGTGGCCTCATCTCCAATGAGCACTGAGTGACTTGCACTGTCAGGGAAGATAGGAGAGGAAAAAAGGAAAAAAAATTTAAAAAGCAGGAAAGAGAAGATCCAGGTATGTCAACAGCAATGCAGAAAGGGTTGGTATCCAGGGAGTGGCTAGTTTACATCTCCGTTCTTACCATAAAAGATGGAAGGCAGTGATGGACATCCTCCATATGGAAGACGTCATCTGAAAAACTTAACACATTATAAAAAAGGTTATTTTATACGGCAGTATCAGTCATGTCACTGGCAATAATGACAATATTTTGCCATCATCACTTGGCCTTGATGCACTGGGTTTCTGGTTATTTATTAGACTTAAAACATAATGTCAGTTAGAGGTGCCAAGTGTCATTATAAATAGAGCCATGCTCGTTTGAAACATCCACCTGGCATGCAAGCTCCTGCAACTCACTCCAGTATGTGTGCGTGTAAAAAAAACTTTGAATAATTAATTAAAAGAAATTATGGTGAATTAGAACTTTTTAGTCATTAATAGACCTGTCAGGGTTATTTTACAGACATTCTTTTCTACGACAACTGTTTTCAGGTCTGTTACAGCTGAATTAAGATCAGCTTTGTGTAGAAAGAAGTAAATTTGAATCCAGGAGAAAGTTTGCCTTCACAGTTATTATTAAAAGCATTGTCCTAATCCTGAAACACAGAGAATGGGTTTTACTCAGTTATGGGCAGTAAAGGTATGCTTGAGGACCTAAACCATCACAGGCAGCATGCTGCAGATGTCAAAGAAAGAAAAAATTAAGAGCTGGAGACATTGGTCAATTCAAATAGATGGTAAAACTCTCTCTGGTGAAAACAAGGGTGCAGTGTCCCTGCTGTGAGGTTCTTTGTGTCCTTCCATATAAGTGGTGAGGGAACCAAGTTTTGAGGGGTCTGGAAGATGTTACTAGTCCCAGTTATCTAAGGTGCCAGGAAAGCTGAGGAACAACAACTTCAGTCTCAGCCCTTGGAACTGGCTTGAGCTTCTCAGATAAGCAAGCTTGTGGTGAACTCAGCTCTTGTCTTTCTTGTGCCTGCCACTTCCTAGTTTTTGCAGGTAACAAAGATGATAGAAAACACTCGTGTTAGCAGTGTAGCTGCAAAACCTTTTGACTTTCTTGTGGTCCTTTTTAAGTTCATTGAATCTTAGGATGATGCCATTGAATGATTTACAATAAGGTCTCCCAAAGAAGATGAGACCTGAATGTTAAATACAAAAAAGACAAATAATCATCTTAACACTCCATGTTTTTTGCTTTCATATCTCAAAAAATTCTCTTTGCAAGCTGTATAAGGTTTCCCTTCAGAACTCTCGACAGTCACATTCCCATAGCTCATGTCAAATTGCTGAGCACTCCCTCCGTGGCACATGGGGACAAGCGAGTGAACGTACTGAAGCCTGGCATATCTCACAGAAGCAGCTGCACCGTGAACTTTCCATAACTTTATATTTGACCCAGTAAGCACTCAATATTTTTGTCATAAAGCACTGTTTTTCCTTTTGCAGGATTTTAATCATGATCCCAGAAGGAAAGCAGGAGTTATACAGGTTTTGGATAGATCTGGTCATCAGTATGTGATGGCTCAGAAGGCCTTGCAGGCGGCCCTGAAACAGAGAAATGCACTGATGGTCTGGTGTTACCGCCTGCTGTAGACCAAGGGGACTGAAGATAGCAGACCTGCAATTGATGCCACAGAAAATGCTGCCTTAGTAAATAAGTAACATCTGCCCTGGCCCTTCATATTTACAAAATAATTTACAAACTTTAATTAATCACCAGAGCATTTGTGTTATGTTGTAGTAAATACTATTCATAGGTAGCAGTAAATATTTTTCATCTCTTCATATGGATGTCAAGTCTGCAGCTGAGAGATTAAATAAGCTAACTAAAGCCACATAGTATGTCCATGTCTGTCCAAGCACGGCTCAGAGTTCAGCCATTGCCATTTGAGAGCTCGGCACTAGTGGGTTGTCTGTGGTATCACATCCTGAAGCATGCTCACCATCATTGCTCAGCAATCTCGCCAAGCATCTATGCTGGCATCAAGGAACAGGAAGAGCCTGAGGCAGTAACCATCTCCAACCCAGAAACTTGACTAGGGCATCCCCTGATCCCATGCATCCCCAGGGGCAAACATGTCCTCTTCCCTGGCAGTTTAGAGGCTGTACTGAGTTGGAGTTTATTTCCTTCATAACACCTTGTCTTGTGCTCTGGTTTAGATTTGTGACCAAAACAGTACTGCTAACACAATAATATTTGGGTTACTGCTGAAAAGTACTTGCACAGCATCAAGGTCTTCTCTGGTTCTCACTCTGCTTACCCCCAGTGAATAGACTGGGGGTGCAAAAGAGGTTGTGAGGGGACACAGCCAGACAAATGACTCAAACTGAACAAAGAGATATTCCACCCCATATGTCTTATTCAGTAATAAAACAGTGAGGAGGAGACATAGGGAGATTATCCATCTTTTGTTCAGGAACTTTCTGGGCATAGGTCTACCTGCCTCAGGCCAAATTTTGATAAGATAATGACTTGGAGGCAGTTTCTCCACTGCTGTGCATCAGTGTAGCTTAACATATTTAACCTGATTTACAGCAGGTGAAGACTGGGACCATCTGCTTGATACTAGCCTGAGAATGATGTTGATAAGAAGTTTTTGGAAATGCTAACAGGAACCCCTATGCATTTATGATTCAGACTTCAGAGATCACTTTCTGGTTACTCCCACTCTTGCAGAGGGAATCTTTCCAGGACAGGTTTCTCCTTGTATTTAGGTGGCTTCCTCTTGTTTACAAGGGAATCCAGAAATAATTCTTCTTACTACTCACTTTCCTCTCTGTTCTCTTACTAAAGAGATATCACACCCTAGACTCATTCTCACTGCACACATGAAATGAGGAAGGTAAACAAGCATGTTACTGACTTCACGCTTGAGGATGACTCTCAGCAGTACAGCACACAAATGTGAGCACAACTGCTTCAACTTGTACCCTTATCTCACATTTAACCTTTCTAATATGTCAGGATTCTTTTCTCCTCTAAACAATTATTTCATTTTAATGACTTTATCACCTTTAAACCCATTTACATTTATTTAAAAACCTGTAGTCTTGAAAGTCAGGACATTTGAACTGGAGGCATTCTTGACTCCTTCCCATGATATGCCACAGGAGGAGATACCAACTGTTACAAACACAGGCCAGGTATTGCCCATTTCCCTGCCCATAAGAGAATGTCTTCAAACAGTCTTTCATTCTCATCACCTTTTATGTGTATGCAAGCCCTACTGTCTTTAAAAGTAGCTACAAAAACTGTCATTATGGGCTGGCTGCTTGAATGTGAGAGATGTCTTCTGGTAGTGAATAAGAGTTGATCATCATGAAGAGCTTGAATGAAGAGAGCATGACATCAATGAGATAGAGAAGGTGAAATGATAAAGTTGTGTAAAGAGAAGGGTGATATGGAAATGTGAGGGTTTAAGAAACTTTTTGCAAGTAGCATCATGGGTGGGTGCAAGTGAGGTAAGTTTGCACACGTCAAATTCAGCTTTACCATAACTCAGTGGAATAGCTACATCATGCTGGGATAAATCCTCCATTAAAATTAGTCCTGTCTTGCACCACTTATAAAATGTGGACAAAGTTGGTCTCGTCCTTCCCCTCTGTTCTTTCTGTGCCCCTTTGGGTGTCTGTGACTCCTTCAGGACCCCAGGGGTGATAGTACTGACTGCTGTTGGGCACTAACACTCACCTTGCTCACGAACAGCTTCATGCATGTTGGAGAGGCTCTTGCATGATTCTTTAGGAAGTTGCACCTACATGAAAGTGAATCGACTTGGGTTATTGCAACACAGATGCAGTTATGAGGCTTGTGAAAGGTTTTGCATGGACAAAATTTTGTCAGGATTGAAGGCTTCTCCTGCTAAAGAGAAAGATACTGTATGAAGTCCTGTTGGTTTTCAAAACCTTTGCTCGTAGCTTGCTGACTGGGCAGTCCTCTTAAGTGGAATTAAACACACACACATGAAGTCATCCAGGTGTGGTTACACAGAACAGGGATCTTCCTGGTGTCTGACCAGCACATGCTACCAGTAAGTAAATGTTACTCATGTTTCAGTTACTGAACTTGAAGGAATAGATGTATAATCAATCCGCAGCACTTGAAGAGGAAGGAAACATCATACAGTATTTATATACTTATCCATCACTCATGGTCTGCTGAGCACAACAAAGTGCTGCAATCATTATTAGCAAATCTGGCTTTTACACCAATTTGCGGATGAATAAATAATTATATAATTATAGACCATATGAATGGGCTTTGTCAGGGACTTTGAAGAATCCTAATTCAAAAGCACTCAAATTCTGTTTTGCTTGAGTAAAGCATCCAGAATCCAAACTTCTTGTTTGTCTGTGTAGGATCTCCATTCAAGAACCTTTTTAAGCTTGATTTCAGTGGTTGCATCTTAAAAATGTATACATTCTGATATCAGAGAGCCTCTTTATTTTGTGTCCCTTATTGTGAAATATTTGCATAAAATGAGAACATGTTTCTAGCTTCCTGACAGATGTCAGTGAATACCTCTGTACTATTTGCAAACTGCTGTTCATGATGAAATGTTCTGAACAGCTTATTGCTGTCTTTTATTCAGTACTGATTTACGCATGATTTTGTTGTATACTTTGACTTGATTGCCAAATACATCAAGGAAAAGCATCTCCCTGCATGCAGTTTGATAAAAAGTAAGGGGAGGTGATGAACTCTAAAAAAGGAAGGGAAAAGAAATGTAACAAAACAGGACTGTCTAGAGTCTCAGATCAATCACTGTGCAGCTTCACATTCAAAATTATTGCAACCATTTGTTTAAATTAGATAGAAATAGACCATCCCCAGCAGTGGACAACCCAGCCACCCTTCTTCAAGAGCTTTCTGATTTGGTCTTCATAAAAACACAGCAAGAATTTATGTTCCAATTTGTAAAATCTTGTTTGTGCAGAGTGAAGCTAGATCTCAACTTATTTTTCTTTCCATGAAGGAGTTGGTCCCCTCTTTGAAACAGCATACCAGTACTCCGTTTCTGGAAGGACTGCCCATGTCTGAGGCTTATATGATTGCATAAATTTTATCAACACCACAGTAAAATCACTTGCTGTCTGATTGCATGTTCTATTCCTTTAAACTATCTCCTGTGAAACACACAAACTGTAACATGTAGTAAATCAAAAGACAGGTAATTATTGTCTTATACTGCTGCACACCATTCAGTAGCTTATGACATCTTCTGGTAGTTTAAAAAAGGAGTAGTAGCAAAGCAGTAGTAGCAAAGTAGTGCTTTGGAGAGTTGCTGAGTTTTTTTAAGACGTCTCTGTAAGTATGAGAAGTTGCAGAATATTTTCCTTGGCTTATGTCGTCTTTGGCAGAGGTTTTTTCTGTTCTTGCCCTCTTTCTTTCAAGTAGCAGGAATCAGACTCTAACAAAGTTCATCAGAATTGATGCTTCCTTGATCTTCGTTGCTTTCTTTGACTAATACCAAATAATTTAAGCCCTCTTGATTCCTTGTTTCCATTAGCGTGGCTGAAAGAATACTGTCTGAATCTGCATGTGGAACTTCATTATCTGCATTAAAAAACAAAAAAAGAAAAATGGAAAGACAACAGCCCAGTGAAACAGGTGTATTAGTAGTAGAAAGCAAACAAAATCAGACAGCTGTTGGAGAACATCAGTCTAGTGACTGCATAAAGAGTGAGTGATGATTCAAATTCATTTTCTGCTATTGCCTGTGTGGATTAGAGCTTTAAGCAAGTCACCTTCAGAAGGTTGGTCATCACTATTCATACCTGTGCAGGCAGCATTACAGTTATGGATGTAGGACTTGCTGCTTCTGGTAGTAAAGGCAGCACACATAAAGCCAAAGTGATTTTAATCTGTACCTTTGCTAAGGACTCCTATAACATAGGCAATTTTTTACCGCCTAGATAATGACATACTGTCTCTCTAGAGGGCTGGCAATATTCTGTCTCCCTAGAAGCTTGAATTTGGCAATCCAGTGTGATTTTTTCCATTTCTAAAATCTTTCTATTTTTCCCCTAATCTGGCATTGTTCACATATACAGCTGCCTGAAATCTATTGCAGGGGACCCACGAAAAATGTAAAAAACATTAACTAAAGGCTCAAGTTGTAATTGTTGCTGGGGTGGGTGGCTTTTTTCCTTTATTTTTGTAACACGTGCCTTCTTTTATTACACCCCCTCCTTATTTTACTTCACAAATGGAAAATTAAGCACGTGACATTGGGGGTTATCTGCTGAAAGGAATCGCAAGCATTGCGCCGTCGCACCACAGGGCAGCGTGAGTTTTATTATGTCACTCTCGTCGCTCCCTTCCCCAAGCTACAGTCAGAGGACTGTTCCACATGCTAGAGTCCCTTAGGAGAGATTATCGGGAAAAGTCTGAAGGAGAACTTTGATTTTAGAAGCCTGTTAGCAAGATGAGGAGTGGGGCATGGAGCAAACTGCGGTCACATACCACGGTGACTGATGGCTACGAAAAATAATTTGATACTCACTTTGTCAGTTCAGGACTATTATGGCAATATTTAGTAATTCTATCCCGACTAAGGCTTCGCCAACCAGCCCAGCTCTTCTTTGGTTTTGGTTTTGGTTTAATAAAGCTTTTAATGAGAAGCCTGAGGGCCAAGTTGCTTTGGAAAAAGGCACGGTGGCAAACACCGAGGGCGTGTTGGCAGCAAACTCTTAAGAGAGAAACCTTAAAATAAGGACCCAAGTAAAACTGGGTATTTACAGACCAGACATATGCCGGCTGACCTGCCTAAGTATAGAACACTAGAGGAGCATTCAGATTTGTTTCCTGTATAAGTATCTGGAACTGATGAGGTGATGTTTACACAAATGTGCGTATGAGGTCACCGAGATATTTTTACCAGATATATAGATACATTACTAATTCTTTCCCCAACAGGTCTGTAGAACTACAGAATATACAAAATATTATAATCCCTTTCCCGCCTAGGCGGCACTGTATTTCTCATTATAGAGAAAAAGCTAAAAAAACCACCCCCAAACAACAAACCACCTTGCCTTGGTTTTACTTTTTGAACTTTAGGAACAAAATAAGAAAGAAAGACTAGTTTTGCAGAATATTCTTATCCTATCAAAAGATGGAGGAAGAATATAATGTCGATAACCTTTCCTCTATGATATGACACAAACTACATCGCCACTTTCACAATGAGATTTTTCACTACAAGTGCCCTTGCCTTTACTGTCGTGTCATCTCTTGGTGCATCGTTCGTCACCTATGAAAGCTTAGCACCATTCTGCTGTACAAGCCAAATAATCTATGCAAAGATGTCAAGTGATATAGTAGTAGCAAAGCAAAGCAAGCAAATCATTTTTGCTCCCTTAGTTATATGATGGATGGAGATGGAAGATACTGAAATTGAGCAACTGAGGAAAAAAAATCGCTATATGTTGTGAAATTCCCCCAGAAATGTGAGGGCTACAAGCATCACCAACAATGTTGGAAGCCATAAGCCAATGCAAAGGAGTCTAAGAAATCTGTGGAAGCCCCTTCTAAAAAATGTTGAGAATTTGAAGTAAGACAGAAGCAGGAGTGGAGAGACAAGTCAGTATATTAATGAGATATAATTCTTTTCTTTTCAGTTTTAACATTGCTAAAATTAGTTGATTGATGTATAGTCATGCTGGGTTATACGTGAGTAAATGCAGGATAAACCATGTGATGTGATCCCCTCAGATTTCATAAGCCAAGCCTGGCTGAGCCAACAAAACACCCCGAGAGGAGGCGTCCAAGGAACACCTTCATGGAATCTGAAGCCGTGCTGGGCAGTCAACTCCAAACGCTTAAATCCTGAGGGGTTGTCTACACTGTGGACTGCGCCATAGTGTAGAGTTACCCATGCTCACTTTAAACAACCTACCTCAGGACATGAGACAGGCTACGTCTGGCACCCCAGGGCTCTTGTAGAGGCTGAGAAGTTCTTTGTTGAGAAGCAGGTTCCCACTGAGGTCTCTGCTCTCTCAGGTAGACTCCTTCCAATAAGTAAATGGCATGCTCAAAGCTCAGCACCCTACTTGCACAGATACCTGTCTCATGTCCTAAGTGGATGTACCTTTGACCTTCTTGCTGGACACTTTTCCTAGTAGCGATGTGCTTAAAGCACAACATGGGAGCCAAACAGCAGGTAAATTAATTACAACACTCCTCTCCAGGGGTATGCAGAAGCTTACCCTGGAGAGTCCCGCATTAATCGACACAAGGAAGTATGATCACCTGACTCATACTAATGAGGGATGGAGTTTGCTTGCTTAGCCTCCTCTGAGGAGACTGGTCCTAACCTGATAAAATCTGTGCTTCCCGCTTCCCAATCTCAGCATCTCAGTCAAGGCTTCCTGCTGCAGGGCAGCCCCAGTGCCGAGCTGGGTCACATATCCTGTCTTGAGATCACGGAGTGGTTTTTCCTTGCCTACTCAGTAGGCTGTGTGGGCTCACAACATGTTTTGAAGTCCTGCCTGGAAGGGTGCAAATTTTTGTGATGTCTTGATAAGCAGATGTTTTTATGGTGTTTAAGTTCAGAAGGTGACAACGTATCATAAGAAAAAAAAAAGTAATGAGAAAAGCTGATTGGTAGAGACAGAACAAACTGGTCTCAAGGTGCTGATCTTTTGTTACAGCTATTTCAGGGCCAGATCCCTCAGCTAGCACAATTTAACAAAGCTCCATGGAAACCAGCGGGATGCCACTGATTTACACCAGCTAAACAGCCAGCCTGAGACATGACTAATTCTGGGTAACATAATCCCATATGATGCCTAGCACCTTCAATATGGTAAAGTATTTAGAAGTGCATCAGGTTCCCATTAATTGCTTTTTCCCATTAATATCCTCTTGGTTTTCTGATGCATACTCTGCCCTTTGTCCCTGCCACACAATATACATGGCAGTAAACGTGGTTGACTTACTGGCATGACTGAAAGATGTACCCTGCAGTGAACACGTTCAAAAGAAGCACTTGATGGTATACTTTTGTAAAGGGCAAAAAAAGTGGCTATTGAACCCTGACTTTTTGACCTCAGCTATGTTGGTCAGCTCTAGAAGGTAGTTCCTGTGTAAGGGAGTATTTTCCTGATACCTGCTGGCCACCTGGAACTGGAGGTGCTGTGTTTCAGTGTCTGCACATTGCCAGTAAGAATATAAATAGAACAACTATATATCCGTTTTAATACTCCACTCTGTATTATATGTCAGTGGAGATATATCTGTGTTTCCTGTCTAATGAAGCATATGATCTTGCATGGTTTGAGGGTGACTCACCAAGCTTTCCTACTCTGTCAGACACCAAAGGTGCTAAAAGTGAGAATTTTGTTCATCCTGCATTTCTGCTGCACTACACTGCTTGAAGCACTGACTGACTGCCTTTCTTTTAACTTAAATAGATTTTTCAGAGACCTGTGGGCTGAATCACCTGTGTGCAAGAAGGTGTCTTGAGAAATGCAGCTATAAACCTGGTTTTTATCTTGTTTGTTATCATTTATAAGAGCACCAAAAAAGGCCAGATCTGCATTTTCCGCAACTGATAAGGCTATTTAAATAGGAAAGCACCCCCATTCTCCAAGTCACAAAACAGTTTCATTTTACTAAGTTTTAGTCTCCCAGATCTTTATGTGTCCAGCTGAAGCTTCTTGCCTAGGCTGCCCTTACACTGGCGAGGGAAAAGAGGAATGAGTTGATTTGCGGACATGCTTATTTCACATCCTTACCTTTACTCAGTAACAACCCTGAACATTTCTGCAACTCTCTCGTTACTGTCAAACAGCCTAGACAGCATAAACGCAGTGCCTAAGTTTTAGTTGCTTCTATCTATACACCCATACTACACAAATGTCACCTCTTATAACATCATACCATCCGATTTTTTTTTCCCCTCAGTGCAAGGCGAAGTATTAGCATGACTTTCCTTGCAGTATCATATGGCTCATGTGTGCTCTCTGGAATCAACAGCACTTGTCTAGGGGAGAAATAAGAAATGATCATGCCTCCAAGTCCTCCTTTCCCTGCAGTGTTGTAACCACTCACTGTTTTGGAAAAAGCCTTTTCTCTGACCTCTGCTGGCTTTGGGTCAGCCACTCACTAAGCTAAGTGGGGAAGAGGATTACTGAATTTCAGAAAAATACAAAGGAGACCAGATACAAGGTTTTTAAAATGTCTCTTATCACCACATCTGCTTTAAAGAAGCTTCCGTTTGTATGAGTGATTACGTTCAGGGAGGTGTACAAAATAGTTTTTAGAAGGCAGCTGGTTTTAGGAAAATAAACCAATGACTCTTACATGGGGAACAGCAAACCAGTACTTCTTGGCCAGCAGAGAGGACTGACATGTTGGTGAAAGAGCTGATTCCGGATTTTAAATCCCCTCAATGCAAAATTTTGCACAGAGATTTAAAAAAAAAAAAAGAAAAGAAAAGGAAGAGGTCACATTTTAGCAAGTGCCTAATTGCTGAAAAAATTAAATACACTAAGTGACTACCTTTGGAAAGAAAGGCGAAAAAATGAAACATTGCAAAATTCTGTTTTTTCTTCCCATATTTTTTAATATCATGAACATTCTGCATTACTTTACCCATACTTGCGATCTGTGGGTCATACTTGCCACAATTTCCAGCTTAGGGATTTCAAGACAATGGTTCTGAGGCCAAACATGCTTCCTTCTAGTCTTTAGTCCCTCCAACTGTCCTGCATGTCCTCTTGCCAGAGAAGCCATTTCCAGCAGTAAGAGCGTGGTGGCCCGACACAGCTTCTGAGCAGCTAGACATTTTTTTCCTTACGGGTTCAAAAGAGATTGTGGAGAGCAGCCCTGATAAGAATAGTCCTCCTGGGTCATAAAGGCAAGGAACTGCTCCAGCTGCTTAATGCCCAGTTGTCTGATGTCGGCAAAGATGTTTGCCAAAACAAACAGGTGTTTCCACCCGTAAAGGGACCTGGAAAAATATAGTGCTGTCTTGTATATGCAAATGTAAAAAAAGTTAAAAAAAAATAGATGGACTAGTTATTTTTACAGCAATGCAGGGCCAACCTGTTAGCACGCTGATTCAGGACATTTCATTTGTACCTCTTGAAACTGGGCAAAGAACAGCCTAGAATGGGAATTCTGGTGGTGGGGGCCTCTGCTCAATCGATTTCCATTGGATTCAAAACCCACTGGTGTTTGAGTCCTCCAGCTGGATAGCGCTTCCCTCGCTCAACAAAAATGTCGTTCATGCTATTTAATGCCTGTGATCAACATCCTGGGAAAGCCCGTTAAGAGCAATGAGACAAAACTCTAAACTGGTGAACCCCATTTCCAGCTCTGAGTTTGCTTCCCTCCTTTCCAAAACAGCAGTGCCAGGAGTTGCTGGTATTGCTCAGGCATATTTATGGCCACTTGATGCCTCTCTTTGGAAGGGTGACTCTTGCAATAACAAAGCAGACATCCCTTTTACCATCCCCACACAATCCTGTTAGCGAGCTGTCCAGACCACGAACACTCTGCATTAGTTCACCCACACCTGCAATCTGGGAGCCATACTGCACCGGCATTCATGCTGTTGAGAAAATCTAACATTTCCCCACCTGTGAAATAGGACCAATAGCACATATGGACCTGCTAAAGGTGTGGTGACCTATAACTAGGTAAGGCTCAACAGAATTTAGAAGATGTATGATTCCATGTAGGGCTACAAAGTAGCATGGTTATTTTGAGGCTTGTCACTTCACTTTGCTTGACATTTGGCTCTTTCTTTTGGAACCAAATCTCCTGGTGAGAGCAAGGATTTCTTGGCAGGAGGCTCATGGCAGGAGTTTCATTACACACAAAGGCCAACAACCGCGTAACATTTTTGGAAAATGTTGTCCAGGACAATCCATCATGGAACAGTCTTTTGAATTATTTGTTTTGGCTGGCATCTTTCTACTATTACTACAAACATAAGTACTTCACTTAGTCCCAGCTAAAAATGAATGCAAATTTTAAAAAAGCTTACTTATTATACAGTGTATTATAAATCACGCAGTGAGACATATTCCATATCCCCAAACTGTGCATGAGAGGGTCATAATGGATCACACATTTCAGTATGGAAGCTCGACTAGAACTCAAACTGCAAGTGGCTGGAGAGCTCCCTGGAGAAGCAGGACCTGAGAGTGTGGACAGCTGGCTGAACATGAGCTACTGGTGTGCATAGGTGCCCAAGAAGGCCAACAGCATCCTGGCCTGTATCAGGAAGAGCGTAACCAGTAGGAGTAGGGAAGTGATTTGTTCCACTGAACTCAGCTCTGGTGAGGCTGCATCTTGAGTACTATGTTCAGTTTTGGGGCCCTCACTACAGGAAGGATGTTGAGATGTTGGAGTGCGTCCAGAGGAGGGTGATGAAGCTGGTGAAGGGTCTGGAGCACAAGTCCTATGAGGAATGGCTGAGGGAGCTGGGGCTTTTTAGTCTTAGAACAGGAGGCTGAGGGGAGACCTTATGCCTCTCTACAACTACCTGCAAGGCAGTTGCAGAGATGTCGGGGTTGCTCTTTTCTCTCTAGTGACAAGTGACAGGATGAGAAGGAATAGCTTGAAATTGCACCAGGGGAGATTTAGGTTAGATATCAGGAAGAATTTCTTTACTGAAATAGTTGTCAAACATTGCAATAGGCTGCCCAGGGATGTGGTGGAGTCACCATCCCTGGAGGTATTTAAAAGGCATGTAGATGAAGTCCTTAAGGACATGATCTAGAGGTGGACTAGTCAGGGTTAGGCTGTGGTTGGAGTCGATGATCGAAAGGATCTCTTCCAACCCAGCTGATTCTATGATTCCTGTTTCATCTGTCGCATTTCTGGAGCCCATATATCACTGAACTTTGCTACACAAGATTTACAGCACAGGCAGAAAAAGTACTGAATTAATTTAATGCTGGAGAGCTACAGAAAACAGGCCTGATCAGACAGTCCAGCAACATTAAGACATCACCAGGACTCTAGGCCTTCAGTCAAGTACCCAGCATAACATTTGTAACAGTGTCCTTGCCCATAGCAAGGACGTTAGAACTAGATGGTCTTTAAGGTCCCTTTCAACCCAAACCTGTTCTGTGATTCTGTGATTTGACTGGGCTTACAAAGAGAATTTGGGGAAAGAGGGAGGTAACCCACAAGTGAACTATGAATATACAGGGAGATAAGTGTGTGCATTATAAAGAGATACAGAGAGCTCATCAAGTGTTTAGTCATTTAAAACACATTTAAATGAAAGCCTGATATGTAGATGAATAAAATTCAAGCAATACAGTTTCCTGATGGGTTTTTCCTATACAAAAATCACCAAAAGAGCCTGAGGAGAAGTTAAGGAGGAGTTTCAAGAGCTGAAGTGATAAAACATTGAATGGAAGCATGAAAACTGTTGCTTTGCTTTCCCACCCCAGTGCAGACCCAGCAGCAGATCAGTGGCAACAACAGCTGGGCAGAGCCAATGGAAAAGGAAGAATGGGGGGATGCCACGAGAGGGACCAGGGCAGCTGGTGGGGAAAAGGGTAAGGCTCAGGGAGAGAGTGTGCCAAGCAAAACAGGCTGGCTCTGAGAGCCATTGTCAAAGCTCCGTCTGCATTGAATCACCCTGCTTACTACAGTGGGATTTACACAACCATTGTTACGCTTTGTGCATGCAATAAGTTTTTGTGGCCAGTACTGTGTATTGTATGAGTGGTTTGAGTGAGAGTTTTGAGTGAACAAGACTCAGTCTGACTGCAAAGCAAGTGCGGAGTCCCGATCCACGGGTCTGTCTCCGTGAGGAGAGCAGCTGGAGATGGACAAAGTGAATGGCAAATTTAAATTGTTTGTGTAAGTGAAATGAGTTTTGAACCAGTTGTAGTTTTCTGGTGCTCTGTATACGGATCTAAGGATTTTTTGTGTGTGTGTAAATTGTTGTTTGGATGTTTTGTATGTAAGCAGGAGGTTGTGGTGCAATTTGGAAGATATTTTTGGTGTGATGAATGTGAGGAAGACCGGTCTGATTGGGATGGTGGTTTTGGTTCGGGCCTGCTTGAGAGGGTGGTTTGTGGAGATTTGAAAAGTGAAAAATCAGTGGTGTATGCGAGGAGGACATTTCGAGAGCTTTTGGGTCTTCCGATCAGGCGTAGGAATGGGTCTTTGTCCGTTTTGTGTACAGTGTGGTCTGTGTATGATATTGTCCCTTTGAGTTTTGTAATGTAAACTGCATTAACTATGGTGTGACCTCCTGAGAGTCAATAGGGGAAATCTGGATACTAAGGTGTGGTCCTCTCAGGATATTTCCCCTTTGAGTTGTATAGGATGGCTGCCCCTGAGGCAGTCAGGGACAGATAAATTGCACAATCTTCTTGAGATGAACGATCTCATCCCTCACCCCAGGGACAGGATTAGGCAAAAAACTGCTGGTTCCACTGGGCTGGCTGAATCAGTGCAAAAGGCTGTGTGTATTCAAGCCATGTAGGAGCACTGGAGGCAGAGCATTCCCCTTACTGCTCCAGTAGATCCGGTCCGCCTTAAACCACTGATTAGGGGTCTCCCTGATGCCTTGAAATCAATGTGCAAAGCCTAAAGGAAAAGATTGTGTGAGCAATTGATCATAATACTTGCCACCCCAACCAGCAGTAACAGCCCGTTTTTACATGGGAGAGGAACTATTACAAGAAATCGTTATTTATGGCAGAAAGATGAGATGGTTAGAGGAAGGTTCAAATTCACAGCACTGGGGTTTTCAAGAAGAATCCCCACCCCCCTCGAGCAACCAATCCTCAGCAGATCTGTGGAGAGAGGCATTAGCACTAGGGATACCCCGCCCAGCCCTAAATGGTCAATCCACAGAGATTATTCCCACACTGATAAACTTGGTAGAGCTGCCAATTAGAAAGGCTATGGAATTTCCTGATACCACCAAAACACAGGAGGGTAAATGTTCCGTGCCTGACAGTCCTTACTCAGACTTGGGGAAGGATTTGATGGATTTAAGCTAGACAGCGCGGAGGGGTAGGGGGTGGGAATTTCAGGCCTACCCACTTGCGTAATACCCACTTTAGGATGGCCTGACCAGCACACTAACCCACAGGTTATGTTACCTGCCGGTCCCAGGCATATAACTAAATTTCACAATTGATACAGGAGCTCAAATAAGTGTTATCACTGAAGAAAAATAAAACCAAAACAAAACAAAAAACCCCAGCCAAAAGGTTAGGACTGACTCCTACCCAGGAGAAAATAAATGTAATAGGAGTAACAGCAGTCCCTGAAACCAGACCAATAAGTAATGTGTGTTTGGCTTCCAGGGGAAAACCAAATGTCTAAGATAAATGTTGTCATTGGTCCATAACCTCAATAATACACTAGGATTTGATGTCCTAGCAAACCAAGTCTGGAAACTATCTAATGGAACAGTGTGGAGCTGTGTGAGGTTCCAGTACTTGAGATAGCTGACAAATCACTCCCTTCCAGAATAACAAACGCTAATCAATATCCTTTAGCATCTGCTGCTAAGGAGGGGATCACAAAGGTGATCAAAGACTTGGAGACCCATGATACAGCAACCAGAGCCCAGTTACCCTGTAAGACCCCGGTGTAGTCAGTACACACCCTGGACGGTTGGGGACAGCTGGCAGTGGCCCACAGGGAGTCGGACAACAACACAGTGCCACCCACAGCCACAGGTCCTGACACTGCTGAACCAGTCAGCCAAACCCAAGCTAAACATGAGGAATGTCCACTCTGGATGTTAAGGTTATGTTTCCTCTTCGAGAGGAGGATAAACATCAATCTGTGTTCAGATAGTACCTTCAACCAACTTCCCCGAGGATGCAAACACTCCCCTGCCATTGCCCATGATGCACTGTCAATAATATTGAAGAAAAATTATATCCTAAAAGGTGGATTACACCAGATTTCTAACCAATTCACTGTCGAGCGTATATACGTTCAAGCAGTTCTCTTTTAATTGCAGGCCTGCTCCAGTAGGAAAAAGAAAAAGGGACAGCTGAGAAGACATGGGGTGGAGACCTCATAGGTATCAATCTGAAATATGAACTGTACCTGGAAGGAATTGAAGAGATACTCAAACCTGAAGCATGGACTGGGAGTTTTGGTCTTCTGGTCTTAGTTTTGTCTGTCTGTTTGCGTGTTCGTTTCAATAGGAGTGATTGTTTAATAATAAGTGTTACATTATGGCTGTAATTGTAAAAATCTTTGTAATAATAATTGTCAGTTCTATAACCATAGGCATAAGCAGACAATCTAGTGTATGGAATAGACAGTCTTGAGCTTTTTAACAACATGTCAATAGTTCTCTGATTATAAATCACAATGAACCAGACAATGTGATCTATAAAATGATACAAGGTTTTGCTCATATGCTTAACTTTTCTCATGTGCCTATCCATTTGTTTCTTGTTCTGGCCCTGTTGGGATGTTCATTTCCATATTTAGATGAGTAGAATCACAGTTGTAGAGACAACTTCATATTTAGGATCACTTTTTATTTTTAAATTCCTGTCTTCACAACCTTGATAATGTTTTTATATAACATGGCTTTGTTGTGTCTCATGTCTTAAGTGTATCTTCCCTAACATCACCTAGTTTTATTTGCTTACAGAGTGCAGAGCACAGGTGTGATGTGACTCCTGGCTGGAGCTGTCACAGTTCAGGCGGCCTTACTTAGGTACTGATTTATGCCTCTCTTTCAGGCAACTATTGAATCAGTACTCTTAAAGTAAGTGCCTAACCACCATGTGTAGCTGATGGAAAGGGTGTAGATGCTTTTGAAACTGGAACAGATTTCCACCCAGAAGACTTCAAAAGTTCTCCTAGCTGTACAAGGAATGTAAGCATTTACTTTAGTGGAACAGACTCAAAAAACAGAATCAAAAATTTAGATGCAAGCTGGATGTCTACGCGAGGCAGGCTCATTTACAGCCTTAGTGGGGTCTTTTTGCTTGTTAATTTTATATGTGCTTTACCTAATGTATTGTACCTAATGGCACCTAATGGCACTTTACAAGTTCATTATGAGAGAGGTAAATCTTTGCTGTTTCCATTTTACAGACAGAGAATTTAAGGCAGTGACAAATACAATGAAAAGAGCTGCCAAATCCCACTTTGTTCATGGGGAAGAGGTCATGTGGGGACGGCAAGTGCTAGCCCACTCACCTTCAAAAGCCTGGTTGATGACTCCAGTTGCTTTCTCTTTGTCTTCAAGGTAGTGGATGAAGGACAGTGGAGAGTGTCTTATCTCTTGCAGTTTATCCTGAATATAAGAGAAAGTAGGCCTGTTGTGAGGTTCTTGTGCCCAGCATTTTGTCATTAAATTGCATCTGGAAAAGAAATAATTAAAACACAAACATTAAAGATATTAGAATCGTTCATTTCAACACTTACTATTAAATTATCTGAGAAGCGAATTTGGCCTAGTTTTTCAACTTTTGAAAACTTTATATGTCATACAAAGATTATCATCAGCAGCTGAGGGAAGGAAAAGCAGATTAAAGATCAGTTGGCAGAAATACTCACTATGAATGCCCTTAACTTTTCAAAGATGGATACTTTTGAGATTGAGAGCAGCTATAACGTTAAAAAAAAACCCAAATCAAGTCAAAAATACATTTGCCATCAATATCTGCTCTCACTGAATAAGTCATCGATATTTTCTAAGAAAGTAGACAAGGAAGCAATTCTCTCACAGGAAAAAAAAACCAAACCAAAAGATATTCCTCAAACCAGAAATTTATCCAATGCATCTTATGCTACCAGCTTATTTAACCTTCCTTCAACTCACAATACCTCAGATTTAGGGGAAGTTCAAGGCAAACCATCCAGCACAAAGAGAGTTAATTTAGATTTCTGCCTCCAGAACAAAACAAATAGGAGTAAGTTTTCCCATTAAAGGCAAAAAAGGTATGAGTTTCCTCTGGATGCAGGGACCCTAGCCCACCTTGCACAATACTACTTGTAGCATTCTGCGGAAAATGGGCCCTCCTGTTTGCCTAAAGGATAGGACTGATTTATATGGCTTACTCAAGGGGAGAACAGGACAACATGCTACAGAAAAACAAATCCTACAAAAGCCAGCGGGAGCCAGGCTGAAAACCAAAACATAGTCAACACCTGGACACAATAAGTGTTGGGAGTGGAGAGAAGTCTTAGAGTCTAAAAACCAGAGAGCAGTGTTTGAGCAGCCAGTGAAAGGCTGGTTCAGGAAGCTGCTACTGGAATGCAGAGTATTCACCTCTAAGCCCTAAGTTCAAATCCTCTCCTGACAAACAGCCTCCCAGACCTGCTGCTATGTGATACCAGGCGTTACTGAGTTATGTGAAATGAATTGGCTTGCTCAGATCCTCGCTTATCCATCTTAAAAAGAAGACTGTTGTCCTTAACCATAATTGAGTATTTTTCAAAACTCTTGGTGACAGGTGGGAGAATTCTCTTGGCATCTGATTTTACAACTGTATTTTTCATTAAAATATTGGCATTAGGTGAGAAATGTGAGTAGAAAACTTGTTTCAGAACCACTTTTCATTGACCTGTATGGTGTGGTTGCAGACCTGAACAGAATGATTCTTCTTTCTCATAAGGATCTCATAATCCATTTTAAGAATCTAAAAAAGTGGCAGTGACTTCCTAGCACACTGAATCATTTCATATGCTTACTTTCAGGTGTGTTGGATATTGGTGACATTGGAAATATAGATGGAAAAGTACTGAATAGAACTCTAAGTAGGGTGAAATAACTCTGATCTTCCTTTTGCTTTGAAAAAAGTGTCTGTCACCTTGAATTTGAAACTCGGTCTTGGATGCTAGAAGCCAAAGAATCTTCTTCCTGGTTATGTTGGTTGGTAGGATATCCAAGAAAATAACATGAGTCCAGTTGCTGTGTGCTCTCCTGAGCAGACCCTTGTGTAAGGTGTAGTAAAGAATGAAGTAAAAGAGCTGACTGAGTCACTGCTCTTCTAATAGAAAGCAAAATACAGACAATCATAGGCCAATAGAGAGAGAGAGGAACAGGCAACAATACGTAAGTCATAGACTCATAGAATGGTTTGAGTTGGAAAGGACCTTAAATATCACCTGGTTCCAACCACCCTGCCATGGGCAGGGACACCCTCCACCAGACCAGGCTGTCCAAAGCCCATCCAACCTGGCTTTGGACACTGCCAGGGAGGGGGCCGCCTCAGCTTCTCTGGGCAGCCTGCACCAGGACCTCACCACTCTCATTGTAAGAAATCTCATAATCTAGATCTACCCTCTTTTCATTTATGAAACAAGAATACGACAAAAGTGGATTCTGAATGGCTTTTCTATTCCTAAAACTAATCTCTTTCTTTCTAAATAGCTAATTTTTACTGACAATCTACTCTATAAAGCCATTCAGTTTTATTATTGAGTAGGGATATTCATTGCTGTCCGAACATTTAGAACTGAAAATTTCCCATTTTACTTATATTCCATATTCTTATTTCCTAAATTAAATAATTTGCTGGTTGACTTAAAATATTAATACCAGATAGAACTGATGCTGTTCAAAAAGTTTTTAATTCAGACAGGCTTTAGGTTTCTAATTACAAAACCTTTCATCTGTCTCGGAATGTATCGGTAAATTTTGCACAGACAGCTATTTGTGGCGTGATATTGAGCTTGCAAGGCACATTGTGACATACGAAGTTTCAAGCCACATGGCATAAACTTTCACTAGCCCAAAAATGCATCAGCATGAGACCAGTCAAGAGGGTGAAAGTCAGCTTAATATGCCAAGATGTACATGAATGACAGCTTGAGCACATTCCTGTATATTTTGGGAGCCAGGCATGAGCTGGGAAATAGTGCATTGCTTCAGTATGAGGAAGAGACTCAGAGCATTCCCTAATTCATGGGGAAAGCCTTTCAGGAAGAAATGAAAAATAACAGATCCAAACACATCTGCTAGAGGTTTATGTTAGGTTTAAGACCTAGTCTGTACACCTAGATGTACACCTACACATCTACACTTCACAACTGTGTTTTATCTGTGTGGGACAGCTGGTAACCATATGTCCAATAGAGCTGCATATATGAGGCACATAAGAATTCAAGAGCCTAGAAAACCAAAGACTTAATACTTAGTATCTAATTTAGGAGGCTGAAGGTGAAAAATTCTTAAAATGCACTTTAGTGCACAGCAGCTACAGGACATTACCAATTTTCTCTCACAAGACAAAAAATATAATTGATGTGGGGATTTTCTTATAGCCCTCATTTATATCTGAAACCTTCTAAGCAAGCACTTATTTGCTCCCACCCTCCAAATCCATCCAGGAGGGTACTCCCAGATCCAAATAGCAAAAGCTTTTCATTACCAAACTAAAGTTTCTTCATGAAATTCAGTTGTGCAGCTTTGCATGGGAGTAAGCATTTGGTGAAGCCACAGCTTCCAGCCAGGAAGCGGCACTGTGCTTGTATAAATTCTCCAGACTGTAAACCACATCCTTTGAGGATCTACGTTCAGTCACTTCAGTTCAGTCCAGACCTTGGTGTACCCTTTCTTACATGAAGCCTCACTACTACGTGGCTGTGCCAGATGTGAATCTCCAACTGCAAAAGCAGTGCCGTACATACATCTAATCCATATTTCAATAAACGTGGCTCATTTATGATCCAGAAGCCCCTTTTACAATTCATTACCAAGCTTTACCTATCCACACTTCTCTGGGGGAAAGCAAAGGGTTTCTCCCCAGAGTAACATCTTGTGGAGGGAGGGGGAGAACTTCTCCCCCCTGCTGAAAAAAACCTCAATCCCACTTCCTTAGTGCTTTTACACCCCAAGGTTTCTATGTCATCCCTACTTGCCCTTCCAGTGTAAACCTACCACAGATTCCTAAACACTTCTCAGTTGAAGTAGTTTGGCCTTTGAACTCTCTTCCTATCAGTGATGGTTTGTTTTGTCAATTGACAATGAGCGAGCCAAAGTGCTGAGGAGACAATTACTGGCTGCTGATGTCCTGATGCAGGTTCAAAACCACAGGGAGGCAACAAGGAATGTCAAGAATCCCAGTGTGCCATTAATGACCTAGCAAAGTAGCAAAAAGCTGTTTAGGCTACTGACAGAAGCTGCATGCAGGTGCTGAGTGTTCACCAAATGAAATAAAAGATGGTCCAAGAGTCTAAGGGCTCGTTCAGCCCCCTGGCTTTCAAAAACTAGCTACTGCTATTAGGCCCTGATCCTACAAGTTGCAACAGGCAGAAGAGCATTTAAGCCCTACCTGCTATGCTAAATTTAAGATCTGGGATCTAAAAATTACTTCAAGCAAAGTTTTCTTGATTCTTCTGAAGATCTGGGCAATAGTTTTAAAGGCAATTTATGAGCCTTTGTGTCAGTTTCAACACCAAACTAGCGCATGAATATACATTACCTCCTATGCTTTATTACTCACAAGGTAGCTGTCAGGAATTTTTTGAGGAAAACATTTTCTGGAGAAAATACTGAAACTGAAATTGGTCTGGGCTCTTATTTGTTCTGTGACTTCCAGTATTCACCCTGTTCTTAAAACAAAACCCTGATCTCTTTAGTTCTCCAGTTCCTCCAAGTCCAAAAGCTTCCTTCCTTTTCTTTTTAATTGCTAGTACAGTGTTTCAGCTATACCTACATAATAATAAATAATCACCCTCTCTGGAACTCAGAGCATGGTAATTGATACGGTATTGCAGAGAACTAGGCTTGCCAGTCACAGAACTATTCTCCAGCCATTCCCTCAGCCCCAGCAGTAAGAACTGTGCGCTTGAAGTAGCCTCTCTTCCATTTGCAGGATCAGCTGCCAAGTGCATTGCTGCTTCTGCAGGGTGGGTGATAATGGAATTGAGACATGAAATTAGACAATGCTAAGTGATCATTGGGTCTTATATACCTCCAGTAGGTGCAGGTTGGATCTACTATGTGTATACATGTTATTCTTTCAATTGCAAGAATATTGCAATTAAACCTGAATTTTGTGCTCAAGAGACAATTGGAAACTGAATGCTTTGTTTATCCAGCTCAGCTAAAGCCTAACCAGAAATGCAAACTCCCCTTTCCCTGCACTGCTTCAGATTTTCTTACTGGCTTTCATTAAGAGCTATATCTGCAAAGAGAGCACAGTTTAGTTTCCACATATGTTCTAATATTAGCCTAATTCCTGCACCTACCATTGAGAAAGCCAGTTATATCTGCTATCGCAGGCACACAGTGTACAGAGACTGGTAAATTCTTTCCTAAAGCCACCTTAACATTTAACCAATACCAGCAGGCACTGTTGGCCTGTTACCAGTTTCATGCCCAAGTCTATATTGTCTTCCAAATCCTGTTTAAAAGGTCAATATCTGCCATTCAACATAAGCACTTGAGTTCTTACTCACAGGCTGTGCTTCTGGATGAATTAATAGCAGGTTGTTACAAGTTCTAGTTGTTTTATCTGGAAAAAATAGAGATTTTGAACACTGCATGGGCATAAGTAATGTTCAAAATCATGATCACCTGGTAATAAGCCCCTTACTTCTTATAAATATTATCAAAAACATTTAAACAGAATTAACTTACAGGTCATCAGGACAATTGCTTGGAGATTCCAGCCTTCCTCCTGATCGTACGTGGTGTAAAACCTCTGTATTGGAGAAACCTGGATATGGCTGTTGACCCAAAGTCACTGTTTCCCACACTAAGACTCCAAACGCCCTAAGAAACACCAACAAAAATAATTAATTACTTTGGTCATCATGAACAATCTCCCTATCAACAATTAAAAAGTTTATAAGCTAAGAATAAGACCCAGATAGAAAAAATAGGAGGAAGAAATTTGAAATTTTTTTTTAAACAATTTATGCATCTTTAAGCAAGCCTCTGGAACAGCTAAAATAAATATGTAGAGCTGACACTTTCTGAGACTCACTGAGATGCAGCTTAGAAAATGTTGAGTGCTCTGAGCTTCCTTGGGCAACACTCTGGTTGAGCATGTCTTCACTTAAATGTTTAGAAACCTCTGGAGTGGAAATGGAGAGGGACAAGTTCTCCTAAGTACCACTCACAAAGCAATCAGCACCTCAGTTGGTTTGGCACAGAGAACTGAAACTACTTGTTTAGATAAATGTAAGAGTGACAGTCAAATGGATAGGCTAGAGGGGATGAGAATTTTTACAAGACTGGTGGACTTTAGTCCTCTATAAGTACCTATGGCTACCAAATCTAAACTTGTGTGAACCCTTGGGTTTGGTTTGTGTATTTTTGTGCCTCCTGACAGTGGGTCTCTGCCTCTTTACCACAAACAAATTCACCCAAATATGCATATTAAGTAAACCTCCACAGCAATGTACTATTACTTTCCCTGAGAAATTTGGGCTTCCAAGTTAATAAAGTCACCAGAAGAGAGTGAATGGATAAGGGGAAAGAATTTGCGTGTAGGAAGGAAATGCCAGTTAACCTAATGGAAAACAATATGTAGCAGCATGCAGGCAGTCAATTCACTGTCCAATCAAGCAAAAACCACATTGTGGACCTAGCACAAAGTTGTTTGAGTGACACTAGTTCTTTTCAGCCAGAATTCAAATCTAGTGCTCACAGCATTGAGAAATATATCCATGCAGGTACTGTCGTAGTGCCAAACCTTTCATTAGCTCATTAAAATATCACTTAGGAGGAAATCTGCCTTGGCCTAATAATTATTAGAGATGGTAATATGCAATCTTATCATTCTACCTGCAAACCAATATTTTCTTGCTGTGGGATTTAGTATTATTCCCACAGCTGTGTGGTTGCTATAACTTACCAGATATCAGAGCGACTTGTAAAGACACCATCAATGAGGCTTTCAGGAGCCATCCATCTCACAGGTAGTAGGCCTTCTCCTCTTTTCCTGTAATAATCATTTCTGTAGATATCTCTGGCAAGTCCAAAATCACCAATCTTTACTATCCGTGAGGAGCTCTCATAGTCCTTCTCAGACACAAGGCAGTTGCGAGCTGCCAGGTCCCTGGTTTGTAAGGCAGGAACAAGAGGATGGAGTTAGCATTGCAGAATAACACAGGTCAGCTGGTTTGACAGTCTCTTCAGAGCAGTGCCAACCTCGAGGTCAGATCGAGAGGCTTAGGACCTCATCCAGTTAAGTTTTGCATATCTTCAGGACTGGAAATGACACAGCCCCTCTTGACAGCCTGCTCCAGTGACTAATCCTACATGCTGCAAACAATATTATCTAAATTCCCTTGCTGTAACTTGTACCTGTTCCTTCTCATCTTTTCCCTGTGCACCTCTGAGAAACATCTGCCTTTGTGTCCTCTGTAGCTACCCATTAGGCAGATGAAGACAGTAAGTGGATCTTCCCACTTGCCCTTCACTTTGTTGCATGGGATGTGATTCTTGCCTAGGGTACAGTGGGTCCTGGACTCAGATGTTAGAGTACCTCACTGTTTTGTGAGACAACTGTAGGTGATTTTTAGCAGAAGAGCAGAACATTAAATTTTATTCCTGTCCCTTTCCCTTCCTGTTACATTGTGACATCTTTCTGGGCATTTTTTTCCCATGTAAGATAAATAGTCCTGATATTGTGGGTAAACCTTGGTAGATTCAGGAAATAAGTTCTGTACCTGTGTATGAAATGCATTTTCTCTAAGTAGACACAGCCTTTGCAAATATCCAAACATATGTCCAAGATGTCAGTCAGTGTCAGTAGGGGACTCTGGAGCTACAAGAAACAAAACCAGAAGTTTTCCATGTCTTCCAGCTTTACAAACTCCAAATGACAACCACTCTGTGCAAAGATGCTATTGTTTCTTCATTTGAAATGTTTAAGGATTTTTTTCCAAAACATACAAAGCACATGTGCAGAACCTCATGTCAATTGAGCAAATGCTAATTGCCAGCAGGGTAAACTGCTCAATCACTGTACTGCAGGGCAGGTGAACACATCCTATTCTTTCATTTGGAGCTAAGAATATCCTGGGACCTTCAGAACTTTTTCTTCACTGCAGTGGATGAAAGAGGACCCTGAAAATTTCCACCCACTATTAGATCAGGTTTACTTGCTGCTCTATTAATCACCATAATATATTATTCTCTTCTAAAAAATGTGAGGATACAGGCACAGGGGCATTATCTTGTTACATGCCTGAACTAGCCTATCATATTCAGGATACCACTGCTATTCAAATACAATTTTTAAAAAACCCCAAAGCTATGACGTCTAATAGCCCAGATACACAACCACCAATATTTGGGATCACTTTTCATGGTATTCACAGAGGGAAGCTCAACAGTCATCTCGTGACTGAAAACTCAATTTTGGTCTGTTGTCTAATGACATCCAATCTTCACGGCAATTCTGAAGCAGTCAACACTCAACATTGAGTTCCCAGGGCATCAGAGAAAAACCTTGCAGCTAGACAAACACCAATCATCAGCATGGCCTTTAAGAAAGGGAAAAACTGAGAAACTGTGGGCAGCTACAGGTTAAAAATAAAGTTTCATGGTCTTTAACTTACCTTTTGCTTTCTGGCTCCTCGTAAATAGCTAAGTAGATCCCCTCCTTCCATCAGCTCCAGTATAAGGTACTGAGGTTCATTTAACAGGCACACGCCAAGTAACTTCAGAATGTGGGGGTGATCAAATTTACTAAAGAGAGGGAAACAACTGTAAGATTACATATGAGAAATGCAGCTGGTTGATAGCTAATAAAGTGCATATAGCTGCAAGTGATGAATGAGCAGTTTGGCCTTTACAATCCTGCAACTACCAACAACATGATTTAGTAACTCACAATGCCTGGATCTCCTCAGTCATGGGGAGAGTTCAGGGACATCCTTTCATAGCACACTGTACTTTGACAGGTTTTCTAATGCTTGCATGCATATTAAAAGCACACTTCATCATATTTCCAGGAAGCAAATAAAGGTAGTCAAACAGCAATCTCATCTAGGAATAACATGAATTGTCTCCTGTTCATTAAAAGTCTCTATATTACTTAAATAGAGCACTTTTCCTATGATATTGACAGTGGAACTGCTGATTCAGAGAGAAGCACAAAGACAAAAGCACAAGGTGCAACAAATTATTTTCACAACTCAGAGGAAAACTGTTTCTTACATTTTCAGGAGAAACATAATATGTGCAAGGAGTGCTTTCAGATATACTAACAATTGCCTGCGTGTGTCCAAAATGATAGGGATTACCACAGAGCACTCAGCACTCTCAGATCGAGCACTTTTCAAAGAATGAAGAGTATTTATTGCCTCTGTCAGAGCCTGTGTTTTTACAATCACATTTCTTGTGTTAGAAAATGGTTTTCCCTTCACACTGCTGTGTGAAAGGACTTGCACCAGCAGTCAAGGGAAACTTGACTCTATTGGGGAAACTGATGGTGTCCAAAACGCTGTCAAATGCCCCAGTGTAAACAAACAAATGAAAGAGAGGGACATTTTCCTTCCAACCTCTTTCAATTCCCATAATCTTAGGTGTGGGCAAAGACTCTAGCAAAAAGCGTGATTTTGAATTTGACAGTTCCCCCCCACCCAGCCCCTAGCACATACCTCTCAATCAAACTTTGTCACTCTCAAGAACAAAAAGAGGGGAAAGGAGCACCTGGTGCTTTCCTTACAGCTCACACAGCCCTTTCTCCACTGAGCTGTCATTCCTTACTTCCCAAGTGATGGGATGCACCCAAGAATTTGCTGCATATATTTACACACAAACAACTCACCAATAACCAATATCAAACAACTTTTGGAAATACAGGCGACTCAATTTCCCCATGATTGTATAGCAATAATGGAAGAAACAAGTAGTCCTTGCTCAACTGAGACAGTATGTGTAACATTACATTCTAAATTTTAATGAACATTCAAAGAGGCAAGCAAAGCAAAAGTTCCATTTAAATATCTAACATCAGGGTCTGTAAACAATCACATCACCTTCTTTTTCTTTTCTGCCCTTGGTTTCATTTATGAGACCTTACAGATGAATGTGAAGAAAAATCATTGAGTCCTCTACAAGGGTACTAAGCCATTCTTTTTTCACGTTTTAAAAATGAAAGATTTAAAGCACGTAAAATATGTGTTTTCTCTTATTGCTTAATAACTACTGGGAATATATAATATTTAAACTGTTATATTCTCTTTGTTTCTATATCTCATTATATTGGTGTACATATGTATCTACATCAGCATTTTAATTTAAATGCAATCATTTCCAATTATATATTTATTCAGGATTTCCAGTTTTGGTTTATTAGCTGCAAGAGGAAAGCAGAGTTGGAGAAGCTCCAGAGACTTTAACTATGAATGCATATTATTTCCATACTACAAAGAAAAGAGACCTTAACTGAGTTTGTGACAGCTAGGTAGACAAGATAGAATGTAGGAAGTTTATACACAACACTTCGTGTGTGTTGTCATTAATTTACACTTAATTGTTGTCATTAATTTACACTTAAGTGATGTGGTTCCATTTTGGTTTTCACAAGCCTCTTATCTCATTGAATGTACAGTGGGAAAAGTTAGGCAAAAAATGCAATATTAAAAAAATATGTAAACACAAAAGAGAATGCTGTGAAACACAAAAGAGAATGCTGTGTAAAAATTTCAATTTTAATAGCACTATGTTTTCTCTACAGGTTATAAACCTCTTAATTTTTTAAAAGATGCTTCCAATTTTGTGCTCATGAAAGAAAGGTCAGAGAAATGCAGAAGTGCACCTGAAAACTAAACCACGCTCTCAGTTTTATGTTACCAGCTGAAAACTTCAGCTCAACTTCCACTTGTTTCTGTGGAGACTATGGAAAAACAGTTTTACAGAATTGTATTCACAGAATTGTAAGGATTGGAAGGGACCTCCAGAGATCATCGAGTCCATACAGACTTTGCTGTGTGAAATTCTTGCACTAGTGACATGCATTATTTTTTGAAGGCTATCTCAATAGGTGTGTGGCAGCCTCTAGTGGTAAATATGCACATTTTAAAAAAAATATTTTCCACAGTAAATTGAAGCTTCAAGGCATCAGCTTGTTTTGATAGGATTATTTTGGCAAAATAAACACATTTTGTTGCCCGACTGCCTTTAACAACTAATTTAGTTTTATGGGAGCAAAGAAGCTGAGGAAGTGTGATCTGGAGGAGCGAGTAGTGAGGTGGATTGTGAAATAGTTTAAGAAAAGAAGTCATTCCTCTTGAAGGCCACCACCTTCACATGATGGTGGCAAAGCTGTCTCTACCTCATTAAGTGTGCCTCCTTCAAGAATTCACTCTTCTCATGGTCTGTTGCACCTTTCTTCAAAGTCTGTTCAACAGAAAGCAAAAGTATAACAACACTTAGGTCACAACCACCATTATCACATAGAGCAAATACAGCAATCAGACATAGACATGGTCTTAAACACACATTATTTTCCAGAAATCATTACAAGGAGAGAGGCTCAGCTGTAAGTGGCTTGCAAGAAGTACTGCCAGGAAATACCCAAATCTGTGAACACCTGTTTCTGTGGTATAACCTCTGAGCCAAGTCTCTCTGCCCATCCCATTCTGTTGCCAGAGAAATACACAGCTGCAATTACCTTGACTGCTACTTTGGATTTTCCACTTCCATCTGCCAGGATATCCACTGCAGTCCCTTCATATACCTCTCCAAATGCTCCGCTTCCTAACAATCTGTGTAAGTTCAGTTTGTCCCGAGGGAAAGCTGGCAATGAGTCAATCTCTGCCCGAGAAGGAAGCGTGCTACAAAACAGCAATACCAGTCACTTGCTCATACCTCAGAATGTTTGAAATGTTATTAAAATTCTACCTCAAATGAATCTGGGACTATTTGTCTCATTAGGTACATTTAAGGGGAGCTCAAGCGAGGCCTGGATGTTTTGGTAAACACCAAAGGTCTTCTTCCTTCCCTGTGTGCTTCCATTTCTTGCCAGTGTGAGCGTGCTGGGTGGGCTAGCGGCAGTTCAGGCCAGGGTGCATGCCAGAGAGCCAACATGGCAGGGTGTGCTTCAGAGCCCCCATGTCCTGCAGTGCAGGTGCAGCCCTCAGTTCCACCTTGAGGTGTCAGGAATGAGTGCACTAACAAAAAGGAGTCCAGGGAAGCCTTCTTAGATGTGTTTGTCCTGAAATTGCCTTATCCAAAAGACATACCTTACAGCATAACAGGCGTTGGCTAGTCCCACTGTCTCAGATGTCCCCCTGAGTTGAGCTAGTTCTTTATCTTCCTTGATAAACACTGTCTGTCCAGGGAAGGCCTGTTTTCTGGACTTCTGTCTTTGCTGCCATACTGAAACAGAAAAGCAGACCCTCAGATATTTCACTCTGAGAGCATCCCAGCATCTGCAGGCTAAAAGACCACAGAGGTGGCCTTCTATTCAACAGGACCCTGCAGCAGCTCAGGTAAGCAAGGTGTTTCTATCTTGCCACCACTTTTTCCCCACAAAATACAGACAACTCCTCCTTGAGCTGAGAAATCAGCCAAGCATCCAATTCTGCATGTGGCAAGACCCAAGAAGGGCTCTGCTGTATCATAGGAAGAGGATGAGGGGTGAGAGTGCAGGACCATCTCAGGGCAATCTTCACATCTTTTTTTCAGCAGCAAAGCTGAAGAGGAAAGAAATGGGACTCTTTGGGTGAACAAATGCAGTACCCAATTTGAGAATTATAAGGTACAAGTTTTTATGAGGACACACAGAAACATCGGAGTTCCTTCTGCATGCCTGTGCTCTCCCTGCAGGAAAACAACAGCAAGAAGTGCCCCAGAATGGAGTGAATTGGTATCCTGTCCTTGATACTGAAAACAACCAGTCATCCCTAGGTCCTCAAAGGATGAGAATATACAAATTTCTACCAGCTCCCACCCTGTGGGTTGTTCAACATTTCCCTAAATCTGGAGACCAATCATCTCCCACCATCTGAACGGCCTTTTACTGAGGCCTGACATCCCAAGGATATGCCAAAAACTCAGCCACATACCAAACCAAAATAGCACAACCACAGTCAAGCCCAGAACAACTCCGATCACAGCAGCAGTGACAATGATGGTGTCTGGAGAGATTATATCATCTGTTAAACAGAAGGGGAAAGTTGGTTAATGACTCTGTACCCAAATTATATCAAAACCATGGAGCTGAGCAAACCTGAGAGAACCCTTGAACTGCCTGGGGTACATGTCTTCTGCTGCACAAAACGTTCTTGTAGGCTGCATGTAGGTGTCTATATCTGGTCAGACTAACCCTCTGCCCCACCTCTGGGCCATTTTTGTGGTGATGTACTGTTTGCAGAGAAAGAGAAGATGCAGAACTGTTTGACCACTCAGGGTGAGATTTTCAAAAGCACCCACAGAGTATACGTCTAACATTCTGGCTGGAGGCTAGAAGTAATCCTCACATCCTTACCCAGTGTGGGAGCTTGTCTTTATTTCAAGAACCATAACATAATGCAGAGTGCAACGCCACAGAGACAAACAGGTATAAATGAACAGAAGTCCACTGTTTCCTGCAAAACAGCCTGGATGAGCAGCTGGGACCACCATGTGTCACCATTTATTACCTCATTACTTTACCTGTGCAGCAACATCATTATTAAAATAGGTCCCTCTTCATAAATTAGTATTACTATTGTGAATTAAAAAAAACCAAAAAGTATTTATTAACAGAGTAGGACATACCTTCACCCAGAATTATATCCTTGCTGGTGTCACTGTATTCACCAAGTCCCAGCACATTTGCAGCTGCTGCTCTGAACTGGAAAGTTCCTTCTAAGTCCTTGGCTGTCCATGTGCAAATACTGGCACAGGAGCCATTGTAAACCACCTCCCACAGAGGTTGCACTCTGCTGGTCTTGTCAGACTGCTTCCTGCATCAGGCACAGCAAAATAACACAGGGACCTCATTAACACAGTGAGGACCATTTAGTCTTTCCCACTCTGCTCTTCACCTCAGTTCCATGGCCATCACAACATCTCTCCAGTTGCGGGGATTTGGCTTCGGAGCAGAAAATTGTACCGTGCCATTTCAGCAATGCTAGGAATCACACATCTTTAGCTTGGCATTGGAAAAGAAATGCTAGAACATTTAGACATAAAAAGTTCCAGCACTCTTTCACTTGTTTCAGCATACACCTCACAACCAAGACTTCAAAATCTTATTTAGCTTTTAGGAAAAAAAATCAATAAACCAACCCACATTTATTTTTGTGTCCTGTTAAGAAGTTTTTCTTTACTGGGCCCAGAGTAATTCAGTGGCTCTTGTGCATCAGGTTTCACAAGCTAAACAGGAAACAAGTCATTGGCAGTGAAGGCACAATTCTTTAGCTAGCCAGTTTCCCATAGTATCTGCTGACTGCTGGCTACATTGCTTCCTTTCCCCATTGGACTGAGATTGATTGCTCACAATAAATTCAGAGCTGATTATTCACCAACCAAAAGAAGACCATGTATTTAAACTTGAAAGGCCATATGTGAAATATCATTTCATGTCACACAAGACCATAATATTTCACATGAAATGACCTTTACGAATATGTCAATCATTCTCCCAACATACTTTAATATAGAAAAAGGTCAAACACTTCTAAACCCGAAAGACATAGGAAAACGGTACGTTCATGTCCTTGCTGTCTACACATCCCTACTAGAGCTATATGAAAAACAGAACTTGTTTAAAAAGGCTATGCAAATATTTTCTAGAATGCAATGCAACCAACCTAGCATTTTTCTACCTGTTGTAAAAAGACCATGAGGCTCAAAGAGAAATTCAGACAGAAATTACATCAGCATGTGCACATTCCAAACCGCAGGAGAAAACTTATTTAATTAAAAAACCCAAACACTTCAAAGATGCATTATGATTTCAGATATGAATATGAAGCTAGAGCCTGGAGAACACAGTGGCTAATGCACAGCCCCGACAGAGGCCAAGGGACTGCCCTTTCTTTACCAATCCGTACCAAGCCAGGCACGAACTGGCTCTTGGCATATCAAAATTACTGTGGTCTCATAGTACGAAGGTCAGTGCTGCTGTATGCTCACAGAACTGTATGGAGGAAGCTTACAGCACCAGGAAAATATGTCTGGGTGAAAACTTATATAGGTAAAGTATGCACAGCTCCACAGCGCTGTCAGCCCTTAGCTTTCATAAGCACAGAGTTGACCAAGGAAAAAGAAATAATAGCTTAATTCTGAAAATTGCTTTCTTCCATCAATCCTCATTTCAAACAATGTCATAGGAATATCTCAGAAAATAGACTCCTGATTTTTAAATAATGCATTAAATGAACTTTGCACTAACTGCCTTAAACAAGACCCCCTCCAGGACCACGGTCAGAAAATGAGAAGCTTCAAAGTCACTGCCCACAGCAATACACTCTGACCTGTCCGTGCAGCCTTTTCAAGGTCAGTGCAGGAATAAGTGTGAATTAGTGCTCTATACATGCCTAATAGTGCGACATGTCTAGCCCAGGCAATCTGTATTTGATGGCAGAGCACTTGAAAAATTACCTAGTCACTCCTTCTCAGTGGGAATTCCTTAGGATTGTTTCTTGCAACTTTATAACATCTTTTCATGAGGCCTTTGAACACTGAGATACTTCTATATACATTTTTGCCCCAAATACATGCTATATGCTTTATAATTTGTGATTTTAAAATATCTCCAATTCTTCTTTTAATTCATCAACATATATCTAAATATATACCTCTAATTCAGTGTTGGTCTGGAAATGTGGTTAGTGTATATTTTCTTCTAAGTTTTCCAGGAATTTCTGGAAATGCTGACTACTTAATTTATCCAAGAAAGTGTCAGAGCCAAACTGAAAGCCCCTGCACACCTGGATTCGTTCTGGACTGCTCCCTCCCAGCAGAATACCTGCACATATAGCTTACCTGCTTTCTAAGATGTAATAGGTCAGGTTGCTTCCATTGTCATCAGCCTTTTCCCACTGCACAGAGTTTTTAGTGTCTTCCACTCTTTTTGGAACTCCTGGCTTACTGGGAACACCAGCTTAGGCCAAATTGGGAAAGAAACAGAACCCTTAGGATGTGTTTATAGCAAGACAAAGGGCTAACAGACACAGAAAAATTTAGATGTGCACATGAGAGTTTAGGCATATGAAAGGATGGAGGAACTACATCAACAGTCCCCATGAAGAATGAATCCTTGGCCTTCTCTTTGCGATGGACAAATTGTAACGTTTTCATTCACATCCAGCCTTTCACCAGTAGTTATGAGTTCACATGCATAGAGCCATTTTGTTTTAGTCTCCCTCACTCTTTCCCTCTGCTCCACTTGGAAGAGAACTTCATTTATTTCCCCCAATTATTTCTGCAGATGCGGTATTGTGCTCTTTATTTTTCAAACATACAGAATTATGGGCTCCTAGTATAAGAAAACTGCCTGCTAAACTTTACAAGATTTTGTGTTTGAATAGTCACATCCTGAAAACAGTCTTAAAAAGCTTGTTACATTTCATGAAGTGCTTACCTGTAGTTTTAAAGCTTGTTGAAGAGGAAGTGCTTTTCACTCCTGTGACATAAACTACTGTTGCTCTTACAAAGTAGTTGGTTGAAGGAAGAGTTCCTGTGAGATTGCATGTGTAAACAAGATCCAAGGTGCACATAGTGCTTGCAGGAGAAAACCAATCACCTTTTATTTGCCACTAGAAAAATAAAACATCATTGTGGTCAACTTTCTTGCTCTGCTGAAAGTGTGTCAAACTACTATTCCTGGGTAGATTAACTACTTTGCCACCTTTTCATATCTTAGGGGGAGATTATGCACATGCTGTTTCAGTCACAGGACTTTGTCCTCTTAGAGACCAAGGACAAGAAAACCCTAGTTTTTTTCTTTGTTTTCAGAAGGCCTACAAGTCTTGGCAGCCACAAAGGACAACAGATTAAGTGACCCCTTTGCACAGCCAAAAGGAGCCTTCCCCTTGCTTATCTCTGCAGCTTGTATTTCTGGGAACTGTAAATGTGCCCCTGAGTTCAGTTTGCCGTGATGCAAGTGGAAGGAGGAGGTTTAGTGAAATTGTTCTATGACATTGGGTTTAGGGAAGGGAAATTTTGGTGTTGCCCTAATGAATCTGATTAACAATATTAAGGATAGTCAGTTTAGCACATGTTCAGTGGTCCAGATATTAAAAGCTGAAACTTCCATCCATGCTGCTGTTGCTGCAGTGCTTACTTTCACAGACTGCACCACCAGACCTGTTTTTCTCTCTGGCATTTTCTCCTAACCTCTATCATATTAAATTCTGACATCAGGTTTGTAGCTGATATTTAATGCTGAAAACCCTTTTCTTCTCTTTCTTGTGCAGAGCTGACATGGGATTTGTATGTACAAGCCAGGTTGAGGGAGGGCAGTGAGAAAAGAGGGAGGGGACTCTACTGAAACAGGAGATGGGAGGAATTCTGGTGGGGTCATCCAGGATGTCCTTTGGCACTATGGAGTATTAAATGCTACAGCTGCACTCCCCCTTGTTCCTGGCAAACACTGCCTCCACCCTGCCCCTTCTGAGCCGCTAAGACTGACGTCACCATGCCCAAATTATCCACTGAGACTCCTCATATACATCCTGCCACCCTGCCCTGCTCACCAAGACAGAGTGGGTCAACTTTGCTCTGATCAGAAAAAAAAATAAGGAGTATTTTTACCTTATACAACTCAAACCAGAAGCTGGTTTCATTGACATACAGAGGAGCTCTCCATTCTAGCTGGAAACTGGTATTTCTGGGTACTATGTTGACAGGTGCAGGTGGAGTCTCAAAAGTTTTCGCGATAACAGGGACACTTTCAGAAAACCAGTTCTCATCAGGATGAAAAGCAAGAACCTAGTAAAGAAACAAATGAACTGTATAGTACCAGACCAGTTGGAACGGTGGCTTATAACAACTCTTGAGCCTTTTCAAACAAGACACTATACAAGAAATATAGATATAGGTGTAGAAAGGTTTTAAGTCTCACAGTTTCAGCATTACACTTCAGTCTGGAAGTTCATGGCCTAGAGCCAAGGCCCTCCTTCAGAGACTTTTCTTAGTTTCTTGCTTCATCTTTCTATCAAGACTCTTTCTAGACCTTTCTTAAATGCCACACACCCTTGGACAGGCACGCAGATGTCACATCCCATGCTAGGCAGTGTTTTAGAATCACAAAAATACAAGGTGAGGAGGTGTCTTCATAGACTTCCTTCCTCTAAACCACACTCAAATATGACTTATATTTGAGTATGCATACTTTCATACATACATATACGTATACAGGCAGGTCTGTAGGTATGTATTCCTGTGCTGGTTTTGGTTGGGATAAAATTAATTTTCTTCCCAGTAGGCAGTAAGTGGTTATGGTCTGGATTTCTGCTGAAAACAATGTTGATATGGAGATTTTTTTCTTACTGCTGAGCAGCGCTTACACAGATCCAAGGCCTTTTCTGCTGCTCACCCCATCAGTGAGAAGGTTGGAGTTACACAAGGAGTTGGGAGGGGGCACAGATGACTCCAGCTGACCAAAGGAGTATCCCATACCATATGACATCATGCTCAGCCTATAAAGCTGGGGGAAGAAAGAAGGGGGAGCTGTATGGAATGATACCTTTCCAAGTAACCCTCATGTGTGCTGCAGACCTGCTTTCCTATGGATGGTTGAATACCTGCCTGCCCATGGGGAGTGGTGAATGAATCCCCTGCCTTACTTTGCTTGTGTGTGTGACTTTTGCTTTACCTATTAAGCTGGTTTTATTTCAGCCCATGAGTTTTCTCACTTTCACCCTTCTGATTCTCTTCCCCATCCTGCTGTGGGGGAGTGAGTGGCTGTGTGGTGCTTAGCTGCTGGCTAGGGCAAAACCACAATTCTCCATTTAACAAAAGCACAAAAGTTAAGACTAGAAGAGGTCCCCTGCATCTATCAGCCAAAAGTTCTCCCTGCCCATGGTTGAACTGTGAAAGTCACTCTCTAACTGTATTTGTGATGCACCTAGTGTGCATTCTGCAGAGAACAAGTTTACTTGGTTGCTTTTGAAAATGTCACTCTGGTGATAGCCCTGCTGTCCAGATACATCATTTATTGTTTTCCTTTTAACCCTTCACCTGTACAGGGAGATGCTGTTTGTTTTATTCTTATGAAAAACGACACATGTGCTCAGGTAGGTGGTACTGACGTTACTGCAGGACGATGCTCCCCTTGCTCTGGCTGTCCAAAATGCCATGCTTCCTGAGTCTGACAGCAGGGGTGGCAGGTGCCTCATGTGTCTACCCCTCAATTCTCACCGTTCATAGCCCAGCACAACTATGCAAGCCACCAAAGTTTTCACGTAACACTGTCATGGGAGTCCTCATGAACTGCAGTAGCTGATGGATATCCGGTCCCACTGTTTCTGCTAGCTATCCTGGGGCTGGCCTATAATTGTTATATGTCCTATTTCTATGAGTTTCCTGTTTCACTATGGTAGTAGAAAAATCTAGATCTTCCTTTGTGTATGACTTGCCTGGACAGTAGAAGAAACTATTTCTATTCCACTGACAGCTTCATATTTCAATGAAATCTGAAATCAGGGGAGTTGCAACTATTCTTCAATATTCTTGTATATAGAAGATTTCTTCAGAGAAAACCAAATAGCCAGGCCCCTACTTGAATTTTAAGTCATTATTAGTCCTCTGCATTTGTTAAAGTATTAACATTGATATACTGTTCTTGTTGTGAAATGTGCTTGCATATTTCACAATATACTTTGATTTTAAATGTGGCTGCTGCAAGACGGAATCAGTCAACTATTAATTCAGTCATCATCTATACATCTATGGATATATCAAACACTCTTGGTTTATTGGAAAAGGAAAAAAAATTACTAAATGAAAAGTTACTTATTAAAGGAAAAGCAGCAACTTGCAAAATGGCTGAGTCTGCTTTTGGAATAATATAGAGAGCTTTCACCTTTAAGAAAATTTCAGATATGTTGCTTTCCTGGGAAAAACATTTATCTTTTGGGCACAACCTATTTGCACTCTCCCGGCCCTGTTTACTGCATTTCACCTAGCCCTTCATAAGCAGGTTACAGTTCTAGGTATCTTCCTGTAAGAACAGAGGACCCCTGTCATTTGACCCTCTCTTAGCATAGTGCATCAAGTATCTGGGCAGTACAGCAGGATTGCAGCAGAAAGTCCTATTTACTCTTGACATCTGTGATGTGCTCCCCAAACAGAAAAGATCTCAGTTCTAAGGATTTGGGCTAAATAACTTACGTAGAAATAAACTGTGATATTTAATTTTCCTTAAGACTAAGGGACTGAGAGAAGCCTGTCAAGTCTCAAACTCGTATATTCAAAATGCACATACAACTTTACAGAGCAGCAGTCTGAAGATTTGCAGATTAGTGGACAAACAGGTGGAACTGTTTGTAATTATACCTTGAATAAATTGTTTGTTCCAGATTGGAGCCCACTCACAGACCAGACAAGTGTCCCATTTGGAAATTCACTTTTTCGCAAGGGTGTTGCTGGGACAGGAGACAGGAAATTGACAGAGATCTGATAGCGAATGGATTCTAGTGGTCCATTTGGCTTTAGAGGCTCACTCCAAGCTATGTCGATGGTGGTGTCAGACAAAACCACTGTCTTGATGGCATCAACTGCTTCTGGTACTGAAACAGAAAGAAAGAAAAAATATTATTCTTTTAGGTACAGATCTCACTAGATGTTGGTTGTTTTATTTTCTAGAGGAGCCACGAAATGTCACCGAGGAAAGAAAAAAAGGTTATAAAGCACATGAATATGATCCATTTACAGGACTGACACTCTGCACGTGTAAAACTTGATTTCTTGCATAGTCAGTCAGTTGCAGAAAAGTTTAAAATATTTTGAGGGGCATTTTAGTATCTCCTTGGTTATCCTACAATGCTAACAGACACCCCCCCAAAAAAAAACCCCAAACCCCACCAACCCAAAAAAACCCCCAAAAACCAAAAAAAAATCTGCTGTCCTATACTTCTACATTTATAGTCATGTCACTGAATTCCTGCTTTCTCTTAGTTTCCTAATTAGGGTCTCAGATAATAGTTGAATATCCTTACTTGAATACACAATAAATAAAGTACCCATGCACTATTCCAATTGAAAAGTCTTTTCTTGAAGAGGAAAGTCTGAAAAAAGAAAACGCAAAATTAAACATTGTTTGCTATCCTTTACAATTTTGTTCAGAAATACATGGCCTGACTGAGCTGGATAAGCAAGAAAATGAGTTGCTGGCCTTATGTCCATGCCAACTGGTTACTCAGTAATTTTTCTGGAAAAAACAACCCTTCCTTTGAAGATTTAAGATCACAGACTTTGAGATGGTATATGGCATGCCCCAGCTCTGCATTACTCTTTTTCCTGTTGAACTGTTCAGATAGGTAAAAAGTTAACAAGTCATTACATTATTTATGTTCCCAGCATATAAGAATGATGGGTACCTATGCTTTAACTTATGCCCTAGTAGCAAGACTGCAGATTATTCAAATAAAATGTGTAGAAGGCGGCAGATTTCTCATTTCACTAGCTAAAATCTATGTGGAGTAAGAGTGACACTCTGTGGCAAAAGCAATGCAATAATTTTTCCAAGCTGTCTTCCCTTCTCATTCCCTATATTTTACTGCGTTCTGGAAAGTACAGATTAATCCAAGCTTCTTTCATTTCATTACAGATTTGAGGGAAAGACAGAGGGAATTCACACAGCTTCAGAGGTGTGAAATAGTGTGCACACTTCAAGAGGCCCTAGCAGCATCTGATTACAATGTAAACTAGCAGCTACATTCATGAAATTGAGAAGGTAAGTGCCAGGACACATATACATTCTGTTTACAGCTGGTTGGATATTTTTTAACAAATTCTGAAAAGCTCTGAATGTTGATACAAACATGTATGAAAAATGTTCAGGCTTTTGAGGCTGGTGTGGTTTTCTGTGGTTGTTGGTTTGTTGGTTTTTATTTTTTCCTAGGGCTTTATTCTGATCCCAACGTTTTGGTTTGCCCCAACTAGAGAAGCCCGTTCTGAGTTTCATGTTTCATTTTAACTTGAGACTGAAAAATGCCATTTCAGTGGAGCAACCCAGTCTCCTATTTCATATGCCACCTTTATGTTTCACCACTGAAAGGGTGTACGTTACTGGAGGATGGCTCAGTTTACCACGCAAAGAAGCAACAGTGTAAATTCCTGCCGCATCCCAATAGTAGTCAATCTTATTCAATCAGTGTGTCATACAAATTTTACAGTACAGATATGGATTCCCATGCAAAGCCTTGAAATCTACTGCTCATAGGCCAGCTTTCCTTATTTTTTTGCAATAAACTCCTTTGGAATATGCTCACAATATTCAGAGATCCACAAAGGATGAAAGCCTTTTTGTCTGATGCTAAAAAACGTGACTTTTAAGAGAAAAAGAAATAACATGGTTGCAAGAGAACTTCCAAATTATAGTTTTTCTGGATCCCAAAAGAAGACTGGCAGTGTGCCTGCACCTCTGTTCCACTTACATTTGGAAAATTAAAAGAGGTTCACCTTAAACTGAGGTTTTCTTAAGGGGAAAAATGTGACTGCTCCCAGGACAAAAAAAAAAAGCAACCAAAGAGGAACCTCTGCATAAAAAGAACCCCTGGCAGCTCACAGGTGCTTTCCTGTGGGCAACAGTGGCAAAAAGAGGTTACTTGTTCTGTGGATGAGCTTTTAAAGCAACCACAGTGTGCCTTCCTAAGAGAAAAAGGTTATCAGGCCCCCTGACATATACTTGTTGCCAGCTATTCTGGATAAAACATTTCCTTAGGCACAGTTGATCAGTAAGGGAAAGAGACATTGACACAAGTAAGAAAAACACAGTGGTGGCTCAGTGTATTTAAATTCCAGTTGCTTCAGCACCTTCTGAAGCATCCAGAAGCCAAGCAGAGGTAGAGAGACAAGGGGAACCCTTAGGACTCCTGCTGGGGTTTAGACAGCCTCAGATGCTTGTGACCATAATATCCCCATAGCTGCACAGTCTGCACATCTGTATGTCAGCTACAGCCAGCCCCGCTGTAGGTGGGTAAGTGAGCTTGCACAGCAGAAGAGCAAGCAAAAGCTATGTGTAGTGCAGGGACTAGCCAGCACTCGTTATAGTTTTACATGTTTTCATGAGCAGAAAACACATGCAAAAGCACAGCATGCTGCCTTGAATGATGTTTTTCTTTCTGGAAGATGACAAGAGCTATAGGGGAACTGGGATGGTAGCTGCACCAAAGCTGCAAACAGGCATAGTGAAGCAGGGAGTGAGCAGAAGCATCTTCCTGCCCTAATTATGGTATTTTCAACCACATGAAGCATCTAGCTCAGACTACAAGTATTCTCAAAGAATAAGGACTGCATATGAATCTCAGTTTCCCTGGTGGCATTTGAGGAAAGCTTCTGGACCATTTTGGCTTCAAAGACAGATTGAAGACATGCTGGCACTCATGGTGCCACTCACAGACGTGCCTCAGGTTTCATCAAGTAAGACAAGATGAGCAGTCAGTAGTTTTGGAATCAAACAGAGGTCTGAACCCACAAACAAACCTAGCATTGCTGGTTTCTGTTTAGTCAGGGAACTAAGAGCACCAGATCTGTGTTCTGCAATGGAAACTTCACAACAGGGTGGAGACAACTATGAAGGTAACGGGTAGAGGATGAATGCGAGAGGAGAAGATGCAGCTAGAAATATACCAGTGACCAGGCAAAACCATAGCTTGCTGTGATCAGTTGGAAAATCAGTGTGTGCTGAGTGGAGTTACAGATCCCTCACAGGTTACACATCAACATCAGAATGGTTACAGAAGTCCCCAATTTCTTTTTCTGGGAAATGTGTCCTAAGCAAAGTTAGTGTGTTGTTTTAATAAAACACCAATGAGTTTTTAATAAAACACCAATGAGTTTTAAATAAAACACCAATGAGTTTTCTAAGTGAGCACTGAAGAGATGGGCAGTACTTTGGGAGTATAGCAACAGAAAGGGAAAGCAGGAAGTGGAGGAGGTGTTAACCTAGACACGTTTCTTGAGGTACATCATCAGGTACCATATCATCATCAGGTACATCATCAGGTATCTTAGTACACATATGCATTATGTGAGGTGAAAACTGGCTTTATAAACTAGACATCCTACAGAAGTACAAGCTGAGCTATCAAATAAAAAAGAACCAGCTCGAATAAAATTTAAATTGCCATCACCACACTTTCTTTTCTCTTTTCTTTAGTTTCTCTTTCCTTTTTTCCAAAGCAACTTTGTACTCAAGAGAAAACTGTTAAAATAAAATACACCTTTCACTTGCCCTGCATCTTGTCTCTTAAAGACAGCACGATGTGCAGGTTTTCCCCCAAATGTAGACTTGGCTTGTCACTCTGTGAATGCTTCCTGCTTTTCCAGAAGGTGAGATGTGTTCCTGTTGTCCTGTTTCAGGCTGCAGCTACCTGCTCCCTTTCACTGCTACAAACTCTTGTCCCTGTCCTCTTCTATTGCATCAGCAGGTCACACATCATCAGAGAGTACAGAGGCAGCTCCACTCAAACACAATTACATTTGGCCTCTTGCCATCATATCTTGGCCTCTTGCCTCCACTTATACCTCGTTCACCTATTTACTCCCACTGAAGGTTCTTAGCTTCCTTCTGCAACACTTAGATAAATTTACTGATGTATGTATTTATTTTTAGGTAGTCCCTGACCAGTTCGCTCTCTGCCCTAAACAACACAGTGAATATTTAGCTTTCTTCTTCTAGTGTGAAAGGGGATGAGAAGGGCACAACAAAATTCTGGAAACCACCTGAAAATGTGCTATTAGCACTCAGACCAAGAGAAGTAAAAAATGAAGAGTTGTATATTCAGCCTGGTTCACAATAAATGAAATCTGCATTTCCCTAAGAAACACTAAATAGGAGAACAATGTCAAGCCAAGGGGAAAAACCTTAATGCTGAATGAATACATAGCACACATATTTAAACATACATAACCACATATACATTCAAATACAACTTATTAAAATGTGGCCCAAGACAGAAACTGCAACTGTTAAGCCACGATAAACCGTTGTTTATCTTTCCTCAGGAAGCCAAGGAGCAAAAGCATTAAAGAATACACATCTTATGAATCTTACAGATTCATTGAGTCTCAAAGTCAAGACCTTGTGGAGATCTACACAGGTTACATTTTAGGCAGAAAATTCTTCTGCTTTCTGACTTGCAACCCAAAGCCACACACATCTTCCTTTAACTGAGATGATAATTCTGCTCAAAATCAGTATAAAATATGAAACAAACCTCCATATAGTGTTGTGACAATTGTCTCTGTTCCTGTAGGCATCACCTCCTTATCTGAATAATAGTTTTTCACTGCCACTTGTATGACATAACTTGAAAATGGCTGTAAGTTGTCTATGGTGGCTATACGACCCTGAAATTCCTGCAATTCGAAATCAAACAATAAAAATGTCTTCTTAGGAAAGAGAGTTGTATATCACACTGCTCAGCTGTCAATGAAATGAATGTTAAAAAATAATCAGCAATGGTTTTGTATTCCAATACATTTCAGTGTTTAAAAAAGCATATTTAAATGATAGTTTGGGTAATAGATTGCTAGACAAAACACATACCAAAAACCAAGTTGAGATGCAATTAATGTGGCTACAAGAGCACACTGTTCAGCAACTGGTACTTAAATTGGAAATAGCAAAGCAAAAAAAATATATAACCACAAAAATTACTAAGGCAAGTACAAGTACCACAAACCACGTAAAGGCCAGCCATATGGGTGCTGGACTATCACTAGAGTTATTTAAACAGACTATTATCACCCACAACTGCTCTTACAAGTAGAAACCGAAGACTCATTTCAACAGGATTTTAGCAAAGGCAGGTTAAAAAGTAGAGTACTTGCACAAAGGAAAACCGAGGAATCTACAGTTTAACAAATACCACAGAGAAGGGGCAATTACTGCCTGGGATGTAGAAGGGGAAAAACTCCCTGACAGAAAGTTAGAGAATGTTTTACAAAATTCCTAGAAGTGATATCACAATCCCAGTTTGCAGATGATATCATGTGCATTTTTGTTCCAAAATAGCCATACCAATGTCTTGTTCTGTAGAGCAGGCAAGCGGTAGCTTGAGTTCCTGCTGTTGTTAGTCATTTGTCGGAGCAATAGCAGATATGTCGGTATAGGCAGTGATATGCCAGGGCATAGCTGCTGTGGTGTGACAGATGGCAAGCTTAACGTAAAACTGGTGTTTGTCGTCTCAAGGATAGTCAGTTTCTCAGTGTCTGGCAACAGAATCAGGCATCTTTTATCTAGGAAAGACATTAAAAAACCAAAAACACATTGCTGGACCAATCCAAACTTGCATAGGATTCTACCACCATTCCTATGAGAAAACATAACCACAAAGTATTCGCTCTGTTTTCACAAATATAAAAAGAAAAAAAAAAACCCACCTAAATATACTTTATTTGGTTACAAAAATAGTGTTCATCAAAGTCAAGCCTCATTTAACTTTGATGAGATACAAATTTATTAAAGAATTTATGTTCTGTAAGTACCTAAATACCTTGGAAATCCAGATCATAGTTGCTGTGCTGTCAAGGGCAGTACACACTGAGTACAAACTTGCTTGTCATAGGAAAGACAGATATGCAGAACAGAGTACCTTTCTCTAGCAATTAAATGTTATCTCTCTTTCCTTCTAAACAGCTTTTCATGCATAAAGATCATAGTAACAACAGGGAAAGGGGAGACAAAGTTTTGAAGGAGAAAAGGAGTCAATAGAGAGACAACAGAAAACTACTCTGATAGCAAACAAAAAGTAACAAAAGAAAACTCATCATCAACTGGTGTACTTTTAAAAAAAATAAAATTAAATGGACTTACTGCCAAGAAGGAAAAAATTAAGGCTTATGCACGGGCAAGGTGGTACAAGGCCAAATGCTTGTCCTCAGGCCAGAACAACTGACCTTATTGTTGAGATCTTTTCTCCCTAAATGAGCAACCCTACCATTCCTACCAAAGTCAGGTTCATGCATATAAGAGAAGGAGAATACAAAGTCTGTTCAACAGAAAAGTGTAAGGTTAAACCTTTGTCAAATTTATAGTTACTTAGAGCAGTAAAATTCCCATGGGAAAAGTCCCAGATGGAATGAAGAATTGAGTCATTACCAGAGTTAAAGTTTCTGTCAGGCAGTTCCATAGAAATGTGTTTACCTTGACAAGAAAATCCTTCACTACATATTCAGTCCCCTTCCTCTTAACCCTGAAGAGAAATCATTCTCTCACAGAATCTGTGACAGGACAATAATTTTCATTGAGTACTTCTGATGTGTTAAATGATCAACTGACATCACATCTCTGGATGGCAATTAAATAGGTTAGAATGAAAGGAAACTCTAGCAGTACTCCTTGCTCGCATCACTAAAGCAATAAAAAGCATGTCAGTCAACCTAGTTGGTCTTTGCAAACATCACTTTTTTACATACACAACTTTTGCTTTCAGTAGGGAGAAGAATATTTTTTTTTCCTTACTTTAGTATATTCATTTACTTTTATCTTAAACTTTTATGAATAATTGTGTGCATTGCTCCCCCTGCAAATGCCAAGGATGTGTATTGCTCTGAATATACTTGCAGCAGTCAATATAAATAAGATCTCTGTGAGGATCTCTGAGTAGAAATAATCCCTTTGGACTGAAATTCAGTTCTTCCCTTTCTACCTGAGCTAAGCATGGGCTTTTGCAGGAAACGCTATCCCTGGGGACATGGAGTGGTACATTCTGTATCAGGGCAAAACCAGGCTCCTGCACCAATGCCAAGCCCACACAGATCTCATGGGAACAAACTTGCCCAAACTGCTGGTAAGAATAGCCTGAGCATTGGTCAGAGTAGCTGCAGGCAGGAGTAACTTACTGGCTGGCCAAAACAGTGTAAAATTATTTTATTCCAAAGAAGACCATCCTGCTGAAATATTCTCCTGTATATTTATCAGATAAACTGAAGTTTAAGAATTATTTTGGGTATATTCATCACACTGTTCTAAACCTCTGCATTTAAAAAGACAAGCCCTGCAGGCACCATGAATCCTAACTAGAAATTAACACTAATTTTTATTTGTTTCATTACCATTCTACAATGGTTTGTTTAAAGTAGTAGAAGTTCTAAGTGAAGCCCAGTTCCAGTATAAGGCAATCTGGAATTACCTCTCAGGTACTTCTTTAAAAATCATTTTAATAAGCACTGTTCTTATTTCTTTGTCTTTGAAAGACCAGACTTGTGAACAACACCAGAAATATATATCACAAGGATCATTATTGAACTCTTGCTACAATACTTTGTGAACACTTTTTCTCCTTGCACATCCTTTAATGTTCACCACCTTTTACAATTTTCCAGGTTTTGACCCAATTTTGAAAATAGGGTTTGGTGTTGATATTCTACACCTTGCAAACACGGGCAATATTCATCATTATCACAACTTCCATGTGATCAAACACAAGGCCAGTCCTTATATTCTTCCTTTCAAAAATGTGCACAATGAATTGTTTCCCTCTAGAAGGTACCTGAATCCATTAAAACATACTTTACATAAATGCACATAGGATGATCTGCAACTCATGTTTTTAAATTCATTTATTACATTTACAAAACAACTCAAATTCCTTCTACCTGGATACAGTTGTGCCGCTGAGCTGTAGGCTAAGATTTTTAGCTCATGGTTTGCTCTCTTCTGCAGAAAGTGTCCTGTGGTTTCTTTATTCATTAGCCAAATTTCAGTATGTTCCTTTGATTCAGTGGTCCAGTATATAAATTTCTTATCTACTGTCAGGCTGCCAATTTTCATACCTGTAGGAAAACACTGTATAGTTAAGCTTCGGAATAAACTCTGAGCTTACAATTTCACAAGAGCAGATGGGTCCTTGATGGGACCTTGATGGGTCAATAAGGGCGAGTATCCCGGTTAAACCGTATCTTCAAAGACCTCCCCTGGAAACCAGATTTCTGAGATTTCTCAATAGGTCTCATGAATCTGAGACACTTTATTATTTCAGTTTACAAGTGTAGATTTGAAGGCTTTTTATTACCCATAATTCTGAGAACTGGAATCCAATTGACAAACACCAGAAAGCGAGTAGTCTATAACTAGACTCCAGAATCAAACTGAAAACTGAGAAACCAAGATTAACTGTTTCCATCACAAGAGCAACACAGATAAGTTGCCTTACAAGACTCTATCTCCATGAAGTACCCTCCCCACATATTGAAATCTGCAATGACACTTTCAGTAATAACATAAGATAGTGGTGTGTGTTTTCATTGAGGTAAACTGTAATAGGTGTCTTTAATATGAAACCCTGGCAAAATAACACCTTAGTATTATGAGTGAAATCTATAGACAAGTAGCATTTGAGGCTGTAGCATCTCCATTTGATTTACATTTTACTAGAATACATGTTTTCATCAGTAAATATCCTCACACTGCTCTTTCTCCTTCTTTGTATCAACAGGGCTCACAGCTGGAAACACAGAACACATTTTGTCCAACTTGCCTATAGGTGAGTCAATTTTATAAAGAAAGTGCTTCATGAATGCTATTTTGCTGAAAATAACGTATTGTCTGATGTAAGAGACAGCAATAGTCACAAAATACCTAGAAAAATAACAGCACTCAGACCTTGAAAATTTGGTATTTTGGTGATTCTCCAGCAGTGGCAACCATCCACATCTGAGGCCCATATTTCAACTCTTCCTCTGACAAAGAGCAGCTGATGATTCTTGGTGTCAGACACATCTATACTCATAGGTCTTCCCAGCTCCACTTCTGCCATGTGACAGGTGCAGTAGTTCCTCATGTGTTCTTCTACTGATAGGTATCCCAAAACATGGTGCACGGTGTTGTTCTGAATATCGTAATAAAACATGCGGCTGCCATAATCAAGCTCTTCCATCCAGTACAAGCGGCTATCAAATAAAACACATTGCTTACAGTAGAAAAACCTCAATCTAAGCAATATGCCCCAAAATGCAGTCCGGTACATGACTACAGTCACAAACCTCCCAAACATTTAAAATAAGGTAACTACAGCAGCATGCTAGCAGAGCGGTTCCAGGTGGAATCATAGAATGGAATCATGGAATGGCAAGGGTTGGAAAGGATCCCAAGGATCACAGAGCTCCAACCCCCCTGCCACAGGCAGGGACACCAACCTCAGGCCTGGATCTACACAAGGTTGCCCAGGGCCCCATCCAACCTGGCCTTGAACACTTCCAGGGATGGGGCGTCCACTACTTCTCTGGGCAGCCTGTTCCAGGACCTCACCACTCTTTCTGTAAAAACTTCCCCCTAATATCCAATCTAAACCTTCCCTCCTTCAGCTTTAACCCATTCCCCCTTGTCCTGCCATTATCTGCCCTTTTAAAAAATTGATTCCCCTCCTGTTTGTATGCTCCCTTCAGGTACTGGAAGGCTGCAATGAGGGTGTTTAAAGGGTATTTTCAAGTGGAAGGTCACAGTAACTGACTATTCTAGACTAAACAATTACCATTAAAAAAAATGTTATCTGATGCTGACTTTCATTTGCATCATATAAAATTATGAATCTATCAGTTTTAAATATAATTTAAAATCTCTACTCAAAAGCAGGCGTATTTTTTTGAAATTAGCTATGTTCAAGCTCAACTAGCAGTACAAAAGTAGAACGACATGCAGAAATTTCTGATATTTACACAATGCAAAAGCCTCATATACTGAAAAAAAAGTCCTTTTTGGTCCTTAGCAGTCGATGACTTAATGAAAATCCTGTTTAAAAGATTATTTTAAAAGTTATTAGTAATATATAATTTACCTTAAGAAAGGATATGACAACAAGGATGATACAGTTGAATTACTGTTACCCAACTGTACATTCAAGGCTTCTAAAGATTTTATCTTGAGCTCAAGATCAATAACAAATATTTGAGTTCCATTCTGTGGTGTTTTCAGGGCAACAAAGAGACGTCTTGCAATCCAGTCAACTGTGATGGCTGTGGCATTGTGAAGATACTCATCTTTGAAAAACTGAAGAAAAAAAAGTAAAGACAGTATTAAAATTGGTTGAAAGCAGTGTTTTCCCCATGATGCTGAGACATCGTGCAATTAGTTTTGCTTCCGAAATAATTTCTACTTGGCAAGGGTAAGTCAAAATAAAAAAGGATATTGTGGAACAAAGACTCAATATTTTTATACAAATAAAAACTATTGTTTCACAAATGCTAATTGTTGCTTCCATGTTGCTCCCATATTCTTGAAATTCGAATTAAATCAGAGTAAATTAAAGAACATATTATACCATAATAAATGTCTTATGCAATAGTGTCAATTCAAAATTAAATATCTGTTGAAGTATCTAAAATTTTACCAATGGCATACTCTGGCCTATTCTAAGAGCTATAGATGACCAAAAAAATGAAGTCCAAATTTTATTATGTGAAGCATATTTTTATTGTACCACTAAAAATGAAAATTATCTATCTAATCTCTTTCATATTACATCTCATACAGAATTGTAGGGGTTGGAAGGGACCTCCAAAGATCATCAAGTCCAACCCCCCTGCCAAAGCAGGTTCCCTAGGACAGGTCGCACAGGTTGGCATCCAGGCAGGTGTTGAATATCTCCAGAGAAGGAGTCTTCACCACCTCCCTGGGCAGCCTATTCCAGTGCTGAAAAAGCAACATGATGAACAAAGCACATTTAATGGCAAAATCCAGTGGGAAAACCAGAACTGGGAAAAGAAATTTCTTAATGACAATTCTGTGATTTTGTGATAATTAGATCCAAAATAATGACAATAATGGACACATATTTTCCTAGAATCTCTTAAGAAAGGGAATGAACAAAGGAAATACCTGAAACTTTGAAGTACTTCGTATATTCAGAAGTAAAAGAGAATCTTCTACGATATAGTACACTTTGTCATCATCAGCAGTATAACAGATGTCCTTTACATTTGTCTTTGCTGAAAGTTCCCATATGGTACAATTATTGTCTATGTCAGTAAAAACCAACTTGTTGGCAGAAACAGTTAGAAGAGTTGGGACAGGGAAAAGATCTGGAAGGAAAAAAAGCACAGCAGAATTTACAAAAACCATTCTAGACAATAGCAGTCATTCATAAAGAAAACAAGTACAAGATAAAAATAAATTATGGCCCTGCACAAATTACACTTGGGTGTATGTCACAGGAAATAAATAATGAGATGCTTTCTTGTCATCACATGCAAACTCCTGATTTTTTCAATGGCATTGTGGATGCTTGCCTAACAAACTTAAGCCTAGTAAAAGCAGATTTGTTTGCTTAATTACTTTTACCAGTCCAGCTAAAATAGCCTATGATCCCTAACTCTCCTGGTTTCACAGAACAAACAGAAACATGCTATGATCTCTACAGTATGTGGGTTACAGGCCAAAACCCTCTGCCCCATATTACCCTGGGGTTGCTTAGACAAGTTAATTTAGCCTAGTTTTGAGGAAAGCCTTGAAATTCCTAAAATTTTATTTAATGATATGAAATGTGTTAATCATTTTGTGCCTAAAGCTGTAACTCTTTCCTCTGTAGTGTCTGCAAACAGTCACGCAAAGTGTCAGAGGCTGTTTATCAGATTACAAAATTCCTGTACTGTTGATTTCACCACCTATTACACACAAACCATGAGATAGCATCTAAGTCATCCATACCTGATGAATTCCTCTCTACTATATCAGACAAAGGTCCTGGGCCCACAGAAGTGAATGCTTGCACCTGTGAGAGAGGAGATGGTTACATATGTTAAATAGCAACATAAATTGCTGGGTTCAAGAGCATGTAAAATTATGGTCAATGACAAAAGCAGAACGAGATCCTCTGGCTGCTCAGCTAGGAATATATGTGTGTGCTCTGTTTGACCTAAGGCTGTGCTGGTCAGTTCGAAGGCAACATTCATGACTGGGCCATGTCTACAAAAAGAATTTTAAGCAGTGGTCTAGAGAGCGACGATTCATGCTGAATCTATTGGTTAGAGCTCAAAGGATACCAGACAATCCTGTCTTCTCCCATCCTGCAGACTGAAGCAGTTCCTAGTGTTGATTGATGCTGTTCTATCACTATGATGTTCTCCCCTTTCAGTACCTGATTCTTTACATGCTCTCATGTTTTTGACTTGTGTTCGAGCGTGTGTTCTGTATGTTTCAAATCTTTTATCAGAATGAAAACATGAGCTCTTGACGACTTTTAACATGTATCTTTTATGGAAGTCTCTTTTATGGAAGCCGTGTGAGTCCTTGCACTCCTCCAACAGGGGAAGCTAACAGACCACGGCTTGGACAGGAACACTCTTCACTGGGCTAAAGACCGGCTGAATGGCCAGGCCCACAGAGTGGTGGTGAATGGAATTAAATCCAACTGGAGTCGGTCACAAGTGGTGTTCCCCAGGGGTTGGTACTGGGTCACATCCTCTTTAATATCTTTACTGATGATTTGGGTGAGGGACTTGAATGCACCCTCAGTAAGTTTGCAGATGACACCAAGCTGGGGGGAAGTGTCAATCTGCCAGAGGGTAGGAAGGCCCTCCAGAGAGACCTGGGCAGGTTGGATGGATGGGCAGAGGCCAATGGGATGAAGTTCAACATGGCAAAGTGCTGGGTCCTGCACTTTGGTCATAACAACCTCAGGGAATGCGACAAGTTTGGGGCAGGGTGGCTAGAAAGCTGTACTGAGGAAAAGGATCTAGAGTGGTTGGTTGACACTCGCCTGAACATGAGCCAGCAGTGTGCCCAGGTGCCCAAGAAGGCCAATGGCATCCTGGCTTGTATCAGAAATAGCATGGACAGCAGGTCCAGGGAGGTGATCATCCCCCTGTAATCAGCTCTAATGAAGCTGTACCTCAAATACTGTGTTCAGTTTTGGGCCACTCACTACAGGAAAGACATCAAGGCCCTGAAGTGTGTACAGAGAAGGGCAACAAAGCTGGTGAAGGGTCTGGAACAGAATTCTTACAAGGAGTGGCTGAGAGAACTGGCACTGTTTAGCCTGGAGAAGAAGAGGCTCAAGGGGGACCTTACTGCTCTCTAGAACCACCTGAAAGGAGGTTGTGGCGAGCTAGGGGCCAGCCTTTTCTCACAGATAAGTAGTGACAGGACAAGAGGGAATGGCTGCAAGTTGTGCCAAGGGAAGTTCAGGTTAGAAATTGGGGGAAATTTCTTGTCAGAAAGAGTGTTTAGGCATTGGAACGGGTTGCCCAGAGGGGTGGTGGACTCACTGTCCTTCACACGTTCAAGGAAAGGTTGGGTGAGGTACTTGGCTAAACGGTTTAGTAAGTGATATAGGTGGTAAGGGGATGGTTGGACTAGTATATCTTGGAGGTCTTTTCCAACCTTAATGATTCTATGATTCTTTTGACCTATGTCTCTGTCTTAATGGGACACCCTCCACCAGCTCAGCCAAATCAGTGTTGAACTTGCAGCTTGTAGCAGTAGCTTTGGGACACCTCTAGCAAAGTTTCTTTTGGGTGTTACCAAGTTTGCAGCATTGTTTTGCACCTTATTTAGTGAACAATACAACATGTAGAGAGGTTAATGCAGGTATCCAAAGTTGAGTCAGCAGTTCCACAAGCAGAAACCACAACTTCTTGCCCCAAGCCAAATACCATCTCCTAAGCATACAGGCTGCACTGATAACATCTACCATCTAGCATGAGATAGGGTCAGTATTTTTTCATACCTGAAACCTTACTCTGAGGCTAGGAAGCACATCCCCAGGAGAAAAGAACATCTGGGTGGGTTTGATGTTGCTCGCATTCCACTCCTCCTTGAAAGTGTTAGCAGTGCCATTCTGACTCAGTAACTGGTAGTAAACCCTGAACTGCGTTAATACTCCGTTCTCCCTTTCAGGCCTGTCCCATCTGAACTCCACAAGGACTTTCTCATCACTTTTAGATAGGGTAAGTTGTAACACGTATATTCTGGGGTTTGTAGGGGCTGAAGGAACTGTGTTAAAAAAAGAAGATAAAACACACAGAGTAAGTACTCCTATTAAAACACAAACTCTATTTCATAATTCACCCTTTTAGTTTCTAGCCTGAGCTTTACAACCCCAATGCTGAACACAGACAGATAGCAATTGATGAGGGAATAATATCTAAAACTTCATGGCAACTCCTTTCTGGTTTTCACTGGTGTGCAGGCATCCAATTTTAACTTGCTTAGCAGAAAAAAAAAAAAAAAAAGAAAAAAAAGAGCTATAAGAACAGAGACAAATGCACTTCACACTCAGACTGGGACATATCTATTTAGCTAAGTCCTGTAGGTAACAAAGGAGTGGCAAGAATCCTCACATTACAGAACATACTGTATTCATCTCCCAGCCACTTCAAATTCTACTGCAGTTCAGAAGCTTTCTCAGTGCTCCCATTACTCAGCACAGTATTTTAGCTGGCATAATTTTGACCTGCATGAGTTCAAAAATAAACCCTGAAGTTAAAAGTAAAAAGTACACAACCTTTATTAAAAATGTCATAAGTGGTTAAACATGTAAGATGCAGCCTTTGATGGTCATTTTAATGTATCTTAATTTCTCTTTCTTGCTTATAGTCATAGGCATGTGGTGAATATGCTGTCATGCACTTTCTGTTCCAAATTCTATTGCTGCAGCTGTGTGCATTTATATGTGTGTAGATAACTGCCAAAGATACTCAAGAACATGTCCTTGCAACTCTGCCTAGAGCTGACTAGCCCTGAAAGCTGCTTATTAATCTCTAGTGGTTCACTTGCTGACACAGATCTGATCCCAGTACCTACTACAGGTGAGGAATGGGACTTAAAATTCTGGTACCTCCTTCAGGGGCTTGAAGGAAAACAGATGTTGGTGCTGCCTTGCCCCAGTATGTGTATGGGGTGACAGTAAAATCAAAGAGTGCAAATGGTTCCAGCCAATCAACTTGGTAGAATGGCACTGTCAGGTTATGGGAATAGAGGCACCCTTCACTCTCCAAAGTCTGTGAATGAAATAAAAGAGAATAAAACAAAGCAAACCAATATTTCCCCCCACCCTACCCCCCCCCCCACCCCGTCTCAGAAAGCCCTTCAGTTTTCCAAACACCCCCTCACCAGGCTGGTCAACTAATTCAAGACAGAGCTGCTCTTCCTTGTTTCGCCAACTCCTGTAGCACTATAGCAATGCATACCAATCTGCTAGCAATCTGCCCTTTCAATTTAGAGAACAGCTTGCCAAATGTGCTAAAATTAAGTGCACAGGAAGGCTAGATTTCACATTCAGGCAAAGGCTGTCCCATTGGCATCTCGGAGGACACTTCTGTCTCTGAGTTACTGTGAAAGGCTTTCTCACACTTTGAGCACCACAAGCTCCTCACCCGCACTTCACACCCCAGTAGCCCAGAGCTATTGCTAAGCCCATGTTCCTCCCATGCTGGCCCCAGTGATGGAGAAAGAGGACAGCTTGCTTTATATTTACAGTTCACTTTGGTTACTTGACCGCTTTTTAAATGCTGGAGAAGAAACAAACTGTATTTCTGTTTAAAAATAGATACATTGGCAAATAGATGCAGTAATGCATGTAGCTAATAAGGATTGCATGACACGAATAACCTTACTTGCAGAACTTTTGATCCCACGCAGTAAAAGACAGTTCCCCATTCCACATTTGTGGAGGGGCTCCAAGTGATGTGAAAACTTGAAGAATTTCCTTTAATCCTGAAGGAAGACTCAGGCACTGAATCTGGAACCACTTTTGGTGGAAAAGAAAAATTTCCTGTCCATAACGAGAGGAACAAATAATAACAATGTAAAGAATATGAGGAATTGGTAGACTTAAAACACTGAAATGCCATGGAAAATCCTGTATCTTGTCAACACTGAACAACACCAACATGTTAGCCATACCCATCAGCTTTTACAGTTGCCCATTACCCAGGTATAGTTTGGTATATTTGTATAAGTTGCTGTTCTGATCTTTTGTCAAATGACTAAGGAATAAAAAGAATGAAGAATTACAGCCTGACAGTGAATACCTTTACTGAGGGTTTACATAAAGAAAATAATGTACCTGGCAAAGGTTTAAGTGAGGTGTGAACAAGGGTTAAGGCTGCAAACTTCGCTGGCTGGGAGAAGGGAATGCTAAGGCTCTGGTTGACTTCCTGCGTTGTAATGAACTGGAGACTATTAAGCCAGAAGAGACGACCACTGTAGTATTCCAGTGCACTCTCAGATATTTCTGAAGTACTCCATGCTGCAAATTCTGTGATGATGGCATTACCACAACTGTTAAAATATGTAGGAAATGAGCAAACTGAAAACACACATGTAGAGACAGTAAGATTTATGCAATCTTTGACACACGACTTTCTCATCATTCAAATTTTTAATACTCATGTAAGAGGCAGGCAAACAATTAAAAAAAAGTTTTCTTTAAGTCCTCTACAGCAGAACACTTGTCAGGATGGCACACTGTGGCAGTACCTGCAAAACAAAGCCTTCATTCCCTTTATTTCATTAGAAAACAATTATAAAATGGCCTAATATTCTGAAGTAGGGATTTGAAGAATCAGCCCACCTTCTGTCAGTAATTCCACTGAAACAGTAGAGTCTACTTCACAGCATGAGATTCATTCCACTTCATCAGAGCAGATCCCCAGATAAATTTGACCCTGCTAGTTTCCTTCATAACCTTCCATTATTTATTAAATGTTATTAGCATTTTCTTCCACTGGCATCACTGGTGATTTAATCTGTTTTGTTACTTCTGTGTCAAAATTTACAGGCCATTTTTGGTCCTAATTTATCTTCTGGGTAACAGATTAAATATGTTGTAAGAGGCATCATTTTGCCATCTCAGAAATGTCTTTCAGCTTAGACACATGCTATCCAAAACAAATTTGGAAAAGCTTTGACACGCCATCAGGTCCATTAGGATGGATTACTTCTAATCTCTCTATTCTGGCACGCCAGCGACAATGATTTATGGCTGCCAATTGGTTCACAATGGAGCTGCACGTTCCAGCTAAAACTAATCAACATATTTTGATTCTTTGAATGTTTACCATTAATCATAGCAAGTATAAAATCAGTCAGAAAATTCAGCTGATTCCACATAAAGCCAGCCTGCAACATTATGGGCATATGTAAATACAGACATTGTTCAATTAAGTTTAAGACATCTAATCTAATGCTTAGAAAAAATGAAAAAGAAAAAAATAAGCCACTCTCCATATGAAAAGGAGCAAAAATGTAGTTTTATGAGCTACTACTCATCATGTGCTTGGCACTTACAGAAGGTCTCAAGGTCTTAGTATATATTTGAACTGACCCACAAACATGGGCTTGTTTTGATTTTTTTTTTTTTTAAATTTTGCCTTTCAGGAATAATGAAGCCATTTCATGCTCAGGATGATCAAGAGGAAAGCCTGCTGAGTGCTGATTGCTCAGGTGAGAAAGTGGTGTCAGCTCGAGTCCGAAGCTCCACGTCAGATGCACAAGTCACAGCTCTAGGCACTTGAAGTGTCAGCTGTTGTAAATGCCAAGATAAAGTAGACAATAAACAGTGATTACTTCCTAAAGCTAAGTCTAAAAATTGATGAGCATGACCTCAGTTCAGTTGAGCATCTATACGGTGTTTCTCTCACTGTAAAACAGTGTCAACAATAATGTCAGCGTGTAGTTTGATAGCAGCTAGGTGTGACTATTAACTCTTCATTTGTTTACTGTTAAATTAGTAAGTAGTGTGGCCAGCATTGCACAAAATCTGTTTTTAAGGAGTATCACAAAAACTAGAAAATGCAGGCTTTCCTACCTCTGTCACACATTTACTTACCCTTCATTGCAAAGAGTAGCTCTGTATAGGTTTAGACATAGACTATCTTGCACAAGCCAGTAAAGAAAACTATAGGTTAGATCCAAAGTTAAACCAACCACCTAAGGGGAAAAAAAAAAAAAAAAAGAAGTCAAAATATCGGTTTGAACATGCCTTTGCTTCTGAGGTAGAAGCCCTTAGGTATAACTGTCTAGACAGCATCAGGAGGAGCACTTTGGCAAAAATTACATTACTATGAACACTTATTCTAACATAAAAATAAGTAGTGCTAGATAATAATCAGGTCCTTGGTGGACACCTATTTATAGCAGCTGATGATTTTCTAGATAGCATTTTATGAGCATCTGCCACAGTGTTCATCCCTGAAGTATCCGAGTACTTCAGATATGATGGCAATAGTGGATCAAGTGATTAGTGAAACTATCAAAACTTCCAGAACACCTCTGGTATTTTAATATTCTTT